>JAPZDY010000008.1:10179776-10201519 GCA_029783645.1 Ctenochaetus hawaiiensis | reverse complement strand
TCCTAATCATAACCTCTCTGTTTATTCGCCCCCCCCCCCCCCCCACACACACACTCTGCCCCAGTCAAAGACAATCTTATGATGAGCAAACAATTAACAAGTTCATCACACACTCTCTGTAGACCAACAACCAAACACAAAGCTTTTATGCTCTGTGAAGAAAGAAAGCACTTTATCGACATCCAGAGAGAACTTTGAGCACTTTAGTGTGCATTTTTTCTGTGTCACGCTCCTCGGCTCCTGCTTTAAACATCCTCATAAAAGAGTAAAGACAGGATGTAGGATGAGGACAAAACTAGTCTCTTTTCAAAACAGAAGTTGTAGCTGCTAAATTAACCAGTGTGCACTCACTTTGAATTGATCCACACTCCCAATGTGCCATGCATGCACGTTCTCATTGTGCACATGCAGCCAATGTTCATATTCATCAGTCAGCAAAATCTTAAAAAGGCAAAGAAAAATGCGCCTGATCAAAAAGATAAAGCACTAAACCTACTTAGCACAGCCACAAGTGAAGTAATGCACTCTTCCTACAATCTGATCCTACACAATCAGCACAGATGCTGTTTCAATTAAACATTCACAAACACACTGTAGTGTCAACTGACCACCGTCTGTGTGTGTAAGCCAACGGATTTTATCAGTATTTTTTTTTTTGGTAAACATGTAGGAGTGAGAAGTGTTCATTCAGTTAATTCTCAGAGATGAGATGTTTAATGTTTTAACAGTTATATGAAGACATTTCCATCCTATTTGACTTGCTTGATAAAAACTGGCACTAATCAGGAATAATGTAGGAATGGGGATTTTTCCAGATGGATGTTATTAGAGAGTTTGTGTCATTAAATTGCACCCTGATGTACAATTTTAATCCAAAACTGAGACATTTCTCCACTCAACACCAGTCTTATCTGACACCTGGTCCAATGTGGGGAGTAGCACCTGCATGTCAGAAAATAAGACAGAATCACCTCACTGAGTTACATTACCAAGTAATTTAACCTGGATTTAACCCGTATTCACCCACTTAGAAACCTCAAGTACCATTACAAGCAAAAGATAGCTGTATGTCATCAAAAGCATGAAACTTGGGCGGGTTTTTTTAGAGCAGCAGAAACACACAGTCTGCAGGAGGCACCAACAACACTTCACTTTACAGGCAGAGATGACTTAACTGGAAGCTTCTCAGGTTCACAACAGCACTTAGACAATTAGGAGACCCAGTAAACGGACATTTTGAAAGCAGAGAACATGTAAGGACAGAGAAAAGCTAAGCTAGACTCTATCTAATTATTAAAAAATGAAGAGAATAAGCAGTCACTGATCCTCTCATTCATTCCACTTACGGTTGAACTCCCTGCGGCACACATGAGGCCTCCAAGGTCGCCTTCGTATCCAGTTCAGACGTCGAGGCAGCTCCATGATGCCAAGCTGGTGCCACTGTGGAACGGCCACTCACCCATTAGAGAGCACCTCGATGCTTCTGTCCATCCCCAGGACAGAAGCAACCTCCAGAGCATTAGTGGTGCCAAGTACCAGCCTTCAACCTCTTAAAACTAATACTTCACTCTGTCTACAGCCTGTCCTGTGTTCTCTGGGCTACATTTCCCCTCCGCTGCTCTATCTTTTATGCATGAGTCAGTGGAACCCAACTCCCAAGGTGCTGGGGAGGGATGGAGGCAGGCCTCGCCTTAGCATTGAGCACCTATCAATGGGCAGCATCTGAAGCAGAGTGCACACCCTGCTGAAATGTGATGCCTCTGCACAGAGCGAGCCCCTCAGGGAGGCGAGGTGCATGGATGGACAGGAGGCGGGGCTTGGCGAGCCACCTGAGGAGGCTGAAGGGAAGACGGTCAGTCAGAGACACCAAGACTTGGACAGTTTGTGTGTGCGTGTTCGATGAATCTTGTAGCTATGATTCAGAAAATTAATGTTAAGCTTTTTTTTTATATTCCATGTTTATCCATCTATGACCAGATTTTTTTCTCTGGAGTAATTTTCAACACCTTTTCCAGTGTGTTGATAATATTTAACATGCAAGATACACATCGCTACTACTGCAATGCTCCAAGATTCTGTTAGTGTTAAGTTACTATTAGAACAAAGTTTTGCTGACAAACAGAACAGGGTTGTAAACCAGTGGCTCTCAAACTCTCTCATGTAAAGGATCCATAAACTAACACACAATTAAAATGAAACTGTTGTCTCAGGGTCCCCAATCTAATAAGTTTTTTCCTAGTAAATGTTTTATTGCACATAGTGTACAAAACTTATTACTAAGGAAAATTTAATGCCACATATTTTGTTGTCTGCTTTCACTAGTTTTACATGCAAGGTTTTCCACTGCAATTTCAGAACATATGCATTAAAAATTCTCCTATCAAAATTTCTGTAAAATAAACAATATGTGCGTTTTAAAAGTCAAACTACGTATAATAAAGTTTCCTGTGATAATGGACAAAAAAAAAAATACTGATCCTTAAATTTACAAAGCTGAAACAAGTGAATTCAGTCTTTTCTGGTTGAAAAATGACTCAAGCAGTTAATTCACAATAAAACTGTATCAGATTCATTTAACTTTTACTTGAGTGGTTGTCTCAGCTCTAATTTGATTAAAAAAATGATTTTTACAGGAAGAGAACATCTGTACAGAAAAGAAAGATAGACAAAAACAAATTATCTTAATCTTGAAATAACTTTCAGACATAACAAAGTGACATTTGACCAACAGCTTTAATGCACTTCATAGCAAAAATTTACAAAAACAAAGGAAACTAGAGCTTAAATCAACATGACAGGATTTGATTAAGTGTAAGGAGACCATGACCTCTTCTGGCTGCAAGCTGCCCAATGCAAACAGAGGTTCAAGATGCATGTTTGCAGTTCATGAAGAGGACACAGTCAGAGTCAGTGAAATGGAATCTTTACTTTCTTTTATTCAAATAAAACAAAGCATCTTCCATCCTCAGCCTGAGCAAACATGAGTTCCTCCACTAAAAAGCATTTGGTTCGCCACTGTCCAAAATATGATAAATAAAAACAGTTGAAAAAGCAAGAACTTCAAGACAACTCTACAAACACACAAAACACAGCTCTGTCAAACAAAATCGAACCAACTTTGGAACTCAATGATACACAAGAAATACATTTTTAACTGTAACATTTCTGCTTTTGGAGTATTTGATAAGTTCATAATATGACTGAAACATGAGTGAATACATTTATAATATCCTGTTACAGCAGATATATAGTGGACGTCTTCTAACCAATGTTCACACAAAACTGAACTGAAACTATTTCAATGGTAGCTTTGAGAAAGCAACATTGTGGTGCTCCTCTTGGCTGGTGGTGCAAAGTGCTTGTGTCAAGACACTCAAGATGCTTTAATCTAAGGCCTCGATAAACATCTGCAGCGGCTTCCTTTTTTTCATATTGATCAACTGAAAAAACTTTTGGCAAATACAACTACACTACAGCAAAGTGTCAACATGATTGTGCTCTGGACACAAAAGCTACTTTACAATATCAAAAATAGACAGGGCCTTTGGCAGCCCACACTCACAGAAGGCACGTACAGTACAGTTTAAACACCACAGTTTGACTCGTTTTTACATGTAGTCCAACAAAACTACGGCTATGATTTTCTCACTAGAAAGCAAAGACTCTTTGCTCCAGCCTCACTGCACTCTGAGCTGAAAGACAGTCCAAATATCAGCCTGCTTTTAGGACCTTTGGTTATGCACCATGAGGAAATGGTCCAAGTTGGTGATGAATTCAAAAGGCAACATTACATTATAAATATCCCATCTGTGATACAAACTGTGGAGACAAGTGTAAGTTTAAGAAAATAAAAAAAAAAGAAACAAAGCAAGAAAAGAAAGATCAGTTTCAGCAATGTGTGCAAATCAGCCTTGCTGATCCGGAGGTTTGCAACGACAAAGACCCCATAAAGTAAAACATCACCAAGAGGAGTCTGGCACATACATTTTCATCATTTGGAGACAATCACGTGCTTAAACTCTAAAAACCTTTTCCACGACTAAAACATTGTACTTACATCCCTCTAAGTCTTTGTTTATAAATGGCTGAAAACAGAGAACGAGGTAACAAGATTCTCTCTTTAAGAACATGAACAAAAACACACAAGTCATGGACGGACTCTTGAATGACCCTTTGGACACTCTTACAGCTTGTACTGGAAGTTAATATTAGCTACCACTAGGAGGCACCAGAAATCAAATATAGCCCTGAAAATGCATTTAATGGATTTAAAAAGAAAAAAACATCTCCCATGCATTAGAGCAATATTTTAAAATCATGTTCATAGTAAGATTACAACTTGTAAAATAAAATCATTCACAGTCATTTGATGCATCCCAACAAGCTTGTTCTTACTAAAAGAAATAAAAACACATTTGTAAACAACCTCTTTCCCCTAAAAAACTAGCTAATTATTAGGAACTCTAACAAGTACCTGTCCATTTGATCCTTCAGTTCAGAAAGCAATCAGAATTAGGCTTTTGTAAAACAAAATGGTATTTGCAAAACACAACTGAGTAAGCAAGATGTGCAAATTTGCTTCAGTTTATAGAGGTCTGCAAACAAGTCCAAGAGTTATGCTTTTGGATATTATGTGACACTTATGCCCATGTAGCTGATGTATAAACTCCTACTGAAAAAATTGATATATTTATGAGTACCACACACTGTCTCTCTGATGACGCAAATGCATTAAACCTTAACACACATGCAGTGGGAAAGTCTTGAGGTCTGCACCTTTCATCTTTTAAACCAGTGTTTAGGACTCTCACTGGTGGCATGATCTTAAGACCCTTAAAAATGCTCTAATGTTAATGTTCAAAACTGATGTTCTTAAAGCAGCAATTTTTTAATAATCACAAGCTAAAAGAGGTTTTTAACAACCCAGGCTCATCACAATTACATGAGAATCGAGATCCAATGCCTAACAGACAACCTACTGTGTAAAATAATAACGACAGACATCTTTGCTGAGTCAATTCCCTCTAAATCAGGCTGTTAATTTCCATTTGTGGCAGTGTCAACCTAAAGCTTTCAGTCAGGTTATGTGTATGTGTGAGTTGCAGTGTATGTGCACAACCAACACTGCACTGTGCAAGAGCATGTGAATGTGCACGAGGTCCGCTTAGAAAATCTGTACAGTGCTGTTTGTTGGAGGGCTTTCATGTACAAAATTTTAAGCTGCTTTTAAATTACTATGGCACATGTGAAAGAAGAGGAGGTGTGTTCACCTCTCCAATTTCTCTATTGTTCTGTATTTAAATAAAACGAGCTATACTTATCTAAATCCTGATTGTCTGCAGCTTACAGCTTCCTTTGTTGTTCTTCTTTCCTCTTCAATCCCTCCATGGAGTATTGGAGTCCTTTGTTGCTGAATCATTCAACCTTTTCTAATTCTATATTGTCCAGGTCGATATCAGGCGAGGCCACACAACACATGCACAGTTTTTGGGTGTACAGAGAGATCTTATCTGCAGTGACAGAAAAAAAAACAGTGCTTTCATTCAAAAGATTACCTTTGAAATACTGATGTTGGTTTTAACAGCCTAAAGCACATTTAAACATATAAGCATAAGGCTTAAAATATTAGAAGGAGCAAATGCAGTGTCTGTTTTTATTGTATTCTTTCTATAGTTTTATGCACTTCTTATAATTTATTGTTACTGCTTTTTCTATTTATCAGTACATAATGTCCTCCATGTAACCAAATGTTGACCTTTATTCTTTAATGGTATGGTTTCTATATAATTTTACAACATAAAACTCTTTACAGTACGTCAGCTGTATGGCACTGAACACACTGAACTTTGAAACAATAATCTCAATCACTCTTTAGCTCTTAACACTAAGAAGAGGCGTGTTCACATGAACCTACAGTAGCTAGTCGACATGCAACTTAGAACTAGTAAGCTGCTTTCAGAAGTTATCCACAATAACATCACACCACCACGTTTACTCATGAGGACATATTACAGCTTACTGTGTCCCAGGACTTTGCATGTTATTGTTTGCAGAGAAAATCTCTTATAAATGTGGCTTTGTAGCTGTGTAGCTTGATACGAGCAGTTATGTTTGTTTGGCTTACTAATGTTTGTGCATTAAATTGGATGTGAAATTTAGACAACAGGAGGTCAACCCTGTTGGTACCCATCAGTCTCTGTGGGACAGTTTGTTATAGCAATGATTTCTATAACATGTAGTTAAATGTAAAAAGGGAGAAAATGCAAACAAAAGAAAATATGGCTTTGCAAAGTTAAAGAAACATGACCACTGCTACGACACACACAGCAGCATCAGATAAAGCCATGATATTTAACTTCAGCCACTACAGGTCTCTCTATCAAAATGTTGAAAATGAGATGTAGTTTGATGACGCAATGAAGTAGCCTGGGATCATGGGATTTTTTCTTTTTTTTAAATTTCATTGCCAACAAGCCACTATTGCAGATAAAATCTATCTGACTGACTCAGGTAGAAATATTCAAAGATGAGGTAATGTATTAACTTTTTATTCAAGTTATGTTTAGTTAACGTGAATAATGATCTGACTGTTGTTGACCTTGAAGTTAGCATCAATGAGAGTGAAACGCACTGCTACATTGAGTAAAGTTACAGATTTCTCTGAGTATAAACATTGTTGGTATAATGTAATTCTAATGATAGAAAGCAATTTGGATAATGTATGCACAGAACTCAACAAAATATATAACAAAGATATGGACACTTTTGGACATTTTTAAGTAAAAGTGTTACACACTGTAACTTTGAAGCCTCTTACCGAGCATGTGTTTGAGGAAGGCCGGTCTGGAGCTGGGTGGCAGGTGGAGGCAAATGTAGTACACTGGTGCACCAGACAATGCCACAGCAATTCCCACCAGAGAGTTGATGGTATCACTGTAGAGGGGAACCACTATCAGGAAAACACTGCACACACAGTAGACGATTGGGAAGAACAAAGACAGCTGCAGAAAAAAGGGAAGCAGGGGAGAAGAGTGGAGTTTAGAGGGAAACAAAGCAGGAATATTAAACCATAAAAACCATTACATGAACAAATACATTTATTAGATTAACCATAATCTTCATGATTCAATTGTGGCTCTTATTGCTCTTGTATTGGTCAGCCAACATGCACCGCAGAAACTTTTATTGTATAAGAATCCAATACACTGAGTGTTTAGGCTCAAAACATGGCCTTTTAACATTGTTTAACATTGTCAAAACTCATAACTGAAGCCACTGCTACGGTTGGTCAGTCAGTAGGTCCATGATGGAGGCACTGTGGATGGGTAAACATAAAAGGTCCACAAAAAAAACTGCCAATCTAAATACAGAACAGCAGCTTTTTGCAAATATACTTATTTGCCTAGTCAAAACATCTGTTGAGGGTTTTGGACATAAATAATATGAGGAATCACTTGAAGACTTACTGATATGACACCTTTGGCCAAAGGGTGACCCTGTTTACCTAGCACATGTCTCTATGACACACGGTAAAATACTCTGTATTTATTTATCCAGCTGTCTAGAGCCTCCAGCCAGAAAGATAGTTTTTGAACACATTTCAAGCAAACATAATGCACAACTATATTCATCATTCACCGGGATTTAAAGTGATGGTGAATAGAGAGAGTTCAGAGAAAACCCCTGATCAAACATTAGTGGTTTGTAAACTCAAAAAACACTCTCAAAAAACATGAATGCCTGTTTAACTGTTTAACAACACAGCTTGCACATTTGTCCAAAATTTCAAAAGAGCTGTCACCACTGCACTGCCACAGGCATGTCCCTAAATGATCTTAGAGACACACCTGTGGGAGTGCACATAAGGTCATGAGACTTTTTTTTGTTTATACCATGTGAAACATGATATAAGCTTAGAAAAGTAATCGTGGCAGCTGAGAAACTCACGTGTGCCTGAACAGCAGAGCAACTGGTCTGTAAACATGCGGAACTCAGGTTGCCACAAACTTTTACCTTAATGGGTCGGTGCAGATCAGGAGCTTTGAAACGCAGGTAGATCTGGCTTGCTATTGACAGGCCGATAAATAACCAGTAGTTAAAACTGAAGTAGTTTATTAACTGGAAAACGTCTGGCACAGACAGGTAGAATAGAGACATGGCACCCTGAAAAGAGAAGACAAAACACACACACATACACATGCTTGGGTTTGGTAACAAGCAGGAATCAGGATAGACCCAGTCATCTACAGGTGATCAAAACAACTCACAAATACATGTTATGCCATACTAACATTGAAGAGCAGGGCAGGAATCGGGGTGTAACGCTTAATGTGGATCATGCACAGGACGTTAGGTAGGTGGCCTTCTCTGGAACCAACAAAAAACAACCTGCGGGAAAAAATCGTTAAACTCTTCAACCTGTTCGCTCACATTTTAAAACTTAAATAACTGAAGGCAGAAATAGGATTTTGCAGAGTAGTAAGTTAAATCTAAATTACTGGAAAGATAAGCAGCTTCTTAAGATTCAGGGGCACTTGCACTGACCTGGAGGCAGCTATGATGGAGGAGTTGAGACCTCCGTAGCAGGAAATGGCCACAGACAGAGGGATCAGCCATCGAGCCCAGCCCAAAGTCTCATCTGCAAACGTCTGAGACGGAATTCAAGAAAGCGCATAATGTCACATGAATGTACTGAAATACTGAAAAAAGTGTTAGCAAATTGAGAGCCAGAACAACTGTTTCTTTATATCCTGATGATACATTTTTCAAATCTCTGAAACACAAATAAGTTTTTAGGTTTAGCAACAATACAACTGAATGCATTATGATGTGTATTAACAATTAACAGATACTCTAACTTTATTTGCTAACCCCATGTAAACACTCCTATGTGTTTCTTGTCTTTTTCCCCTGCCTGCTAACTGTAACCTCTGCTGTTGATGTCATAAAGTCCCCCAATTAATTTAGGCCGTAAAGAAAGTCAACCAGACCAACAGAGAAGACTGACAGAGAGCCACATCACATGGTATAATTTAAATTACTTGAAGCTCAGGACAGCATACAAATTCAAATGCTCAAACTTCAGTGCACGATTCAAATGAATTAAAGGATTATCAAATACCACTGTCAGCAAGTCTGGGTACAACTCTTCCTCCTCCTCCACACTAATAACATTATCAACCTCCCCATGTTCCTGTGTTGAGCGCTAACCTCTTTAGCTTAATGAGGTTCCTGTTATCATCCAGACTTTTACAGTCAAGAGGTCCAGATAACCAATAGGAAAAACCAAATCAGACACAAGTGCCAGTCGCTGCCAGTACAGGTTGAAAGAGGAGACAGGACCGCAGAAGACAGAAAGAACAGATCAACATCTACTGCCCCCGTGAGGCCTAGCAGATGTTGTCTCTTTTGTATAAGTCCAGTGATGTACCAACAGAGCTGATGGGTAGACAGCAGTATGCACATGGTCACGCTGCCTTTACACAGTGTAGTTTTTTTAGCACACAATGGGCATGCACTAAATTATATTATATTATATTATAACTAGATACTCACCACAGCCACGGCTTCACTGCTGAGCACTTCGCTGGCATCCATGACGACATAGTACGCTACATTGGTCAAAATGTAGATCACTGTGACAATTGGCATGGAAATAGCAATGGACAAGGGCAGATTCCTACAATTAAAAATTGAGAAAAGTGAGAAATGAGAAAACACTCAGTTGTGAAAACTGCTTTTAGTAAAATATTTTCGAAATACCAGACCTCGTACCTCTCAGGGTTTTTGATCTCCTCTGTGATGAAGTTGAGGGTGTCCCAGCCAGAGTAGGAATAGAGTGCTGAATAGAGGGCCAGGGCCATGTCACCTGGGTTCAGCTTAGAGTCTTTGAATGAATCCTCAAAGTTCTGGTCAAAACCTGCAACATAAGCTTGGTACGTAAACCACCTTTGTACAGAGGGTGTACAGGGAATTAAGCAAAGCATCTTCTGACTAACTGACCTTTAAGCTGTAAGTCAGATTCCCCATCATATCAACAATATGTAAAACAAAACAAAAAAGCCTTTACTTGTTAACCTTTTGAACAAATACCCCAGTATGTAAAATCATTAGATTTAAGGCTTTAATTAGCTTAGTTACAGAAAATAACAAAAACATGAATGCCAATCATCAATAATAAGTGCCAACCCAATCTGAAATATAAAAATAAAATGTTCAGTACAATTATTGGTTTTGTGTACAATTCAGCCAATCACAGAAAGCTCCAATAATTACCTGCTTCTTATGGCAGTTACCATCAAAATAACTTTCACATTTGGAATTTTAAAAAGAAGTTAAGAACAACCTATAGTTTATGACAACCTGAGGATAAAAAAGGGTAAAATCTAGTAAAAAGAGCAAAAAGCAAGTGATCTTTTGTTTTTTCTAGCAAAGCACATAAAACAATGACAAATATACTTCAGCTTTTAAAGGGAATTCCTACCTTGTGCGAGCTTCACCAGACCAGTAATGATGATAACAATGAGAGCTAGGACTTTGGCTACAGTGGAGATGACCTGGAGGATGGCACCCCATTTCACCTTCATGCAGTTCACACTAGTCAGGAGACCTATTGAACAGAAAGAGTAAGAAAACAGCTGTGTATATGAAACACATTAACAGAGTTTATACTGAATGATAAAACATAAGCAGGGGATAGTGGAGAAGCATGGATTCAAATTTTAAGAATGTCAGAAGAGATATTTCCTCGCTTTGCTAAATTTCTGCAACATGAGTTCCAATTTATATATATAAAAAATTGAACTAAATGTGAGTATATTTTTTTTTCGAAGAAGCGTTGAATATCTATTTTAACCTTTTATGACTTCATCATCCTATATTAAAAAACCTTAAACAAAATCCCAAGTTTAATAAAATAATCAGATTAAATGAATTGGTCCCTTTTTAAAAATAAATCTACTTTCTTAAAAATAATTAGACTTTTAGTTCATGCAACACAAATACATGCAGGCTGCAGACTAATCCAATGATGGCATGAACTAATTATAAGGTTATAATCATTCCTCAAGCTGTTTCTGACTGCAGTGAAAATGTTATTTGTGAAAATTCTGCAATGTTTTGTTTCATTAAAGATGTGAATTCTTACATTTTTTTCCAATAATTTTGACTTCAGACTTAATCTGCTTAAGTTATTGGAAATAAGAATAGATGAGTCAGAAACAATCCTCTGCAAACACCGATGAAATTTAATTTCACAAATAGTATAATGCTAGCGTAACCTAATCTTAATATGGAACTCTGTTGGAATCAGGAAATAACAAAATGAACAGACAGGATAAGCTTGATGCTATAAACAATAAATAAAAAAAAAAATGCTATGCCACATATAAATGTTACTTTAGAATTTAAATATCAATATTATGAGCAAAGCTTTGAAGCAATTGTTACAGCCCTTCTTTGACGCACATTACCATCTAAATGTAATGGAAAAAGCCATGTCATCTAAATATGAGCTCCTAACAGTAACTGTAAAGATAAATTTAACAGTGTCTACTTAAAACATACTATAATATTTTATACTTACAGTAACTGTGATGCCCTTTCCTACACTTCCTGGTTACTTTCCAGTTTATTTAAAAAAAAAAAAAATAGGGGACAACAGTCCAAAAGAGGACCTGACAGGTTTTTGGCGTTGATACAATTGTTCATTATCTCAGAGTCTGAACACAGCATAAAAAAAGAGGCCTGCAAGTGACTCAGGTGTGCAAAAGCTCCACTATTAAAACACCTTCTGACTTTGACCTGGTTCTGACTTCCTGTTTTTTATTCCTACCTACAACAACCTATCCTTAGTCCTGTTGGAAGTTTAGGTGAACAAGCAAGAGAAAACCACTAAAAAGCAATTCGGCCAGCTGTCTAACATGGTGTTATACAAGAACAAATTTACTGTGATTCATTTTATTTTAACATGTCTTTTGATATCTTATAATACCGACAGTACTTGACATGTTAAAGCCAGCTTTACAATTAAGCAAGATTATGACAATAATGGTAAATTTCCAGTGTCTTAATAACCAGAACCAATCATATTTACATTTTACTCCAGATATCCTCTCACAGAAAAAGTTCTACTGCATTTAAGCAATAATTTTCTTAATCACCTTGACTGATGTAAACATCATCCAACAGCTCCAATCAATGACAACCAAAATGAGAAAATGATCATGCAGAGCCTGTGTCTGTTTGGTGCACTGAATCTTTTAAAAGTGATAGTTTTGGTTACAATTTCCCTTTAAAATCAGCATTTTGTTCATTCTGTCCTATATTTGGCTACATCTTCCTGACATAAAAGCTCTACACTGTGCACACTGTGCAAATCAAATCAGTCAAACATGTACACATGCACAAACAGTCACCCAAGACACTTGTGTCCTTTGACCACCAATGTAAACACACATGCAACAGGTTAAGTAGAGCATTTTGGTTTGTTCAGTACATATGGAGTCTTACATATGATGGCAGCAGCAATGAGGCGGACAGCATCATAGGGGGCTGAGCAGGTGGGGTAGAAGGGCTGGACCAGGTAGTTGGAGAAGGTCAGAGCAATCACTGCTTGGCAAGCTGGCTCAACTATTAACAGTGATGTCCAGAGTCTATGGAAGAATTGATTAGAAGTTCTTCATTTATTTTAAGTCATAAACAAAACATGTTTTTGTTAAGCTGTTGTAGAGTATTAATGAATAACATAAGACTTTATTTACTCCCGCTATTTGGAAAAAGGCCTTCCTAATTTTAATATCAGGTACTATTCATGCTTCTTTCTAATATAGTGAACTGCTTTCAATAATGTCATAAATAATTAAAACTCCCATAAAGGAAAATGTCTTCAAAGTCTTCAAAAACTGATCAGAGATATAATAAAAAATAACGCAGTCTACTGAATTTGATGCTCTTTTGTTTAAACTCAGATAAACCCTTTACTTTGTATGCCATTTATAGACTAGAGAAAAAGAACATGCAATATTAGTATAGAGTTCTGGGATAATGTGCTTAAAGAATGTGTGTAAAACAGCTACATACCGAATAAAAGCCAAGAAACCTCCAAAGGCCTCTAGGATATAAGCATAGGAAGCTCCAGATTTACGGATGGTGGTACCCAGCTCAGCATAGCATAATGCTCCAATTACAGAAAATATCCCACCAATAGCCCACACTACCAGGGAGAGTCCAAACGAGCCGGTGTATTTAAGAACCCCCTGCAGGATAATGAATGAGAATAGAGAATTGGGTTTAGTGCAGTTAAAAATAACTAGTTCATTTGAAAACATTTTCATGTTTGTTTCAGTTTGGTTAGGGTGGTGTGACAGCTGTCATTTTATCTCTGGTGTAGACCAAACAAAGGCAACAAGACTGGTTATCTTGCACTATAAAAATAAACAGCAGACTGCTCGAACCCTAGCATTACTCTGAGAACACAGATTTAATCATTTAAATAAAAGTAAGCATTTTACAAGATTTTTTCAAACCCAAGAGATCGAGATTTTATTTGAATTTTTTTGTCAGTCTGAAAAGAAACTGAAATCAGGACAAATGATTTGCATTACAAATCAGAGACTCTTACCTTAGGTGAAACAAAGATGCCAGAGCCTATCATATTTCCCACGATAAGGCAGACCCCATGAAGAAGGGAAATCTCCTGCTTCAGTCGAACACCACTGCCCTGAGACACAGTGTCCACCTCAGAAACCATTTTGACAGATTTACAGCTTTCACCCTAAACTCAGAGGGGGGTAACCGGGGAGTGACGTTGAAAGTGATAAGAGGACGGACCGATGTCAAGCAGCTCCACAGACTGATGGACTTAGAGCAACAGAATGGGAAAAAGACAGAGGCAAACTGAAACGAGAGAGAGGGAAGTTGGGAATGTCAGTGGAAGGCTAAGACAATGCCAGTCTCAAACAGCTATTGTTGAATCCAAGGAGTAATTGTCCACTGGGATAATCTGAAAGAAAAACAAGAAAACACCATGTTACCATGCCAGTGGGGTAACTGCAAATGAATAAATGAGCAGAAGACTAAGTTCATTTTAAATAGACAGAATCAATTCCATTTAAAAACTATGAAAATGTCACTACCCCCCCCCCCCTCCCCGTTTCAACACTGTCCTCTGTAATAAAGGCCAAAAATGCCCGAAAAAAAAATATTAAAAAAAAACTATGAAAAAGTGCGTACCAGGAAGCAGGAAGTAAGAGATAAGCTTGTTAAAGAATTCTCAAATCAGTCTGACCAAACTGTAGCTGGTCTGAAATGCATTTTTTTTCTGTACTTGTATACAGGAGTGCCCTAACAGAATGACAGACGCACCCTTTGAATTATAATGTGGGCACACATTGCATATATACACACTGTATAATTGGTGATTATATATAAATTTTCAAAAGTAATTAATGAAATATTTGCTTTATTGTACACATTAACTGTCTGTAAACATCAAGTACAAATTTGTTGCTATTCAGTTAATCATTTCTAGAGATACATGTGATAAGACTAACTCTGCCCCTTTTGGAGGATCTTAAATTTTCGTTTTTTTAAAGGATACAAATGAACGACTTTTGTGGTAAAATATTTCATACAACCATCAATTTCAAAAACCTTTTTAAAGTTATATATATTAAAGATATGGAAAAACTATTCTTGAACTTTGTTTTACTTTGTGTAGGAGTATCTCAACTTTTAGGGGCCTTAGTTCTTGTACTAAAATTGCTGTTTGACAAAAGCTCTTTGAACAAACAGAGAGACCAAATGAAAATAATACTAAGCTCAAATAATCATATCAGTCATGAGATAAGTCATTAAATAATTTACGTCTTTATTCTAAGAGTCAATTATTTTTTTAATCACATTTATGGGATTTTGCTCTAGTACCTCTGAATACAAAACAAGAAACGTTATCTTGCAACATAGTGTTAGCTTCCTTGCAGATGACTTGAAAATAAACAGTAATGATTCTAAGACGGACAAACACCATGTGCCTCATTACTTGGCCAATAAAATCACTGCGACATCTGTTCTGCCTGTTTGAGCCAACATGGCTGCTGAAGATAAGTGACCCTTTCACATGCTTCAGAGATATGTCTGTGGAGGAAATTTATAATCTGTATCAACCTCAACAAAACTTGCCGCTTATACAGCCTGTTTTTATGAGAAAAACATGCGGATAAACTATCACTCACTTATTAAACTTTTCCTTTAAAAACTAAGTTCACAAGAGAATCAGCGTCCTTGGATGTCACAGTAAAAGTTTCCACTTAAAAAAGTAAACACATTGTGGACTTGGGCGGAAAGGGAGGGGGACATGAAGCATGGATGTGAACTGCACTGTCGTCAAAGTCTGTCTAAACGTTCACTTCCCGTAAATGAAGACACAAAAGTGTCCCTCATATTCAGAGTAACCAAACATATGCTGCTGTTATTTCACTCTTGCACCAAAATCACCGCTTTCCGTTGATAATAAGCGTCAGAGGGGCTGATAGCTTAATTAGCATTGGCATCAACAACACTGGAGATTGAGGGATCAATTAGACCTTGTTTCACTACCGTTATATTAACGTTGATTCTCTAGCTAGTCCCGGTATCTATCTACACAGTAGCGTCATTCAAATTAAACTCAGTGTGCCGTTGTTTTGTAATTTGGCATTCAGCTAACATGGCTAGCCGATACATACATGATGCTATTCATACACATGTGGCATATGAACTGACGTAATGTTCCGTGATGGTGTTTAACGCAAGTTGGGGTCTAAACGCTTCGCCTACGTGTCAATTCATAGCTCCGGACATGACTTAAAAGAAGGAGATTATGTCTGTTTCAAAAAATTAAATATAAAGGAAACTATTTACCTTTACGCCGCTATATTTCCCCAATGGAGCCAGCAGCAACATGAACGACCGCTGAGCTTCAGCCAACTTCAGCCAGTCAACATCTTAGCTAGCACCTCCTCATCATCAACCGTCAAAGAGCGGTTAGCACCACCCACCAACTGTGCGAGGAGGACTGTGGCGTTGACATATAAGCCCAATTTAACAACAAATATAAACAAGAATGTTTTATTAGATATTTTCAATTGAAAACAGCGATTTTAAAGTCGCCCCATCACTAAAAAAGGGACTTATCACAACCAACCGACGTGCACGCACTGATATTTACATCACTTCCACAGGGTCAGCGCATTAATATATTTGAGCAGTGATGCGGTCACTCAGGTGTGTCACTGTGTTAACCACGTTTATATTTTTTATGTAGTAAATTATTATGTAGAACTAATCTGCCCACTCTCTAAGGTACATAGAGAATAATAGTCCTTCAAATAGCCTACTGTATTTCAGAATAGCTTTTTCTAGAGTCGTTTTTAATCATTTGTGGGGTTTTTTTGTTTTTGTTTTTTAGAGTTTTATTTTTATCCGACACTTGATTTTAAGCCATATTTACACCTTACATCGGATCTGGTTTCTTGATTTCTCTTTGGAAAACATTTTTCATATTTGCAGTATAAATATTGCACCCAATCTAAATGATCTCATTCCCTTGTTTTTCTAACGTTAACAGCGTATCTACAGCATTATTACAAACAACAATCAAACCACAATCCAAAATATTCTTCAACACGCACAAACACTTGCAGATCCATTTTACTGCTTGCTACTGCACTTCTGCACATATTTTCTTTCTAGATATTTGAACTTTTGCCCTGCATATTGGCGCCTGTGATTCTACATTCTTTTAGTTAGCGAAAGGCTATGTGTTGTAAGATTGTTTACTTCACTCCCACTGAACGTTACATTATTCATAATTTTTGTTCTTTTTTGTTAATGAAATCCTGCGCCAGTAAATCAGTTACTTTTCGCAAGGTCATCTCTTGGCATTTGTGTGTCGTTTTAACAGAAGCAGCAACGCATTTGCTTGTTATCAATGCAAACACTTTTTTTGATAAGCAGTGTCGTTTCAGCTGGTGTGTACACTGTAATGTGGTGGTAACTTTTGTTGCAGTCTAAGAGTTAGATGTCAAGTATAAAATCAATTGTTGACAAAAGCAGTGCAAATTGACCGATAGCTAAGTTACATAAACCAGTCATAAGTTTCATCATGACTTTTTTGATGACAGGAGGCCCAGGGGGCACGAATTTCTCTCAAACAATGAATTTCTAAAATTCATGATCTGCTGCCATCTAGTGATTGTTGATTTTAATGATATCACCCATATTTTTGTAGACTGCGATTTGACCACCACTATTTCCTACAAGAGATAGTGACTGCTATGATTCAGCCGGTTGAGGGTGCGCATTGTTGGGCTATATGGTGCTGTGTGATGACTTAGCAACTGCTTGCAAGTCGTCTGGCTTGTTTCTCCTGCAGTTGCATCACCTAAGGCTTGCAAGGGACTACTTAAAACCTCAATTAAGAAAAACAATCTTATTAAATAAATAAATAAAATAAGCTAAATCTAAAACCTTTCAACTTTTTTGCTGTTTTTTTACTGATTTAGGGTTAGGGTTAGGGCATCGAACAGAAAGTTTGAATGTACTGCTCATGAAACAAAGAGGGAAACACCCACTCTAGTGAGGATCTGAACTCTCTTTTCAAGGGGACATTGTGTATATCAGGCCTGTAGTTGGGAGAGGCACGTCAGGGGAGTATGGCAGCTAATATGCACTAGGAGGCATATACGAACATCACTAACCCACCGTCAAGCCAATCAGATTCTATCTTGAGACTTCCTGTTATTTTTTTCCAAGTAAAGCCTTTCTTTATATATGATACATGTTAATGATTATTTGGGTGTGTTTTGGGGGGAATGGCACAGTTGGTTGGACGTCTTCATTGAAACAAATTCCTCAAAACACTTAAAATTCCAGCAGGAGATTGAGCATCACATGTAGAGTAGTTACAAGGATGCCAATTTAAAAATAAAATAAATAAGTAAACCTTCAAATTGATTAAATGTTTGAAATAAACCTTATCTGGAATGCTTACCTAAATTCCTGTGATTTGTAGTATCTGTGCATAGCCCTGTGCAAACCCTGTACAAAATATAGAGCTTGCAACTAACAAATATTTTATATGAATTTGATTTGCACATTACTTTCAGTATTAAATGTTTGAAATATAAAACCTTGTGAAATACTGAAAGATGCTTGTTATTATTTCTAACAGCTTGAGGTGATGTTTTCAAACAGCTTAAGTCAGTAACCCAAAGATCATAAGTTTAGTGGCCCATCATAATTGCCTTCAAAGATAAATTTCTTAAGTTTGAAAATTGGAAAATTGGAAAAATTGGAAATTGATCAGTTATCCATATAGTTGTTGACATAAAAAAGTGATATGATGAGATAGGTTTCTGTCTTTTATTCTGAAAGCCCAGTGCGTAGGCTTCCGGTTGTGTTCTAGTTATTTCGCGCTGACTTGTCGCAGCTCATTACAGACCACCAGGCGCACCGGCAGCCCCCGTCTCTGCTGACTCAGTGCCTTACCAGCAGTCCCTTCACCCCGAGATACAGCATCCAGCAACCGACGCACAGTCCTCCAGGCAACCCGCTCCAGCAGCACCGTACAGAAATGGCCAAGACCGCAATCGGTGAGTTTTACACTTATTATATTATTTTCATCTGAGATAACAGCGACTTTGCAGGTTTGAGGATGCTGAGAGGCTGTGGCGACACCCATGGCACAAAAGGATGCTGAGGGTGGATGAGAAGGAGCGGCCAAACTCATTTGCAGTTATATGAAATCAGTTTTCAGTATTAAAGCAACATATTCCCTATTATTTTATCTTTATGGCAATTAATAAGTCTTCTTTGTGCATGTTGTCGGATTCTGAATCCAAATGAGTGCTGATCAATATGAGGCAGTTTTGGATTCAATTTGCCATAGCAGTGACGCATGTTTTTTTAAAATTCCATCTAAAGAGAGAGAATTAAAGAGAATTAGTCCATGTCCACACGAGAAAGGAGATTTTTTACCCACAGACAGCAGCATTTTATCGATGGATGCCTGTCTGCCGCACCTGCCCCTCTTTGCCTGACTCAGAGCCGTGCAGCATAATGCAGCGCCAGCGACCCCACCCAACATCTCCGGTCCCCAACCAAAGCAAGCCAGCGCGCTCTCCAGGGTGTAAAATATTTTCACCGTGACAAATCTCCTTAAAAAAAAAAAGTGGGCCATCTTATGCAGCTGTAGTGTAAAGCCTCCTGAACCAATTTTGTGGGTGACCGCTAAAGGGTTGAATGAGAGAGAGAGGGAGGGAGAGAGAGGGAGAGAGAGAGGGAGAGAGGATAAGAAGAAAAAAAAGCATCCTTCTTCAGAAATGCTTTGCAGTCGAGGAAGGAATTTACGACTGGTGATGAAAATAAATGTCGTCTCAGGAAGATCAGTCTCCAATCCTATTAGGAAGGTTATAGACTGTTAATGTGGCCTATTATGCTCCATGACTGTATTATTATTATCAGGCCAGAATGGTGTATGCGACAGTATGTTGTAGAAATATACAGAGAAATGAAATGAGGTTGCATGTAATGACAGGTAGGCCTTGTTTTTGTGTCAATCTGTCGATTTCCATCACTTTATGAAATATCTCTGGCCTGCTGACAGAACCCTGTAACAATATTTAATGTCAATGAAAGTGTGTTTGCTTTAAGGGTGTGTATATCAGGCTTGAAAAGTGCAATGTGTGTGTGGTCGGTCAAGGGGATAGTGTGTTTGTTTTCTGGATGACTAGACACTTGATGGATGGACGGGCATGCAGACAGACAGTGGTAAGGGTCATGGTGTCTGCGCTAAGGGATGCCAGCGACTAAACCCTGACTGTTATATTTATTCCCCCTCTTCTCCTCCTCCTCCTCCTCCTCCTTCTTCTTCGCCTCCTCTCCTCCTTTCCTCCCCGATTTGAGCTGTGGACAGGCAGGATGGGATGGGCAGGGAGCAGACACTTTGGGAGAAGGCAGTCACCATGTCAGTCAGCCCTCAGCGAGTCACTGAGTTCATGCAGGCTCTTAATATTTTAGGACTTAGAAGCAGGAGCAATAGCTCTGCATATATGTGGATTTTTTTGGGGTTTTTTCCCTCCTCGTAGGAGAGCTGACACCTTATACCCTTTAGGTTACAAGATGCATCAGCTATCCCACTAACAAACTCACATTCAAACCACTCCCACGTGCATTAAGGCCTCTAAGCACTTTTCCGGATCCTTATCATGCGCACTTGTCATATCCAATTAGGTGTGGTCATTCAGCCGGTTCCCTTAAATCAATTTCATTCTGTACTGACACAGAAGCTTCTCAGACAATTGTACCATCAATTTTCAAACAACTAGTCATGACCAAAATTCAGCTATAACTCTCCTCTTATCATCTGAATCTGTCCTGTCGTAACATGCATGAAGCTCCAAAGGCTCCTGGACTCGTAATTCATCCTGATATATCAGCGAGTCCCATCGATCAATGCAGCACACTCCCATTACTGGTTCGGATGACTGTTGCTTTTTGAGGAAGAGGTGACATCAATCCAGCACTGATGGTTTCCCATATGCTCATGATCTGTTCATCACTTGCAATGATCAGCATCTGAGTAAGACAGTTTAGACATTTTATTGCCCCCATCTGGCAAATTTTACATTTTTCAGGCCTCTATATGCAGCATAATGACACAGTGACTTTTTTTGCATTAGATATTTGGCATAAACTCATTTGCCTCTTTAATATTGTAACACTATATCCTTCGGCACATTTGATGCGCTGATCTGCAGCCGCAACAATTAATCAGTAAGTTGGCTGAGAAATTTAATTTGCAACTGTTTTAATCATCAGTCAAGTCATTTTTCAAGCAAAAATGACAAAAATGTCCCTTGTTTTTGCTTCTCAGTTGTGATAATTCACTGCTTTTATTGGCTTTAAGTGACAATAAACTGAACATCTTTAGATTTTGGGGTGATCTCAATCCAAACAAGACATTTAGAGGCATCGCCCGAGGCTTTAGAAAACTGAAATTGACATTTTCATGTTATCCACAGTTCTTAAAAACCAACAGTTTATTGATTAACTCGAAAATCTTTAGTTGCAGCCCTCTTTTCGCTCATCTCTGTGGTTGGACACAGGGTGTGGTTCGGTAAAAACTTGCTACTGAAACCTTTTCTCCCGCATCACCACAGGTCCTGCCTTTTTGTTCATCTGGGTGCCATAATCATTTCTTTAATAGCCAATTTTGCAGTAGTAATAACTTCAGATTTTAAGATCATATTGTTGCTGGGTGGTGCTGCTGTAAAGGGCCTGTTTGTGCTGAACACAGACACCAGGCACATTCTGCTGCGAGATTAAAGCAGGCGGCCTTAATATGCAGTTTACTCATGGCCTTGTCAACAATATCTTTCATATGTTCATCAGTTTGAGCAAAAAGGCACAACGTCTGACGTAGTTCTGCACTATTTCTCTGCTTAAATTCTTCAAGTGGGGGTTGGGCCTTAAAGAGAAGTATGCAGCAGGAAGGAAGAGTGTGGTTGAGAGAAATAAAAGGAAGAAAAGTACCAAACAGAGGTGTCTGTGCTTGCGCTTATGCAGAATTGAAGCTCTGGAGAGATTCAGGCAAAAACTAGAGAAAGAGAATGAGAAAATGGGATTGAGAGGGAGAATACATCAGGCAGCAACAGATGAAACGCAGGCTCGGGGGTGCAGAAGGTGCTGGTGGAGAGGGATGC
>JAPZDY010000008.1:10164319-10179760 GCA_029783645.1 Ctenochaetus hawaiiensis | reverse complement strand
GTAGATATTGATGATCTGTGCTCTTTGGCTGATGGATTGAAAGAGGAAGTGCAGAGTGCTGGCTGTGTGTCTGTGGTCGGGACAGGATGAGCAGCTCTCTGAGAGGATGCAGAGCTGACTGGTTGAAACCAGCCTGCTTTAGAGGAGTGGGAGCATCAAAGTGGTGTCGACTCCGTCTGAAATTATTTCGTCTCATGTGCGATTGACAGGAGAGCCTGACCCAGCATGTCTGAATCGCAGCAAGTATCTTTGAACAGATGCTGGTGTTTGCTGTGGAATGTCATTCTGGATCATTTGTCATTTTTATATGTCTGATCCACTGGGAATGAGCTTATTACTACAGAGGGAGAAGATTTTTTTCCCTCTCAGGATGAATACAGCAGCAATTTCATACTTTTGCATGATAGCAAATCTCATATATTTTTGATTAGGGATATAAAAGAAAAATCTCCAGGGCTCTGAGTTAGAGAGCTGTTTCATTTTACAGTGAGCGCTTATCTCATAACAAAGACATGAAACTTACCCTGATGCAGTCATGCTATAAACCAAGCTTCGCATGCTAAAACAAAACTAGACAAACAAGAGTAGAGATTAGGAGGAATAATCATATTTCAAGTAAAAATGACAAATAACTGACAGTTCTAGCTCTTTAAATGTTTCTCGCTCCAAAACATACTCTATATAAATAGAATATGCTTTGGCTTTTTGACCATTAGTCAGATGAAACATTACATTCAGTGGCTTTTCTTTGATCTTTGGGAAACTGCAAAAGGGATTTTTCACAGTTTTTTGATGTTTTTAGACTGAAGCATTAACTGAATAATCAAGAAAATAATCAGATTAATAGATTATGAGAATAATCTTTCGGGGCAGCCCTAAAGCAGACAAACTGAGATCTGATTATTGAACCCAGAAAAAGGCCCCACCCAAAACTTGGCAACCACTGAGCAAAAATCACTGCTGATCTGCTCTATAAGCACTTAACCCAAATTACCTGCTCCACTGAAGTGTTAACCGTTCGAGTCTTCAGCTGTCAAGTGGGCTTGTGTGAGAGGAGAAAATGGCTGCTGTGGTCTTGACATATACACAGAACTTAATGAGCCTGTGACAACCCCTCCAAAAGCTCTGTTCTTCCCCTCTTGTCAGCAGAAATGGTGCAGTCCGCTAATTACAAATTAAAGTGTCATCCACCTGAGGTGGCTGCTTCCATTAGGCTGTCCTGGGGGCAGCTGATGGCAGCTGCGAGTCCCACAGGGAGCTGCCCCCTTTGCTGCTCTTTAATCCTCCTGTCTGTCTGCTTCTATCAGGAAGGTGCTATCACGATTGTAAAGCCACACCCCAATTTTTTTCCATCTTTCTCCATCATTTTCTTCCCCTTTCATCTGAGATAAATCTCACAGTTTTCTGTTTCTCTCCAAACTCCACCTTTATCTAAATTCCCCCTCAACCCCTCTCTTCTTTCTTCCAGTATTTCTGTTTTTTTGCACCCCCTAACATGCTCCCCACCCTGTCTCACTTCCTCCTCAGGGAAGGGGTTAACAAGGCCATCAGAGAGTAGTGAGAGCTACATCTGAGGGTTGATCACATTACTGCGGCGTCTGCCAGTCTGCAGGGCAGAAAGCGAGACACAGAGAGAGAGAAGAACAAGAAGAGAGAGTGAGCAGGGAAAATGAGCAAGAGAAGATTTGGATTAATCATACTGTACCCTGTACCCCCACCATGGAGAAGCTCTTTCCAAATAAATCTCATTTCTGGATTTGCTACCGTAGCCTGCTGCAAATCATGAATCAATGTGGCACACGTCAGCCCTGCAGGCCCTCTGCTCTGGGTGATTTATTATGGCGTAATATGACAGTTGGCATGCAAATCTCCACTACGGGGCAGTGTACCTTGACGAAACACAGGGGCCATGTGCTACGCAATAGCAGAGTGTTTCACAACCTGCAGTGTGTTGCAGATGTTTTTGTCGTTCTCCCTTAAGGGACTGCTGCTGAACTCACTTTACAAAGTAGCAGGTGCCAAAAACACAAGTATAAAAAAAAAAAGAAATCAAGGTTAGACAAGGTTGGTTGTCCTTTTCTTTCGTGTTCTCTCACTGTCTGCCCTTTGAAGCACTTTGTCCCTCTCTGTTGAGCAGGGCGCAGGCTGCCAAACACAGCCAGCATGATTTGATGCCAGCAAACCATAAATGGACCAGAGATGGACAGTCATAGCGCTGTGTTATGCTGATAAGCTAAACTCACAGCTATCAGCCTTTATCCATTAGCCCCAGACAAAGAAAAAAAAGAAACAACCTAAATATGATCCAAATATCTATCATAAATCCTGTTTTGCTTTTTGCTTTTTGTTGTTTTTTTTTGCTTTCTAAATTACCTGAAAGGCTCAAACTAATCTCAGAACAGCTGAAATTCAGTAGGGCGTAGCTCCGGCTATGCTAATAAATAATAGACCAAAATGAAATGCATAGCTAATGATGTGTGGAGAATCCTGTGGGGATGGCAGCATCTTGGCTGTTGGGGAAATTAGGCCAAGTGAGGACCCATCCATCCTGCTCCCCTCGCCACACGGTGAAAACAAAGAACACAAAATGCCGACAAAAAACCCAGAGCGGTTCAGCTGCACGAGACTTCCTTTGATGAGGTTTTCTTTTTTGGAAGACTGGCTGAATAATTATTCCTTCCAAAAATCTGGATATTTACATCAAGGCCCTCCTGTGGATGTAGAAATGGGTTAACAATGTTTCATCTTTTTGTATGTTAGTGGGTTAATGATTTTTTTGTGTGCATGTGTGTTTCAGCAGTCAGCTCAGTTTACACACTTCTGCAAGTGTAACACACAATCATGTTTACCTCCACAGCTTACAAAGAGAAGATGAAGGAGATCTCAGTTCTCTCACTCATCTGCTCATGTCTGTACCCCGAGACTCGCAAAAACATCATGGGTGACTTTGAAGGTATGTGGTAATCAGACTGGAGACTTACATTTTTATCATCTTTGCCAAACATACTTGAATAAAAGGCCACACAGAGAGAACAAAGGTTTTTTTTCTGACTGTCTTTCTTGTTCATGCACACACATGCAGACATGGACATCAAGCCC
This sequence comes from Ctenochaetus hawaiiensis, assembly GCA_029783645.1. Lineage (NCBI taxonomy): Eukaryota > Metazoa > Chordata > Actinopteri > Acanthuriformes > Acanthuridae > Ctenochaetus > Ctenochaetus hawaiiensis. The sequence goes on along the minus strand of JAPZDY010000008.1, from coordinate 10,176,661 downwards.
ATTAACAAGCGAGCCTCAGGCCAGGCCTTTGAGGTCATCCTGAAGCCGTCCTCCCCCGTGTCTGATGCTGCCCACTGCATCACCAACCCCCCAAAGAAAGACCTTTCCCTGGAGGACATCCAGAAGAAACTGGAGGCAGCTGAGGACCGGAGGAGAGTAAGAATGATCCCAATCATTTTTTATGGCACCGAGCCACCGCCTGTTCACTGTGCTTCATTAAGCACCAAGTGTAGTAAAGCTTGTGTCACCAGAACGTAACAGTTTCTGACCTGCTGCAAGAGGAGAAATTCAACTAATTACTAGTTAATATGAATTGTTTGCTGTAATGACTACTTGACTCCCTCCAATGTCTTACTTAATGTGTGGTTGTTTGGTCGATTGTGGGTCCAGATGACAAATGCAGCTGCAAAACTGCCATTAAAAATCTAATGTGACTTCGGCTAATTCCTTCAGCTCATTGATTTAAATATCAATACAGTCAGTCAAGCAGCTGACAAATCCAGCGACCCTCCAACTAATCACACACACAATCAATGACACAGTTTGACTGAATTTTTAGCAACAGATGTCCAATACTGTGCAGCACATTATATAGATTACAGTATTTTTATGCCAGGAGTGGACCAAGGTGGAAGGAAGAGAGATTCTGTTGCACATTTTCATGCTTAACTAAATGTGTGCATTTGATTAGCTGCTCTGACTCATGCTTAAACTTTAAGAAAAATCAATAGTCAGTATTCAATAAATCAGTGCCTTGCATCCATCCTCGCTCTTCCACTAATTGTCTCTGCTGCCTGTCGCTCTTCCTCCTCCAGTCCCAGGAGGCGCAGGTACTCCGGGCCCTTGCTGAGAAGCGGGAGCACGAGCGTGAAGTGCTGCTGAAGGCCATGGAGGAGAACAGCAACTTCAGCCGCATGGCTGAGGAGAAGCTCCAAATGAAGATGGAGCAAATCGAGGAGAACCGAATGGCCTACCTGGCCGCCATGATGGAGCGCCTGCAGGAGAAGGTGAGGAGCAGGGACACAAATATCCTAAATTCATTTATCCTAATTCCCTTCCCCCTAGAAAATTTTAAACAGAGAGTCCTTTAGCTTTCTTTTTATTCAATCAACAGTCTCATTATGTTGCCTGTGTTGATGGCATATAAATAGCACACCATATCTGAAGACAATTTACACGTCATGTTTATACATTTTAGTTTTTTTAAACACATGGTAAACATTGAAGGGTCACTCTTTGGTTAAGTTTAGACAACAAAACTTATTGGTAAGATTTAGGAAAGATGATGGTTTGGATTAAAATGAGAATTAGGAAAAAGTTTAATATTCGTCAGGTTTTTTTAACTAGCTATATCACAAAACTGGCTCAACAGTTTTGGCAGGCCTCCTCATTTATTCGTTGCCATGAATTATCCTGGTTAAGCTCCATGTGCAAATTTTTATGGACACTAAAAAATGTCAAAATTAGCTTCAGGTCTGCAGTGGAGTTTCTATTCAACCGTCCACCCATCACCACAGACATTAGAGAAGAGCCCAAGTTGTCTGCTTTTCACTGTTTAGTAAATATAGCGTGGAGTATTACTGTGACGTAAGGCAGCGCTGATGCAACTGGCTGAATGGGAGAGTAACATAGAAGTAATACAAGAGGGAGGTCTAAGGGGATTGACAGAGACAAATATACATTCTTGTCCATGGATTGTGTAACAATGATTGAGTGGAAGAGAGGAGGACAGGAGATAGAAATGGAAAACAAAGTCCAAAGAAGACAAACGATATGGTGAGCGAGAAAAGCTGTGGCAGCAGAGAGAATCATGACCTCCCTCCATCTGTTTTTGTGTTTTCCTCCAGGAGAGGCATGCTCAGGAGGTGCGCAGGAACAAGGAGTTGAAAGAAGAGGTGACAGCGTGAGAAGCCCCAACAGGTTCCACGTCCCACCCCCAAAAACACCCCCACCACCACCCCTGACCCTGAGGAACACCCCTCTCCCCACCTTCTCCCACATGCCCCCACCTCTCTACCCCCCTCTGCCATATTCCACCCCCGCCCATACTACTATGAAACTACCACAGCCTGTGACGCCACCCCGAGACAGTGGGAGGTTCAAATGGGGTTGGGGGTGGACAAAAAAAAGCAAAAATGATTTAAAAAAAGAAAAAATTAATGTCTCCCACCCACTCTTCCCAGAAAAAAAAGAATGTTTTTGCTCCGTTTCAAATGAGATGAAAAAGAAAAAAGTCAAATTGACATGCGACAGTGGGTATTGGTTTTTTGTAAATACTTCTTTTTTTGTTATATACAGTACGATACAAGCAGCAAAAGTATTGATTGCAGTGTGCCATTTTTTCTATATGAGTTTCCTCTCCTTGCATATATATGGATGTAATAATTTGTTTCATTCTCATGTTTTTGTTCATTTCAGCCTGAGAATTGGCCTCAGGCGTAGGTGTTTGTTGTGAGTTTGCCAGCTAGCTGATGTTTGCTGTGATTGGCTGCGTCCTCACGAGGCCCGCATCCTGGCTCCGTTCCCACGTCCCCTTCAAGTGGGCACTCGCTCGTTTTGACCCTGCAGATCTGGAAACAAAAAATTGGATCTGCGTTTTGGTCCGAGTGATTTTCCATCCACTTTATGCCAATGTTCCAATTAGCAAGGGACATGTGCCGGGAATGTTGGCAGAAGGAAAGGGGGGCAGTTTGCTCTTTTTCTGTGGGGACTGCAAGCCATCGCTGCACATCCACTCCTGTGAGGTAGATGGTGACTGTGCCACAGGAGACACTATAGCATTTAATGAGCCCATCCCTCCCCCCCTCCTCCCCTCCGTCTGCAACCTGTCCATCTTTCCACATACATACTATAGAAGCACTCACTCACATGCTCTCCACATGGACAGGCGTTTAGCCAATCATAGCACAGAGCTCAGAAGGAGCTCGCTAAATTCTGTCCATCTGGCACCGGAAAAACTCACGTAACATCCTTGACCAATGGTGAGCCTCTTATGTTACTCAGAATCAAGCTTCCAATCACTTTTCCGATCACGTTTTGCTGTAATGTATAACACAACTGAAGAATGATGGAGTGTTAAAAACCTCCACTTGAGGTCAGACTGTGAATCTTACACTGGTGAATATAAATAAATCCCACCTTCCTCCGTTTCTTAGAGGCTAGAGTAGTGCTAAACATCATCGGCGCCTACTGGAATCATTGCACGCCACTCCAAGACACTGTAAAATGCCAGTGAAAGGTCGGCACAAGAAAGAATTGAAGCCATAACAGGTATCGCTGCAACAATGATCCATGAACACAGTATTGCCATCTGTAAAGGTGTATATGAGTGTATTAAAGTACCTAAATAGTTTGTAACCAGGGGTGTTGAAGCCAGAGGTTGAACCCTGTCGGTCACACACGCACGCTAGGCCCATAGATGTGTGATTGCGTGTGTGTATTTCAGAAAGGGCGATAGATATGCGTATGTTTGTGCCATGTGATATTAACCCGGTGAAGTATAAACCAACAACCATTACAGTGTGTCACGGCTGTCACAAGTACATCAGAGACAGCGACTCTCCTACCTGCCTCTCTCTCTCTCTCTTTCTCTCCTCTGTCCATTTGTGTGTTTCCTCCTCTCCACATATATCTTTGTGAGCAAGCAGTGGTTAATAAAGATTTGGGGTTCAGTGAATGAAACTGGCTTTCAGAGTGACTTTTTTCAGACACTGCAATCAGTCATTTTCCAGTGTTTTATCAAGGTGGTGCATTTTGATTTATAGACAACCTTGATACACCTTAAACAGTATATGAGCTCAATACACAAATTACCATATGCTATAAGGGTTGGAGCTGATGCTTGTTTTTCCTGTAGATTAGCCTTTGAAGTTTTTTTTTAAATCAATCATTGATTCATTTGGTGATATAAAGCCTATAAATTCACAAAACTATAGACTCTGCACATCCTAATTTTCCAAGGTTGAAGTTCCCAACTTTAAATTGCTGTTTTTTCCAAATTCCAAATGTTCAGTTAACCTTTTTCAAGGCATATTTTTTTTACATATAAGAGCACAAAAACAATAAGAAACTAAAATTATTAGTTTGGGGCTGAGATCAGCTTAGTTTAATGTGTTTCAGGGCTCTGCAATTATAAATGCTGGCTCACTTATGTGGCTACTTAAATGCACAATATGTACTTTTTGCCACTAGATGTCTCTCAGTCAAAAGGAATAGAAAAACAGATGTGAACATTTAACTTTAGACTTTCTGTTGTCGATTAAAAAACTCTTTATTTGAGAAAAATAGGAAAAGATTTTTAACATCCTCTTGGTTTTTAAGGTGGTTGGATATGATATAATGTAGTACTGTGAGTTATAATGTGCATGTCAGTGTTGGGCAGCCACTAGAGGTCTCTCTATCAAAACAATGCATACCAAACATGTACTTATAATGAGAACTCTCATTGTACATACATGATACAAAATCGTTTTATGATTACAACATGAAGTACTGTGGGATCATGCAATTCTTTAACTTCATTGCTAAACAGCCACCATTGCAGATCAAAACCTATCTGACTGACTCAGGCAGAAAAGTTCACAGATGGGGTTAAATATTAAAGTTTTATTTCAGTTATGTGAAGTTTGCCAGCTTCCTTCCTCTCTTTCTGTTGTGAAACTGCAAGTTAGTGACAGGCAACAAAATGAAATACAACATTACCTTTAATGAAATTACAGGTTTCTGGACACATTTGCAATAATTTAAATATGATTAAAAATATGACAGAAGCTCCACCTTGATAAGCTTTGACATTAAAATCCTGCTTTCAAGCATCAGTATACCAACTTATGATGCTTGAAGATGTTGTTTTGCATTATTAACATTTTATTTTATGTATATTAAGGTTAGGGCAACTTTGAATGCAGGATTTTTACTCTCAACAGAGTACTGTTATGTGTCATGGCAACGTTTACTAAAAAATCAATGTGCTTCTTCCAACATTGTCTGAGGCCCTGCTGATGAAGTACCATTTATGACCAGAAGGGGGAGCCAAAGGACAAGCTGTCATTGCTAAAAAGCTCATTGACCTTATGGTTTTGGCTGCAGCAAAGGTTACATCAGTACCTGGCTTCAGCAATTAAGGAAAACAGTTAAGGAAAATGTGGAAAGGCATCAAAGGTTGAAAGAGAGAGTGGACATTTTCAAGAAGTATTTATTGGGGTAAACTTAAAATAGCAGGGTGGACGACATTTAGAGCCGAGAACAGAAGGTGCAGCTGGTGCGAGCTGAAACGATGGCAAAGGGACAAAACTGTTCTCTGCACACTTCCTTTCTCACAGTTTTTCAGTCCCTCTCTCCTGCTCTCTCCTTTGATCCGCCTGTCCCATTTCATTCTTCCCCATTTTCCCTCCTAGTCTACTCCGTGCTTCATCCCTCCTTTCTTTCCTTTTTCATCCTCTTCCAGCCTTCCCTTCCTCCTTCTTTCCTACTCCTCTAGTTCCCACGCAGCACAAGGGGCCAGCCGGGCTGCTATTGTCCAGGATATCCCCTCCTTGTTAATGGTTTCCTGTGCACACACAGAGGGCTTCTGAGAGAAACAAGCAGCCTCATCTGATACCAGGCGGTGCCACGTACTCACACACACACACACACACACACACACACACTCACACATAATAACAACTACAGGCATCAATAAGCAAACACATGAACTATACATTAACACAAAAACACATTCACACCCTCACGTACAATCTCAAACAATCTGAACAAACAGACATGCAAATGTAAACCCACACACACACACTCACACACTCACACACAAAAGACGATGATAAAGCCACAGGTGATTTATCTGAACTCTTTTATTACAGGGAAGTTGTCATTACCACCAGCAACAACTTTGAAAAGCTGAGAAATCTGATCTGTCCGTGCTTTCTTTGTGCTTTGTACAACCACAAAATATACAAACTCAAAGTGAGGTTTACCAGGAGACACCAAAATATGAGGTCGAAAGCAGGAATTAGTCTTTCTACATGAAAAATATAAGAAATGTTTTGCCTTTTGCCTAACAAGCCGACTGATAATGCTGCAACTTTGAACAGGAGCAAGAAAAATAACTTGTAGATGAGGTAATAAAAAAAAAAAAAAATTACCCGAGCATCAGTTACATGAGAAATGTGGACAAGCTGGTAGAAACTGACAAAACATATGTGAAGCCTCAATTGTTAAGGACAAGAGTTACTGTAGAGAGGAAACATAACTTGAGGAAGGCGAGTTTAAACAATGCCGCACCATATGAACATCAGAGGTTGTGGGTAAATCACGGTTAAGTTTATTTCAACCAAGCTGGTAGCTATCTTCTGTTCCCTGTATTTAGTCAAACAAACACCTGGTTTCGGTTATTCCACCCCATAAAATGCTGTAAAAAGAGGGTGACTCTCTACCACCTCAGGCCCTCCTTTCACGGCCCCCTCCACGGCCCCCTCCCCTCTCTGTATGTAACCAGGGCACCAACACTGGGTGTTTCAGCTCAGAGGGGAAAACAAAAGGGGGAACAGTTTCACCCCGGAACCTGACGGGCGGCGACTGCTTGACCATCTGGAAAAGTCATTCCTGATAGGCTGAGACCAGCGGGTGAAACTTCTAAAGGGGGTGGGCAGAGATCAATCACAATAAATCACTCGTGCTGCTCTTTAGTTGTGGTCTCCCTCCTCATTGTTTTTTTTTTTTGTTTTTCTTCTATACAAAACACAACACATTAGCAGGAGAGTAAAAATCCTATAACTAGGTGTATCCTCTGTGGGATGTCAACATCATAGAAAAAATAGTACATTCTTAGCTGGGAAAATAAAAAGTCTTGTCCTTGAAAAGTCCAGCTCAGCTGGGTTGTGAGTCTACATGTGGATTGTGTTGAGGTTTTCACCTCAGTCAGAAAGCTCCTATCTCCATGCCCCAGGGTCTGTAGGGTTTGCCCACACTGGATGTCGGGACTTGGGGGCTGATGGTGGTGGTGGGGGAGATGAGGGGGAAGGCGCTGAAGGGAAAGGGAAACGCTGAGAGGGAGGAGAGGAGAGGAGGGGAGAGTTTGGGCGCTGATGAGGAGACCAAGGCGGGGTGGACGGTGGTGGGAGCGGCAGAGGTGGGGGGAACCCGGATCGGACCTTGGTCTGAGTGGGGGGTGGCGCTGCCGCTGCGCCTGCCCGGGATGTGAGTCTCCACAACCGACGACGATGCTGGAGAGGAGGAGGATGGAGAGGTGGATGAGGAGGACGTGGACGACAGAGGAGTTTGTGGGCTGCTGGTGGCGCTGCGGGGAAGAGAGGCCAACGGTTGGTGCTGCTGGTGCTGGAGGAGGAGGGGGTGGGCGAGGTGGGCAGGAGGGGATCCGAACGCAGAGCCCCACGCCAGGTGACTCAGACCAGAGTGAGCCTCTCTTTGACTGGCGTAGTTGTTGAGGTGGGAGACCAGACGGAGGCGCAGAGGGTCTGTGCTGTCCAAGCCTTCGATTATGCTCAGATAGCGAGCCGTCTCAGCCACACACTCCCTGAAACCCAAACCACGGTAGTCCATCGCCAGAGCATGAGCGTCAAAATAACCTGAGGGGAAGACAGGGAGACGCCAGATTAGTTAAAACAGTCACCTGAAGTGCAAACCACAGAACAAGTTTGTCAAGACTGAAGTAATTCTGTCTGACATGAATCAATATGCTGGCAGCTTTAAGGCTCTGAGAGAGTAAATAATTAGTCAAAACAAGATGGATTTAATTGATGGACCTGCCAGACCAGTTTGAGTTTACAACCATTTATTGTATTCATTTACTGAATGAGAACTGAGATTTTTTTTCCCCTCTTAAGCACATGGTTCTTCAATAAATGAAAGGGGTTTTCCTGCAACAAAAACTAGATCTTGAACACACCTTTGCCTCCAGCAGCATGAAGCATCTTCAGATGGTCGACAGTCATCTGCAAGATCTCTGCTTTCTCCAGTTTGGCTGAGCCCTTCAGTGAGAGGGAGAGAGGAGAAAGACAATTAGACAAAAATAATACAAGAGAGCTTTAATCCAAAAAGTGGTTTCATTATTTTAGACTTTAAAACAGACTGTGAATGAGTGATATTAAAGTCGTGCTGCCTGTTGCTCACCTGTTTCTCAAAGGCGCTGGGAACCAGCCTGCGGAGCTCGCTGAGGCTGTTGTTGATCCTGTCACGGCGCCGTTTCTCAATGATCTGAAGGACAACAGCACACATGTTACTTGACTATTTTCAGCATATCTGTTTGTGACAAACTCATGCAAAATGTCTCAAAATATTTTTTTCAATGTATATACATAAAGGTCTACTTACTCCTCGACGCCTTTTCCTCGCTTGCACCTGAGTTGATGTGGTGGGGGACATGGACCCCAGAGGAGAGCTCATGTTCCTTAAAATGCATAAAACAGAGAGACTCAATAATTAGCTTTAATTTTTTAACACACAAATGTTATACATAAATGCTTAAAGCGATTTTGTCGATTTTAGCTAATCTGTATATTTTAAAAGAGGAAAACAAGAGAAAATTTCTGCTCTTCAGGACCAAAAAGAAAAAAACAACAAATTTACCCATTTTCATCCGCGCTCTCCTTCTCCACCTCAATAGTCTCGTCCAGCTCGCTGTCCGAGGAGCTAAAGTCGTGATTCCTTTTCATGTTTGATTCGTCCACAATAGTCCGTCAGTGTGCCCGTTGTGTCTGCGTCTGAAGTGTCTCTGTCGAGGTTTGCTCGGAGCGCCTCCGTTTGAAGCGCTCAGCTTTCCCACGGTGTCATTTCAACTCCGGTGCCGGCCAACAGGGGAGGGGCCTCGGGTCGAACCAGCCAATCGCAGAGCGGCGGTGGGTTTGAGTGACTGCGCAGTTGGCCCAGGCACAACCCGGTGCGCTTTGACAAGTCAGAGAGGAGAAAAAAGTCAAGACATCTCACTCTCTAAAGGAAGGTGGGATCTGGTCTTTAGTGTCTTATAAACATCTTCGTTTTAAGTACTTTTTAAACAAGTTTTTAATCTAAAATTGTTAGCAAAAACACAATAAAATTCTTTGCACTCGTGAATAGATGTCCATCTTTTAAATTGTTATACTATGTCAACTATTTTTAAGGATTTGTTAATGTGTAAATTTCCTTTTTTTTCCCCATCAGCAATTTTTTCTGTTGTGGGCTCAAATTTGAGAGTTAAGGTTATTTTCTGACCTCGAAAAACAACAGTTGTGTGACTGAAGAAGAGTGTGATCAAAAGCTCCATCGAAGTTTGCAAAAGACACTCCTGATGAGATTGTTTTGTCAACTGCTGCTTCCAGGGTCGAGAATGAACACTTGATCTGAATTTTTTGGTATTTAAATTGGCTGACCACAGAAAAAGCTTTTGTGCATCTGACAGTTTTACTACTGAGATGTGTTTTATTAGAATCCCCCTTAAACAAAAATGACCTTTTAAAATCAAAGTTATGGTTTGTCAGCTTGTTAGTATTTCCATTCTGAAGGAATACTTTTGTGTTCATGGAGTTTTCTAAAAACTCAAAAAGGCTAACTTCCTGTGACCACAGAGAAAGAAAACTTATTCAAGTTACATTTTGTGCTCATAAATTTTCCCCTTAGATACAAGCATATATATCAGGCAGGCACCCTGTTGCATTTACACTGTGGATGGAAATCTTGTCAAAGTTGTGATGTCAGTTTATTAATATAGCTAAAGAAAAAGACATCACAGCTCTGCCTTAAAGGGCTTTACAGTCTGGACAGCATACAATACTTAAACCATGGCTTTAAAATATTGTCAGTGTTCTGTCCTTTTTAGGATTCATATTCAGAAAACTTTATTATCTGTCCTGACAGAAAATCATTACAGATGTGGCTGATCAAAGAGTAAATAATGAATTTAGAATAGAATAGAAAAACAACAAAATTTAAAAAAACAGGATGCAAGTGCGTGCAAAGTGGCAGCAGTGCAGTTGTGACAAAGTTTATTGTCCATGTTTTAATTATTTTATTTGCTTTATGTAATTTCCTGCCTCCATGTGCTCGTCAGCTGGGCTTCGCTCTTCTGCTATAAAGAGAAACTCAGCGTGTTTTTATGACTCTGAGATATTGGAGTGATTCATCTTCAAAAGCATAGAGGATCTTGGTTAGAAACTTTTGACAGCGGTCCAATGGACTTTCGGTCCGTGACTCCCCCACCACCCCTCACCCCCCTCGCTCCAACTCCCGCCCCCTCCTCCCCCGTGTGTGTCCCGGTGGTGATGAGGAGTGGCTGGCCGGCTGTCAGCACGCGCTAGCCGTGGGAAAGTTCCCTAACCGGCGCTGATAACCAATCAGAGGCCGACGGCCGTCTCCGGCGCTGGAATGAATGGAGCAATTGGTCGGGGCGACGGGCGGTCTGCGAGCGAGCGTGTGAACCTGTAATCCAATACTAACTCAGCCCGGGAGGAGAGACAGGGAGCACCGCCGCAACCAGAGGAAGCCACCAAGTCTAATCTTACCCCACAGAGAGACCTCATGCACGGCAGAGACGCTTGGGGGACTTCAAGGACTTTTGTGAGCGCGCTCGACAAAAGAGCATAATGCAATCAAAGCCCAGTTTCCACATCATCACCACCACAAGACTGGTGGCTCCTTTAATGGTCACACTCCCCAAATAATTTGACAGAGCCGCTGGTGTGTGTTTGTATACACGGAGGGCTCGTGTTACTGCGTGTGGAGCTGGAGCTCTTCGGTGAAGGGTCTCCTGCAGGGACTGGACTGCGGCATATTTAAATAACAGGCTGTCATTCAATGAAAAAAAAGGATAATATTATATAAGATAGGCTGTTATGTAAGTTAGATCAGTTTATATCAACATGTACAATCATGTTAAAAGGCCTACTTTAAAGCAGTATGTAATTTACTTATTATTACTATGTGGCAAGTATTCAAATAACCTAAATTATAGGCTGGTTATTAGCTTGTTTATCAGCGAGAAGCTATTAACAGCTTTTTAAAACCGAACCGTAAATCTATTGTGCTGTTTTATTGGCCCGTAAACATTTGGGAAATACACTTTTTAGCATTCAGGTGAATAAAAATGCCGCTCTCTTTTCTCAACATTTAGTATGAAGCTAATGAGAGTAGAAGATTAACTTGACCTGAAGTTTATAAGTAAAATAGTAGAGCATAAAACTCACAAATTTAACAGAAAAAAAAAATCACAAAATTTTAAATTTTTCTTTGAAGTTTGTGCAGATTTATTGACACAGCACCCAGATCTTACATGCAGGTATCTATCATACCGTGCTGCCCAGACCTACAGGCTCTCAGGGTGCTATATTCATTACAGCTTTATCATAATTAACAATGTAGCAATACGACCCATATTATTTGAATATATCTTGACATTCAGCACTTCATGTGCAGCGCAATAAACAGATAAGAGCTTTATCTATGTCCTAATCAAAATAAAGATTTAACTTACTATTCTGATTATTATAAAAGCATCGAAAGGCCCAAAACGGAAAAAAAACATAAGCTTGTTCATCAGTCACACTGAAACCAGATAAGTCTGGTAGCACACTGACATTTCTTCAAACCTGCCCAGCTGTCTGAAAAGAAAAACTGTGTGTCAAAATGTCAGAGAAGGTCACTTTTTGAAACTAATGCCTCACGTGAAATATCCCTTCAAGGCAGCAGAATGAAAAGGCAATAAGGAAACAAAAAATCATGATTTATAAGACGTGAAAACAATACTGCAATAAAAATTACATACACCATAGCTCATTTTCTGAGAGAATGCACTAATACTGTGGTGATAGAGATCAATAGAAAACACTTTTTTATGGATTATTCTCTCTCACACAAAGACACACACATACACATATGCAATAGTATGGTGATCCTTATCAGTGGGAAGCAACCAAAGGCGTAATAGTCATCAGAGAGAGAGGAGGCTGCCTTGTTTGGTTTAAATGAATGACAGGAAGCACTTAGGGCTGTTTTCATCTTATTGTTGTTGTACAAGGCTTCGCTTAGAGCAGGATAGACACACAGATGCACTCCCACATTCGTCCAACTGATTATTGGTAAGCTCTGTGAGTGTGTGTGTGTGTGTGTGTGTGTGTGTGTGTGTGTGTGTGTGTGTGTGTGTGTGTGTGTGTGTATGTTTGTGCATGTGTGTTGTGGAGTGAGAGTGTGGGAGTTGCGTTCACATACGTCCGACTTCATGCAACCTGAAGCCTTTGTCACAATAAACACAGGTGTGCGTTTACATTAGTTGCTGACTGTGTGTGCTCTTGTTGTGTGTGTGTGTGTGTGTGTGTGTGTGTGTGTGTGTGTGTGTGTGTGTGTGTGTGTGTGGGGGGGGGG
>JAPZDY010000008.1:10139108-10159092 GCA_029783645.1 Ctenochaetus hawaiiensis | reverse complement strand
CATCTCAGCTTGAGGTAATTATTCGCTTTGAGTTTGACCCAGTCATACTTTCAAACTGGCCTTGTGCCCCTGGAAAAACTGTGGATTTTGTCCTGTTTGGCCATTTTATATAATGAAGAGTATATGGGACAAGAGTGGCAGCTATGATTCAGGACGGATTAACCTGTTGGCATGCGACAGAAGTCACGAGTAGCGTAAGAAGGTCATGGTTTCTGTCTGAAGACTGACTCCAGTTGCCCTAAATTCGGCCCTTTGATATGGCTGCAATGTGATTTTTGGGCCTGACATGAGTAAATGTCGAAATATGAGGCAAGAAAAACAACATAGGTCTCATGTATGTGTCAAATATTCCCGCACACACATAGAAACACACACACTAAATGCACACAAACTTCCAATCACTCTTCTTTGCTGCCTAATTCGATAACGAGCCTGAACATGTTTTAACGTTTGACATTTGGCCTCTGGAAAAAAAAAAAGAAAGAAAGAACAAAATGAGCCTCCCTTCAGTATCTGAGCCGTTGTGGGAGCGAGCAGCCACCCCCCCTCTCCTGCAGCGAGGGGTTGCTGCTCCTCTGCCCCTGCTAATGATGGAGGGTCATGAGTCAGGTTGTGTGAAGGAACGTCTACGTCTGCACAGCGCGTGAGGAGCGCCTGGGAACCAGAGCTCGCCGTGTGATCCCATGAAATTGATCTCTCCAGAGGGGGACCAGTAGTGTGTATTTATTTTTATGTGTGGTGGTTTTTCTGTATGTGTGTGTAGGAGGGGAGCGACTGCGACAGGAGACACTCCAGCGGAAATGCAAGATCCCAGTGGTTGGTCTGTCGTGTCGTGACCAGGGTGCCCTGTCTGCCTGCCTGTCTACAGCAGGAGACGTTGGAGGGAAAATTTGACTGAGACAACTGTACGCCTCAGAAAAAGAAGCAAATAAATCAGTTTTTTAAATCTAAACGGCAAAATGCAACACATGGCTATCAATCTCAAACAGCCAACCAAATAGAAGGAAATAGTTTTATGTTTTGGGAATTACTATTTTATAAATTTTCTTGCAGAGAGTTAGAGGATAATTTTAACATCACGTGTGTGTTAGGTACATATGTAGCTGAAGTCTGCAGCCAGTTAGCTTAGCTTAGCATAGTTTAGCATATGGACTATAGGCAAGGGGAAACAGAAAACCTGGTTCTGTCCAGTGCTAAAGCTTACTAATGCAATTTCTCCACCATAATTAGCATGTTTATACAGGTTTATTTAATTCAGGTGAAACTTCTAAATTTGCCTCTGATGTGTTTTATTCAATGTCGCAAACATGTTGGAAAACAGGGAACAGCATAAGGCAGCATGGAGACAAGTAACAGTGTTAGGCAGTAACTCTTTAATACCTTTTCCTTCAGTTTCTTTTCCAAACTGAATGATGTTGGAGCTCTGCTTTAATGGAGTCAGATGGAAATAGTGTGATGACAGAGAGCCCACATGATAGCTACTGTTGATTTATCTACGTTGGCAGTCCATGATGCCAGAAAATGGGCAAAAAACTAGTGTGTCCACCAGGGTTTCATGTTTCCATCGCTGCTGATCGAAGTTGGAGCCGATAAATACCCATGACCACCGCGGTCATTTGACCCGGGAATGCATGCTGATTGTAGGCTTTTCCACAGAAGACAGAAGCCAGATGTTAGTGGGTTTCAGTGTGCATATATACATTATATTTCATTGTTTAATCCAAGCAAAAGCCAAAGTGTAAAAGCTACAAATTGTGGTTTTATGAGGCTATGTGCAATGATATATTTTATTCATCTAAGAGCAGTCATTTACAGGGAGGCTTTATTACTGTTGGATAAAATCAGGCTAGCTGTTTTTCCTCTTTACGTTGAGCTACTGTAAGCTAACCATTTGCTGGTTCGAGCTTTATATATAATAGACAATTGCTAGAGTGGTCTAAATAATCTCATCTAACTGAATAAGTGTTGAATTTTCCTTTCAAGTAGGGTTTTACCTTTATTTCAGTTTAAAGACATTTTTTCTATTCAAATCTCACTTAACTTTAGCCAACATTAACTAATTTCAACATTAAAAAAATCCATCGCATCTGGGTAAACAACTTCATCTACTGATTAAAAGGTTCAGGGCAGCTGCTGATGAAGCTTGTCAACAGCTTATATTTACTTTAATAATGCAAAGTAATCTGACTACTTCCACATCCACTGTGTTAATGTGCATATGTGCATAACTGTAATAATGCATATTATCTTCCTCTTGCTTAAGCAGTGTAAAGTGAGTGTCAAATCCCTTTAAAATGAGTGCATATCAGCCAGAATGAATCTTAAAGAGGGCAGCACATGAGAAGAAATTTGTTTTCTTGTGTTTGTGTGTGTCAGTATCTGTGAGACAGACCCCTCCAGTGAACGCCCGGCTACTCTTTCATCTTCAACATCTGCTATTCCTCTCAGAGCTCTTGGGTCAAACCTCCACTGTCTGTCTGCTCTGCCTATTTAGATGCAACCACTTCAGTCATATCTGCAGGCTCGTTATGGCAGCTAAAAAGCCAATCCCTCCTTGTGCTTATTCAATCACAGAGGGATATTGTGAGCTTTCTTGTCTGGCTGCTCCCTCTCAGAGGCTTTGCATTGACATTTCGAAACAATCAGATCTATTAGTTGGGACTTGTGATGTCTGATCCCTCCGCCGTACATGGGGCCGGCGTGGAAATTCGGCACGCCCCGTTTAGAAATTCCTTGAAGTTTGCTAAAAAGACAGAAAGGAAATTTGTGAGCAATCCAGTCAGGGTTTTCTGTATCTTTGAAGCGATGCCAGAAATGTCCTAAAAATTGATATTCAGTGTACTGTGATATAAAGGACAGTGTTGGTAGCAGAAGGTGTCACATCAAGAAGAACAAAGTGCACATTTCCTTTCTAAAGAAATTTTGCAAAGGATGAGAAACTAGTCCAAATACAAAAAGACATTTTCCATATGAATTATGTTAATACATGGACTGCTTATGCAATATATTGCATACCACCTACCCACCATACTGCACTGAAGAATACTAATAGATTCATTCATGTTATACGCTAGTTTATCAGCCATATCGAGTTGTGCTTTAAAACAGAATTATCTGGACATCTTATGCAATATAAAATTTAATGGAGCTTTTCTCCCCCCCAAAAAAAGTTTGTCACCAGCTTGTTTCTGTAGGAAAACAAATAAGGTCAACTGTTAAACCAGATAATAGTTTTCTCTTCTCAAGTTGTTCAGTTGCTTGATTGTAGGTGTCTCATTTAGACTGTGACAAAATAAAAGATAAATAGTGTTAAACTAAATTATTTTGTTATCTTTTCAGGAGATCAGATTAACAAGAACAAGTTTGCGATGACAGTATAGACTAGTTTTATTTTTGTTATGCCACTATTTTAATTTTTTAATCACTTAGGAAAAAAGATTATGTTGTTTTTATATATGATTACATTCCATGTGCATTTCTTAAGTTTTGTTAGGGTAAATTAATTGATCTCAATGAATTGCTGTATTTTTGTTTATTTTATGGATCAGCATACAAGTATATTGACAATATATTGTCCAAAAAAATGTCTCCAACTGCTGAAAAGCATTGCTTCTTGACATGAAATGAAGACACTCACCGTTATGTAACAATATTACATAACATAATTGATGATATTACCAAATGCGATGTATAAAATAGTGTTTATTTCGCAGATGTCATGCTCTTGTTTTGTGCCCACACAAGTCAAATCCAGGTTTGTGGGAAGTCACACGCTCACCAGGCTGAGATCTGACTTACGTGTTGTCATTACATCACTCAGAGGCAACATTCAAAACATTCATTAGACCGACTTCCCCGGCTTGTTTGCTTTTAGGCTTGTGAGTGACGTGTGTATGCATTTGTGTGCATGCATGCATGTGTGTACTCATGCACATGCTCTCCTGTGCATTGCTGGCTGTGTCATGCAGCGGTTGCTATGACTTGAGTTCGGGTTCGCTCACCAAGGTTTGGCTTTGCCGTGTGTGTCTGAGTGTGTGTGTGTATTTTGTCACAGAGTGGTTAGCGCAGCACTGATTGCTGTTTATTTGGTCTGCGGGTTGACACAGAGCCTAGCAGTCAGGAGTGCTACTGACAGCTCTGTTTTTATTGGGTCCCTGTGGCCATACCAACACTAACACTGGGGTCGCGCTCTTCTCTCTGTCCCCCCACACTCTGAGACTCCCACACCAAGCTTCCTGTCTGTGCTTCGAAATAACATACAGTGAATCATGACCAACTAGACATTTTCAAATCTAGAGGACATAGTCAGAAAAATCCTGTTTCAAAATGGATAATTAACTGAAACACTGTGAGATTAAAGAAAAGGTTAACCTAAAAATGAAGAACTTTGGGCGAACTTTCTTAGTCAACAGAACAGTTCTGGAGCTTCACAACAAAACAGTATTGCAGCATTCTCCTAAACAGCTGAAGAAGCTGAGGACTTGTGTGATAGCATTAAAAAAAAAACAAAAAAAAAACAAAACAAAAAAAGCATCTGATGCAATCTAAGTCTGCAGAATCCACGAGATCTCAAATAATCATTTGATAAAATTTTCAATCTTCACACTAACTTATAAGTGTAAACCTGCACCCCACCTAAAATAAATGCACACAATGCCAACACAAGTGTTTTAAAACGGTTAGCGAAAGCATACAGCAACAGTTTTGAAAGTTTGTATATCTGCATGTGTAGCTTTGCAGTTTCCATGCAAACTATTGCCATCTGGTGGTCTGGAGAGTAATCTCCTACGCAGGCGCAGAACATTTCTGACAGTTGGCAGTCGACTTTTTGGCCAAAACACAGGTGACATGAGGCAATGTAACATTTGATCTGTCGCCATAGTTGAATAAAGTGTGTCAGGATACTAGCCAGTAGGAATGATGGAGGAAACTACGGAAACATGAATCAGGTTGATAAAAAAAAAGAAAAAAAATCCTTTAAACTTCAAGGTTTTTATGCAGTCTGCGAGTTTTGTACTGAGCAGATTAGCCCCTCGGTTTCCTGGCTGAACTTTCTGTACACGGTGAACCGTCTTCATCAGCCGCTGCACATACACACATGCAAGACGAACACACACACTGACACATGCTTACATGCTCAAGATGGTATATGGTACATGAACACTTAGTCAACCATGTAATGTGACCCTGTCTCAGCGAACACACACACACACTCACACACACACACACACACACACACACACACACACTCACACACTGGTAAAGAGGTCATCGCTTTGCCATCTGGTGGTCAGACCCCCACCACACACACACAGTCACACATAATGATATAATAACCTGTACTGTCCAACACACTGGACTACCATGTCTGTCTCTTCATTCAGTCTCACCACTGACCCTGTTACACACACACACACACACACACACACATGCACAGCTGACATCTCCCTTTACTGAGAAGAAATGATGAGAGCACTGGGGGACGAGAAGGGTGGGGTGGGATGCAGGGATGTGTGTGTCCCTGCTGTAACGGCTGCTCCCGGCCGTCCACACAGCTGTCTGCTAGACACACTCACAAACACACGGACACACACACTGAGCGACTGTGAGAGATCCCCCCCACGACTGCTTCCCAGGCCTGCGAAGGAGAGAAAGGAAAGGAGGGGAAACGGCTGGAAAGGATTACACACACACACACACACACACACACACACACACACACACACACACAAACTTACACATCAGCAACCACATGTAGAACATTATGCATACATACACACATTATCTTTGAATGTCGTGGTGGCAGATTAACATTGATTAACACTGTATGAGCATGTGACGTAAAGTTGAAAGATTTTAGTTTGTTTTTTTAATACCAACTGAGAATCTTGTCTTCTGCATTTAAAATCAAATGACTTGCTGAAGTCTGTGAAATCTGGGAACGTTGCAACATCCCGGACAACATGTGTTCAGACAGTCGATCAGGTTGTAAATGAGCCAACAGCTTTGCTAAATCACTTAAACTGAAAGGGAGTGCACACGAAATGCTTCATTGCATGGAAAACAATAACACAGTGTGTCAAAGTTAGCCAGGACGCTGATCTGTAGATGGTTATGGATGTTTACAACAGACACTCTGAGTAATAATAATTGTACTGTACTGCCTGAATTTACTCTTCAGAATAAGTCTAAGTTGAAGGTTTGATTAAAACCATATGACTTCTCCTGAGAAATGTCACCTCAGATGCAAATCTCTCATTAGCTTGGTAACTTAAATATTAACCAAAGAAAAATCACAGCAAAAATAATATCCAAGCTTTTTTTTAAAAAAAATTATAATCTCTTAAAACAAGCTCTTGCAGCAGTACAAAAACCCCTGACTTGCACAGAAACATTCAAACATATATCATAACAACATACTGAGATGACAAGATGAAGTCGTGTGATGTTTTTATGTGGCTGTAAAAAGTCTCAGAAGAGTTCGAGGTGGACGGTTGAGCGCACGCACGACTTTGAAACTGGAGATCTCAGTTGGCGTCAGAGTTCCTCTGTTAACCATGGAGGCATTCGTTCTCTACATGTGGTTAAAGTTGCCAAAAGTATGGCGGCCCTGACGCTGCAAAGGCATCGAGAAAACACAACCAAATACAGGAAACACAACCACATATGGAAAATACAATGAAACACAGAAATGCTGCAAGCAGCGCAGATGACAAGAAAGACTTTTTCCAGGACAAATTAAAAAGTGATGAGTTTGGACGAGCTTGTTTCTGCCATGGCTTGTGATTCATAAAGTTACTGAAACTGATTATCTGTGTGAGTGATGGTGGAAAGTAGGTTGAGAGTAAAGAATGCGGTTTTTGGGGGTTTCTTTCATTCGGTTTTATTTTGGTTGTGTCCAGCTGTGTCCAGATGTCTTTATCATTTTTTATCCTGTATCACCTGTAATCATCTGTGCTCTTTGCAGCATTATTTTACATTTGGTTTTGTTTTCTGTGGTTGTGTCGTCTGAATGCTGCACGTGTTGTCAAATTGATTAAAATGTTTCCAATTTGATTGTGTTCCAATAATACCATAGCACTTCAGTTACACTCGAACAAATGTAAGCACCGAGTGATCGAGCTGTCTCCCTCTTTGTCACCAGGAAATTGTTCATAGTTAACAGGAAACCGGACACAAGTCTCAACAGGACGCGAGCTGCCACTTTTGGTGAAACAAAACCTGATGAGCAGGAGGAAATGTTGCAGTAACATCTCCTTTCTGCAGATATTAAAAAGTGTTGAAAGTGCCACATCATGTTGTGTTAAAATATATTGTCATTTACAATTCGTCCTATCAAACCAAACAGATATACATTACATTAATGGTAACATCATTTCATAAAGTCTAGATATCGCCTTCGGAAATGTTTTGATTGCAGAAACTGTGCTATTTTAGTTATTTGTTGAGAGCCTCATGGTATTTCTAACATGTCATGTGAAAACATGCAGCGGACTCAGGAATATTCCCCGTGTTTATGTTTGTACCGGGCGCTTTACGCTGTGTTTGTTATCCCTGCAGATGGAAATAGACAGAGGCTGGAGTTTCACAGGCACAGGAAAGGCTCTGCTTGCAACCAAGGGCACTCCAAACTGTCATTGCAGGCGTTAGTATATGGAAATCTTCACCGATACTGCAGCCAGCCTCAGTCCCGGATGATGATTAGATTCAGTCATGAGCCATTGTATGCAACCAGTGGGTTTTAATGAGAGACTACTGTAAAAAACAGAGACAGAACGAAATAATCAAAGTCACTTGACAGGATGAGGCTCCATGAAAATCAAAGTTGTGACATCCCTGCAATGATTCCAGACCCCAGATTTAATGCTTGGTGTTTACCGCACATATTTGCTTTGTACTTTCTCGCGACTCTCATGAATATTTGGGAGCATGTTGTTTAGGCGACAGCGGGTTCCCCTCTGTGTGTTTGCATGAGTGTGGTGTGTGAGCGAGCACTGTTGTGGCCATCGGTGCATACTTCTCATGAGGCACGGCATTATGAGCTGGGCAGAAGTTAAGTGGATGGTGGCGTGTTTGTTGTGTGTGTCGAGAGTGTGGGAGCGAGACAGAGAGGAGAGACAAACTGAGACAGAGGGAAAAAATGGAAGCGAGAAACACACAAAGCGGAGTTAAAGCTCACGCCAAAGCATAACGATTGCATGTGTGTGATTAAGAGGGCAAGAAAGAGAGTCAGAAGGAAAGAAAGGGAGGCAAGAAAGCGATCCTGTCTGTGTATGTGTGTGTGTGTGTGTGTGTGTTTAAGTGTGTGTGTTTGTGTGTGTGAAATGCTGGCAACCTGATCTAGTGGGAACGTGGAGTAAACGTGGGCCACACGGAGCCATAAACATAACAACAGGAAACCATGAGCGCAACCACCGTCTAAACATAAACTGTTCTGCACACTTAAATTCAGAAACAAATGTGGACACATATACATATACATGCAAAGATATACATGATCCTCACTTATTATACAATTATACATAACCAGCAGTTGTGGGCAGAGTAATGAAAATCTATACTCAAGCAAAAGTATAATAACTCTCATAAAACTGACATAAATCAAACTTTACTTTTTGGAAAAACTGCTCAAGAAAGAGTTACAAAGATCCTGGTTAATAAACGATACACAGTGCAAGCTCATTTCTATTTTAATATTAAAATTCCAATCAGATTTGTTATTTTTGATATTTTTTTAAAGCTCAACAGACCAAAACTACTTGATGCTTTTTATTTCTTTAGCATAACATCATAGATTAAAGTGTAGGATTTAATGGTGTTTAAAGTCATATTTTGATTTCTACATTCTGAGTTACAGTAGACACATGGCAGTGCAACATAGTGGACTCCATGAAAACGGACCCCCACACTCTGCAAAAACAAAAGATTAATTTTAAGGTAATAAAAACACAATCATTTGTATTTTTAATGATTAAACACTAATGAAATGTACTCATGGACGTTATACTCCATTTACTGCCCATTTTTCGGCACAAAGATCCCCCCTAAAACATGCACACTTGAACCTAAAGAGTGGAAGAAATATTTAAAAAAGGTAACTTGATAAGTTTTTGTTCCTTAAAACACAGAAAACCTGGAGAACATCCATGTTAAAATCAGGAGAACATGCAGACTCCATCAACCCCAGGCAGATTTTTGAGAGCACAAAACCTTATTGTTTGACATTTTAATGATTTAACTGATATTCCATTAATTGTGAAAAACAATTAATTAATTAAGTAAACATAAAAAGAATAATCAGTTTCAAACTTGATATATAAACATGTGTCGCTGCTCACAGATTGATGAAGGAAGCAAATGTGTCCAATTGCAGATGGTATAATAATAACAATCTTTTGGCTATAAAGTACAATTTGAATCATTTATTACATTTAACTGATTATTTAACTGATTTATAATGATTTATCTAAGTAAGTGAGCATGTGCATGTGTGTGTGAGCATGTGTGTGTGTGTGTGCTCATAGTGTGGGAGTTGTAGCAGCAGCTGGTGGATTATACAGCTAATGTGTCCCTCATGTCCTTCAGAAGTTGTCGTCATGCTTCCTGCATTTTGGCTAGTCATACATGATGTCACTTCCTGTGCTGGATAGTGTGTTCATGTGTGTGTGTATGCGTGTGTATGCGTGTGTGAGTGTTTGTGTGTGTGTGAGTGTGTGTGAGGGTGTGGACAATGCTGGGACCAGCTGCAAATGGGCTCCCAAATGTCTGATCTAAATAAATGAGACTGAGACACTCACACAGAACAAAGGACAGACATCATGACAGGAACCTGAATGTTTTTCAAACCAGACAAACTTCTTACACACTGAGTCATTGATCATTCTCAGCTGATGACAGCACAAGGTGGAGGATGGATGTCAATTAGGCCTCATTAAAATTTTGTTTAGCTGTGTCACATACTTTTCATATTTGTTTACTCATATTCAGTTTGTGTTTTCTCTCAGTCTGCGTTCTTATTTGGTGATTTTGAATCTATTTATTTTTGCATTTGCCATGTTTGTACCTGTATTTTGCCATCCATTTTACTTTTTTTGTGCTTTAATCATGACAAGAGGGAAATACTTACAGCATCAGTCAACTGCAGAGAGAGTAAAAAGGCTTTATAATCTACATTTAACATCTACATGAGATTACATGCATATTTGCCATTTACCACACACATTTCAACCTATCTACAACAACTAAAAGGGACAAGTTTTAGTAGGTTTATGATAGTGTGCAAAAGTATTGACTCTACACTAGAATTTGATTGAAGTAAAAGATGGAGACATCTGTCAGATAATGACTTGGTTTTTTGTATCTCTGCATGTGCATGCTTATGAGTTTATGTTATATTCTGTTCATAATATGTCAAATTTAGGGATAAAATGCATTTATAAAGACTTCTAAACATAATGAAAACTCAGCATAAAAGGTGTATTTCATACTAAATATATCAGAGCATTGACTGTACAAAGATGGAGGACATGACAGAGCCTAAAAAGTGAAGCCACAACATCTGTCTTCATGTTAGCTGAGGAGACACGGGCCTCACTAAATAATCAATATTCTTGTATGATAGATTTTTCCAACAATGGTTTTTGTCATTTTAATAGTTCACATCAAGCTGATGCATCTTTAAGTGATCATTTCTCTAATATGTTTGGTTGTAATTACTTATTTGATTCCAAAAAAGGATGAAATGTCATGATTGACAGCTCACCCTGACCAGCGAATGAGTAGGATGACTGCTGGGCGGGACCTTGAAACCACAGCTCAGACTCTGGATGAAATGAAGTGGCAGCGCCTCTAACAGTGATATTTTGGTTTTAATTTGGGGAAATGGAGACACGTCATCCAACGTTTTTACCTTCATTGTATCAAAGCAACATTGCATATTAAAAATAAATACAATGTACAGTATAATGTACAGGAAATCACGTGAAGGAGATGTCTGACAACTGAGGATAATGAAAGGACGTCAGACGAATAAAGTTGATTCATACTGAGGTGACATTGTCCTGCTGTACGCTAAAAAATATTGCTGACTCATAATGGCAAAAGAACAGTAAGTTTACTGTGTGATGTTATTAATAGACAAGTATAGACAAGTATGAGGCGTCTGTCTGGTTTATTGGTGATTAAGTTATCGAAGAGGACAAAAGGGCTTCCTGATAAAAAGTGAAGTTATTTTATCGAGAAAGACTCATGTGAAGTTGCTTAACAAGAACAAGAAATGCCTCAAAATCGAAATGAATTCTACACGCTGAGATGCTTAAATCTTCAGTCTGTGTTTTTGCAGAGACTGATAATTTGATCTTTGGCATCATAATATCAAATTATTAAAACTAAAAATCAGCTGTCAAAAAATATCCAGATTTATTTAAACTAATTTAAACTAATGAGGCCATAACCTGTTTGAATTTGTCATTTTAAGTCCAAGGCAAAAAAAGACTCCAAAAAGAAACTATCAATCATATTGTTTTGCTCAAAATCGTAACGATTTCAAAGAGCCTTTTTTCTTAAAAATGTAAACTTAAGCTTGAATAAAACATCATAAGGAACGGGAACCAAAATGTGACCAAGTTTAATTTAGTTGGGAAACATAATAAAACACCTGTTTGTATTTGTATTCACTCATGGACCCTCAGAGGTCAAAGCAGCATCATCTTTACATGTTTCCATCCATCCATCCATTTATCTGCTTCAGCGTTTCTTTCCCCAAACATCCCCTTCATCTTTCCCTCCTCCACTCCATCCATCCTTCCATCTGTCTGCTCCTCCATCTCCCTGTTCATTCCTTTCATTTCTCTTCCCTCCACTCCTCCCTGCATCTATTCCTTCTTGTTAGCGTGACCCTGTTTCAGACTCTATGGTTGGCAGCCGGGCTGCTGGGACACGTGGTTCATTGACTGGGAACTTCTGGCAACACACTCTCCCCTCTCACATTATTTATTATCTGGACTGGGAGACTCTCAGGACCCAGGAGCTTGTGCTCTCATAAACACCAGCACACACACACACACACGTACACAGAGTCACACACACAGAGGAATATAAGCAACATTCAGTGTGAGAACTTCAGGTCTCTTCACCCAAGTCACACAGATGTTCCTCTTGGCACCTCAGCAGATTGTGGTGAGGCGGCTCAGGGGGCCTTTCAGGGGTCCGGGGGGCCGCCGAGGGCCAAACAGGGCCCCGGAGCCTGGATGAGAGCTTCCTTTGTGGGACACAAAGCATTGTCTGTGCTGGGAAAGGCCATGAGTATGGGAACAACGCCCAGAGCTGGACACTGAGCAATTCTAGCTCTGTGAGTGTGTGTGTGTGCATGTGTGTGTGTGTGTGTGTGTGTGTTTATTTGAGACGAAGAGATGAGGGGAGTGAGTCTGAGTGTGGGCGAGAGAAAGCGTGTCCTCATATATGACACACAGAGAGACAAGTGCTGTGTGTGTGTGTGTGTGTGTCTATGTGTGAGATACTCCAGACTCCTCCATGTATGATGAAGAGGCGTACAGTGAAGTTGTGTGAAAATCTGTCTGGGAGTGGGAGAAAGCAGCTGGAACGTCAGTGCGGTCCACTATTTCTCTCTTCGGGGTCTCATCAGTTTGAGCTCAACACTGAATCCCACTTGCTTCAGGAAGTATTGCAAATAAATTCAACCATGTGTCTTTGCTAGTTTGTTCTTGCTAGTTTACTTGTTCACTATTGTAGCAAATGAGCTAATAGCCAAGACTTTTGCACTGTGCTGTACTTGCAATTTGTCCTCACGATTGTACATCATTTCATCTTGTATAGACTTTGTTATCGAAGGCTCAATGAGCTAACGAACTAGCTAACTGTGAGTTAGCTAATACTTAGCTGTGGGTTAGGGATCAGTCAGCTTGATTGCTGCAGGGACAAAAAGCTCCTGAGGGTTATTCAAAGACATATTTGCAACATAAACCTCTGTCTTATAGTTTTCTGCAGACCATTGTGAGCAAGGCAAAACTCTGACAGAGGAGATAAAATAAGAAAATAAATTTGTTGGGGTTTTGCATGCATGCAAAAAATGGATGTGGCTACACAGCTAAGGAGCTACTATAGCTTCCTCCATGTTGGACTTTGACAAACCGATGGAGTTTCTCCATCTTTTCAGAGGTCAATACTGTTTAGTTCACCAGAGTTGAATTGCATGCAGATTTACTTTCCCCCCTGCAAGCAAATCCAGTGATCATGGTAAAAATATTTTTACCAGGCCTTTACTGAAAGACTCATTTGTTTCTGGACAGAAATCTGTAGGCCTGTATGAGATAGACTTTGCTTTTGTAAGTTGGAAATAAACTGGGAGGATTAAAAAGTTAATAACTTAAAAAACTCAGTTTTCCCATTGGCATGGCTGTCCACACCAAGACGGATAAAATAACTATAACTGCTAACTAAACATATTGCTTAAAAATTGTTCTAATTCAAATGGACAGAACAGAACTGCCACCTAAAAACCGTTGTTTATATTTTCACTGCCATATGAGCTCTACCGCAAAGAGTACTAAAAAGCGGTCCCTTGAGGAATATAGAAGAAATAATAATTTTTTTTCAGCAAAAAAATAACGTTACATTAAATCAGCCCTTGACTAATGCTGCCACCATAGCAACAGACAGACTAGCAAGCAGCCCCTCCCAGCTTTTCTTTCAAATATGATAAGATACGGTGCTGATGAAGGACCAGGAAGCCTGGTGGCTATTTTAGGCCAAAAGAGTAAGCTCACATGTGTGGGTGAGCGTGAGTAAAGGGGCAGAGTGGGGGTTTTCATGGACGGTGGGAATGGATGAGGAATGTCAGAAAGCCAAAGAAGGGGAAAGAATGAAAACAAAAAAGCAAAGAAGTGGTTTATGCCCGCAGAACAAAGATGGAGAGAGGGGTTTTTTTATAATTGGCCTTTTCCTTCGGGTCCCAGACTAGCTGGCTGAGAGGAGGAGACAGGGGGACTGAGGAGTGCATGTAGTCTCTCTCCAACACACACACTCTCTCACACACACACAGAGACACACACAGACCACAAAGACAGTCCAAACTGCAGAGGACTCCAGGAACACATTAGGAGAGCTTGGGACTGAGGTGATGTGGGAACCTTGATAAACCATCACCGTCTAATTACTGTCGCCACAGCTCTTTTACCGGCCAAGCACACTACACCAAAACAAAACACACACATACACATAATAACTCACAAAGTACCACACACTACCAAGCTCTTACAAAAACACACAACACAACGCTCCGCTGTAGCACATGTGAACATCAGTGCAGGTTGGCCCCGGGCCCCGAGGTCCACTGTGGGTAGCTGTGTTTTACATAAGACAAGCGTGACCCTCATGCACCACTGAGAATGTGTGTGTGTCCACTTTGCAAACCGCCCTGGAAAGCCCCACTCCTTAAAAGCCAACCAAACCCTGCAGAGCTGCTGTCTCATAGTTTGTTCAGCTATTTCAGGGAGCCCGGTTATTTCTGTGTTTGAGAAAGCAGGAAAGCTGAGAGAGTTTGTGCAGAGATTTACTCTCACAGGCAGGTTCAAAAAGTTAAATATTTAGATTGTAGCATCAGTTATCTCTTTTAATCCCATGAAATATTTTTTATGCACTGTAATAGAGTTCATTCATCAGAGTAAAATTCCCAAAATATGGCTATTTTGTAATAAATAAGGGGGGCACACAAGAGTAACACAGGGAAATCATGTAAAAATGTAAAATTATGAGTCAGCTTTAAGATAAGAATATTAGTAATGACAACATAAACTGTAAACACATGAGAAGATTGTCTGTTTTACACTACAATGTGGGAGAGTCAGCTTCGATTGTATATTATAATCTGAAGGGTAAAAATGAGGTCGCCCTGTCCATAATTTCCTTCTCGACAACAATTCCCCTGAAAGGATTAGAGTTCGGGTAAACCAAAACCAATAATACCTTTCAAGTCTAAATACAGAGCAATTTCCCCACTCTGCCCGTGGCACTCAGCCTGAAGCCCATTGATTCCTACTGAAGACATTAAACTATAAAAACATGTTGTAATTTATATTTTTTATAAAGAAGATTCATTTTTTCAAACCGCAGGGTACTTAAGTCTTTTGCAAAAGTTACTTAAAAAGATAATAATCCATCTGCTGGGTAATAATACATATTTGCTGTTGGAGTATTTACAGCAGTTTGGTGGTATATACATGATCCAGTTACTCTCTTAGTAGTAAATTGCTTAAGAAACTCAACACTGACTCAGTGTTTCAGTGTGGCTAACTTGTGTTTTCAGAAACTTTTTGGACAGTGAAAGAATAATATAAATTTCTGCCTTGGCTGCACGGGTATGACTTATTATTTGGATCAATTTATTGTTGGGTTTTGTTGGTTTCGATGGCAATAAGTAAATTTCCAGATTTATTCAAAAAAAAAAAACCTTATAAGAAGTACCTAAAAGCAACTGCAGCTCTATAATATATTTTGTTTTGTTCGTGCATTTTCACAAATGCTTCCAACAGTTTTCAAACTCAGAGAAATCTGAAATTTTCGTTTGTCGTTCAAGCTTACAGCACTTTTCATTTTGTCGCCTGTCACTTACTTCTGGGGCAAAACCACTCAGAGAGTGACGAAGGAAACTGTCAAATGCAACCAAAGATAAAATAAATCAAACTCTAACAAATGACCTCATCTGTGAACATGTCTGTCCGAGTCAGTCAGACAGATTTTTGTCAGATCCAGTGCCTGTTTAACAATTAAATAAACACATCCCATGATAACACGCTACTTTACAACATCATCAAAGTATTTTTTTTTTTTTTGTTCTCATTATTTTGATTGAAAAGCCCTCTAGTGCCAGACATTACATATTGTACATTTCCCTCTTGTCACTATGTAACAATTCAGGGCAATTTAACTGACCAAACAACAGTTGAGTCTACGTGTGTCACTGTTTTGTTTACCTCCAAATACAGTTTTTGTTCCTTTGGTTGATTTGGTTTTTCAGACTGTAAATATACAGAGGGCTGGCAGTATGCCTGCACACACACACACACACACACACACACACACACAGAGCCTGTACAGTAGTAGGCCTGCAGAGATGTTGTCACTGTGCAGGCTGCAGTGGCTCCGGTTGTGGTGTCTAGTTTCCACATGATGAGAGTGTAATCCTTGCAGGTTTCTGCCTGCTGCTTTGTTTTCCTTGCGGTCTGACTCATCCCTCCAACCTGTGGGAAGGAGGGAGAGATGGACTGTGTCACTGTCATAACATGGGATTACTGTCTACAATACACTTTCTCAAAGGGATGGGAAAGATGCCCCGGAGTTTTTATCTTCTCCTCTGTCTTTGTCCTCCCGGTTCAGATTGCACTTTTTGTGCCGTTATCGCTTTTCCTTTTTCCTTTGTATTTTTTCTCTTGTATTCCAGAATTTCTTGGTCATATTTATATTGTACACAAAAAATAAAGGCTTTTACTCCTATATAAATTAATTCTCTTCCTTTTGTTTTTATATTCTGAAATATTTTAAAGTCTCCCCTAAACAAGTCTTCTCTTCACAACATGTTCCCACTGTTTTTTATCCAACTCTCTCCCTTTGTCAGCGTGCATTAAAAACTGTCAACAGGTGAAGATTAACAAATCCTCTTATTAAATATTCACAACAAGATTTAATCACCTCTGAATTCTTTGCACGAATTCTATGTTGTGTTACAGTGATGTCAAAGACTCAAAGCCTGCTTGTGTGGTTTATTTGATGATGTGTAACCTGTACCTGAGATGTTCTTGACACTCTCTCTGAAAGGCTTTACGTTTCTTCCCCCTGAGGGTTTCTGTCAAGCTGCTTTTCTTTTGAAATAAACCTCGAACTCAAACATATAAAAGGGGTTTATTGGATGTTGAACAACCACTTCACATAAACTCTTGTATAATAATTTAGATGGCTGAAACATTAACGAGAAACTTGGGATTGTAACTTTCCATCTGGAGGTTACGCTCAAGAATGTTCTAATGTGCCACTTAAGGAGTGAAGAAGTTATTGGTGAATGTAATTTGGATGTTTTACCTCTATTTATAGCAAAACAGGAGGAGTATGCTTTGATTAACCAAAATCCTCACATTTAATTAAATGGCATAGAATTCTGCACATATTTGTTGTTTGTTTTTTCTAAATCTTTTTTTAAATTGCAATTTGTGCAAGCAAAAAATGCTAAATAAAAAAAGTGTGACAATCTATCAAATGTCAAAACAAATGCAGGACAGATGGCCACTTTGAATAATACAAAATGCTATAATTGTACTTATACTTCAGCAAATGTCTTGTAAAATATGACCAATGATCTTTTATAGAATCACTGTAAAATGTGTTTTAGAAAAGCTGCTCTTACCTGCGTTCCTAAACAATTTTATTCTCAAATTTGCTTGAAATACTTAAGTGAAGGAGCATTGTTTATATAATTAGTGATACCAGTTTGAAAAACACTGGCCTCGATTGTGACTCTCCTGGTGAGCTCATACAAATAAACCCATGTAATTTATCTTTTTCTTAAGTCGCCCAGTTCATCCAGTTCTGTCACTCATCCCCCAACTTTTTCATTATCTGTGTGAATCCCAGGTCTCATTGGCCAGCACCTGTGCCACTGCTCAGCTTTAGCCGACTAAATCCATGCAGATCACAGCTAAACACTGTGGGATTACAACACGGTTTAACACTGCAGCATTGAGTTTTTGGCCTGACAGCCCTTCTGAAGCTGCCTCCCAACACGTTAACAATCAGCCTGGATTGACGTGGGGTGTGTCCTCACTGACGAACTCCACTTTCCTTCAAAGTCAGCATCTGATAATGTAATAAAGCACATATACACCCATTTTTTTTTAATTTAATGTTTTATCAAAGGTTGATCTATCCTTGGGTCATGAGAACATTTTGTTATTAAAAATCAGATGCAGCCTACAGCGATACATACGTTTTATAAGAGTGAGTTTCAACATACTGGCA
Source organism: Ctenochaetus hawaiiensis (assembly GCA_029783645.1). Classification (NCBI taxonomy): domain Eukaryota; kingdom Metazoa; phylum Chordata; class Actinopteri; order Acanthuriformes; family Acanthuridae; genus Ctenochaetus; species Ctenochaetus hawaiiensis. Next base: position 10,141,068 of record JAPZDY010000008.1, on the reverse strand, counting down.
GCTTCAAAGAAACAATATGAACCTTATTCAAGATCCTACATGCAGTCACAGAGCTTTCTGGGTCGTGATAGTTTGCCCTTCGGGTGGAGTAGCAACATCAAAAGCTCCACACACATGCACTGCTTTTCTAGGTGCCAAAAGAGCTTAACAAAGTACACAGAAGATCCTCCAACTCATCCTATAGAGCCCGAATATGCTGCTGTTCACCTGGCAGGAACCACAGTGCCAGTAACGACACCTCACTTGCACCTGTGCTGAGTATCCGCCTTCTTTGTTTCAGAATATTCCCCACTGAAGCGGAAGGAGAAGTGAAAAGGGTTCAAGTGTGCAGTGTCAAGTTTGTCGAGTTTGACGTGTGTTTTTGAACTTATTCTCTTTGTGGTTTGAAATTGTTTTTTCGCCCCAGGAGTGGAGATGTGGCCACCTAAACACGGCTGGCAAGAAAAACAAATGAAGGTCGACGTATTTTCATCTGAAGAAAAGCAGGAAACTTCAATACCGAATGCCAACAGTTCAAAGGGCTGCAGGGAAGATGGGGAACGTGTTTACACACACACACACACATGCACACACACATACATGCATACGTATACACAGAGTATGTCATTCAGTTTAAACAAACAAGAGGCCTCACGGAGCCTTACAAGGCCATGCTCACGGTTACTGAGGCTACCAGTTGGCTTGCACACACACATACATGTTTTAAATAACCATTGGAAGGCCTGGTTCGAGCACGTCATTGTTGTGTTACATTCACACGCACGCACACTAAGTCAAACACACACAAGGCCCCTCGTTGCCTCTCCTGTTTCAGCCGCATGCAGTCAGTAATGCGGACAGCCACACAGGAGAGGCCTTGTGTGCGAGGGGTCGTAACAACTGCGGCAGTAGCTGCACGGTGACCTTTGACCCCTGACAGCATGGGAAAGTGGGTGCACTCAGCTGTCAGCACCCCACTGGGGCCAGTTACCCCCCCCCCCCCTCAGTAATGGTTAAATGATGATTAGACATTGTTCGGAAGACACTTACAATGTTCAGCGAAGAATGTCATAAATGCACATAAGTGAACAGAGTTTATACAAGTTACATAAAGGAAGCACCCAAGCATTTGTTGCAAACACACACACACACACACACACACACACTTTATCAGATCATTGTGCTGACCCCTGCTTTGATCACGAGTTCATATTGAATATGACAAAGAGACAAAAAAGGGAAAGACAACACTCATTAGTCTAATTGACCCTCCTTCACCCTGATGATCAATTATCCTATCAGAGACTAGCAACTGTGAGCAGGCCTGTCAGTCTTTGGATCTGAATATTGTGACCACTGGACTGTAGAGAGAAAAGTTTGGAGTCATTCTTTCCAAAAGACAAAAACATAAGACAAAGTGTAAGAAATGGAAGAGCCTCTGCTTTGACATAAACTGTAATCTTTTGCATGTCTAGCTAACTGGCTTACTACTTACAGTCAATACTTCCAAAGCCAAGGAGCACATCTTTGATTACGTTTATTTATTACTAGAAAAAAGGGTAGTATTTTAATATCATTTTAGTAAGAAGCAGTATTTTCCTAATGTGTTTGACCAGTCAAGGATGTTCAGGCTAACATTAGTTGCTCAGTTTTTTGGGGGGATTGAGAGAAATTAATGCTAACAATTTACTTATGACAGGCCATGTTATGTTATCATTATATACCACAGCTAAGGTGTAATGTTTGGTCCGATACAAACATGCAAGCTAAGAGACTGAACTCGCTTATCCTGTTAGCTTAACCTAGCTTAGCCTACCTGTTACCACCAAGGGGCAAGCCCCCCCCCCCTCGGAAGCCAACCAGGAAGTACAAAAACTTGCAGTTGCTCAACTGACCGCTTGAGACTGGCTCCAAAAGGGAGCAAATTCCCAATGGAGCCCATGTTAAAATGGCCAACTTTAGAGCAGAAATAAACATATTT
>JAPZDY010000008.1:10099416-10114358 GCA_029783645.1 Ctenochaetus hawaiiensis | reverse complement strand
GTGTGTGTGTGTGTGTGTGTGTGTATGAGTGTGTATGTGTGTGTGTGTGTATGAGTGTGTGTCCATTCTCCCTGGGTCAATATTTGGAATGGTGAGGACAGCCCCACTGCATTAGAGTGGATTAGGGAGGGAAGGGACTGCCTCTGGCAGCTTTGCACCTCACATGGATTGGGGAAGTTATTGTGTGTGTGCGTGTGTGTGCGTGTGTGGGTGCACATACTTCAGCTTGCGAGTATGCAAATACATTTCACCTGCTCTGTGTGCCTGTGTGCAGCACCCACCCTTTAAACAATCCAACAGTCTTGTTTGGAGAGGAACCAAGAATTTATTGGCCATGAGCGTTGGCTGCCAGCTCAGTGTGGTGGACACCAATGGCAAAGTACTTATATCGCTATTATCAATGAGATAATATTTATCCTTTTTAATCCTAAAAAAATTATTAGCTGAACAGCCTCTAGAAAAAACAGAGAGGAAAACAGGAAACACAGCAGCAAGAATACCACCATTTTGGCTATTATCTGTCCATCCTCATAGGACGACTGCACAGATCAAACTGAAGCAAACTGAAAGCCAAAGCAGTGACATTACTGTGGGAAACTGGGACAGCTAATATTGGTGGATGACTGCTCATAGGCTCAAACTGAAATATGCAGGCAAATGACAAATAATCTGACAAAAAGGCTGTCTAGTTTCAGCACAAGCATTTTAATAACTAAAAGAAAATTAGTTTTTTGCTGCCTTGTCGTGCTCACAAGCAAATGACAAACAGTTCAAAGCTTCTTCTGCATGACTGTGTGTCCATTAACGACCTTATTGAATAATCTAATAAATCATGACTAATAGTTCTATGCATTCTCATTTTTGCTTTGTAAAGCAATATTTCAGTAAGGCGTATCTAATATGTTGGACATCATGTGACACACATAACCAGAGCGAGTTGCAACAAACGAGCACTATGTTCAATATAAGACGCATCAAGCCTAGACAGCAGAGAACAGCTGTGGGAAACACTTAAATAAGTGACTTTCTGTCCATAAATGGTACTGGACCATCCTTCTCTGTGCATTGCAGAAGCTGTGCAGTGAAACATGAATAAATAAATATATAAATAAGGTTTTGAGTGCTGTGACACAATAAGTACAGTACAGTCTGTGCAATACAGCTCATGACACAGCAACTTTCAACCCACAAGTACTTGTAAACAAATGCAAAATATCACTTACACCACTGTATCCCACTTCTTCCTATTAAGTATTATCTTTATGACTTCCTCGAAACGTAGTCAACATCTTATTTATTAGCTCTTCTACATTTACACAGATTTGGTAGGGTTACTGGGTAAGTTAGCTAATTTGTGAGAAACACAGTCAAGGCTAAAATCTTTGATTTTAAGCAGCTTTCACAACGGCCACTTCACCTGCAGATAACAGTGTGGTTTAAAAAAAAAAAAGATTTGAATGAGCTCTTCTTAGTTTAACCCTTGTAAGTTACAATCCCCTGAAAAAAATACAGCAGCTCAACTTAAAGCATTTAAAAATCATCCCTCCAAAAGGGAACCGAGAAAGCAATTTGAAAACAGTTCGCCTACAAACTGTACAAAAACTGGAACCGAAAGACACTTCACACAGTATACGGTCAGTAAACAACCAGTAGAAATAAAAGTAACTTCACACTTAATGTATGGCAATGCAAATTCTTTAGACACCACCTCTCACATATTAAACGACAGGATGTCTGTCAGTCTCAGACATTTCTTGACTGCATGAATGAGTGATCTGACTGTCAAGGTTGGAAGAAGGTTATTATTTGGTGATCCTGCCAGCACAGGCATAGTTTTACTATTTCAAGGCCTTTGAGAGACTCAAGATTCACAGATCTATATTTAAACTGTAAACATACAGGTTAGAGTATGAATGAATTCCATGGTTTGGAGGTAAATGTTGAAGAGAAAACTATAATTTAGAGGTAAACAGTTGCCTTGGAACCTTTTACTGTGACTAACAACCTACTTGAAGTCTTAACCGTATCTTTATTTGGAAAAGTAGTATACATTAAACAGAGACATGAAGCTAAACAACAAAGATACATGGAGAGAAGAACGTTGGAGAGTTTGCACACATGCAGACAGACTCTGTCTTAAAGTGAGCTTCTCTCTTGACTATTACAACACCCTGGATCACTTTGTGCACACATTAAAAGAGCCCTATGCGGAGTTGGAGGCACTAAGAGCATTCAAGTGCATTTAGGGAGGCCTGAGGGAAGAAGTGTTTCCCCTGCCTTCTTCATTTTCCTGCATTAGGGATGGCTTCTTTCTCTCTCTCTCTCGCACACACACACAACACAGCTCACACAAAACACAGTTCTCTTTCTACACGCACACACTCTTTGTGCCCCATCCCATAACACTCCACTTAATATGTGATATCATTATGGTTACATGGAGTGCCACGCTTAATGGGGCCAACAGAAGGAGAAGGCTGAAGCTCAGAGATTACTAAGAGTGCTACACTGTGTGTGTGGGTAGGATGGACAGAGCGACTGAAGGATACAGAAAGAGGAAGTTATCGAGGGGTTAAGAGGAAGAGACGATGAGCGCAGAAGTTTTATCAAGCAGGATTATGAACCTTGATTGATTGAGTGAAAGCCACTTAAAAAAAGGCTGAAGGAATTCAATGTTTTTGCCAACCAAAACATTTAGTGTGGGTGTAAAATGAAATGCTGAATAGGGGAAATTATCTTTATCTCCAACTAACCTCTATAGATGTAGAAGTGATAACTATAGATTTATTATTATTATTATTTCTACTACAAAAGAATAACACACTAATCCAACTCATTCTGATGATTCTGAGTCATGGAATTAAACTTAAACCAACAAAACATCTCATCTTTTCCTTGAGAACAAGTCTCAGCAGTGGTGTGGCAACACATCTCCCTGCTGAGGCAAAGCACATCAGGTGGGCGTAACTTTTGTAAGCCCCCTGCTCAGGAGTGATTAGTGGAGATCACTGCTGGGATCACGCTGGGAGGGACTCATTAGTTGGCTGTGCCCAGCAGGTTAAAAGCTTGATAAGTATATAGACATGTTGTAAGGTGTGACAGTAAGACTACTGTCAAAAACCGGAAAATCCATACTCTTTGTGGTGTGATCATGAAAACTAGGCCTAATTTAAAGCTGGTATTTAAGTGTCTCTGTGATTCCATCCAAATAACTTTGTTCAAGACTGGCATTACAGCGTGTCTCCACATGCATCTCAAGTGACCACGTGTGATTGGATCAGAAGGCCTTTTTGCTAACGACGTAGCAGTGATAACTTTCTCGATGGCCAACATAGCAGCAGCCTGTATGGTTATACTGATTTAAGTCCTCCTGTTTTAACCCCTGCTAAATGTTGGCAGGTAGTGTGAACTTTAGACAAGGAGTTAACATCTGGCTGGTACGGCAATGCTGCCTCAAACTGAGGTTTTGTACAAGTCAGCAAAAAAATCAATGTACTGACTTCAATGCTGAATCTACAAGAAGGCAAAAATATTTAGAAATTGGAGCAGTTTAGTAAAATGCATCTAGTTATTTCCAACAACAACTTTCCACAATGCACGTTTTTTTCAGGAAGTCCAGTGGTTACTAATTCAATAGTGAAACAAACACAGTGTGTTTACAAATACCTGCTGTTTACCTAAGCTTGAGGGTGCTCAAACACATAACCTACATTATTGTGAACCAAATGGCAATTAGACAGTGTGATTTGTTTGTACCAAATGCAGAGGCTGTAGTTGAGAGGGAGGTGCACATTTGCATACACACACACTGAAAGAATGTGAACATATGCATTCCAGACCGACTCCAAATGTGGTGAGAGCGACTGGATTTCAGTGTTTCCACAATGCAACTTGGGTGCATTCACATCTGTATTAAAGTTGTCTACTTGTGATCTGTCCACTTGTCACCAAAGTAACATGAAAAATATCAGGTGTAAACAGGGCTCTAGTGATCATGCCAGTGTTTTCCACTGCAGGAGGCCACAGCTTAGCTAATCAGCACTGAAATTCATCAGTTCATGGGCGTGACATGATCTAATATCACTGTGTGTTGATGTGTCATTTTTAAAAATGAGGGAATGGTGTAATCAAGTAAAAAAAAGTGCAATCTTACAGAGGTACATTAAAATTATGCAAAAGTTGAAAGGCTGGAGCACTGCAACAGAGGATCGAATACTGAAGCCATATGACCTTAAATGCAAAAGGGTTATTTCAGCCCCACTGACCCCCTAGTGGGTAAATCATTACAAATCCATAATGTGGGATGAAACATTGTTTAAACCTACAGAATAATACTATAAATACTTTAACATCTCCTTTTTCAAAGATACTAAATATGACAGGTTACATGGGAGAAATGTGTAAAACAATGCAGAAAGCATCTAGAATATGCAATGCAGTGGTGCAGTCATAAAAACATAGTGTCTAAGTTTGTGTGAATATCATTTAGCTTCAATATGTGCTGACACAAGAAGTCGGCAGAGAGGCAGCAGACTAGCTAATGATGCTACCTGACATAACTGGTTATTGTGTCTGAAACTAGCAGTACCTTTAGGCTAAGTCTGCAGACGTAATAGCAATGCATGTTTAAAGTAGTACAGTGAGGCAGCGTAGAAAAATGGTTTCACCCTGAGCTAACAGTGCTGCAGAGAAGCTATTCTCCACTGCAGAAGATACAATGTAAATACAGCAGAGTAATCCCCCTCATTTTGCTATTTGCATACAGACAGAGGACTGTAAGATCAAGCAAGTTAGGGTTAATATGTGTTTTAGAGGACAAAGGAGATCAGCATAAGGTTTGACACACAGCATACAATCGATAGTGGTTTTGACACGAAAAACAAATTTTCATTGAATCTTGAACTTTCCAAAGATTCAATGCTCTACGGAAAACATTTTCACTGTATGCTCTACAATGGTGCATAAAATGCAAAATGCAGTGGGCCCCAACAGAGACATATAAAGACATAGAGACACATAAAAAAAATATGTAAAATCGAATATATGTATCTCTGTATCATAGATGTTTCATCTTAAGTGATCCTCTGATCACATTAGAAACACATGGCATACAACTCTCTTCCTTAAAAAGGGGGTGTCTTCCCTCAACTTAAATGAAGAATATAGTCTAAATAATAGGAATTGGAAAATAATGATTTATATTTAAAAAGCTAAGGAAAAATCATAAGGCAAAGGACTGAGGGTGAAGAGTGTGTGAGGTGTGCTTAGAGGTACAGCTGTGTGTCATACCAGCATTTTCAGAGAGGGAGGAGAAGTCCTCTCTGGGGTAGGAGGCTGAGGGCTGGATGAACATCCCCTCATCAAATCCCTCTTCAGGTTCTGGTGGAAAGTTGTATACAAAGCGCCGTGTGGTGGTCTGTTTTTTCCTCCGTCCACTTCCTGCTACAGTGTCCGGTGCTTCTAGCTTTATTGCTGCGGGTGCTGCTGCAGCGCCACCTGTGGCTGGCTCGTTCCAGACGTACACCTGCACTTGGCCACTGGCTGCCCGTGTTTCATTGGTCTCTGCTGAATCAGACGAGTTGTCGTTGTGGTGGGCCCAAGAACCAGATGCACCAGGGGTAACCAGGGCACAGCCCTCACCCCCAGCCACTGTCACCTCAATATCACTGGTCTCCTCCTTTACCCTGCTGCTTTCGTCATCTTCTTCCATTGCTTCTTTTCCTTGGTTGCTGCTGGCCTTGATCGACAGCTCTGATAGGATGCTTGTGGCCCAAAAGTTGCTTGGCTTCCGGTCCAGCCCTCTCTGTCCCTCTTTGGCCACCATCTGCCTCTTGTTGTAGTCCACCACCACTGAATCAGGAGCCTCCTGCTTGATGCTGATATTCAGGGCATCCTTTATGAAAGCCCTACATGAGTTGACAACTTCTGTCATTTGGAGGTAACTAGCAACAGACATCACCTCAATGGCATTTTGGCTTGTGAGCAGCAGATTCCCGGAGTAGAGAAAGTCGAGGATAACTGAGAAGCCCTGCACAGCAGCGACATCAAGGTGCGTGACCGTGGCCTGGTCCTGGGCCTCGCCCTTAGTCAGACAGTAGAGGGTTTTGAAGTAACGGCTGCCCGCTACCAGGATGTTCTTGTGTGCGCGGAAAACCTGGCCCGAGACAACAATGTTGACGTCACAAAGGATGCCACTTTTGCGTTGCTTGTCCAATTCCTGAAGAAGCTGATAACAGTAGGAGTTCTCATTGGGCTTGTTGCGGTAGTCTTGCTCTGAGCATTCAGTGGTAGGGCTAGCGTTGTCTGAAGGCCTCACCATCTCCTTTGAAAAGAAAAAGTAAGGGAAATATTATTGAAGAGGATTTGTGTGTTCGCACAAGTAATTTGCAAGTGCAAGCACAGTTGCACTTAAACACATATATATTTTCCTTCCCATGACGCTTCTTCTAACACAAACATACGCGCTCACACATATACACCCTCAGGGTTCATGGTGTGACACTGATGCACCTGCCCCAAGGGTGAAACAGGTTTGACAGGCTTCTGTTATGGAGGAGGTGGGAAAGAGGCAAGGTAAGGCGTGTCACCTTTAGAATGGGTAGTGTTAGTGTTACGCAGTACTAAAATCAATTCCTTTACACTCCACAACACCTAACAAAGAATACAGTCCAATCACAGATCAATACACCAGACAGAAGAAAAAAATACATCCCATACATTGTACAAGTGCATGTTGTTAGACTGCAATGTTCAGTGCTTTCTGAAAGCTGTTGCAATTTGTTGATACACTTTTCCAAAATGTGGCACATCCATTTATATATTAATTATTCATTTAATATTTATGATTCATTCACTTTATTTTCTAAAATGGAATTTAACAACCCTCAAAGATATTTCAGTTGGAGAAATTAGCATCGCCGATGCTTGATCAGACTGAATATTACTTGACTATTACTTGAAGAACACAAACAAGAGAGCCTTAAAAGAAATCTTTGTTTATTTTTTTTTTTTGGAACTACAATTTCCAGTTTGGCCTTCCTTATCACCTCCGAAGTAAGACTGGAAAGAATATTTAAAAGATTTTTCACACATTTAGGGCCATAATTAGATCTCGAGGTGGGCTGACAAGTGTCTAAAGCAGGACACACAACGTGGCTGTAGGATGGGAGGGGAACTGGCAGAAGCATAGAACTACCCTGTAACAGCCCCACTCCCCCTCCCCTGCTCCTCCTTAACAAGGCATAAGGCCAGCCTGGTATGGAGCAGAGGAGGAGGGAGGGTATAAACGTGTATGCATGCAAAAATGCATGGCTCATATCAATACATGCACATAGTGAATCAGATATTTCAATAATAAACCTAAACTGCCTGCATGTGTAGAAGTCTACTTTACAGTTTTTACATTCGACACACACACACAGCAGCATACATCTCTGGCTCATTTTAGAATTGCACAGCAGATGTCCTAATCCAGAATAATTCACATTGCTCGAGCCCTGCATTTTTGCCCCCACCCACCACCATCTCCTCTGCACACACACACACACACACACGCATGTACATACGCACAGACACAAACACACACAAACCAAGCTGCCAACACATACACACAGCTGGGGTTTCAGCTTGAGTAATTCAGATTAAATCCATTTCTCTGAGGTCCCCACCCTGCCCCCACCCCCACCCCTACTCCCTCCACACTGCAGCTCTTGTCCAGGGCAGCCTGGGCACACAGTATAGGGGGGCTTATCATCCTCTGCCACAGCTGGAGGGGGAGAGATGGAGAGAGATGGGATGGGATGAAATGAGAGGCAGAAAGAGGGAGAGACAGAGAGGGGAGAAAAGTCGGCATACTTTCCAGGCTGGAAGAAATAGGAGGACAGAAGGACAGAAAATAAAAGCAGAAAAGAGAGTAAAAATGGTAGAATTCTGATGGAGAAAAAAAGTAGAAACAACACAGATAGAATTAAGTATCAAAAGAAAATGAGAAATGGTTTGGGCATGAAAGACAAAAGCCTTATAACAGAAAGACAAAGAAAACGAATGAGAGCATGAGGCAAAGATTGAGAGAGTGAGACCTTGAGCCTCGACAAAAAGGGCGGAGGAAAAAATGTGGAGCAGAGGGAGTCGGAAAGCCAGCGCAGAGGAGAGAAGGAGTTGGGTCACCCCATTTTAGCCTTCACAATAGCTCATGTTCTCCCCGAGGCTTATTGTCCACTCACTGTGGGCCTTTGTGAAAGGGCTCAGCACTCACTCTCTTATTACACAGCATCTCCCACTCGCAAGCATAGAAAGAAGCCAGGGTGCATGTGGGTGAGGCGAAGAGGATGAGGAGAGAGGGGAAAAAAATATTCCATGATATAGACATCAAAGCCTCTTGAGAGGGATGGTCATCATGTTGAGTACTACAGTGGAATATATTGGTGTGGTGAAGGGCCAGAGTGCAATCACAACATGTTGAATATTCTTTATAGACTGTCAGTGGTTGCACACAGTTTTAGCCGATTTGTTTTAGTCTACTGCTCTCCCCTAGAACTGTAAAAACAGCCATTGTATTACCTTATCATAAATAAACAAGCATTCCCAGACTCCTAGTTCCAGGGAATTTATAAACCTGTTTTATCATTTCGACTAACTGGCCACACACCCCGAAACCCATGACTCCCCACAGCTTTTATCCACTGCACATAGTAAGGCAATGGGCCAGAGAGGTAAGAGTTTTCCTAGCAGTTCTGATATGAGCTGTGTTTGTACTTATTTGAGCCGGGTTAGGACAGCCTGGTACTGGATAAGTTGCTCCATACTGGCCTCATCAGCAGCATCATCCTTTCTCCAGATGTGCCACGTGTGGGCTGGGAACTTAGAGAACCAGCAGACCAACCCTGCACAGCAGATGCTGAAGGCAAAAACCAGCCGGAGCCAATAGAGAATGTGGGGACAATATCAATCTCCCCCACTCATGACGTGGCAAGGTTTTTATGTGAGCCAGAGATGGTAGGGGTGGAAGAATAAAAGGCAGAAAAAGGAGTGCAAGGAAATCTAAGAGTGTGCTGGAGAAGAAGAATCCTTTGATCTAGGTCTAACACAGACTCTTCAAAATCTGGAGTGAGTGGCCAATAAGAAATGATTTACAGGTGAATTAAACAAACCAAGATGGTCATAAATTTAAGTTTACCGAAGCACTGGCCCCAGCCAGACACACCTCTCAACTGATCAGGTGACACAGCACTTTCCTCTGAAACATAATGAACCACTGGAGCCAGTTTTTGTTTACCTTTTGTGCACACGTTTGCCCATATCCCCCTTACTTATCTACCCCCACCCATCATCAAGTCAGTTGCATGACCGACCCAACCCTAAGGCCGTCCTTGCCGGTCCCTCACCAACTCCCTACATCTACTGTATCCGTCCCTCAATCCCCCCTTCACATCCAACCCGTCTGTCCCCAGATGCTAGAACAATACCACAGTGTGCGTTTGGCCCAAGGTGTGGGAGGGCTGCACTGAGTGTCTCCCGGCCTCCTAACAATGCTCTGACAGAAGAGGCAGAAGGAGGGGGGCACCAAGGGGAGGGTAGAGTCAGGGATCCAACAAGAGGAATTCTCCCTCTGGCTGCACCCCACCCCATTCCCCTGACCTGTGGCCCCCAATAAACATCTCATCTATTTGGCAGACAGCAGACCGCACTGGGTGCGTTCTCATTCCCATTTGGGGAGACTCAGACTTTTAACAATGTGTGTGGAGTTTGTCTTAACTAAAATAATTTGGTGAAAAATACTTAGTCCCCCATATCTGTAAATGATCCAAATATCATCTTATCTTGGCTGTAAACATGAACGGAGCAACGGGGATCATCTGGCGTGGCTTTCTCATCCTAGCCTGGGTTGAATGCAGTTTTTTTGCAGGGTTTTTGAGAATAAGTGTCTGTATAATGGATGGAAATTAAAGCCGTCAAAGACATTCAGCAAAAAACGGAGCAAAAAAAAAGGAAGGAGAAAGATGAGAAAAGCGCAGAAGAGAGAGAGAGTGAGACAGAGGGAGTGTATGGAGAGACTGGATGTGGAAAGAACTGAAACTAATGAAGTGCAACTTATTGCAACAGTTATGCAATATACCACTGCGTGTTATGATGTATACGGATCTAAAGTTGTAGAATAGAGTCTCTGTACATGATGATGACAAGATACCAATGTTGGTTATTGATGTACAACCATATACTGCATCTCATGGACATACAATCTTGAACCAATTTCTGAAAATTGGGAAAAAAAATTCCTGAAGAATAAAACTGATACTTATGTTTAAGAAATGTGATCTCACATTTGATCCAAGGGAACAAATGGTCTCCTTTTGCCTTGTCTTAACCTTTTACCAGTGAGCACAGGGAACAATTGAGCACAACACAGTGTCAAGAGAATTAAAGACAACGGGCCCCTTCTCCAAGGAGACCCACATTCACTACAGCTGCCCTGGTGTGCTAAGGCTAATTGAGTTAGCTTTAACGAATGCAGCAGAGGCCTGACTAATGTCAGGAATGGGTGAATAGAACAAGACGTTGCCTCGTAACAAACACCACAATTCCCCTTTAATGTACTGCTTTACAATGCTGCCAACACTCACTGCTCCTCATTATTCTACCACTGCTGTGTATATATAGATTACAGTTTTGTTCAAAAGACAGCCCTAATAGAAAAACCTATCTGAGGCACATCACAATGGCAAAAAATAATCCAATTTTAATTTGCAGTAGTGTGCAATGGGACTTTATCTCCCCAGCTCTATTCTACACGAGCAAATGGCCTGGATAACCTCTCAGTACAGTGTCTGGGGTCTTTGTTGCTAGGGAAAAGCCACACCAAGCCCCTAATCCAGTCCTACTGCTCTTCTTACCAATTAGAGATGTACACAAGTTAGTAGATCACTTTAAGTCATTCTGATTAGTGATTGCGTGTGCAAAGGAAGGAACTAAATGTAGTAGTGCAATCCTCTTCACTCACAAATTAGAGTCAAATAGCACCCCGCTCTTAATTCCCCTGACAGCTCAGACCATTGTCAGAAGAGTAGGTTGGAAATGGCTATGTACGAGGAACAGTTGAGAGCAGTAAGGTGTTTTTCTTTTCTTGAATAAACGATTGGTAGGAAAAATGCCCTTTGACACCGGACTGTTCGGGGAAATATGCACTCCCTGTTTTTATGAGGTCTCTGAAAGACTACCATAGAAATGTTGCCTACACTGCAATAAAAATAATGAACCAATAAAAAGACCTCACACACATCAATTACAACAGAGTTCACCAAATATAAAACTGACTGGGTTGTTTTTAATTAAAAACATTTACTGTACTGATACTGTCAATAATATTAAACTTACCTCAAATAACTAACCATGTTGCATTATATACCAAATAAAGAAGGGTAATTTCCAGTAAGAGTGGGTTGACTTTTGTGCATGTAGAATAGGGGCTTAATCATAAAATATACCACAAGAGAATAAGGCTAAAGTTCATTAATACAAAACTCTGTGGATGAAAGGGTCAGATGATGCCATGTCATTCTATTTACTGACATCTAGTTCACTCATTCATGCCCGATCAAACGGCTGCATTCGGGTCAGGCAAGCTGTCAGACTCCGGGCAACATGATTTACTCTCCTCCTCTTGTCCAGTTCTGCAAGTGACACCATCTATGGATTTTTGGGGGTCAATCTAGCACAATGCCTCTAATTTAGCTCCCCAAAGGGAGGAGGAGGTGGAGGAGGAAGAAATGCGCCAGAGGTCACCAAGGACTGCGAGCCAACAGAACGGCAAGACAGGCCAAGAGGCGGGGGGTTGGGTAGGGGTGCGGTTCCCCAAAGGCTGCTAGGGTCGAGCCCTTGCCATTGTGTGACCTCTAGCAAGCTAGCAATCAAGACAGCTGCTGATGCAACAAAAGGGTACGCTGTACAGTGTGAATTTAAAAAAAAAGGATACTACAACACTACCACTGTTGGTGACTTATTGATGACTTTTCAGGCAGTTAATTCCTCATTTAATAAAACAGCCTCCAGTGTGACAGTAGCTAGCAGGTGTCATACTGGAGCAGGTCTGAGCGTCTATCTTGACTGATGAATGGACAGACGCTTAAAATATAGACGCTGGCTGAATCAGAGGGATTCATGACACTAGCAGTGTGAAGTGATTCAGTGTGTTCAGTAACTCATATGTCGACATTGTCCCCGTTAGGGGCTTTGCACTGCCCACACTGGCCATCCACCTCCGGCAAAACAGCGAAGCTACCAGCGGCTAGTTGGCTATGCTAGTTTTTTAGCTCAGGTTAGCAGGCTGATGCTAGCTAATCAGCCAAGAGAAGGGATTGTGAAGCTTAGGTAATGGCCTGTTTTCGCCTTCATTGCGCTTTAAAAGTTGCAGAAACTGTCATTAACAGTTTTAAAAACAGACAATGACACGTGTTGTGACAAAAGTGTGACAGATACCTAATGCTACGCATGGATCTAACGTTAAGCAGAATCGTCACAGACTTGAGCTAGCGTTACCTGTTTGGTGGGGTCATTTCTCCCGTGTTCAGAAGACAGGTGATGTCTTAGCAGCAAGGCCCGTTTGTAGTTGCGACTGCCTTTAACCAGCTCGTCGCTGTTTTTAGTGGCAATGTTGTGACACCAGGAACAGGACATGAGTCCTGTCTCCTGGCAAAATTTTAGCCATGGAAATTCTTGCAACCACGAAGCATGGAATAGTGAGTGTTTCTGAAGCAACGTCTGCGGTCTCATCTCTACCCCAGATTTCCTGGATCCCGTCTCGCCTCCAGTCGCACCGCTTCCTGACTCCTTGTCGTCGGCGTTGTTGGGACCGTTCCTCGCCGTCAAGCTATTCCTCTCCCTGGACCCGTTCTCCCCTTCCAGCGAGCCGACACGATCGTCGCCGTCCCCGGCTGCCTGGTTGCCCCCTTCCGGGTCCTCTTCTTCCTCCGCCTCGGGTTCCGTGCTATCGCTGACAGATCCAGCGCCCTCCACTCTCTTCTGCGATGATCCGTTTGCCCCCAGATCCCTGTCCTCCTCTTGATCCGGCCTGTTCCCGTTAAACTGTCGGTCTTGACAGGCCGGGGCCTCACAGCTGTTACAGTTCCCCCCACCGATACTGCTGGAACCCGTTAACCCAGCTAATCCACCTCCTCGGAAAGCCAGCGACCTGCGGTTTCTCTCACCGGACATTTTTCTTAATATATATTAGAATCTTCACTTTCTCAACAGTATCCCCCTCCGACAAAAATTAAGTGTATATATAAAGGATGTATTTTCCGAAAGAGATGGACCGTCGTCGTTTCTTTTCTCCGCGTTGGCCCTCCCGGTGAGAGTATGTAGGTTATGCGGAAATAAATAAAGGTTTTAAACGCATAATGAATTTCAGGGTTCTCGCTGCGTCCGCGCAGGCCCCGCAGAGGTCGAATGGCAACGACTTTCTTCCCCACAATGCACCTCGACCAGAGAAAGGGGGGTTGGAGAGGGAGGGAGAGGCTTTTAAAGGAAGATGGGGGTGCTGTTGATCAGCAAGGGGTCCTTTGTGTTTGAAGGCTGCACCCATTTTCCGCATGCTTTTCATCTTTTGACTTTGCTTGTCTTCACAGCCCATAAATGCTGACTTGACTGACATAAATGCCCCACTTTAGCCCTTTGCTAAGCGAGGTTACCATAATGTTCATATAATATTTGTATTGGATTTCTCTTATATCTTGGAGACTGTCTATAAAGTTTTGTTGTATTTTTGAAAATATATAAAAGATATATACAGAAAATAAAAAACCGAATGTAAATATAAAGATCCATCAGATACGTTTTATGTTAATTTCTATGTGTAAATAAATATAAATGTACAATATGTGAATTATTGTCATGATATATAAGATTAAAAATGCTTTTTATTTTTTCATTACATTAGCATTGGCATTACATTAAATAATGCAACTATTTTGTCCAAAGCATCTAAGCATAAAAATACATTATCTTGATATATTAATTTAGTATAGATTTTTTTTCATCTCAATCCTGGGTAATATACTTGTATGTGTAAATAAAAAAATAAATATTTAATAGTTCTGCACTATTTAATATTTAAGTATGACTGGAAATAATTTATGTAACATGTAATCATTTGAGTAAGGTAAGGACATCCTGGAGAGACTCGTAAGATGTAAGATTTTCTTGAGTAAAGTGAATATTCTAACATATCAACATGTGTCTCAAGTCTTTTTCTGCTCCCTGTCATCAAAATTACATCCAGCAGATGGCACTCTTTCATGTGAGCAAGTATCTCTCCGTCT
This sequence comes from Ctenochaetus hawaiiensis, assembly GCA_029783645.1. Taxonomy (NCBI): domain Eukaryota; kingdom Metazoa; phylum Chordata; class Actinopteri; order Acanthuriformes; family Acanthuridae; genus Ctenochaetus; species Ctenochaetus hawaiiensis. The sequence goes on along the minus strand of JAPZDY010000008.1, from coordinate 10,100,046 downwards.
GTGCGTGATGTTCTGCATACTTGGGTGTATAGTTTCAGCTCTGTCCAATTAAGGGCTTTGCACAAAGAGTGTGAACAAGAGTAGGATTTAACCCAGGTTTTGATTACAATATGGTGGGGGTTGTTTATCCTACTGTAATGGTTAAAATCCCAAAGAGGCAATCAGGGATGCCATGTACAATTAGTGTATCTATTTATTGCTCCAGCTCAAATAAGCATGCAAGCTATCAAGTTGACATACCCACCAGAATGAATTTGACAAATTCAATTGCCCTGCAGCATATAGGACAGTGTATGTCAAAGTATTCTCCCAGGTATGAAATAAATGATTAAGCCTTGCAGGTATCAGTGACTGAGTTTCTGCCACTGTTGTGCCTTCAGCTAGCTAATTAATCATTGACTATATATTCCTACTGGTATTGTTTAAAAAATGTGATGATTTCATTATAAATGCAGGAAATAAAACAGATAGTCAAGTTCAGTGTGAAATCCTGCTTTTAAATTACAATATAATTAAAAAAAAAAATTCAAATCACAAATACTTTGGCCTGATTGCCCAGTCACAAATTTTACTTCAGTCCAGAAGTATGGCTTATGTCTAACATACCAGTGTAGGTCATTCATCATTGCC
>JAPZDY010000008.1:10078816-10099316 GCA_029783645.1 Ctenochaetus hawaiiensis | reverse complement strand
GCCCAGTCACAAATTTTACTTCAGTCCAGAAGTATGGCTTATGTCTAACATACCAGTGTAGGTCATTCATCATTGCCTTTTCTTTACCATAGTTTTCTCTCTTTGTCCAGTTTGGTTGTGCCTCTGTTTTCCCTTGTTAGTAGGTTTACACTGAGGGGAAAGAGAGTCAGATTGTCTATATGTGTGCACATAAGTGGTCAGAAAAGCTGATTCTGAAAGTGCAATGAAAAACTCATCTACATAGTCATGGCATTTTATACCAAGGGGATCAATAACTACATTGCAAGCATTCTTTCCTCGATATTGTACTGTGTTTGCAATTACCACGACTAAGTAAAACATTATTTTCTCCTGCAACATATTTAGTTTTTTTATTTAGCTTTAAGTTCATATTGTTCAAATAGAATTTTAACTTAAGAGGACATATTTTTATAAACTAGATATATTGCACAAGTGCTGCTTTGTTGCTTTTGGATCAGTTTGTTTGTGATAAATTTGTCTATGTAGGCAAAGATGTGTTGACTTAGACCGTATCTTAGTAAGAATATCTTAGATATCTCAATATAAACAATTATGTCATTACCTTATCTTCATAATACTATTTTCATGTTCATCTTTGTTTCTTAAGATGTGTTTACGTGTTACGACTTAAATGATTAAGTTTTAATAAGTAGTGGTCTAAAGAAAGTGTATTATATTTGATAAAAGGTGCTGCACCGTTTTAAAAAAACAAATAATGGCGTGTCGTTGGTGTGCCGCTGTTAGTTGTTGATGGTGTAAAACTTGATCCACGTGCTCGCTTCTGTTTACACGGTTGCGTGATGACGTCACGGCGAACCCCACCCCGCACGGCGAGCTGCCTGGCAACATGAGAGAGAGAGCAGGAAGATCTGCTGCTGCAAAGTGAGCAACCTGCAGTGGTCTGGACATAAAAACTACCAGAAACAACGCTCAGACACACAATGGAGGATTCAGAGAAAGGTAACTGATCTACTGAATGTCTGTCAGTGACTGTATTATTTAAAGGAATTGTTTTAACTTTTGTCACACGTGAAAGTTAGCAAACTGGCTAGCTAACTTTGCGCAATGACTTGAGTTAGTTCATTTGGACCATATGCTACTTTTTTCACACAAAATGCAATTCTGTGACAGAGATTATGCAGTTGAGACTTTGGGGTAAAAATAAATCGCTCGCATACCTTAATAAAGTGCCAACGTTATCTGAGAATACCCCAGAATTTAAATAATACACAGTGTTTGTTCCAACATGTAACCAGGCGAACCAATAAAAACCAACGAGGAAGTTGTCATTACCATTTAATTTTTAAAAAATGTTACGCTCTGAAAACAACATTTTTTGAATAATTGATCAAATTAAACACTTTAATCAGACGGAATTGGGATATTTTTGATATAGTAAAAATGCCCCGTTCTGAGACGTTAGCCTAAATGAAAACTGTGATCAGTCGGTTACACCCGTTTGACAGCTCATCACACGGTCTCTAAATGTCACCACTGTACCTGTTCTTTTGACACTTCTGATCCTTTTTGAACAGTGCAATTAAATGTTTTATTTAAAAGGAGAAAAGTCCTATTTTATATCACTCAATGTTTGTAGACGGTGGGGTTCTTTAGTGAGGTCAAAAAGGCCTGAGCACATGTGTGGGACTGCCAAGCATTTTAATCTTAAAACAGGAAGTGAGTGTATGAACCACAGGTATGCTATGATTACATTCTCCCTGCCATTCCTGCTTTTTTACACCTACCTGGACATTTCCGCTCCTGTTGAAGCAGCCATCTGCTCTCTCATACCTCTACACCCCTTGCTTTTCTTTACCCATTTTACAGCTTTGCTGAGAGTGATACCTGCTTCTTAAACAAGTGCATGTGTTTTTCTTCTGCAGCACTAGAAAATAAGTGACAAATAAAGCTTGTATGTAAGAATTTGATAGGTTGAATAAAAAATACTTTCTTTGGTATTTCATTTGCACCAAGCAAGACCTTGTAGTTGCTGTGACCAGAAACAAGTAGCATTTATTTGTTCACCTCAAGAAGATCCCAGGTAAACAACGCAAAGCTATGACCTCATTTCCCTTTAGCAAAATCAGTCTTCAAATACCTGCAGAAATGTAATTTCCTGATGTCTGCATGTTGTGTTGTTTGCCCTCAAGGCAAAAAACATTGTAAGAGAAAGGAAAAGGTGCAGCATGTTTTGTATACAGACAGATATAACTTCTTACTGATTGATAGTTCATGCTTATTACTATGAGACCGATTTAGGTCCATGTTAGTCAGACAACTTTATTAGTCTCTAGGTCAGCCCTTATCACCATCCTGATGGTGTTTTTTTTTCCTTTTTCTTTTGGTCTCTTAGTCACTCTTAGTAAGGGATCACTTGTCTTGTGATCATGGTTCCTCTTTGGTAGTGTAGGTTTCCTGAACTTAACATGTGTGTAAGGTTTTCCCTGACCACATTCAGTTATTTTCCTTAGCTTCTAACTGGTATTTGTACAAAAACACCATGTCCTTCGAAGCTGAAACAGCAAAAAACAAAACAAACGGTACAAGCTTCACTAAACTGTCCTCAGGGCTTAGGTGTTGGTTTGTTCATTTCTTCCACCTGCAGAAGTAGAGTTGGTTTGTTAATTTCTTCCACCTACAGAAGTAATTTTTTATCCTTCCTAGTTTGTATTGTATCGCATTTAAATATCATCATAGGAACTGATGAGTTCTCTTTTTTGGTGGTCTCTCATGGCAACAGGCAGTGAAGGCCATTTCATTGTCACTCTTTCAAGCAGGTGTCTACAGCAGCTGAAACCTGCCACCATCTGCATCCTTGTTAATGATTATCCTTGTCACCATTACCTGCTGGATTTCAGGTTGTTTAGTCACCTGTATTTTAGACTAAAAAGACTCTTTGAAGCATCTCAGGATAGATATTCTCTTTTGCACTCTCCTTTTTTGTACTTCAGGTGAAAGGTTACAAATAACAGGATGAAAAGGAGCTAGCTTAGCAGGTTTTAGCAGGCGTGTTCTGACTTTTCAAAGGAGCTGTCAGGGGAGTGGAGCTTTCTCTCCTCTTATTGTGTGAACGTAGATGACCTTTTTGATAACAAACACCTCTTTCTTTGTGGTTGCTTTTCCCTGCACTTAAACAGAATTTCCAGTAGTAACTTTAGATTATAGAGGTCCTCTGATGCATTACATCAGTGGAAATCTTTTTAGCGTCAGTAGTTCACGCTTTTAAGCCAGACTTATGCTCATGAGTGTTTTTTGCAAATTTTACCTTCAGGTTTTACTCCTTTAAACCACTCAGAGTAAATGAGCCCAGACTCCTGCATATCACAGACTACAGTATTTGAGCTGTAACTACTCACCTTTTAAAAATAAATGACAAAATTAAGCTCTAGTTGGCTGTCTGAACAGATGATAGTGGCTGTCAAGGAAAGCAAACAGATCTCGTCTGTTCAGAGAGACAGCGGAAGAGAGACCATGACCTGGTTAAGCTGGTGGGTTATCATACACACACCCCTCCAGATAGGTAAGATTACACTGACCCGGGGCAGATTAGGTCACATTTTCACTTCTAATTTAACATGTAGTTAGAGGCACAAGGTTAAAGGCTTGTAAGCTTTAGAGTTAACATTAATCATGAGCCAAGGTTGGCAAGGCAACATCAACATTGTTTTTCAGATGTGGACTGTTTCTGATATTCTACATCCTTAGTAGAAACTTATGGTTTTGACTCAGGTCAGATGTTCAAAAACAAGACAGTAAGGCTTACAAATTGGTCTTGTTTTTCAACCCAGTTGTCTAATAAGATTGATCATGAGCAGAGGCCAACTTATTTGCCTTATTAAATTTCAATGAGGCACAACTGCTGTCCTTCTGCTGTGTGAGTAGCCAGAGGAAGTTTGTCACGAATAACATCCTCCCAACCATGTTAAGTGTAGTAAGTCTAGTTAGAAATATGTTTTGCTTTCACAAAATCTTGCTTATATATGTCATATCACTTTTTTTCTTGTGTTTAAGATCATGTCAGGCCAAATTTCAAGAAGAGTGAACTAGATTTTCAGTTTGTGGTAAGACTTGTGATATTTTTGGCATAGATTTGCCCATTTCATCTCAAGGATATCCTTGTCTGTTTGAATACCTTGACCATTTAGCCGGTACTTATATAAAAGAGGGTTAGAAAATGTAATAAATGATTGAGATGTTCCCTATGTCCCATATAATAGACAGAGTCGTAAAGCCTTTTAAAGCCTCTGCATTTTACTCAGATACTGTATCACTGGGAGAGAACAATGGAAGTCACAGATGACCCTTCGCAAGCCCCGCCCCTCAGACTCAGACTGGCCAATCATAGAGTAGCATTAAATGCCTGACCACTGTCTGACAACTGTGCGGCTGCAGTCAATAGACTCTCGTACTTGTTTTTAAATTTTCTTAATTTTTAGGCTGGTCTTGTAGATTTCAATCTTATCACTGTTAAACGTTTTAATGTGGGTAAATAAATCTGAAAAAAATCTGGTAAATAAAACTATTTGGACGTTCCTGTTCCCAGTTGGATGCCTGAGAGCTCAACAAGAATAGAAATACTTTTTAACCATAAAGTAAACAATAAAAATGATAAGTTGTTCTTAGTAGATGCTGGTTAGCTGGTAAACTTAAGCTACTAGTAGTTATCCAGGGTGCTAGCATGCCTAGCTAAAAGTTAATCTTAGGTCTATGGCCCAAATCTTGAGTTAAAGGCTTTAGGTTAACAGTTTGTGACATTTGTAACTTACTTGAAACCAACAAGAAAAGTTCATACACAGCGTTTTTGTTTTTGTTTTTTTTTTACAAAAACACGTGTGATGGTGTCCAGTGCTTATGATCTTATATCACTATCCCTCTTGATTCAGTTTTTCTCAAAGTAAAGAATTTTGAAACAAAGCTGTCAAAATCCAGAAAAGTCACAGGTTACCAATGATGAGACACAATTGGGTAGATGTTCCTCAATTTTTTTTCTAATTAGAAGCCATTTTATTAATTGTACCCAATGAGAGTGTCTTGAACTTAAGCTGGACTGGGTTTAATAGTGTATAATAATGTTTTGTGTTTATTGATTTATTAATTATTTCAATAAAGTTTAGAATAAAGTCATTTGATTTATATTTATGATTTATATTTGTTAGTGGGAGATGCACACATGGCATAAAGGTAACTCTTATCACTAAGAGAGTAGCCTTCTCCAACGTCAGGATCTCTTATATATGTGAGACAAGTCTACATATGTCAGACCTTATGTTTGAAAAAGGAACCTGATTAGCAGGTTCACCTTGTTTAAACGAATAGTTCAGCATGACGAGAAATATGCTTATTTGCATTTTAGCCAAGATTTAGATAAGAATTTTGATACCTCTCTCAGGTCTTCACAGTAAATATGAAGTTTAAGCTAGAAGTCAGCTAGCCTGGTCTTGATTTAGTATAACCCACCATAAAATGTGATTTTATGGTGGGTTTTCACAAAATTTAACTTGTTGATAAGGGATTTTTTGAGGGGCTCATAGGTGGATGTTTTCACCTTTGGACAAAGCCAAGCTAGCCATCTCCACCTGTTTTCAGTCTCAGTGCAAAGCTGAAATAACCAGCTACTGGCAGTAGCTTCATACTAAGGATACAGATGTGAGTGTGATATGTTTTCATCCAAGCTTCTGCAAAAACAGCAGCTGCATTTCTTTTAACAGCTCTGTTACCTAGATCCTACCTAGAGCCCATATTAGATAAAAACAAATTTATGAGGTGACAGAATTTGTTTAGATGTAGTACTGAGATGAAGACATGGCACTTCCCAATAAATGGAGATATGCACATTATGTGTCCCATTTGAGGTTAATTCCTTCTTTGCCCTTTTTACTGTTTTCCCATGATACACATGTCATGAGAAGTTTGTGGGTACTCACGCTGTATCGTCTGTCTTCTGTGTCTCATGACTCTTGTTTAAGGTCAATCATGTGACAGGGTATGCCTTGAAAAGCAAGGTAATTGATCCCAAGCTGTTCTTCATTAACCACTTAAAATGGCTGTTTGTGTCCAGCTACTGTCTGAGTGAATGAGTGCCGTAGCCCATTTTTCATGCCATTTTCTATTTCACTGTATAAATCAAGAAAATTAATAATCCAGTGCATGAACACATTGTAATTTTGGTTTGAGGTAAATTTCAAATCAAATTTGAGTGTGATAGAGCACTTATTGGTAATATTTAATAATTTCTCAAATTCAGGCATAACAGTGATTTTCTTTTTAACAAATGTCACATGAATCCAGTACAGCTCATGAGTCAGTGGCTCCTCTAGTCAGAAGGGCTGCAGATTGGAAGTGGTGTTTAATTTTATTTCAAAAGCCTTACTTTAATTTTTCCTGTTTTTATTATTATTATTGTTAGTAGTAGTCGCAGCAGCAACAGTTGTAGTCATAGTGGTGGTTTGTACATGTATACATGTCTGCGTGGTTTTGCTGACTAATGTCCATCTGAGACATTCAGTAGCAATCATGATGCATTATTTGGTTTCTGCCTGAAAAAATTAAACTAAGAGACCAAAAATCTGAAGAGATAGAGAGAACGGATGCTGGAAAGGATTCATTGTCCTTGATATGGGTCTATTTTGGTGAATGTGTGCATGTTGATACTTGATAGTTTTCGATGAGTGACTGTATGTGTGTCACTTCCTGATCTGACCCTGCTGAGTGAAAGCACAGTGTAATGAAGCCTAACTCTGCAGATCAGAACACAGCACAATTACAGTAGTTAGCCTTGCATGACCCGAGTGAGTTGTACAGACCACAGTCGCTTCTATCATTACATATATAGCATGTAAAAATGGTTGACCTTTCATGCATTTTAAAGTACACAGATTGAATTAAAAGTTAAAAACTCCATTCTCCTCACTTTGACATGGACAATTGTGGAATTCAACCCCCAGTGCTTCAATATTTCCAGGGTAGCGTGCCGTCCTTCTCTTGTAATGCAAAGAATTTCCTGGAGATCACACAAGCATGCTCATCTGGCTCTTGACCACAGAGGCACGGTGGATTGGAACTCAATGTACAGTGTACATTTTTGTACCAAACTGATGACTATTTTTCCCTTTTTTTGACAGTTTTTGTGAGAATGACCTGCTCTTATTAGCATTATACTAAAATTGCAAGTTGGAAGGCTGTTGTTTATTTACCATAAAGCACTGACTTCATGATACTCTTGCCCTCTGACTACATTCACGCTTCAGGATGCTACCTCCCTCCAAACCTTGTGCTGTTTATAGAGCTACTCTAAATCCGAGTTAGCATCTGCATCCTCTGTCATAAAATTAGTGCTGGAATGTCACCAGGCTGCTTTTCCACTTTACTGCATCCCTGAGGGTATCAGCAAGTATGCACACACACTGGGAAGCACGATGTCTATTGACACTCAATGACTATCTTTGAATAAAATGAGACATGAGCTTTTGTGGCATACTTGCTGTCTTTGTGCTGCTTTAAATCCTGCCTCAACAAAGCTACTGTTCTTTTATGTGGTTTGGTGGTTTTATGCTGCAAACTGTGCTTCATACAAATCAGACATGTACCTTTTGAATTTCTACATCTAAGCAAATATTAATGCAACCAAGTGATAATTATATTAATATTTACATGAATAAACCAATAGTGAAACAATAGTTGAGGAATCAATTCAACTGAAAATTAACTGGTGGTTATTTTGCAGTAGTTTGGCAAACATGCTAAAGTTTCACTGGTTTCAGCTTGAAATATGAAAATCTTTTGTTGTCCTTTATTATATTATAATATTACATGTATTTTGGTTTGTTAACACGCTTTAAGAAATGATAGTGGGATTTTTTTAAAGCCCTTTTTCTTAATGTTATTTTAATATGAAAATAAACATTAGTCATAGCCCCAGTATAACAACACAAACACTCACTGTGGCACTTGTACATGCTTTTCTTACCACACATAGCACTTTCCTTTAAGCACACACACATACACACTGTATCAAGTGTAGCCTCTGGCATCCTCTCTGCTTCATTCTAACTGACTAGCATTACTGCTGCTCCAAGCTGGACTGGCCACCCTGGATTAGCGCTTTGCTGTAATCTGGGACACTGTGGATTATTCTTTTCATCTAGTGCCCCCCCCACACACACTCACTCACACACACTTACCATGTGACCAGTCTACACAAATGGGACCTCTTTTATTTTCTCCTTGGTTATCAGGCATTATGACAGAATAGGAGTAAGGGAGGGCATTGACAGAGAGACCTGAGAGTAAAGCTGAAACTGGACTGTCACATAATATCACAGCAGTGCTAGCTCTGCTAACAACTGCCAGCGCCTGAAAACCACACTTATCGCACAAATGGATGTCTGAGGGATGGACTAATAATTGACCTTTGGGATTACAGCGGAGAGGAAGATGGTGTGGTTGGAGAGTGTGTGTGCCTGATGCAACAGCTGCTTGAAGGAACAGGTAACTTATTAACAGCAAGAAAGGAGCAGAGTGTTCACAACGCCTCGGCCTTCCGCAGAAACGAAAGAAGGAAAACGGACGTCAATATATTTTCACTCTGACCTTCCGTCTACCTGAAAGCCAATACAAAACCTCCTCCCACGTTCATGCACACACTTGGATATTGTGTCTCTCTGTCACAGAGTCCAGCACACTGCACACAAGGAGTCTCAGTCAGATCCAGCACGCGCCGGGATCACATGCAGACAATCAGTACTTGGCGGTTCTTGCTTAGGTAGAGGTGGTGGCGGTGGTTGTAGGGAGGTGTTCGTCACTATAACCAACAACACACTACAAGGCGTAAACATGGACCCCCTGGATGAATACCACTCTCCGTTTGACTTTGAACAAGGAGTCAACAGCAACTATCTCTATCTGTCCCCAGCCTTCAACGACACACCACCCAGCTCGCCAGCTGTCAAAACCAGAGGTAATCACAAGGAGAAAAGGGAGAGGCTTGGCAGACGGTGTGTGGATTGTTTGTGTGTGTCTGTGTGTGTGTGTGTGCGCCAGACAGAAAGACAAAGCATGGGTTTGGTTCTCTGGACAGGAAGAATTGGGGAGAGTCAGGATTACATTGTACATTATGTCAGCACCACATTTTGGTGGCAGTTGGTCTGCTTTATCTCCGCATTTCTTCCGTTCCAAAGTTTAAACTTGTTAAACTCTTGGAAACTTAGTCTGGCCAATCAAGGATAATTTAATATCGTCAGCTGAGTTTGGATTGGAGAGAGCCAGGAACGTCCTCAGAGCAAATAAAGTGTGACTCTCAGTTGTACTTATTTGATTTTTTGTCTTTAAAGTGTCTTTTCCACACAGCCTCGGGGGTAAAAAACACAGCTTGTTTGTGCTCTGTTTGTTATAGTTTGTAGCAGTATGGAAGATTGAATTTTTACTCATAAAACAAGTTCTGTTATCTGGTCGTAACTCTTTCAGTCTTGTCATCTTTTGTTTTAATAGTAAGATTATATTATACAGCCAAAACTTACATTGGTTTCCGGTCTACATAAAGTCATCTATCAAGTCCACATTTATTTGAGCTGCACACAGGTATGAAAAATTGCCCAGTCACAGTAGTAAACATTTGTAGAGCTTTGCCTTTGAAAATTATCACATAAAAGCCAATTATGTGCTGGTAGTCTGGAAAGTCTATTAAAATGTTCCTATTTTCCAGCATGTTGCAGCTTTATGGCCTTGTTTTTCTAATTTGTTGTTATGGATTTGAAAGCTGCAGAGAGCCACATGATTATGGGGCAGAGCACATTGGTGTAAGAGGAAATGAGTTAACGCAGAGAGGTAGGGCAGTGAAGTGGGTGGGTATGCAGTTTGGTGTAGCAAGCCAAACTTCTGCCTACACCCACATGCAAAGTTCTCTCTTTCCCTCTCTGCCTTTGTGTCTGTTCCTCCTCTCTCTTGCTCCAGGCACCCACTGATGGAAACACGCCTTTAAGGCATACATTCGCTGCAAGGCTCCCACCACGCTCTGACATACAAATCATACACTGCTGCCTGCAGGAAGGTCTTGCAAAATGTTACATAGCAGATAACTCGACCCACAGAACCTGATCTGTTCACCCCAAGGAAGTGCTGTATTTTTACTGTAATCTTACAGAGTGATGTGTCTAAAGCAAATAGGAACTTCTCAGCAGCACAGTGAATGCTATCTATATCTATAGATAATATAAGCACTATTTAATAAAGAGGTGGATTGATCGTGTTGGTGACTGAAGCGCAGTAGAGCGGTGTCCTTTACAAAAGTCTGTCACTGTCAGCAGGTATGTATCTGTTCATCCTGTGTGTGTGTGTGAATGAATGTCACTGCTGCATCACCAGTAATCGGAGGAGAGGGCAAATGGAAGATGGGGGGAAAAGAGCTGGAGGGCAGATGAAGTGTATTGCTTCAGAATAACAGTGAGCGTTTTTTCAGCGCTAAAGGCTGAGAATTTCCTCGCTATTTCCTCCTCCTCATTACTGTAATGCCTACCTTTGTTTACTCTGTTAAATGACAGTTTTTATCTTGATCTAATCAGCTTTTTTAATCCCCATGGTATATGTTCATGTTAGAATGGGAATTAATGTTTACACTATATTATTGGAAGGTTGAGAAATGTTGTCATTTTGCAAGCAGTTTTAGACAGTCGTGGCAGCATTCCACTGAAGTCTTTGTGGATTTATTCTGTATATTGAAAGATTCTTGTGATTTTGGGATCTCTGTCCTCCATAAACATTCCGTCGTAGTTAAAATGTTTGGAAGTATTGGGGCGTGAGATGAAAGAGGGGAAACATGCCAAGTGTTTGGAATGAGGTGGGAGGAGAGAACGTGGGGTTTGTTGAGAGAAAAAAAGATATTTACGTGTCAAGGATCATAGCGTGGAAAGAGCATATTTCTAACCACATCCATCAGTGATGTTGGGTGTGGTCAGAGATGAAACAGCCTTCAAACTTTCAACCCAGGAGGGCTGTGAAACCCTGCTTCACAGCCTGGTCAAGTTACTGCTGTCCACCCTTATGGGGGTTGTGGTATAAATATGGATTCAATCAAGGAAACAAAAAAAGGAAAGATAATGCAAAAATGCTGCTTTTTTGTGTATGTGTTTGTGTTTATTATTCAGCAGTCAGTTGCTAATGTGACTCCAGAGAACTGTGTTATCGAGGTGACATCAGGAGGGGACAATAAAGTTGAAGTTCCACATTATAAAATACAAGTAGGGATTATTTGTCTTGACCCTTAGCGTGTTATCAAAATGTTTCTCATGTAAAATGAAAATCTTGGATTTTTTCGGGCGGGTAATGTGTGTGACTATTTGGTGGTAGCATGCTTTCTTTGGTCTCCACTGACTGCCAGGCAGCTGCATGTCTATTTTAACTATCTGTATAAACCTATCAAAGTAATGGCATATGACTTACTGAGCTTAAGAGGTGCAGGCAGACAGAGGGGGCTAATGTTACTTCTGACTAACTACTTAACTAATGTGAATACCCAAAATGTTAGAGCAGATCTTAAACAACATTTAAATGAATTTTGTGGACAAAGTGGGACTACAAACAAAAAAAATGATGTTACTAGGTCGGCAAGTTATATGACTTACAAGGACAATGTTTTCATTAAATCTACTCTCAGGGCCTCTTTTTAGTTTATGCTTTAGTTCTGCCTTCCCCCCTGCTGAAGTCATGGCAGCCTATTTTTTTTTCTCTAGCAGTTCCCTTTTGTATCCTTCCCTCCTCCTCAACTCCTGGGCTTCCTGTTTTCCTTGAAGACCATCATATTTTTGTCTTATTTCTTTATTTTGACTTTCACTCTGAACCTTTGAAATACTAGAAAAGCCCAATTAAAGCAGAATTTCTTCAGAGGCGTGTTTGTATCTCTTTATTTCAGCTCAGTTGTAGCCCAGAAACATGCTCACCCGCTGTTTTACCTTTTTGAATGACAGATCTTAACAACCCTCCTGCTCCTGTGTTGTCTCACGCTGTCTGAGCCCAGGATGTCTCCATCTAGAAGGTTCTTTGTATTATTGATGCACTGCTGCTCCTACTGGGCACAGCCCTGTCAGCACCATCAAAGACACTGTACACTGTGTGCTGTACGTATGTGTGTGTGCAAAAAGGACATTGTGTTTTATGCAACTGTACAGTAGAACTGGAAACTTGTGTTTTGGATCAAGACAAGCTTTTTCCCTCCTGGCTCCACCTGTCATCAAACAGCATGTTTAGCATCTTTAATGTTCCTAGTCTTACGCTCTGATGTCTTTCAGATATTTCTCTACTGCAAACTTCCTCTCTTCTCCTCATCCTGCACAGGAACTGTACAAGAGCTTCAGTCTGACAACCAACAGTTTCCCCTCTCATAACACCTGCTCACTGTTGCACAGCGAACATGTGAGAGGATGTATAGGTGTTTCTTACATTTTTAATTTTATCTCCCAGTTTCCCAGCAGCATCCGGACTCGGTTCCAGAGATGGGTGAAGACGCAGTGACGTCTGTCAGTCCCCCTCCCCCTCCACCGGTGATGACAGAGGAGGAGCGGCAGGAGCTACAGGAAGAGTTGCTCAAGGTTAGGAGGGGGATCAGGGGTCAGAGAGGTCATAGTTCAGGGAGGTCAAGTTCAGGTGTTGGAGCCAATTTTATGGAGAAAAGTTAGCTTTTTCTAAAATGAGGTTTTTCTTTAAATTAATAAATGAAAACTAAAAAAAAATTCTAGTTTTGAATGTCGTATTAACTTGTACATGTGTAACATATGCTTTTATGGTCTTTTAATTTTAAATAAGGCCTGCGTGTCTTCATTTATAGTGCGTTAGCACACAAAAAGCTCTCTTTTCCACAGTTACAAGATGCTCATCTCAGGTCCCTTGTTGCCCCTGTGGATGATCCAACCACTAACCTGGCTTCAAATGTTGGATTACTTGCCAATTTTTAATTCTCAAACCAGGCAGCATTTTCAGCCATTCTTTCATCATAACTGTTTCAGTGGGAAACATAAAATGGGATATCTTCTTTGTTCAATTCATTAGGAGTTGCCGTTTCTAAAAATGTAAAGCTTTTGTCTGTGTGTCTGTGTGCGTGTGCGTGTGCGTGTGCGTGTGCGTGTGTACTCAGGTTGAGGATGAGATCCAGACTCTGTCTCAGGTGCTGGCAGCCAAGGAGAAGCAGCTGGCGGACATTAAGAGAAAGCTGGGCATCACACCACTCAATGAGCTGAAGCAGAACATCACCAAAACCTGGCAGGAGGTCACCACCTCCACCGCGTGAGTACCCCAACCCCTCCCAACTACAGTATCAAGCTTTTACATCTCTACTTCAAGCCATTACAGCTTTTATCAGAACACTTTTATAGAAACGTCACAACCAACAACTTTATTATCCACACTTCATCTAGCACATGCATCAGAGTTCTGTGTTGTTTCTCTGCATATTCAGTATTAATTGATATTGATGTTAATTTTGGGTTTTCCTGTAAGTTTCAGCTGGTGAGAGAAATTTCTTTCTCCTGTAAACAATAAGAAAAAGAGATGTCAGAGAAGCTGCCTGTGTGAAACTGTTTGATAGGTCCCATATTACAGGAAATGAGCAGCATTCTGATGCTTTCAGGCTTTAAAATGAAAGACTCTGAAATGTTTAGTTCTGAACTTGATGCCCTTCCCTCTTTGATGTCTGTCTTTTTTTCATCACTCTCATATCCTCCCTTTTTTCCGTCTCCCCGTCTCTCCCTCAGCTATAGGAGGACATCTGAGACGCTCTCTCAGGCGAGTCTGAAGGCTACAGCAGCGTTCTCCAACGTGGGCTCTGTCATCAGCAGGAAGCTGGAGGATGTCAGGTCAGTCAGACAGGAGATGTAAGCGTGAGGGCATATTCAATACCTTTATAAGTAAAAGATATTTTTGTGAAGCAGCAAATCTTTGAGAAACTAGAGTATGATTTGTTGCCCTGATATAATAGTCTGATATAAGATGCCATAAGTACCTCAAATAATGACCAGCATTAGCACTTAAAGTCTTTAAATGCACATTCTAATTACATTACCGTTCACAAGCACCAGCTGTCTCATTCTTTTCTTCTTATTCATTAAAAGGATGTATTATGAAAGCCATAGATGGATTGATTTGCTGTCCATCTTGTGCCAAAAGCATCTGCTCTAATATCTTATAATACGTTATTGATATTATTTCCTGGTTAAATAAGGCTTAAAAGACCAATAACAGATTGTTCCATATAAGATAAAGCTTCAGCTGATACACACCCCCCCCCCCAACAGATCCTAATCTGTCTTCTTCTCTGTCATCCTTCTTCTCTCTGGATTACTGAGCTGCAAACAAGATTATTAGGCCCCTCAAAGTACCAGTGTGCTGAGAAACGCAGCCTCGTGGATGAGCCTCAACACAGAGCTGCTTTGGGGGGTGGTGTAGTGAGGAGGGGGTCACAGGGGTCAAAGAGTGTGTGTGTGTGTGTGTATGTATGTATGTGTGCACATGCCCTGCGGTTATTTTGTGTGTGTGTTTGATGACAAGCCATTTCCCCCATGATATACAGGATTAGCACATCCTCACAGTGTTAATACACAATCGATCTTAATGGGATAAAGCAGGATTTATCGGATTTATACACTTTGAATACTGGCTCATTGAACATATAGTGGAATAAACGAGGGTTTTTACTGTATGTGTTCCTTTCTTTCTCTTTTGTCCTCTTGGTCTTTCTTTGTTAAACCATCTGTGCTTTACTGAGATGACCACTAATGCCCCCTCTCTTTTCCACAATGCTGTCGGATAGCGTTCGCTCATTGCAACACTCAACTAGTATGCCTGTCATGAGGTAAGGGGACCCATACTAGTTTGTGTTCATGCAACTGGCACACAGTTGTATCCTCTGAGCTGCTAAAGTAGAATAAAATATTAAAGAGGTAAAGGCTGGAGGAAAGGGACATTTTGAAGATGCAGAGAGCGACCACCACTAAGAGCTGCTTAATCAGCGATCACTGAAGCTGCAGCTCTGATAATCATGTTGAGACAGACCCATTTTGTCAAAGCTTACACAGGTCCGGCACATCTCTTGTTAAAAGCTCATGGAGAGAAAAAACATCTTTGAATACCAGAGGTTGCATCAATCAGCTGTAATTTTGGAGAATTTTACTTTTATAATCAATCATATACAATAAAATCGCTTATGATAAAAGGATCAAATAATTGATTATTAAAAAATAAGTAATGGTGATGTCTTAAGATTTATTTTTATTTCGTCTGACCTCTGGTACACAACTCAAAGAGAGCTACTTTGATACAAAGAGATTTTAGACATTCTTGCCAAAAAAAAGATAGGAAATCCAAATAGTTGATGATTTATTGTCTTTCAGCGGGCTTATGGATTATTTGTTATTCATTTATTACTTAGTCACTTATATCCAATAAAATATCACAAAAGTTGAGCATCCATCTGTATTTCTGGAGAATCAACAAGGCTCCACAGCTCTTTGTAAATGAAGTATTTTTTCTGTTTCGTTAAAGTCTGTCCTCATGTATTCAGGGTTGTATGAATCTAATGACTTTTCTCCGTGCTAAAAATTGACATTTCTGTAAAAATATGCACACTGTTCCTCCAATCCTCTCCATTCTGCATGCTCTTGATTATGTTTAATGAAAATCAAAACCTCCTAGCACCTTTTCAGTAGAACAGAAAAGAATGAGGTCACTTTAGAAAGTTCTGCATTGTCTGTGTGGAGTATCAGTTAACATGACCTCTAATGGTGTGAATACAGTGGATGTCCTGCTTCTTCTTCCTCCTAAAGGCACAACTTGTTGTACACAGCTCCACTTTCCCTAAACTTGTTACAGAGTATAAAAGCATGTGAGATATATTCAGCCCTCCTGGTCGGGTTAAAATCTTGACTCTTATGTCTTTTACTTTTTCAGAAATGCACCAACTTTCAAGACACTGGGGGAGAAAGTGGAGACTTTAAAGGTAACTGATCTAAAACAGGAAGTGGTTATTCTTTCCAACATGTATTATTGGCATAGTGTTAAAGCAAAATTTACAAGCCAGATAGTAAAGACCCGTTTGCATTACATTAAAATTTTAGCTTTGTAAAACACCACTAATAACACCTTAGTTTTTTAAAAATATTTTAGCGCAAATGTTTTTTTTTAATTCAGTTTCTTACTAAATCAACTTGGGCTGCGGCAGTCAATGATTCATTCCTCTTCCTCCGTTATACTTGCCCTCCTTCAGACCAAGATCAGTCCATCAACGTCCACCACTAACCCTGAAGACCAGGACAGCTCCGGTCCCACCACTGAGTCTTTGCTCGCTCAGCCTGAAGACTCGCCCGCCCAGGAAACGCTGATGGACTGAGACCTGCCTGACCTCTCCTGACCTCCCAACCGGCCCCTCCTCACTTGACCCCTTAACCCCTGGATCGTCAACACTCACCCTCTAAACTTTTTGTGTGCCAGTCTCCCTTTATTGGAAACAAATGACCTACCCCAGCCTTCCCTGTGATCTAATTGTCTGGTCTTTTTGTCTGACACGTGCACTCACTTGTTAACCGCTGTGGAAACTGAAAGCATGGGATGGGTGCAGGCATGTGGTCTCGTGCTGATCGTATATATTTTCCTTTAGTCTATTCTGGCTCACTGTGGGAGAAATCCCCCCCTGCTGTGTGGCTTTCCTCTTCTCCTGCACTCCTCATTTCTCTGCCTTTGTCTAACCAACAAAGCTCAGATGCCAAACATGCTTCTAGTTCTTTTTTCTTTATAAATTTAATGCTGTTTCACTTTTGATGTATGTTTGAGTATTTGAGTTGAGAAAGATTTACTCGTATGAGGTGGACTGCAGAAGGATTTACACTTGAAGGGTTTATTCTTTTTATGGGAGCCAGGCAGTTGTTGGCTTATTGCTTGAGTTATTACTATAGGCACTTATGTTTTTGCCTCCATTTTTGGAGCCATTCTTGGTTTACTATGGGTTTCCATTTCGGGGCCAACTGTATTTTGGTTTTTTTCATTATATTCATTTTAGGACACCACACAATGATTAAATAGTCTAACACTGTTTAGAATATGAATGTATGCCTTTTTGTGTCATATAGGTACAACACTTACAAAATACATGTTTGATTTAACTCACAGTGCTGAGCTGCTGATACAGTGTGTCATAGCTACAGCCAGCCGCTCCAAAGCTGGCATTTCAAAAACACACTTCTGAATAAAAAAACATCCCTTTTTTCCATTGTTAAAAGTGTGTCAGAGAAAGATCTTTAGGCTTAGATAATTACAGGAGAACAGCCAAGATCAGCAGAACTGAAGCAGAGCAAACACAAAGTCAAGGTTCAGCCTTGACCCGAGGTGAGAGTGAAATAAATGTGTCTCTTCCAGAGTCAATATTTAAACGCTTGTCCTTTGTTAATGCGTGGGAGGTAACACCTAGCCTCCTGCCTCTTTGTGTAATATTGATAAAAGCTGGCAAGAGACCCCACTGGCTGTTACGTTTTACACTGCAAAAGAATAAAAATATAAAAGTGTAGTTTTTCTCTTAATTTTCTTCTGGTGTTCTTTTGACATTTCCCTTTTTTTTAGCCATGTTAGCAGCACAGCTCTGTAGATGACATTTGTATTGGATTGGCTAGTCCAGCAGCTAGTCCTTTGGTCCAGACTGAAGTATCCCAACAACTATTGCATGGATCACCATGAAATTTCTGATAGAGATTCACGGTCTTCAGAGAATCAGTTGTTTACCTTAAGGATCCATTTATGTTTTTTTTGTAGCGCCTTAATCAGATCTATATGAAATGTATTCAATTCTTAGGTTTAATTATAAATACTTGCAAAGCTAAAGACATTCTGACCAGCTTCAGCTGTACTTTGCAGTGCTTTGTTTACTTTGTAGTGCTAATTAGCTATTCTTATTATGCTGCCGATAGCATTTACCTCTATGCACAAAGTGAGCATGAGAGCTGAGAGCATGTCTGTGGACCCTTGATACTCAAAATAAATTCAGTTTTGAGAAGTTTAATTGCATTAAGCGATCAAAGTCTTTGGCAAACTGAGGGATTACACTCAGTGTTTGCTTAATGCTGCTCTCATACAGACCAAACAGATTTTCTAAATGTTAAATGTATGAAAACAGTTGTGTGTTACATCTTCAGTCGCAGAGTCTTTCTCTTGAGTTGGCTTTTACAATCTCAAGCTGCTTTGTTGTTATTACAGAAACTATTAAACTACTGCAGTTATTCTTACCAGGCACTTTTTCTAGTTGACTAATATGCACAAGGCTTCTGATGGAGTTTAAATAGAACTTGAAGGGCAAATAGAGCCAATCTGAAAACAACTCTCCCCTGGCACACAAATGGAGGACACAAGGACGTGACTCTAACACTCCTGTGCTCTGGCAGGACCAGCCTGGTGCAAGTCTTCCCCTGCTGGTGGACGACTGGCTAAACATCAATGTAATGGATTTCTAACAGCACTACAGTATCTCGTGTCCTCATGTAACATCTCTTTCCCGCTGTGACCTGGTTCATTGAGAGATTTCATTACAGCCTTTTATCTCAGACACAAGAGTTTTATTTGTTCTTAGTCATACACCCGACGCACTCACACACACACACACACACACACACACACACACACACACACACACACAGGATTTTTTTGTTGTTTAATTGGAACCATGGAGTAAAGAAATGTAATCTAATTAAAATACACCGAAGTAACTCGATTCTGACTTTTTATGTAGCAACAAAGAAAATGAAAATCCTATTTGATTGTTTTGGGATTTCCTGACGTACCACTTTATATGAAGTATGGAACAATTTTAACATCTAAGCTCATGTGATATATTAAAAACATCTTTAAATTAACATACAGAGGGTTAAAAAATTGTGACCGTGTGGTTCATTTTGAAACTGAAACAGGCTGACAAAGCCTCTTTCAGCTGCAGCGCCCTGTTTGAACACAAGAGGGCAGCCAAGAACAGAAGCAGCACCTGGTGGGTTTGTTTTTCTCAATCCAGTTTGGACCAGATTGCCTGGAGACCAGACCCGACTGCTGCTGCTGCTGCTGAACTGACTCAGAGTCATAACTGGTGCCTATTAGATTTATTTCTCCCCAAAAGCCTGTTTCCAGGAGACACGGAGGAAATGAGAGTCCCAATATGTTCTTAATCTACCATAAATTATGAGTAATGGCAGTTCTGTATGAATGATGATCTTCTGCCAAACAGTTTGGGTTATTTCACATCAGAAATCTCTGTTTGTGTAGTTTCGTCTTTGCTCCTCTTGCTGGTCTGAAGCAGGCAGGAATAGGACGAGACGATTTCTCGTGTTTCTGGTTACACATCAGGAATTAAATCTAAACTTGGTGGTAGCCAGAGAGGTTATTCCCATGTTTTTAAACAATAAATCTGATAGCTATAAGAAAAACACTTTAGGTGAAGTTTTCAGGGGGGTTGGCAAATATTATAATTGAAAGAAGGGGGAATAAAGCCTGTGGGGAAATGCTGATGTCCTTTCTAAGTGGTGGCAAAAGCAGAAGTACAGATTTAGATTTCACTGTAATAATGTGGTTTATGTTTGGCAGGGTGAAGTCAGTTAGTCGTAGTCCAGTGGGGGTTTTGAAGTCTTTTATTAAGCCAACAAGCTCATAGAGACGAGCGAAAAGCAAAATATAACAGTCTCATTACTGAAGTTGAGAAACTTTTCATGTTTTTTCTAAATGTGGAATTTTTGAGGGACATTTTCACTTTTTAACCATATTTGTGCACTTTTATCAGTGCATGAATTACATCCTCATTGAGCTGAGTTGATGTTTCTCTTAACTTTGCTTTAAGGATTTTTTCCTTTTATAAGGCAATCTTTTAAATGTTTGGATGAAGAACAAAAAGTGACACCATTTTTGAGAGTATGACTGAGTACAAGAGGGACAGTATGAAGGAAGAGGTCAGGTATTTAACATAAGTAAAAGAAGGAATACTACAATTTAAAACTACTGGCAGAAATCCTTAATTAAAAATATTGCACATATAGTATCAAATTCACTTTGACTATAAACAGTAAAAGTTCCCATTAGGAAGCACAATGACCTCTCTTTATTATGTTCTTGGCTTATTATTAATTATGCATCAGTGTGTTTTTAGCTTTTGAATGTAAGACTGCTATTGACTGCTCAATGTACTTTAGTAGGCAGTTTAAGGATGCATTATTTTGTATTAGCTGATTTCTTGTTTAGTAAGTAAAATCTGAATCTGAAAAGTAACTAGTAACTTCAGCTGTCACATTAATGTAGTGAAGTATTTGCCTTTAAATGTAGCTAAGTAAAAAATAAACATTCAAATAAGCAAATAAAGAGCCGGAGTGTACTTAAATATAGTATTTGAGTGTTTACTTACTCATATAAGTGTATGTTTTAACTCAAAAAGTCATTAAATCAAATGTTCTTTGAACCTCTCAGAGATGAGAAACGACACAGT
>JAPZDY010000008.1:10052935-10078716 GCA_029783645.1 Ctenochaetus hawaiiensis | reverse complement strand
AACCTCTCAGAGATGAGAAACGACACAGTGACAGTGGCTAACAAACAGCTGCCAAAAAGATTTTTATTCAGTTTTAACCTGAAGCCTCCAGAGTCTTCCAGTCACACAGGTCACTCTGGAGGCGGTCTAAACTGCACACAGAGTCAAACAACAACAGCACCAGAACGCCATTTGTCAGTAAACACCATTTACAACAAGAACAAAGGCAGTTTCTACACACAGAGATCGGCTAAGAAAAAAAAAATTGGTACAGGAGTTAACAGTCAGTGTGTATCGATTCTTCTTCTTTGAGAAAAATCATCATATATTCATAGAATTCATTTGATTATATAGTGAAAAAGAATATAAGAAAAGATCATTGGTGAGACAGAGTATGCTATTTGTGACAGAACATACATATTGCAATTGTTTTCTTAATAAAGGATCCCATGTGTATATTTGACACTGACAGCTGTCTCTGTGTGTAATATGATGAAGCAGGCCTTGTCTTAAATGTGCAGAAAGAGAACATTCAGTTCAAACATGGCTTGGTATGTGTGAGTTTGGTAGGCATAAAACCTTCAGAAATTGTCCCAAATGACTTCCCATCATCCCCTACAGTGTGAGTGTACATGCACTTCGATGTACAGTCAAAAGGAATTAGTTGACATTTTACAATATACTTTTATTGGCTTTCTTTCCAAGACATAGATGAGAAGGTCGACACCATTCTCATGCCTTCACGTTTGACATAAAGTGACAACCAGCAGGAGGTTAGCTTAGCACGAAGACTGGGAGCAGAGGGAAACAGCTAGCATGTCTCTATCTTACCAGCACACCTAAAGCTTACTAAATAATACCTTATATCTCAGTTATTCATCTGCTCAAAAGCCAAAGTGTAAAAAAGGACATGTTTGTTTATAGAGGGGTGGTTGGCTAAGCTACGCTACAGCACGCTAAGCTAACCAGCTCCTGCTGGTTGTGTGTTGTGCAGACATGAGAGTGGTTTCAATCTTCTCTCAGCTAACTCCTAGACAGAAAAATATTTCAATTCCATTTTCAATGGTGATGTTGGGTAAATTTATTCATTTTAGACAGAGCCAGGTGAGCTTTTCTCTCCTGTCTCTGGACTTAAGTGCTAACTTTAAGCTAGCTGCTGGCTGTAGCTTTACATTTAACACCCAGACATGGGGGTGGTAAAAATCTCTTCAAATGACTCAGAGCCACAGAATTAGTCTAGTTTAAAGGTGCAGGTAACCTTTTTGTTACCTTCAGACAAAGCTAGGCAAGCTGTTTCCCCATTTTCAGTATGCTAGGCTGAGCTATGCTAAACTAATGCAGCCTCATTTTTATTGCCCAAACATAAAAATGGCACGGATGATCATCTAATGCTTGTCAACATTTTGAATCAGTTTATCTTCCAAAATATTTAACGATTAATTTAACATTTCAACTCTCTGCAAAGAACGGGAAGTAATTTGTGACTGCATCTACAATATTGACAAAAAACAAGGATCATGCAATAGTGCATTTTCTCCATAATCAGCCCAAATTTCTTCTTCTGGTGAAATTATGACCCTGATGACCTATGGCTTGGACCTATGGCTCTTCGGTCCCGTTGCATACAGGCAACATCTGTTTATACTTTAATCCTCCTGTTAGAACAACAGAAATGTCTTTGTCTTGAGTTTTTAGATGTAAAAGGCTTGTAAAACACTGATCTATGCACTTCAGTCTTTCCACCCCTCCCCCTGCTTTAGACCTCCTGCACCTCACAGAGAAGGGAAGCTACCAATTTCATGGACAGCAGAGATTCTTATCAACTAAGGTCACAGCTGGAGCCTGTGCACATGTGCTGTTTCTCATTGCTCTCATCAATTATTCAATGCCTTGGACACAAACATGCATCCAAACAGTTTCCTGCACTCTGATAAGACCCCGAACATCTTGTGTGAGCCTGACTCACCGGTGCCTTCATTCCTCTGCATCTCAACCTGCAGCTGAAATGGCTCAAAAAGGAGTGCACAGCATGTGTCTGCAGCCTGGATAAGCATCACTACAATCACTGCATCATGTAAAATGTCAGTGAGCTTAAACCAGATGTTATGTGACCTTGAGTTTAGCATCATAAACATGTTGAATCCCTTCACTGTGGGCTCCTTACGTTACATTTGATGGAGGTTATGATAATTAAGCACACAGTCTTTGGCTGGTGTGAGAAGCAGCAGGGGGGAGGTTTCTAATGCTAAGTCAATGTACTAGTTGATAATGCATGAGGTATGACAGCTTGCACATTGAAACGTGTGCATTTATGGCCATAGGAATGGCTTGATCAGGGAGTAGAGGTGCGCACACACACACACACACACACACACACACACACACACACACAGATAGATGCTCCCGGCAAGCACAGTGAGCTTTGTGCTCACATTTCCTCACACAAACACAGAGACAAACAGGAGGAGGTGTAAAGGCTACACAGAGCAGATGGGACAAACCTCAGGCGGTCATCTGAAACACACCCTCCATCATTTCACGCCGCACACACACACACACACGTATACATTTGATGCTAACAGCTCCTTGGCGGAGTTTGGACCAGGTCTGGCGAGACGCGATCAGCTTCCACCAGTGAGCTCTTCACATCATCACAGGATGAGACCTGAAGCCACGGGGACATATGTTGAGCAGCATGGGCACATATTGCCCCGACGACATGATCTAACACAGTTGGCTTTCACACCTCTTTCGCTCATAATGCTCCTGTGTGTGTGTGTGTGTGTGTGTGGAGGGGTCTAGGTTGTGTAATATCAGCTTATGCATGAGTACAGTGAAAGAAGTCCTGCCCAAAAGCTACTAACGAGAAATGAAACACAAGCCACAACTGTTTGCAGCTGAGATATTTAGTTGCATATATTATGCTTTCTTAATAAATTCTGCTTGATAAATGATGCAGACTGAAATGATGCAGTTGCTTGAAAAGTGGATTGGAGAAGCAGGGAGAGCCTTGCCAATTCTTGCAAACCTTCCCAGCTCAGAATGATGAATGTTGTTTTATTCATCCTGGAGTCATGAGACATCAGGCTCATGAAAACATGGCCCCCTGTTACTCGTGCGGACCCAGAGGAAGTACACCTGTGGGACTCTTACTGCAGCTCATCCAGCAGTTTTATAAGGGCTCCCAGACTTCTTCTCCACATAAATATAAAACAAGCAGAGTGGTAACAAGAGGCTTTGGGGGACAAGTATTCCTACTCAAGCTGACCATGTTTGAGATATCAGAACATTCTGCTCAACTTTCTGCAAACTTAAACTTTCTTCTCCAGTTTTTTGTTTTAGGATTGCAAGTTCAATATAAAAATACTGATTGGAGGAGAAAAATTTTTGGAAAATCAAGGAGATAAATATAGCCTGGTGTTTAATGATGTCAGCAGAAACCTGCCGACATCTGCAAACATTTAATAATTTTTCCATTGCTGTTTGCTATTCTCTTAAATGCCACAGAAAGGGTGAAATATAATAGGAATAATTGAGCATTTTGGGAATTATACTTATTTGCTTTCTTGCTGAGAGTTAAGTTAAAGGATCAATACCAACCAATTTCACTTCTCTATGTATAAATGTAGCTGGAGACAGCAGTTGGTCAGCTTAGCTTAGCTTAGCTTAGCAAAAAGACTTGGAAACAGCTAGCCTACTACCAAAACTTAATAAAATTTGCCTAAAATTCACACACAATCAAAATACATTATCTAGTTTGCTCAATCCATTAAGAAAAAAAGCAAAATAGCAATTTAATAAGTTGTGATATTTGGTGAGGACCAGTACTTTCCTGTGTAAACGCTAATTGGATAGCAACTGTTAGTGCTAAGGAATCACACAGCAAAAAGCACATAGCACACAACCCTACAAACAGTGGTGAATTATGCTGTATTACACTTTAGTTTTTATATGGTTTTAACAACACAAGAGGGTAGTTAATGCGTTTTAAAGGTACACATAGGTGAATTTCATCACAGTTTTGCTAGCAGAGTGAGCTGTTTATCCATATCCTCCAATCTTGATGCTAAGTTAGGCTAATTAGCTGCTGACTGCGGTTCAGTATTTACTGTGCGGATATAAAAGTGGTATCAATGCTCTTATCTTACTTTTAGCAAGAGAGCTAATACATATTTTTCCCAAAATGTTCAACTTTTCCTTAAAATTTCCACAATATTTTGATACTTAACCAAAAATTAAAATGACTTGGTTCATGAAATGTCATCGTGAGTATGGCTTCAGCTCAGCACAGAAATACAGTCCCCACAACACCATCTCTGTTTATATCAGACAAGGTCAGTATATCAACCTAATGCACCGTCCATGAACAGATCTGCAGAAGGACAATGTGTTGCATCTATGATTTAGTTTACAGTCTGGAAACACATATCAAACATTTACATGTAGAGGCTTTAAAAGGATATAAAATGCAACATACTTTGCCGGCCATGTCAGCGTGGAGAGCAGCCGCTGCCAACTGAAGTCTTTATATGCATAAACACTGATGATTTGAGGAATAGTTTTTAAAATTATTATTATACTTAGTGGCCTTGTGGTGACCTCTTGAATGGCCTAAAAATCCTAAATGTGGTTTACACATATTTCTTAATGCTTGACAAGAACCAGGTGATTTTGGCCTCATGTGATTATACACAGATGGAAAAATATGAACCTTTTAAAGCTCTCAGTGTGTTTTCAGTCAAGTTAGCAGAGGGTTGGGGATGCAGGAAGAGAGGGAACAGCTGAGACTACACACTTCAAACTTCTGGTTATCTCCAGCTGGCACTCCTCCAATCATCACACATGCATCCCACTGGACTCCCAGGACCTGCTAACTGCTAATAAACACAACAAAGATGGAGAGCAGGGAATCCCAGGTAATAATGACTCTCTTGTACGGATCTGAAAGCATGAGAAAGGTATTTCTGTTTCTGCGCCAGCCATAAGTTTTAAAAACCACAATACAGTGTGCAGTTGAAATGAAAGTGTACTGAGGCAACTGTGGCTGCTTCCAACTCCTGTCATGAACGCCAGAGCACAAATAGAGCACATTTATATAAAGTCATGTTTCTCATAATTTCCTTATTTGCATGCACATGCAGTATTAAAAAATACAGTTAGACCAGAGCATATAGTATATATATACTGTTTGAAAAAAGAGTGTAAAAATCCAGTGCGACAGTCGTTGAGTTCTTGAGGTCTACATGATTGTTATCAAATAAAACAGCCAATGAGATGATCCAGTTCAGTAGAGGGCGGGTCGGCCCCCTCTGTTGCATATCAAGGCTAAAATTGATGGAGCTTTGGCAGAAATACCCTTTAAATTTTAGCTTATTAATACTTTGAATAATCTAATTTCAATTATAGAACTCAGGTGGTTGAGTGTGTTTTGCTTCGCCACCTTCACATAAAGAAAGTGGTGATTTTCCTTTTTTTTTTTTTTTTTTTCATTTTTCAGGTTTTAGATTCATTTAGCAGCTCCGGAGCTAAAAATGGATCATCTCACCTGACTGTTTCACGTGCTGTTTGCTGAATGAGGCTTCCTTGATTTCCCAAACATTTCTAGATTGCACCACAACAGCGATTCTTCACATCGACATACATTTATCTACAAGCCCTTGTACAAAAGGGAGAGAGGAGTCATGTTTGGGAAAACAAAGAGACGGAGAGAGAACAGACAAAAACAACACTGAAACACAGTATCATCGAAATAAAAAATAGTTTACAAGTTACAGCAAAGAGTAGAAAAGTCACTCTTAGACCTTGCAACATCTTTCTAAAACCAAGAAGGGGCCAAAAGGGTCCCTTAACGCAACTCACAGGACGCTTTTTGTCACAAATCTTTGAATAACAGGTATAGAAAGCAGAACTCAGACTAGCCAGCACCAGAGACATTCCATCATCGTTGCTGTGGCCCTGCAAATCACAGCAACACAAATCCTCACAGAGTTTCTAGACATAATGTGGCGACTGCTGAGGTCCACTCTAAAAACTCTACGCTCATCAAGGCACATTCAGGACTCCTAGATTCCTCCAGAGAGAACCATAACGAGGGTGAAGCAGCTCCTGGAAACACATACCAAGGACTTCTTTTTAAATCATTAATGCTCAAGCCCAGAAATGGCCCCAGAGTGTTTGCAGAAGCCATTTCATCCACCTCTCAACCCCCCTCCTCCTTCACACTCCGGAATGAAGGATGGAGGCTCCCTCCTCTTTTTATTGACAACAATGCTGCCCTGCTTACGGTTGGTGGGATCTCTGAATGCACTGCTACTCCGTCTATATGTGGGGTCATGCAATGCGATGCTGTGATTGCTAAGGTGCACTCGGCTGTGCATGCAGTCAATCTGTGCGCTTTAAAGCACAGTTTTAATATGCATTTCCAGTCACTTTCACATGACTCCACAGAGTGCCACCTGTCGTCAAGCTGTTGTTGAGTGGTATTACTGCAGAACACAGGAGGGTCTGTGAGAAGGAGCTGCAGGGCAGCGGTGCAGATAACAACCCTGTGGGCATCTGCTCACGGCTAATCTGCAACTAC
Organism: Ctenochaetus hawaiiensis; assembly: GCA_029783645.1. Taxonomy (NCBI): domain Eukaryota; kingdom Metazoa; phylum Chordata; class Actinopteri; order Acanthuriformes; family Acanthuridae; genus Ctenochaetus; species Ctenochaetus hawaiiensis. Next base: position 10,072,157 of record JAPZDY010000008.1, on the reverse strand, counting down.
AGAGCTGAGACAGCCTCCTGACTGAAGGCAAACCACTCTGACTTCAACTTCTGGAGCTGAGAGTGCAAATTAAATGAAAATAAGTAGGAAATTTGAGAGTATTTAAGTCAGGGATTTCACATAAATATACTGATGCACACGGACACTGTAGCTTAGATACACTGTACTACAGCTTAATCTGTATATATTGTAGCATATACCGACCTATACTTGGATGATATAAGGTATAATAAGTGTCGGCTTCTTGTCACAAACAAGCCTCGTCATGTATGAAATATTGATCTTGGTAGGGATCAAATATAAAAACCAAGAATGCTTATAAAACTGTCAACTGCTGTTAAAGCCATCACCGCTCGACAGCTAAGCTCGACAACCGTGCGTGGACATAATAACATGTATGTTTGTGTGTGTGTGTGTGTGTGTGTAAGGACATATACATCGAGGGTCCCTCATAACTCACAAGATTTGATTTTATATTGTCCGTTAGCAGAATAATTCTATCCAGTTTTATTCAGCTTATAAATCACAGCTGAACGCTCAGCCCTTTAATAGGCGGCGGCAGAGGGGGGTAAACACATCAGAGAACAAAAGCCAGAACAGCCGCTGCTGCTTCATTTGAAGAAAAAAAAGAAACAGCCCTCATAAGTATTCATATCACTCTCAGTAGAGCAACAAGACCGCCTATTGTGGCTCTTTGATACCACGGTTTTAATTCTACTGTGCGAACATGTTTATAATGGCGGCCCGTCTCTGGGCTCGTGTTTAGCTGCTCACTTCCTCCCCCCCAGGTTGTAAGACTGAGGCCTCAGATCTGCTCTAATATGAATAAGTTAGATGATCACATCAGGAGGATGAAACCATATGGCATATTTGGCATCATTTGGGTGTCAATTTGAGGGTAAAATTATGAGTCTTGATCCCTGTTTTTCTGCCAGATTGGCCCAAAGAGGAAGTGAATAATCCAAAATCCAAAAATACCCTAAAATGTGTTCATTGGCTGAGTTTGAATTTAAAGATTTTGACTGCTTAGTTTTTTGTGATGAAGCTTAAAATGACTCTCTCTTTCAGTTTTTGCAAATTTTTGAGTACAATGTGACTAAGTCCATTTAAAAGCTGGTTTGTCATGTTTTATGTACAAAACGAAAAATTCAAAAACTGAAAAATCAATCTAGACTAGATTCCATTTAGTCACTTCTTCAGCTTTCATCTGCATAACATTGACTTCATTGGCTGATTTGAATTTGTTTTGTTGTTTTGAAATAAAAGAAAGAACAAGCAATTCAATGGAGTATAAGCTGTTGTTTTTAAGGTAAAGAATGAGCCGTCATCTTAGTCTGAGTGATGAACATTTGTGTTGTTTTGGATATAAAACCCCTTCCATGTTTGCACATAAGAATTTGTACTTTTATGTAGTAACGTAAAACAAAATCCTCTAATTCTGACACTCTGTGACAGTCATCTGTTTGTTGATGACTCGACAAATACAAAGACAGTAATGAGCACTAAAAGAAACTCCTCAAAACTGATGAGGAAGCAGGAGAGAGAACAGAGGTTATGGGGGCGACCCATTCACTAACTTGTGTCTGGACACTTGGTTGACTTGAGGCAGGGTGTTTTTTATTTTCATGTTCTACAGCATGACATAGTGTACAAAATGGAGTTAATATGATCAAAGGACACAATGGGAGAAATAGCACTGCACGGGAATATAGCACCTCCATTTCTCCCCCGCCGAGGTCACAGCACCTGAATGTAAAGTATGCAAAGACAGACCCGGGCCGAGTGTCTCTGAGAGCCCCTCAATGCAAAAGCCGTCTTTGTGCCATTGGCTGAGTGGGACCAAGGTGTTTTCAGTTCAGGTCAGGACAAAGTCCACGAACAAATCCCAGAGTTCCTCACTGATCCAGAAGGAGACGATTTCAGAAATATGGCAGCAAATATCCTTTTTAGGTCACTTGTATTGACCTTTAACAAAGTTGTGAGATTAGCTTATTTTGTTTAAATCTTATTACAAGCTAGATGGACGCAATACTGATCTAGAATCAGCACTTAGAGAGAACTTGTTTTAAAATTAGCTGCCTGGAGATGCTGCCACTGAAAATATTCCAGTCTTGCCACACTCTCTGAACAGTCTTAACTCTAGCAGGGATTTGTTCCTGGACAGAGCCCTGACAGAACCCGAATCGCTACCAGATTTCTCCCCACACCGATGGAGGAGACGGTCCAAACACAAGCATGAAGCATCACAAAATGATGGAGAAAGGGCAGTGGGAAGTGCATGGAATTAAAAAAAAAACAACAAAAACATCAGCCACATCCCAACACGGAGGTCTGGACAAACAAAAACAACCTTGAACCCCCAAAGTGTTTGTCTGGAGTCTCGCAGTGGACTCGACCTACACACACTCCGGTGGAGAAAACACCACAGGCCGTTTGATAAAGGTGTTTGACTCCTTGGGTGGAGCTTCAGTGGCGTCCCGCATACTTTGCCGAGGGCTCCTTCACGTTCACACACGGAAGCATGTGACTGCACACACTGGCGCAAACACACCGAGGTGTCAATCAAACCAATTGAAAGTGGGCTGAGAGGGGAGAATTGGAAATAATATAAAGGTCTTAACAAGATGTGGTTTTCGATCGCTAAGCAGCGCCAGCAGCAGCAGCAGCGAGTGTGACGTGAAGGAGCTCCGGGCGGGACGTGTGGGTCACACTCACTGAAAAAGAGCATAACAAGCTTAGCCTGCAGTGAGGACCGTGTTATTCCTTGGCTCCCTCCTACAGTTACAAAAAAAAAAACCCACAAAAATTTCCTTCAGCAGAACATGAAAACAAAATCCATAAACACTATTTATATATTCATATATATATATGAAAAAATAAAAATAAAAACAGCCAAATGAATGTTTTTTTTTTTGCTCTGAACCTAAAATCAACATGTTTTTTCTTTACGTATATATAGATTTATCTTTTCTTAAACAATAATACGTTCACATAATACAATGGCAAATCATTTTTGAGATAATCTAAATATTTCTTACTGAAACATCAATGTAATGACATGAAAGAAGCACAATGATTCTTGTTAGAGAGCGACTTTAAGGCTATCCTGATATTCAAAACAATAGGAGCGCGACAGGTTGAACGGTACATTATTTCTTTACACATTTTCCATACTGAAACCTGTCTTGTTCATAAGGTGGCAGATGCAACGACCACGCTAACTGGTCATAAACATGGAGCTCAGAGAAAAATACAACGGCTACATATATACATGAACAGATGACAAAAAAATAGACAAAATAGAAACAGCTGATGAAACATGACGGAGCTACGTTGCCCAGATGTGGAAGTACTGAATGTTAATGCAGGAGAAGGTGAGTTTATCGGCTGGTGTTGGTTCTGAATATTTCTGGTGTAAAATGATCCTGTGTGTGAGTGACAGAAATGCCAATAAAGACTTCAGCGTGCGTTCGAACACACTTCATAAAGATGCAGATAATAAATGCAGAAACAGACTCACAATGTGCCCGTTGGTGGAAACATTTGTCTCGACTTGGACGTTTCTATCAATTTCAGCACACTGTAATAAAGTAGAACGCAGCCCCAGGTGACAAGAGTTGGTCCATTAATCACTACAAAGTGAACATCTGTAAGTTATTCAGCCTCGTGATTTTGTGTTTCCTGCCTTTGAGCCAAAAAGGAGGCTGGAATTTAAATGAACACACCAAATGACAAATCAGATAATCACAATTTTTCAACAAATCCCCAATCTTATACCACTTTTTACCTCGTAACAAGTTTTCGTGCCCATTGCAAGGACTCTCTTTAGAACCCGAGCCGAAGCTCTGCTTGCATGTGGCCGAGAGAATGAAGTGTGCAGTGCATGTTAAACAACAAAAGAGAGACCTAATCAGGCGCTTGTAACTTGATCCAACCCTCTTTAAAACTCTTGCAGCAAATAATGGTTTAAAAAAGAGGAAGGAGCCCCTTTCTTCTTCTTCTTCTTCTTTTTTTTTTTGCATTTACTTTTTTTTTTTACAGTTAGTTAAGTCGTAAATGAGGGAGACTAGTAAAACGTAAGAATTTCTTTAACTCTCTAGAAGTAACAACAAATGTACCAAGTACCAAGTGCTCCATCAGACACACACAGTGCAAGTGCCTCACTTTTGGTTTTCAGCCCTCCTCCCTTTTCGTTAACAGATAACCAGGATGCGCCTCTGTGGCGAACGCAAACACAAAGCTATTATGTTCCCTTTGGGAAGGTGTAAAAGTCAAGGAGGAGGGCAATCTGTCTGTCTGCATGTGGTGAAACGTGTTTGTCTTTTTTTGTGGCCTCGCACGCTGTTGGCTTCATGCTTCCAGTGCTTTCAGGAAGGTCCTCTAGCTTCCTTTTTCACTCTCTTTAGCAGATGGTAGGTAAACAGTCTCAGTTTGAAGAAAAAGAACTACATCAACAACAGTAAACATGGCACCTTAACAAAAAAAAAACCCAAAAACATAAAGAATAAGATAGTTGTTTTTGGTTGCAAAGTTGTCGTGTGTAATGAGAGAGAAGCTGCTGAGATAGTGCTGTATACAGTAAAACCCCAAGTTTGTAGCTGCTGGTTTTTGCTTTCTTTAGAATCACATCCCTGATAAAACAAAGAAAATGAATCAACTGGATAAAAAAGTGACGTAGAAAACAGTTCCTGTCTTCTGCTTTGATTGTGTGTGTGTGTGTCTGTGTGTGTGTGTGTGTGTGGTAAATCACTGGCATGGTCCATCTGCTTTCCCTGACTGTAAAATGGATCGTTTTGCATTGATCATTCACCTTGTGTGTCTCTATTCGGCTCTTTCTTTCTAGATGTCATCCTGCCTTTCCCGGCTCTGCCGTACATTCCCTCCGGACTGTCAGGAGCAAAAGAGCAGGTGAGGAACCGGGAGAGGCTGTGATGTCGGTGATAAAAGATCACCTCCAAAGGTCCGGAAATAAAACAAGAGATGAACAAGTTGAAGGAAGAACAAAAGTGTTACCTCCGTGCTTTTTCACAAGGTTCTTCAAAAACGGCAGCAAAGAGGCCCATTCTTCTTCTGGGTTAGAAAAACAAAAAAATCATCGTAACAAACACACACACCAAAAAAAAAGCTTTTGGCCATTGTTCTGGACCCTTTCTTTGACAAGACTTTCCATTTAAAACCAGAGCTTTACAAAACATAGGAAGATGCAACACTGAACCAAACATAGAAAAAAAAAAAACAAAACAGGAGAAATCTTAAGATCTATTTTTTTTCTTTACACTGTTTAGCTGCACTGGGGTCTCCCAAAACTGGGAAGGATGGGAATGGCGAGGCAGTACTGGGAATCCTGGACGGCAATGTAAAAGGTGACTCCGCTTTGGTTCCTTCCACGGCTGGAATGGTTCAGTGGAGTTGAGGGATGGAGGAGGGGACGGGGGAGGGACGATGATGAGGGGGCGGAGCTGGAGCTTGATGGACGGTTGCGACTTTGAGCTGAAGAAAACTAAATGCATGCAAAATGATGCCCCTCCCCCCGTTCTCTGGCGAAAAAAGGCAGCAGTGCCCGTTCGTGAGGCGCGCTGCGACGTTGGCGAGGAAAACGCTCAGTCGGTGAATCTCTGGCAGGCCTTTTTCCAGCGGCAGGCGGTGCACCACATGTCCCGGTTCTCCATCCCGTACACCTTGCGGCACTTCTTCCCCTCACCACGCACTTTCCGACTGTGTGGGAAAAACGGAGAATAACAGATGATGACTGTAATAACTTTAAAGTGCAGATTTACATGTTTTATATTTGCATATAAAAACTTCTAATTTAAATGTGAATTAAGGAAAAAAGCATTATTTAAATTTTATTTGAATGTTTGCTTTAACTCAAAAAACCTTGGCATTAATAGTTTCAACTGAGTGTCATTAGTTGCTTAGAACTGTAAAACTGGTAGCTTAATAAGTCTTAATTCCCTCTCTATCATCTTTTTTTTAAATTGCTATGAAAACATCAACACCTCTTCTTCAAACAACTGTTGGCTGCAAACTTCTCTCTCCTGAGTCTGACAATGATCATTTGTTTAGCAGTGTGGTAAATAAGAGATGCCAGATAAATCATAAAGACTAAAACAGCTGGGTTCCTGCTTGAAGAGGATTAGAATCAAGAGAACGATTTTAGTCGACTAATTACAACCTTTTTATAATTATAAGTCATTAAGCTCATTTGTGAGAGTCAATATTAATATTATCTATTCTGTGCTTTCAATTCGTCAGGCTCTAATTAAGGTTGAAATGCAAATGTCAGGTAGGTGAGCAGTGAGGAGGCGTACCTGAGGGCTGTGGTGGCTCTGGGAGGGGACGAGAGGACAGCGATGGTCTGGGAGCGCTGCTCACTGAAGCCCTGGCTTTTACTGGGGGAAACCTGAGAAGGGCAGACACATCTGTCATTATAAATAATTCCAAATTTTACTACGTCTGCTCGGTCTCTACAGGTGCACTCAAGTTTTCGCACCGTGTTCCCGGTGAAGGTGACGGGCGGCGACTGCCAGGAGATGCTAAAGCTGGAGCTGTTGGTGGGAGTGAAGCTGGTGGAGGCCGAGCCGGCTGAGTTACTGCTGCTGGATGGGATGGACACCGGAGCCGTGGCCTGAGGGCAAAGGTCAAAGGTCACAATGCTAGTATTGTCTACCATGATGGTAGAATGTGCAGACCTGCAGCATTTCTCCTGTGCATTTTTTATTCTCAATATAATGGCCTCTCGAGCCCTGTCATCCGATCATTTTATTGTGGCTGCTGGATTTTTCTGAATAAAAACTTTAAAACTTTACATTAATTTAATTTTGCTCCCTAAAATTCAGTAAACAAATGCCTAAAAACAAGTTGTTTTCAGATTGATCTCACTGATTAAGAAACTGGTCATAGATTTTGCAATAAATGTCTCCAGGAGGTTTTTCAAAATCAATTTAGGTTTCTCACATTGTTGCTGGTAAAACATGTAACTGCGCACACAAAGCTGTCACATAAACGTCAGACTCAGAGATTAGTATGACTGAAACGCTGGTTAAAACTAATGGATTGTGTTGTTATTCCACCCACAATTACTTGGTCGAACCTGTTGCTGTGTGTCAATACACCACAAGTGTTAGCAAAGCTGCTAACGGGAAAGAGAGACCACAAGTTGCAGTGACTTCATATGTTTTTCTGCAAACACGGTGACACATAATCAGGATAATGACGACCCTGATAGTAGCGTGTGCAAGCAGATATGTGCATTTTGAGTATTTGTGTGGAGTCCGATAAGTGTGTTGTGTATATTGATCTGAGGAGTGCATCGATCCTTTTATCTTCATGTTGAGTATGACTCTGTGTGTTGTCTATTGATCATTATCTCTGCCTGTGTCTGTGTTTACCTGGTAGGCGTGGTCCGTGTGGATGAGGTAGAGTGCGCTGGGCGCAGAGCGGCTCAGTGGGGTCGATCCACCAGCGTGAGGCTCCTTGGTGTCAGAGGACTGCGGAGGTTTGTGGGAGTCCGGCGGCTGGCTGAGAGGAGGGAGAGGAGAGGGCGGGAGAGGAGGGGGAGAGAGGACGGACGGGGACACTGGAGACAGGCTGCTCAGCCCGTCGGCCACCGAGTCCGTGTTGAGCTTGATCTCCGTGTAGTAGAAGTCCTCCTCGCCATCGCTGCAGTCTGAGTCACAGTTCCGCCTAAAAACAAGTGAAAAAAAAATGGAAATGAGATTTTTTTCTATGAATGCTGATTATTGTGCAGGTACAGTGTAACTGCAATCAAACAAGACCCCCCCCCTCGCAACATTAATATCACTCCCCTAACCCACTAAACACTGTCATCTGCAGTTAATCAGTGTGGGGCAGAGTGGAGTTAGTTTAATTGAATGTCAGTATAAATGCGTGATATCATTGTTCTCTGCTGCGCTCATTTTCCTTTCACCTGTCACACCCCCAACCCCCCTCAACCCCCCCCCAGCCAGCACCAAGAGCAGGTAGTGTTAGCATGACGATAATCCATCAGCCACTAATCTGCTGTTTTGACAACTGAGCTGGTTGGAGGGGTCAGAGAGGAAATGACAAAGAGGCTTTGAGTGGACTGTAGTTAAGCAGCGCTCTGTGTGTGTGTGTGTGTGTGTGCATGCATGTGTCTTGGTGCTGGCGTGTTACCCCAGGTGGATGGTCCGGATGTGTCTCTGGATGCCGGCGGCAGTACTCAGCACCTTGCCGCAGTTCTTCCACAGGCACTTGAACATCACCTTCATGGAGTTCTGCAGCGAAACAGACAAAGTGCAGCAGCTTCAGTCAGAAACACAGGTGGTGTCATGCTGAAAGACGTGGTCGATTTTCATGTATCAGCTCGTGTTCATATAAAACCACACTGCAAACGACATTCATAACTGAGCAACCGTCTTTCTTTGAGGACGTGACCTTTCTTATCTGCCACCATCATCACTGCCACTGTAAACTGTGCAGAGCTGCATAAAACCAACTCATTTATTTCTCTTTTACAGGATTTTTTTTTCTTCAGAAAGGAAGTCTGTTTGAATATTAGAAACTTTTTTTAAATATGCAATATTTTGTATTATAGTGTGAAATCATCAAAGCATGGAAGTAAAGTCGCTGCTAGACTGGATAGAAATTAAAAAAAAAATGATGAGGTGACATTAAAAGGAAAGAAGGTAAGTAGGAAGAAAGAAAGGAAGGAAGGAAATGAGGGGGAGAAGGAGAAAGGTCAGCAGGTGTTGAAACTGATAGATTAATCTGCCACATGATCGGAGAAATCCATGGTTACTTCAGTTATCATTTCACAACCATGCTCATGTCTAGTTAATGGAATAAAAACCACCGTAGATTTCAGTGTGTCCTCACTTCGCTGGAAACTCCAGGAGTTCTCTTTAAAAAAACAAAACAAAAAGTCCAACAGCATTGTGGAGCGTTTGTCTGACGCATGCCAACTGACGCCCACGGCACACAACAGCTGTGTCACACACACAAAAGAAGTTTGTGAGGTACAGCAGCTGGGATGAGCCGCCTCGGGAGTGAAAGTGATGCAATTGCTGATTTTTCTATAAGAGCTGACAGGCGACGTGTGACATCGTTAGGAGCTGCTGTATGTCATGGTTTTTGCACACCTTTCTGTCAGTGTATATATTTCAATTTGTAAGTGTTTTTTCTGGGCTTTTTTGCTTTTAATTTTAAAAGCATGGTATAAAATTGTCAATAAATGAGAAAAGAGAGGTGAGATGACACGATACAAATGTTAAAGTGACTTTTTAAGTGGTTGTTTTAGCTATTAAATAAGTGCATCCAATTTGTTGTGTCATATCGCAGACGCTGTCATACTTCACTTCTGGAAAAAAAAGAGCGACTATCCACTGCAGACTGACGACAAAAAGAATTAAACAACTTCACACTGCGTTGCTCTTTCATCTTTCGTTAGAGTTTGAATGTGAAAAGCGGACTTGTCTTCTGCGCACACATTTATCTCAGAGCTCGATGAGGCTGAATAACAGTAAAACATTTTTTTTTTTGTGGGTGAGCTAGTGAGTCTCCTGTATCTTTCATCCGTCTACTGTAATTACACCGCTGGCCTCTTGGAGAGACTGTACATTATTTTTCATGAGGAGAAAAACCCTGTGAGATTTCTCCCAGCCCTCCTGCCTCCTCGCTCACAGCCACTATAGATGCTTTTATTGGCCTGTCTATCACACTATTGTTGAGGGAGCTGATTTAATTTTGACATGTTGTTTTTTGAAATTTTCCTCCTCCTCTCAGAAACGTGTGCACACACAACAATTATTCCCCCCCCATTGCATTGTTTTGTCTTTGGGTAACAAAAGCCCATTCTGTGTGTGTTAGTGGGTCTCCATGTGTGTGTGTGATATTCTCTTTAAAGGAAGCGTCTCACAGTTAATTAAATGGTGAGCTCCATACCGTTTTGCCTTGCCAACAGAGAGGCGAGAGCACGAGAGGAGGGGTGCAGATGATTTCATGTGAAACCTTGGCATCGCACATATGACACGTGTGTGTTTATGTAAGTCAACGGCTTTGTTTTCCTGGCGATTAGAGAATTTGTTTTTGTCTCCATCCACGTCCATTCTTACATTCTTCTGCCGGTAATCCTTGTTAGTCCTTAAATTCCTCATCCATAACCTCTTTCCCACTTCTAAATGTCTCTCTCTCCCTCTTCGTGCCCTTCTTTGTGATAACTCCCCAATTAATACAGCGGGGTGCACCCATGTGGAGCTCACCCAAGAGTCTCTATTGATTTTTAGAGGAGACATGAAGCCGGCAGGATCTTTATGTTTGCTGTGGCCGGTATTAAAATCATTACTGCTGTTGGGGAGCGGCTGCATGCGAAGGCTGAGAAGTAATTATGAAGGGCAAATGTCTGGGGAGGACACACACATACGGGGGAGGGGGGGCAGGAGAGAAAGTGGGAGTGAAAGGACAGCTAGACGGAAGATAGTACAAACCAGAGAGGAGAGAAGTGCTGATAAGGAGAGAGAGAGAGAGATATAAAGAGGGGGAGAGCAAAGCAATATACATCTGAAAAAATAATGAGAGTGACACTGAGCCGAAGACATGACGAGCTGTCAGTGGTGTGTAAATAAAGACAGCAGCCGAAACGATGAGGGAGAAAGAAATTGTGTGTGTTGTGCTGTTCACATAACATCTGAGCAGCAAAGACAAAACCACCAGTGGAGAGAAAAGGTCCTCTTTCCTTTCCTGTCACATTTTTCATCTCTGCCAATCAGTCAGTCAGAGTCTTAACAACGTCCATAACCTCAGTGGTTAATATCAGTGTGTTGAGGAGGTGGAATCAACCAGCTCATGTCGACGTGACAGCTCATCAAAGACAAGCTCCTGACCCTTTTCTTATCGAGAGATCCGCCTGTTATCAGGAGAACCGCTGCCGTTCCTTATTTTGAACCTCTTCACTACTCTTTACTCTGACAGCTCAACAATGAAACAAAAGTCAGTGCTGTTGTGACTGTTTTTAAACCCTCAAGGGCACATGAAGTCATGATCACAGAGCAATTCTAATTTTATTAGAAAGTGTGAGGATTGACGTGGAAACAGGCCAATTTAAGTGGAACTTGCTGCCGGAGAGAAAATGGCTTATAAAATAACTCTTTCAAGGTTCATTATTCCGAAAGCTACTTAGACCTGATTCATACAAAGATAGCTTCATCTGAATATGCATCTTTTTCTCTACACTTTGGCCTTCTCTCCACAGTGAGCCACTGTTTGCACTGCAAATCAAAACACTTGAATAGATTCGATTGAAAAGGTCAACCTTGTGTTTTAGTGTGAATGGAAGGCAGAGGATTTGGGAATGTTAACTCTACATTTTATGGTGCTGTACAGCAATTAAGTTTAAATAGTACTACGCCTGTGATCACTTATATGTTAGAATAGGTGGTGAGACAATGCAGGTGAATCAGTCTCTGTGTTTGTTCAAATGACATTTGACAGGTTTGTTGTGTGTTGTGAGTGAGCTGTTAAACAACAAAATCATGAAAATAAATTTCTTAAAGGATGATTTAATCACCCCCTTAGAGCAGTGGAGCGGGGATTGCTCATTACTCGGATAATTGGTGGCATTTAAAGCCTTCATTAAATAACTATTTCTGCTTATTCAAATGTCTGATAACACACAAATGAGAAGTGATGTTGAAGATCAGGAGGGAGCAGAATGGAGGTTTAACTAGCCAGTTTTAGCGAAGTAAGCAGGCTATCTGTTCCACTTTTCACCAGATGAAGGCTGTCATGAACTCTTTCGATATTTGCCCATCAGAAGAGGATGCAGAAGAAGAGATGTGTCTGTTTTCTGTCTGTCTGGTGTATTTGGTGTGGATGAAGTCAAATGCGTCACCCTGTGTCCGTCTTATTTTTTTTTGTCTTCAATATACAGAAGCAGAACTGGCTTTTCCTTGTGAACAACAATATTCACCTTGCGCTTGCGAGGGATGGGCTCATCGAAGAGCAGACTGCTGCCGTCCTGCTCGTCCAGGCTGGGGTCTTCAGGTCCTGCAGGGCCGGATCCCACACCACCAATACTGGGCACACGGAAGGGCTTGAAGCTGTCAGCAGAGAGGGGCGGAGAAGGTGTGGAAGGGTTGGACTGGTCACTGGGGGCGGACCAGCTCCAGTAGCCCCCTGAAGAGCTGTTGCTTGATGGTGTGAAGGGGCCAGCAGAACCGTTGTCCTTCCATGAACCACTCAGACCTTCTGCAGAACAGAGAGGGGTGGAGGAGAACACCGGGGAGAGGGGAAAAAAGGGAGTAAGAAAGGTCTTCAGTCATATTTGCAGATAATACAACCACAACAAACATGTAGAAGTTTCTCTGTCAGTGATGGGAGATCAAGACATTTAATTAAGTTCAGACAGGTTTATTTGCACTTCACACAAAAGAGCCTTCCAGCACTACTTTTGATTGTGACACAAGAAAATAAAAGTTACTTTTTTGTTCCAAGAATCCACTGAGACGTTTCCAAGGTCTTATTCTTCTTCTTTTTTTTTTTAGATCAAAGAAACGTTTCTTTTGAATATCGGCTACAAAAGGCATTTCACTTTGTGAAGGCGGAGGCTGGGGAAAAACTCTGGAGTGTACATGACAGCAGAGGTGCACATTAGTGTGTATGAGAAGTTTCAGTGTGTCTTGAGGTAAATGTGTGTGTATTACAGAGCAAGTGAGTCAAAGAGAGTTAAAGGCAGACCTAGTTTGTTTGGTTCAGTGAGGCTGCGTCTTGGTGGGGCGTCTCTCCCCTCAGTCTTCCTTGATTCTTAATGTTTCATTGAAAAGAGGAAATGGCTCACCAAAAATAAGAAAGCTGCTCTTTTATTACATTATGATTGAATGAAGTGCTAATTAGTATTTTCCACTCACAGACTTTACTTGGGCAGACTGCCCAGGTATATTAATGGTTGCCAAAGTATATGTGGCGACCCATTTTAGTGTTTTTTTTTTTTTTTTATCCATCTGGGAGAGTGACGCCAGTGCAATGGATTAACTTGTGGACAATCTCTCCTTGCGTTCACCCTCCCAGCTACTGACAAACCAGCATGTTCTGCAGACATATAAAAGAGGGAAAAGCGGTAATGCATTGTGGGAAACACTGAGGCTAATATCAAAATAAGAAGACACCTTTTAATGTTGAGTTAAAATAAACTTTATGACATATGGCAGATTATGAGAAATAAATGTCAGCCGTGGCTCTCGGCAGACAGGAATCTTTACGTGTGCACTTTGCATGAGAATCTACAGAGTGTACTGATGTAAATGCACATTTTATGATCTCAAACATGTGTATGTGGGTGTGACATATATGACTTCATCAAGATGAAACTGTGTGGTTGGTAATTAAAATCCACTGTGTGCACATGTGCATGATGTATGTGATGTACATTTAACATCTGACCGCCTGTGTTTGGGTGACTGCGATAAACATGTGCATGGTGTTTTGGAGGGTTGGCTTCACCTCTGCTCGGTTGAACGGGCAGTTGTTTGGTTGAACTGATGATCTAAGTGATTGCACGTGATTGCAGTTACTAGAGGGCCACTTTGGAGTTTGGCCACAGTGACGAGTGGCAGTTATCCAGACTCACTGACTTTTCTGTGGGTTTGCAGAGGTCATTGATGAGGAAGTCTTTAGGATCAGCAGGGGGCGGTAATTTATCAACCTACACATCCACATGCATTCACAGGAAAACAGCTGTGGTTGAATGAAAAGTCAGTGTATGGCATAATTTACAAGCTTAGGCTCATTTTATTCTTCATGTTCTTTTTTTTTAAAGCATACTTTATTCGTCAGAGCTGACTGTGTCAAAAGGACATCTCCATTTAAGAGCTGTTTGACAGCCGTGATTCTCACCGTTGACTTTGACAGGTGGACTCCTGACCAGCGGGCTGGTGGAGAGACTTGTCAGCACCATGGCAGCTGTCACCTTGTCCATGTCCACTTCCTCCTCAGACCGTCTGTGGGAACAAAACAAAAAAAAGGGAGAATTTTATTGAGCATCTGCTGTTGCCAACATAATATCACATACTATGTAGGACTTCGACAGGTCGCAATTCACACACCACTCTATCACCACACATTTCAATATCTGAGGTCGGACAAGAAGTATGTAAGAACACACAGAGCACGTGTCTATTTTTATTCCCCTCAGCCAGATGCTTTCATACAAAAATCAGGCCTTTTGGTCACAAACTCACCCTGCTTTGCATCTCTTTGCGATATCTGCAACACAAGCTGCTAAATGCATGCAAGTCTATGGTTGTTCTTTTCTTGCCTCTTGTGGGCAACTGATGTAATTGTCCAGACAACACTGGAAAAATCAACAGCCAACAGCAGAAATGTTACTGTACAAAATAAAAGTAAATGTATTACAAAGCCAGACTGATGTGGGTCCTGTAACAATCCCCAAAGCCTTTATTATTAACATTAAGCTGTGCAGTACATGCAGTAGCCAATCCATATCACAGGATCACACACAACCCACTTATTTGTCTCTTCTAATTGGTGCAAAGCAAACGTGCACAGGTAGACAGATGTCTTAATCCTCCTGCATGTATCCCTCAGAGAGAGGCAATCCCAGAGATCAAAGTCATTTCAATAGCTTTATTACTGACAGTATACCTATGGTACATGATCACAATTACCCTAACAAGCACTGTGTGTGTGTGTGTCTTTGTGAAAGTGAGTATAACCGATTGTGTATTTTGTTCCTGAGTAGGTGAGACTTTGATGTGTGTGTGTGGAAACCAAATGATCAAAGTTGATTCTATTACAATGATGAAATCTCCTGCTGCCTCAGAAAAACATGACATCAGCCATCACCGAGTTCTCACAGCCACTGAGATCAAATGGGAGGTTACACTGCATCTTAATCAGTGTGTTGCCAGTAAGGCAACGAACTGTTGAAACAAATAACCCATCTCTTACTTTCCTAATACCTGTCAAACAACAAGTTCCCACTCAGAAGTGAGAGGATGACAGATTGTGTAAGTTATGAAAAATGTGTGAGATGACGCAACACTTTCTTTTCTCCATCAAATCTTGTGTCTGTTCTTAACAACCATCACCTGGTTGCACTGGTCTCATTGATGCATTTTTTTAGTTATCTGAATTCTCTTATTATTTGGAAAATGTTTTTTTAGACTTCTATCTCCAAAAGTCGTCTGACTGAATGTGATTAAGGAAACTGGCACAAATTAGTCAAAAATAGTCAATTAAGAGGCACAAACAGATGTGAATATTACCTTCTTGCTTTAAACAGAGGCAAGGAATCATTCACTGTTCCTGTAAATGTTTCAAATTGAACTGAAAATCTACATTTATCCAGAGCTTAATGACTCCATCTCATGAAAAACAGCAAAAAAGAGAGAGAGAACAAGGTATAAATATAAAAATAAATTGGATTTCTTGAACATTTGTACTGCCAATGGCCCACAGAGATTTAAGATGAGGGAAGAAAATCTTTCTAAAAAGTCCACAACTATGCCTTCCAAACTCAGTAACATTTTAGCATTTTAAATATAACTTACAATAAAATAATATGAAAATAACAGTAAAGTGAAAACAATGTCAAGAACCACAGGGTCTGTCACAAGAGCCCTTGGCAGTGATCAGCACACACACTGACTGTTTCAATCTGATTATTAAGTCAATTTGAAGGGAACTTTTAGTGTTACACAAACCAGAAACAAAACCAGTTGTTTCCCAATCCATTTTATACCCTGAAGAAACACCAGGAGTTCACTGTAAAGCATGATGGGAAACAGGAAAGGAGCCACATGATGACTGTCACTGTGTCTTTAGCTGAGACAACTTTTACACCCCAACAGGATTTGACCTAAAAATACAGTAAACCAAAGCAACAGTGGAGAGGTTTAAGAACAACTGTGTTAAACTTGTTGAGTTACTCAGTCGGAGCCCAGTCGTGACTCCCTGTGTTTATTTTTAGAAAGGCTTCAAGGCACAGATGCTCCCCATCCAATCTGACCGAGCTTAAGCAAACCTAGAAAAAAAAAGGAAAGTCCCAAAATCCAGATGTGCCAAACTAACACAGATGTGCTTGAGATGACCTAAAGGGCTCATAGTGGCAAAACTCACTCCACAAAGTAACAACTAAATATTGATTCAGTGACATGTATTTGATTCTAAAAGGACAATAAGGACATTTCATTAAATCTTCTGTGTATAGTATTTGAGGTTTTAGTACTTTTTTCTTATCATGAGTTGACAAACCTCTCCTTATTTTTTTACTGTACTGACACACTTTGACTTGTTTTTTCAAAATCACCATTTTTTACGTAAATTTTCATTGTTTGGGAAGTAATGAATAAATGTCAGAGCTGCGTACGTGCAGCCCTGTTTGTGTGCGGATGATAAGACGTCAGGACATTATGGATGCGTTATCTCCACCACGCAGGTGTCTCCATGTTTCTATGCATCTCCACACAAACTTGAGATGGTGTTGTTGACAGTAGCTCTTTGTTTCTCTTGATGCAGCCACTAAGGCCTTATTTTTGGATGCTGGTGGCTAAAGAGGGCTGACAGTCTGTGTTAGCAACCGCTTGTTAAAGAAGAGAACTGAGCAAAAGGGGGTTTCCAAAGTTCTTTTTTAAAGAGACTTTTGGACAATTTAGATTTTTTTTTCACAAAACAGAAACAGAGCTTTATGTTAAAACCTATCCCTATGTTCCAAAACTATAAAACAACATGCCAAAAGTTAACAAACAGCATTAATATTTTTTCTTATTTTGATTACAACAGAACAGTTATGTAATACATTCTATATATTGTTAGCTTGAAATATTACTAGGCCACATAAAAAGGCAAAAATCACACATTAGAATTTAATATTTACCTATGTGATCAAAGCCATGGAAAAATGTCATTAGTGCAGAGGAGCAGTGTAACTTAGCACCATAATTAACATAATGACAGTCTCTAAACGTCTTGATTTCAGCAAGTTCCTTGTGAAAATATAGTTCAAATGCTCCTGTGAAAGCTATTAAAAGTGTATTTACTTCACAGGCGAACGGAGAGATTGGGTTTCCCTGTGAGAAGAGGAGAAGAGGATAGAGGAGAAGGAAAGAGTGGAGATGAGAAAAAGAAAGGAGAGGAGAAAGCAGAAAAGAAGAGAAGAAAGGAGGCTAGAAGAGAAAAAAGGAGGAGAGGAGTAAAGACAGAAGAACAAGGAGAGACGAGGAGGGGAGAGGAGAGAGCGTTAGCTAACAAAGAAAGAGCCTCAGCCCACATTAGCTGATGTCTAATTTATTACCCTTTCCGCCGTTGAATATGATGTCATTACGGCCTCCACATAAATCAAGAAATAAAGCCGCGTACACAACTGACACTTTTACCAATAACCCCCCACCTCATGTCGCCATAAAACCACTTCCTGGTCACCTTGGGAGGCCATCATGTGACTGTAGATATTATTTCCACGGCAACAGTGACAGACAATAATTACTGGGTGCTATGTCTATCTTGAAATGTGAAAGAGTAAATCTCAGAAAAACACATTAGAAGGACCAATAATTAAGATGTGATGTATGAGAGGGAGAGAAACGGAGAGGGAAGAGGAATTTCCCAAATCGCATTTGGCATTAGTGTTCTTATCAAACTTTGTTTTGGTCCAAGTGCTCATTATGGCTATAATTGACACACACACACAGAGTATGTGTGGGAGTGAGTGTTTGTTTGTGCTTGTGTTTATGTGTGTGTGTGTGTGTGTGTTAGAAACATGTTTAAATGTATGATACATGTGACACAGGGGACGTGGTGGGATGGTTAATGGATTGGTAAGTGAATTCTGATAAATGAGTTTCATATGTTGGCGTGTTTGTGTGCTGCTGTATGTGCCAGTGTGTGTTTGTGTGTGTGTGTGTGTGTGTGAGAGCGTGCATGTGTGTGTTTTAATATTCTTACTTCACTAACTTGCAATAAAGCATCCTCCAATATGCGATCCCTGAGGCTTCCTAAAAGGAACAATATCATGGATGTACAGTGAGGAAGTTAAAGAGCTTGTTTACTAATGCAAATTACAAGAAATAGATCAATGTAATGTTATCTGGCTCCCGGCTGTTCAGAAATGGAAAATGAGTTTAACTTCAGGGGCCAAACAAACATATAACTGGAGCTGCTGCTAATGTTTTTAATACCTTTAAATATTGCCAGGCTTTTTTAAGTGACCTGAAATAAAGGCTATCGACTTTTTAATTGTTATATATTCTATTAAATCTTTCTGTATCTTGTTTAAACCTGACTTTACAGACTAGTAGTCTAAGCATTTTTATCAAGAAATGCCACATTTATCACAGTCCACTGGAAGACATTTTATTATAAGATCATTTCACAGGTCTATGCAGTGCTGCTTTTTATGTTAAAGGTACCAGATAAGTTAAAATGTCATGTGTTGTTTTCTGCTTTCCCATCAACATTTACACAGATCCACATAAATATATTTTTTAGGTAATTTGTATGAGGTTTTTAACAAAAAAATAAAACAAATACCAATGGTAAAACAACGTCAAAAAATTTCATGTTTGTTCCAGCTACAGTCCAAAACATAAAGAGAGTCCTTTAACATCACGTTAGACAAAGAAATCCAGTGACTATTCACACTTGAAAAGTTGGAAAAAATGTCTGGCATATTTATTTTTCAAGGATTAACTGACAATGGAAATAAGTTCAGATATATTTCCTGGCAGATGAAGAATAAATGTATCTGCTCTAAAGACAGTCCTTTCAACAAGACAATACACACTTCATGTGTATTTAAAACTGCATTCAAATCAAAGAATTATTAGGGCTCGATGTGTTTCAGGCCACTGCTTCAAAACAGAAAATCATTCTCTTTGATTTTGTGTCTTAAAATATTAATGCAAACAGGCCTTTCTGTTCAAAGAAATTCATGTTCACATGTTGTAAATTTGACCACATTTGCCTTAGAAGATCTGAAAGTAGACCACAGTGTTTGCTAAGGCTTGTGGGCATGGACCTGAGAGCACCAAGAACAGAGAGGGCACTGAGGAAGTAGTCCAAAGTTGTGAAAAATGAGAAAATCATGAACACATGTTGAAGACAGAAATGACAAACTAATGGAGTTAAAATTCGAATGATAGATGGGCTGGGATTCCTCCCTGTGAGGGTATGAAGATACAAGTAAAACAACAGCTCCCTCTTCAGGGGCTCTGATGAGTTTGGTGGGAGA
>JAPZDY010000008.1:10040964-10052927 GCA_029783645.1 Ctenochaetus hawaiiensis | reverse complement strand
AGATGTGGCTGTTTGCCAGTCTGCTTATGGGCTGTGAGTAAGTGTGAGTGTGTGCGTGTAAGTGTAAGTGTGTTTTTTTGTACTTCCCCAGACAGTCATGCCAACTTCTTTTTCAGGTACTGCAAGTAAATTTAACAAAACAAAGGGCCTGCAATGGGAGCAAGTAAGACGGGAGGGAGGCTGGCTGAGGGTGTAGGTGTGTGAGGCCAAATCTCCACCATTGTGGGGGACAGGCAGTGTCCAGTTTCAAACTAAACACTGGGCAGGGAGAGAGACAATAACAGGGGTTCAAGTTACTGTGGCCTCAGTTTGACAGGTAGATGTGACCCAAAGAAACTTGGGTCTCCTTTTTTTTGTTTTTCATCCCTTCTATAATTTTAGTTTTATACTCATGGTGGATAAAGTGCATTACTGTGCAACCTTTTTTAAGGACAGACAATAAGCAACTCTTCTTTTTTAGAACAACACTGAATAATTTAGGTATAAATTCTATTCGAACCTGGATGGTGGTTTTTAACATGACTGTGATTTTGCCACACAGCAGCAAACTCCGTCCTTTCTGCTTGTTTGCTTGCCTTCTGCATTATCAAGACTTCAAATATTCTCATTTTAAAAAAATAAAGTTTTGTTGAACTTATCTGCTTTTTCCTCCCAACAACGCCCCTGCTGAACACTTATCACAATTATGCTCGCTCAGACCTGTAAGCAGCCCAATAAAAACCCGAGCAGTCTGTGAAAAACATTTGGCTGCGGACATGCAACCAAACATCCCTCCACTTAGAGTTAATGAGGAAAAAAACTTCTGTCCAGAATCAACAAAGTCATTGCAGGTCACATTCTTGACAAGTTCAGATACGACACAGCTGATGTTTCACAAGTAGCAAGAGTGCAACACACTGCAAAAATGTGTAACCCCCTTTTTTTTTTTTAACAAACTCTACCTCCAAACTAGGTCTGGCTGAGTGGGTCTCGGTTAAATTCACACACAAACACGCACCCCATGTAGCTTTAGTTTGTGTGTCACCCTAAAAATCTCAATCAGTTCTAATGAAGACAGCTGAAAGGTGTGGTGGTATAAAGGAATTCCCCCCAAAACGACGGCCAGTGTTCCTATACTCTGCTGCCTGTACTCCGCCCTCTCTCTCCTCTTCCTCCCTTCACCCCTGCTGGACTGACTCCGCACGCACACACACACACACACACACACTCTCTGCCTCTCACTTGCTTTCCCTCCCACACTTTGAGCTTCTTCGGCTCTTGTTGCTGCGAGTCGCACTGTGAGCGAAGTAAGCAGGCAACAAAGACAGCAACAATGAGTGTGTGTGCGCGTGTGCATGTGTGTGTGTTTGCGTTGGGGTTGGCCTGTCTCTTTGATGCTGAGCAGTGCTGGGAGGTCTAATCGTTTATTACAGCCACTGGACTATGACGCCTATTTCCTTCCCAATAAGCTCCTATAAATCAGAGAGCTCCTCCTCTACTATGTGCTTATCTGATCTCTTTCCTCTCTCCCTCACACTCTCTCACACACACACACACACACACACACACACACACACACACACAGATCACATCAAAACCACAAAAGGAATCTGCATATGACACAGGGCTAACATGCATGAAGGGCACAGCTTTTGATTGGCAGATGTGTATGAAGGGGCACAGGAATTTTCCTTGACATGCTCATGTGCAGCGTTCAGGCTCCAGAGATGTTACAGATAAAAGTCCTTTTGTTGGGAAAAGCACATATCCTTGAAAACAGCATTTCAATAAATTCGGAAAAATATACAAAGGAGCATAATATAGCTTTGTTTGCTTATTCAATTTCCTGAGGCCCACACCTATGACACACATGAGGGTGTATGTGAGGTTTCTGGTATTGCTGCCGAAAGCTGCAGGCTGACTTTTGCCTCCCTGCAGAGCCGAGAACATCGGTTATTACAAGAAGAATCCATTTTATTCACGCACCAGGAGGTGGTTTCAAAAATTAATAAGCTTGCTTTGTTGTCCTCTGTTGGTTTTAATGGCCAAATCCCTATTTGTACACTGAGAATATTAGCACTAACTGGCTGCTGTTGGTGTGTATGACAGCACTAGATTGTGCACTACTAGCAAAACTTGGACCTTCATCTGTGGTGAAAGTTGTAAACAAAGATTTTTCACCACATTAGCAGCTTTCGGGCTGCCAGTGTCCTTGTCGGTCCACCACTTTGTTCCAGGTTCAACCACTTGACTTTGACTTTTCTGTTTTGAACCAAACACCTTCTCAAGAGAGGACTGTCGTGTTTTTTGCAAGTTTTGTGGCAACTCTAGCCTCTGTGCCATGTTTGGAAGGGCACGTTAAAAGAAGGGCTGTTCTTTTGGTTGCAATCTGCAATCTCTGAGCTAGCACTTAATCCTAAAACTGCAACCTGAGTTTTTAAGTCCATCAGCTACAAAGTGGTATCAGAGTAAAAATAAGATTTGTAAGTTTAGATAGCACTGCTGCAAAGATTTAAATCTGTTATTCCATCACCCATTTCAACATGTCTCTTGTGTGCACACACCCCAGTTTTTCAGTGTTTCAGAGCAGCACATCTGCTCTAGAAGCCACAAACACATGCAGGCAGCCACACACACACACACACACACACACACACACACACAGACACACACAGACTTATAATCAAAGGACCAAGTCATCTTCCTAGCCATAACAACATATGCACTGGCCTGGCAGCCAGCTCCCTGAAATAGGAGCCATGGGCATCTTTCCCTTCATGCAGACTCTGCCTCGGCTCTCAGAGCAGAAGTGCCAAACCTCCCTCGTTTCACTGCCACTCGAGCTTTACAGTGAACTGTAGCCCGGACAAGCATTCATCCACTGATAAAAGGTCATTCTCCCTTTTCTCAAAAACGTCAAGATACCCTCATTTAGAGCTGATAGATTGTTGATACATCACTTAGAAAATGTTTAAAAGATGGTTTAAAATTGCAACATGTTTAAAACTGTCAATGGTGTGTTAAATTTACTAGAAACAAAGTTATTCCTGAATTGAGAATCGTTTTTACAACAATTTTTTTTAACTTAATCAGTGGATTTGGAGAATATAGACAATCCTTTACCAATGCATGATGGAGCTAAACAAGATGTTATACTACAAAAGATAAAGGATGGGATGAGCAAACTTGTTTAGGTCCTCTTTGCTTTAGAAATTAAATAAGACAGCAGAGCTTCAGAAGATTCCCGTATTGCATGGCTGCTAGAATTCACACTCATTAGTGAAAAGGGGCCAATGAAGACATCATTATAAGTGGTTGCTGACTTTCAAAGATTTCCAGACCAAAGGCAGAGAAAGGACTGTGTTCAAGAAATTGCTCTGTATAATTTATATCACAACACAGACTCCTATGCAGACTGAAAAACTAGGCATTGGTAGATTTTCCTTAATAAAGGGAAGCAGAGGAACATGCTTTTTTTTTGTTTTCATTGAAGGAAATGTGAAATATCCAATAAGTTATGAGTCTTCTTCTAAGCTTGTCATGTCTCCCTGGGATCAAACAGTGTTTCCTTAACAACCTGCGTTCCCTCAGCTGCACCAGCACCATATTTAAAAGCCAAGAAAATCCTGTACACTGTCTCCCATTAAGCTGACTGAACGTATAGTGCCTGTCACTTATAGAGCAGAGGAGATGATGAAATAATTAACACTAAACAATATTGTTGCTGAGAGCCACACTGTGTCTAATCATCAGCATTTGCTTGCAGCTAATTAGCTCATTATGCATTAGCATGTTTAACTCGTCTGCCTTTTTGTGTCCTCCAAACACACTCTGGGTGCAGAATATAGAATTAGATACAGACACGTTTTTACACGCGAGTAAGCGACAGTATGTGCAGATGGAAACTGTTGGTTGGTTCCCTTTTTCTTAAAAACAAATTACTCAGAGAGATTCACACTTTACTGTGAACGCCCTCTGGTAGACGGATGCAGTGAATATTATTAGGTGGGCGTGGAGCCAAAGACCCTCTGTGCATATAACGTGTGTCACTTCTTCATGCATCTGCAGACAGACAGTTACAGCTGTGTGGCAGCTCCACAGATCGACAGAGCGTGGCTTTTCCTGCACGTTTCGCTTCGTCTTTGTCCGTTCCTGCTTCTAATGCGACAGGAAAGAATGAGACGTGCTTTACTCAGTAAATGGATAAAATATGTTGACACTGACCTGCTGACACACTCTCACTTATTATTTTCTCGGTGTACGATTCATTACAGGTACACAGACTGAGTGTTTTTCAGTTTCTCTTTATCGCAGAGTCTTGTGTAAGGCAGATCTACTGTCTCTCAATACCAAGCACACGGGGAAAAACAACTGTCTCCCTCATCTGTGTTGCGTGCGTAGTTGTCTGTCTATACACGGTGGATCTATTTGTCCACTGCTAGGAGTCTGAGCACACACCACACATACACGGAAAAACCTTGCACTCGTATAAAACAGGAAATGAGATCATACATGTAAAAAACATGCAAAGCGAAGAACTTTCACCTAGATGTTACAGCTGGTTAAAAGAATGCACAAATAAACTTGTTTAAAAAAGTGTTTACATTGATTTATCACTATTTGACAGCGTAAAGCATAATATTTTTTCCATGAGTTTACTTCTTTCTTTTTTTTTTTTACAGATGCTAATCAGCAGTGTGGGTTTGCTGACTGAACGTGTTTTCAGCTTGCTAAGCTCTATAAAGTAAGTCAGTATCCCTTATCAGTTTCAACTTCTCCTTTCGCTTTTCTGATAAAATGAAGACATAAAAGGAAGCATGCAGAATGGTTTGGTTTATGGCATTGTGTTAACCTATTTTGCACGAACTGATAACCTTTGAACTTGAAGGTAAACATGTCATGACAAAAGCTAGCAACATGTTAACGGCAGATATGCAGGGATGTGTAAGTGTAAGTCTCCAGCTAGAGTGTGTATGTGTTTATATAGGAAAAACAGCTGCAGGGTAGAAAACCAGGTCTACATTGAGTGTGTGTGTGTGTGTGTGTGTGTGTGTGTGTGTGTGTCAGTTTGATGTATATAAGTCCTGATTTTTTCCCATTTTGCAACCATAAAGACAGAGTTAAAGCCCTCGAGCGACAGAGGTGAGGGAAGCTGATCATTCGCACTCTCAGCTGCACTTTACCTTCAAATACGCCTTTTGATTGACACACACACACACACTTCTGTAGTGTGCCCTAGATTTCCAGTATAGGTTGGGGTCCCTGCAGAGAGCCTATCCTTTGGGCTTGGGGTGAACACACACACACACAAACACAGATACACTCATACTTGGTGGTTATGCTCTAGATTGGTGCTTTAGGTTGGAGGTCCCACTTATGTTACAGCTACTGGGCCAAAAACACACTAACACACACGTGAACAGCATACATACACACAACTTAAAGGCCTCCTCTAAATCCAATATTACAGTGGCGTGTGAGGAAAACAGCAGGTGGAAACAAACTTTGAGGCAGGTAAACAAAAACAACTCAGATGGATGCAGAGAGATGATGGAAATGAGGCAGATGAGTAAGAAAGATTTTTCTCCACACAGCATGTTTTTGGAAAATTTAATTACACATTTTTTCTTCAGTCTCAAACTGTCGACTGTAATTGCTGTAATTGTGGGTATATTTCTCCCCACCTCCCAAACTGCTTCCAGTGTGCCCACTAAGTTTACATCTTATGTATGCAACACTGATGTTGATTACATGCCCAGCTGTTGTTACACTGTTATGGTTTGATATATTCTTTTGTATTTAGCTCGTGTCTTGATCTGCTGCACTAATCCTCTGTGACAGTGCTATCGTTGCATTTCAGTAGGCTTTTATCTAAACTGAATCTCCCTTTGAATGCAATAACCGTATAGACAAAACATGTCGAGAAAAAGGCGATTTGCGTCCTCTTTAAAGGCTAAGGTGCTCCTCACAAATTTTCATCTGCTGCTTTAAAAAGCTGCGATTTGGGTCAGATTACTACTTGAACTTTTGCACTCAAATTTTGTTTATAAAAAATAAAGAAAAGACTCTGCGCTCTCTATAGTTCTGTGTGTTACAAAATCCCCCGTCTACCAGCTGCCACAACTCTGCTCAACAAAAACACAACACAAACCAAACCATATGAGGTTGCTCTACCGAATCTTACCTAATAAAAGCAAAATAAAAGTCCCCAAAATACTTTCAAAATAAGACAAAAAACAACCATATATATATATATATAAAACAAAACACCACAAACTTGGAAGTCAACAATGTCATAAAAAAAACAACATTATGCATAAAACCCTGAAGCACTGCTCCAAAAAAATGCTCATATTTCCAAAGATAAAAGGATTAAAATGGGGATAATAGGTGTAATAGGTGGAGACACATTTAAAATGGAAAGTGTGATGATGAGGGAGAGGAGAGAAGAAAGAGAGGTAAGAGGTAAGAACAGGGGCAAGCAATGGTGACACACAAACACACACACACACATACACACACAGAGACACACAGTGATGGGCTTTCCCTAAATTGATGTTGCTGTATGCCCTAATGAGCAGTGGGAATACACAGGATCCCACTGCTCCAAGCTACTCATTTAGCCTCATGTGCGTGCATGTGACTGCATGTGTGTACGAGTGTGTGTTAGTAAATGTGACATACTCTGTGAGATGTTTTTGTCTCTGCTTGTACCTGTGTGCCTGGATGCCTGAACGCATGCCGGCAGATGTGGATGTATATGATTGTGTGAGAGAGAGTCAGTGTGAGCAGTGAGGGGGGTTGCCCACTGACGCCTGAACAAAGGCAGCAGCTATACGAGTGACCCCCCCCCCCTCTCTTTTTCCCCCTATGTCCCTCTAACCCCCTCCTCTATTTCACCTGTCTTTCTCCATACCCTACCTCCATTTCTCTCTCTCATATAGGATCAACACCCTGCATCCATATGATGCAGCGCTGGAGTAAACAAAGGAAGTGGCTCAGGGACTGAAGTGTCTGTGTCAGATATGAAGTCAGTGAAAGCTTGTGTAGCTGACATGAGATGTCTTCACCTCTGTCTCTTTGTTTCTGCTATGCACTTTTTCCTGGTGTGGTATGACATTATTTATTCTATTCAGACAGGCCTGTATCATAATTCTGGCTCTGAAAACTTATTAAACTCATGAATCTAAACAGGTGTAGTTCAAAAGAAGCTTTAAAATCAGAATTCATAGGAAATGCCTTGAAACAAAATGTTGCATTCATTATATTAAACATTAATTAAATACTTGGCAGACACTGACGATGGTTATCTATATAAATACACTGCTGATAGTACAATGTCTACACAGGTTGTATGATAGATGCAGCCTTTTAGCAGAGCAGCAGATTCAATCCAATTCAATGAGTTTAAGTCATGTATGTTATGCTACAGTCGCATTCAGAGCCCAACACACAAGCACTTTAGCAACATGCATAAAACAAAAGAAAGAAAATAGGCTTGAAGCTTATAACAAGAGAAGCCATAATATGGTATAGTCACAATGTCATTATCACATTCATGTGTAAGAGTAATAAAACGCCTATCAGGATCACTTCTAAACATTCTACACACATACAGCATGTTTATTAGGTATCTATGAGACATTTATTTTAACAAGCAATCACACGTAAGCACTTATATTGACTCTACTTGTTTAATTGTCTTCTGTTTCTTCATATAATCCAGGCTAACAACATGTTAATAGCATTAAATGGCTTTTTCATTGAATGCAGGTTACAGAAATGCCATCTGAAGCTGGAGTTGGAGGGATCAACAATCAAAGCTCTTTTCTGTCCACCTTCATTTTCCCCCTGTTGTCCCTAGTTGTCCCTCAAGGATTGGAGGTAACTGCTCCTCCAGCTTCCTCCACCTCATCAGGGCATGTGTGCTTGTGTGTTCATTAGTGTTTAGTGGCAAGTGCAGTGGTGATAATGGGGGTCATAAGAGTTGCACGACTGCACCCCCCCCATCCCGGACTCTATTCTCTCCACCTGCCCCCTGGACACACACATGCAACCTGCCAATAAGTGCCATAAACCACGTGGACATAAACACACCCAAGCACCCTTTTATCACTGCTGAGTTTGATTATAAACACCTCGCCTTTAACCACAGCAGACAGACACATGCACACACTTCCATACACACCTCCAGCCACTCAGCTCCCAGGAGAGCGATACACACAGTGGAGAAAGGGGCCTCTTTCCCAATTACATCTTGAGGGGGGGTGTTAGCTGTGTGTATCTGTGTGCATATGTGTATGTGTGTGTGTGTGTGTTTGCTAAGGTGCTCATAAAAGCCCCGGAGATTGAGCTGATGGAGGGCATTATAAAAGGCCTATCAGCTGGTCCAATCGCCTCACACAGCCCCGAGGCAGGACAAAGGATCTGCCCGCCACTTCAACATTTACCTAAAGGCCTTTTACTTTCACCCCTCCCCCTTTACGTTCACCCACTCTCTCCCAACCTCATTCTTCTTCTTCCTCCACAGTTTATTCACCATCTGAGTGATTGTTAACCTTGAGTTACCCAGGGAAAGCGAACTGACGTGCGGTTTTCCTTGTCTCGCCCATTGGCATCTTAGTACGACAGAGAGAATCCCTCATTAGTGGTCAGATAATCAATACACAGAGTCACAAAGCATGTTCACATGACCTTTATGAGGAGTCTCTCTCTGACAATGGAAATTGTGTTTGAAAGGAAATAAAAAGTCAGAGAAGATGCAGAAGGGGTAAGTGACAGGGGGGAGAGCGAAGGAAAGGGTGTGTTTTTTTGGGGGAAGGTCTCCATCAGGCGAGTATTATCTCTGATTAATTTACTGCTGTGTGGTATGAGGATGTGACACTGAGCGTGAAGAGACTGCTGTGACAGAAAAAATGAAAACAACAACAGAGAGAGAGAGAGAGACGGAGAGAGAGAGAGAAAGAGAGAAAGAAGGAGTCCGCCCCCTTTCTTCCTCCCTCTCAACCATGTCAACAAGTCCACACAAAGACTCCTCCGCTCCATTATTCCATATAAATCTATACGCATGCATCCACACATCATAAATACTCATGTTTCTAAATGCAATACATAAACCTTGGCAAGCATCAAATTAAGTGTCGGGGTACAAATACTGTCGCATTTGTGATTTTAATAACAAACATCTGGCAAACTACTCGATCAATAGAGATGAGTAATGGCTTTAGCAGTCACTATAATTCTCACATGAAGAGCAACATCTTCAAGTGCCTAAGCCTTTCTTTATGGTAATCCTGGCTTTGTTTTTGGGACTCCAACAGCATTTGGTTACCTATGGAGAAACTCTGCGAGTCAGAGGGTTAAGGCTGCCTGTCTGACAAGAGGTATTCTATCAGATGTGACACTTTGGAACAAAGAGGCATAAAGAGCTCAATGCTGTGAGTGCAGGGAAACAGGACAGGCAAAGGTGACTTTCAGTGTGTTTACATGTACTTACTCGGAGAAACCAGGTTATGCAGGTAATTGGAGGATGCTTTTACATGCACAGCAATAACCTGGCTACTGTGAGTCTACGTTCACATGCAGGAGCCTACAAAGGATTTTTTTTTTTTTTTAATGTGCGTACAATCATGAGCTTTAGCACAAACATAACACAACAGAAACGGCATACATAAAATCCTAATATATAGATTTTGGTCTCCAGAATTGCACTTCCACCACCTGTGTGTGTCTGTATGCTGCGCACGTTTGTTAAGCCCCGAGCAGCCGCAGGCGAGGCAGCCAATTGACGGACAGTTTCAGCCAGCCAACGTGCCAATTGTCACTTAGGATTTGGGTCAATGCCGCATGCCTCCGTTTACAACTGCCTGTGTTCCAAATATAAACAAAAACAAAACAAATGTGGATTGCAAATAACATGAAACACGACTGATGCCTTCTTGCTGTGTGTCTGTGATATCATAATTACTTGGAAATGTGTGAATTTGCACCAATTACTAATCATTAACCCTTCATGAGGAGGTTACCTGCAAATGATTGGTTTATTTGCATACATAATAGGATATGTGCTTGAGTGGGGGTGGTATGTGGGTATGAAATCTGCATGTAGGTTCAGTAAACTGCACGTTAATTTCTTGGTACATTTTTAATTACAGCTATTTCCTACATAACTACATTTCCAAGATGAAAACAGAGAACTGAGAGCAGTTAGACTATTGTGAAATGTAAGTAGTGCAAGCAGATTTTATATTTTTGAAAATGCATTTGTGTCAAAATTCCCTTTACAAGTTTGTGTGTCAGTGAAAGCTCAGGCAAACAAATTTTACTCACCTCACTGTGGTTGCCACTACTGATTTCATATGCTAGTGTAAGTTAGCCATACTGTCTATTCTACACCGCCAGCTCACAGCACAGCAGTGGGCTAACATCTTTCTCTGTCAGTCAGAGGAAAAACACAGCCACACACACACACACACACACACACACTTACATATGCACACACACACACACAGAAAGCAGAGAGCGAAGAGAGGAGACAAAGGAAGAGAGGGAGGGCTAGAGTGTGGGAGGCTGGGAGCGGCACCAATCATGGGGGAACGAAGGGGGGAAATGAGCGGGAAAGCAGAGATGGAGAAAGTAAGATAGAATACAGAGAGTCAGGGGAGGCGAAAGCAGGAGAGGGAGAGAAGGGAGGAAAAGGACAGAAAGGGAGAGCAATGGTGGAAAGCAATGTTAGAAAGCTCAGTCAGCCATCTGGGGTAAAGTGGGCGATGAAAGAATGAGATGGAAAGAGTAAAAGAGAAAGAAAAAGAGGTGAACAGTCAGGGGGAAAAGTGTACAGTAAGTGGGAGAAGAAGAGACAAAAGGCAGGGGAACGGGGAAGAGAGAGGAAGAGGAGGAGGTTTTCAGTTTGCTCTTTGTTTCAGTGCGGAGACATTATTTCTCACCACAGCAAGACTCTAATCCAATATAACAAATTACACTGGCAATGAAATTTGACTTTTTCCAAGTACTGGAGGACTGAGGACTGAATGGTTACCAAGTTTTCAAAAAAAAAAGAGCAAAAAACAACAAAAAAAAAAACAAAAAACAACTAATGTGACTCTGACATGTGCTGCACATTATATTGAAAATAGACTGTACAACTGTATTGACATGAGCAAAAATTGTGGCTTTGACTAAAATGCAACATGGCACAAGTTAGCACAGGAAATAAAAACAATGGCTTCCTTGAGATAAGTTGTTCTTGGAAGAAAGTATCTAAAAAAAACACCAACTACAGAGCAGCTAAAGGAAGAACCCATGTTTACATAGATGTCAATGGGAGGTCATAAATAATGCATGCATGCATATGGAGAAGTGTGGCTGTGTTACATGGTTTGTGTATATGTATGTGTGTGTGTAAGTCTCTGCATTTAATGTTTGCAGGCCTAAACTCTGAAAACTACTTTCATGTGTTTGTGTGTCTAACAGGGGTGTTATGTTTCTCTCCACCAAGGCTGCGAACCTCAAACGCCAGAGAGGGAGAGAGAAGATCCTGGTAAACACATCCATTTTCAGCTCTTAGTGAGGTAATGCTGCCAAAGCTACCACGATCCACACGTGCATACACACACACATACACACACACACACACACACACACACACACACACACACACACACACACACACACACAAATGCATACTGAGGCACACAAAGTTCTGCAGGCAGCCCTCGAGTTTGGCAGAAGATTGCAGTCCCACCCGACCAAAGCTCCTAAAATGATTGCACACACAAAAAAACACACATACACACACACCCGAACACACGCACACAAACACACATACACACAAACACACAAAGTCTCGCTCACATGGGATTCGAGTTCTGCATGTGGAACCCAAATCAAAACAATAACAGCCTCGTCTGCAGATGCTGGTAGCTCATGTGACCGAAGCCGTTCCCATTGTTTACAAGGAGGATGGGAGAGAGGGGGAGGGAGGG
>JAPZDY010000008.1:10027905-10040864 GCA_029783645.1 Ctenochaetus hawaiiensis | reverse complement strand
GGAGGATGGGAGAGAGGGGGAGGGAGGGAGGGAGGGAGGTGACAAATCTGTAGTTCGGGCAACTGCTGCCTTGTTGATATTGAGAGCTCTATGAAGGCGGGGTGTGTGTATGTGTGTGTGTGTGTGTGTGTGTGTGTGTGTGTGCGTGCGTGTGTGTGTGTTGAAGAAAACAGGAGATGGTCTTAACAACCTCCCTAAATGGGGACTGAGGGGGCAACACTACCAGCTGTCTTCTGGATTCCAATACCATCCCAAATGCACACACACACACCCACACACACGCACACACACACACACACACACACACACACTAACCCTGAAGCTAAAAGTGCCACAGCTGACTATTTACCCTCTCACAAGCTGTTCCATACAGTAACAAGGGACAACCTGAAGATAAGCAGAACAGCGAAAAACTAACCTTTACCTTCAGGGTCTTTTTGTGTGTACATGTGCATGCGTGCATTTGTGCATGTACGTACTAACCACGCAACTGCAAGCCAGCTTGCAGGTGACGCTAGTAAAGCTAATGACAAATGTCTTTAAAGAACAAAGGGCGGCAAAGAGAGGAAGAGACAAAGAGAAAGTGAGTGCGAACAGGGAGACAGGGAGAGAGAGTATTACAGAGGCTCCCTGCAGAGAAGAAAAACAGCAACTGAAGCTTTATCTATTTGAAAGGTTGGGTGGGTTGTGACAAGGGCCAATTATGATTGGGTGCATTTATGAACCAGCCGGGGGTCCACCGTTTAAAGTTTGACAAACTTAAAAAGCTCACAAAGAAGATTTATGCATTTCAAAGCTTTTAAATGTCATGATGATTTTTGAGGGAAAGTCACAAGAGCCTAAGCAACAATAATGATCGGGTACAAATAGAAATGCAAAGCTAAGAATAGCTTACAGGCATCTGGATGAATAAATCAGTGATCATCTGAAGATGAGAAAATTCACTTATCCAAATATTAAGTTTCATGCTTCAATACACTAAAACTTAACTCTATAAAATAGCTGCCATCTCCGTTTCTCTTTTTTAGACTGTACTGTATTTATCTGTGGCCAAGTGCGCGAGCTGGGAACCAAACAGATAATGAATTCCCTTTTAAATTTTCTTTTGGAAGTGCCCCTTCTCTTATTTAAAGTTCTGGTCTGCTGCCTACTTGCAGCTTTAGATCTTACTGGAGACACCAAAGACCAGGGAGACGCCTTATTGGATTATGAAGTAAGAGGATATTCCACTGTTGTCCTATTCGGGAACAATTTATGTGGATTGGCCAGCAGATGGCTGTTAGATGTCAGACTAACGAATGGCTAACTTTCAATTAACTTTATCGCTCCCTCCTCGCAACAGAAGGTCTTTTTGTTGAGGAAGACATCTGTGGGATAGCTCCTACTAAATGTCTGGCTTATCTAACTGTGCAGCCGATTCAACAGTGTTGAGCAACATGCAGAGGATGCCAACTGTTGAGATGCTGCACGTCAAATAGGTTTAACACTTCTTGTAGACTAGATATTATTCCCATCATTAAATGTGACACTGGCAAAGAATTCAAAGTGCATCAAGCGAAACTGTTTCTCCAATGAACCTTGCACTAAAACCACTTAAAGTTTGTATAACTGTCACTTGATTGAAAAAAATGATCTTTTTGTTCTCTTGGAGGTGAAATTACATGCCACTACACTAAACACATTATAGCCTCTCCCATGGTGTAATATCTTTTATACATCTGTTAGTCCAGAAGGTGGATTCATACCACATCTGGGAAATAACATTAGTGCAGCCATCATGATTTGGTTTATTATATGAGTTAGGATCATTTGCAGGCAGGGTTTGGTCTGTTATACTTCTTTCACTTTTCTGTAGTTGTGACTGAAAAATTGATAGGGACATGCTTTCATACTCTACCTTTAAACACTTTAAAACATGACAACAATTGATGTTTACTCACTGCTCTCAACATGAGTTCTTCTAACAATGATAAGGATGATTGGAGGATTCAAGGTCAATTCTCCATTCCAGGATACCATTACATCCATCTTTCCACGCGTCTAACCTACAGGTAATTGGTGTTCTATTATATCAATGACTTGACTGTCATTACACCTATTGACAGGATCAAACATTGCTTGAGGGTCTCAGAGGCCATGTAGGATTTATCTGAGCTATTGCACAGCACATTCGCAGGTGAAACAGAGACACCTGTCTTCTGACATGATATGACTTTGGGAGGGGGTTGATATGATTTGTATCATAGCCACATATCACTACATCCATAACATCCCTGCAAATATGTGAAAGTTAGATTAAATGAACAGGCGCACAAAAGCATTAAACTGTTTGGCAGTCACAGGACTTCCCAGCTTTTTCCATGTTCCATTCCAAGTCCAGAAAACTCTCATCTGGGGGACCCTCTGGAAGGGATCACATAGTTCCCTTTAAAAATGTGTGTCTGCTTGGGAGTAAGACAAGTTACTAAAACAGAGAAAAACAGCTTTTTAAGTTCACTTCTTTAAAACAAGATGCAGAGTCTCAATTAAATGTACACTGAGATGTTCCCCACAAGACAAAGACTGTATATGAAGAGCAGCTCATGGGAGGAACTAATATGCTCTGTTGACTGGGTCTGCCTTTGAATTTAATTTGCACTTATCTCCTCGGATTATGACAGAGAATAATTATTGTGCTCATGCAAACTGTCATGCGCAACATAGGGAAGTCATAATAACATCTGGTCTTTAAAGCAGACGGTATAGACAATCAGAGAAGTGAAGTGGTATTAAACAATGGCTATACCAAAACACACACTCATACACACGCACACAATCGTATGTCACATGAGGGCATCTCAACCCTGCTTTGCCCACCCCTCCGTCATGCTGCGCCCACTCTGCTAAACCATGATAAAATTGATGAGCGACACTCAAATTAAAACAGGGCTACAATTATGACACCCTCATGCCGTGCTCTTAATTAGTACATCTCCATTTTAATTAATAAATCCTGTCAGCCTGACAGATATCAATAATTCAAAACAGACAGGTCAACAGAGCTTCAAAATTGATGGCCATAATTAGAAATAATGTGGAAAGAAGGTGCCTCTCTAGGGGTGGGTTTATTTTTAATAGGTTACACTTGAGAGGCATGACGCCTCCCCACTGTGTCCCAATGTCTTTGCCCCAAACTAAAACTTTGCATGGGTCAGCACACATATATTAATACTAAATTATGGCAGAAGGGGCACAATTATTTAACTGGCAATCCATATTCTGCACGTTCTGTACTCAAAATGTGTGTTTTTCATGTGCACATTTGTGTTTGTCATTTTTAACAGTTAGAACAATGTTTCCAAAATTTAGGGCCAAGAACAAAAGGTTGCTGGACCAATTTTTATTGGGTTGCCTATAAGGTGAAGATTGGGTTGGAGTCATATGTTTTCAATGCGCTTTGTGTGGGTGTGTTGTCATGTTGGAGAGTCAAATTGCCATCGAACAACAGTTCGTGTCATTGCACCAATTGTTTTCCCCAAGATGCCTCAGAGCATCACAGTAGTAATCAGCATTAACAATGAATTCACTGTGCACAACCTCACGTCTGTCAATGAAAACCAACGGCAGGCTCTTTGTTGTGCTCCTCGTAGACTCCAACATGGTGCTGCTTCTGCTCAGGAGTCAAGGAATCACAAATAGCACACATTACATTGATGACAAGAAGGCATGTGACTGCTAATGGCGATCCAGCAATGTAACTTGAAATGTGTACTCACCAAAGTTATTGCTTGCACCTGCTGCTGTCTCATTACTGTGCAATGCTCAATACTAATAGTCTCTAAAATTTTTTATTGCAACTCGTAAAATTTGGTAAATGCATTTCATTTGCATTTAATGGTTGGTGTATTCTTTATCAGTGGTCGCACTGTTGATGTACATATGTAGATGTAATATATACATGTACTGACAATTTATGATTACATATGTAGATCGCAGGGAGAAACCATATACAAATTTATACAAACATTGTTATTTCAGAAGTATAAGAAACATACAACTGTGCCTTAACAGGTGGAAGCTTGTAAATGAAAATTCGAAAATGATCCTCACGAATTTCCTCATCACTGTGTTAGTCAAATTTAACACCTTTTTACTAATTAAAAGTCCAAATTTAGTTAAAATTTTCACTTTTAACCTTTAAGAGTGAACATTCAGCTGAAGATGCTCTAATTTCACCTCCTAATTAGTGCCTCTGTTTGAATGCTGTGTGTGACACTTGACACTGCCATCGTTAGCACCACCTAGTATATATACGGTAGATGACCATAATGCACGTCCGTCGATAAAATCAATTAGAGCTTTTTTTCCCTCTGTAGCGCTCTGTGCCATCAGTCCATTAAAGCTGGGGACTATGGATTAGTCCGAAGCAGCAGAGGGCCAACAGAGCCCACTGTCACATAAACATTGGCTTTGAGGCTCTGCACTATGCATTATAGATAGCAGGAAGGGAATGATTGAGCACAAAACCACCTTACAGATACAACAACACCAGTGTAGGACAAATTAGCATATTAGTGACAATTTCTGTAAGGCTTTAGATTGATTCTTCTGTTGATTCATGACATCGGTGCTGTCGGGCCGACACAATTTGCCGCACTCCCTTGACAGCCATGAGGAGTGTTCAAACTGTTAAGAAGCAGTGTTGTGTTTATTTATGACTTCAATAACTTGCAAATAGATTTTTTGCTGATAACTACAAAATGAATGTTACATGTGATGAGTCAATTCCAGTGCTCGAGTCAAAGTGATCAGCATAAGACTTTTAAAGTGTCAAATATGTTATTAAGATAAATTGTACATGTTGTGGAGTTTATTGAAACTGCATGAAGTGAGTCCTCAAAGTAACACATTGGTGAAGCTGCAACAATTTTTCTATTCTGAATAACTGATGTTGTAATTAGAATGCCAGATGTACTCCAATGAACTTGAAGGCTTTTTTTTTCCTTTTTTTGAAGTGAAGATAAATCCTGGATTGAGATCACACCAACACAAACATTGCCTACACATGCTTGCCACAGTCCAGCTCTTTGGCAAAAGATAGCAGGGAGTTTAGGCCAACTGTCTGCTAATCCATGGTTAACCATTTTCCCACTCACACATTCACTGATATTCAGCAAGCTTAATTAAAGAGCCAATTTGCATATAAATTTAAACTCACAATTCCACTGCTGCCGCATCACAGGTGGTCGCTCTCTCAGGAGCCAGAACCTGTCGACTGAGCCGGCGCAGACCAAACTCGATGTGGCTCCCACCAGTGTTCCACGGTTATTGACAAAGAGTGAGGGCTTTGCCTTTGATTAGTCTATGTGCAATAAGTCTAAAGCTGAGTTAACAGAGGGGGGGGCATGAATGAACACTCAACAGTTGTATGTGAGATTAGAGATTCAGTACGAGGTGGTTTTTCAAGCCTTGAACAAAGCAAACTCCAGTGAGTTGTTTTAAAAAGGGCAAGCCAAGTGGCGACAGAAAGAGGTAATAAATACAAATGTGATATTGAAGTGATTCACACAGACATCTGTTTAATAAGATGCTCCCTCAAGAAAATCCTTCATGCTAGCAAATCACCACAATCTAAGCCACACAAGGTGCTTTTCATCTCATCCGGTTTTCTCCGGTGATTTTATTCTCCTGTACTACAGAGAAAATCTCATTATCCTATTACATTGAGTCATATTATACTGAGACAAAAAGATGGAGAGTGGGCAGTTAGTGAATGGTGCATATGATAGTTAACATGTAACCCTGACCAAAATCTGATCATATTTATCTAATTTTAGCATATTTTTTATACTCTCATATAAAATTTGTAGGGTTTAAGTCAATTTTAAAAACATCCAGCTTTTGCCATCAGCACGGCTCCATACTGTGACTATTTAGTTGCATTTTGAGACCTTTTTTCCAGAGAGTCCTCCTAGTTACAAAACCCACTAAATTTTATAACTAGAAGGACCAGTGTGACTTGCAAATAGCTCCCAGCTTTTTATATTTTTTTTATTTATTGTATTTTTTAAATCATCATTGTATATAATGTGAAATGCTGGGAGCAGTGTTTTTGCAGGAAACATTTTACCATGGCAGCTGCCACAGCAGTTTAAAAAAAAAACAGTAGTAAAAAATTAAATAAATCACAAACGAACCAAATATGCCCTGATCAATCATCTGATCTATCCCTCAATACACATGCAGCTGTTTATATGCAACCTGTGTACATGCAAGACAAACCCCAAAGAGAGGAAGAGGAAGGCAGACAACATCTGGACACTGGCAAGAATGATGACCCATGACTCTGCCAAACCTCCATATTTCAGAGCAAGCCCTAGTTCCCAGATCTATTTTATAATCAAAAGCTCACTGAATCACAGATCCTCTCGTACAAAGTGTCACTGTTCGGTGGCAATAACAGCCTCAAATACTCCTCTTTAGGCTCCCTTCAAAAAAAAAAAAAAGTAATTTAAATGACTTTCTCTGAAAGTACTAATTCAGTTTGCCATTTTTCTTATATGAATGGAGCTACCATAACCAATCACATAACATTTGGGAACCATTATTACAGCCTAAAAACAAGAACTCCTAATAAACATGTTGAGCCATGTCCTTTTTATGCAAGCACATTTCTGTTTGATATTTTTAGCTGTGTGTAGTTAAGCCAATCTGATACAGTTGAAGAGAATATTTGAGTCAACACACTGGGTTGGTCAAGTAAATGGTCACAGGAAAAAAACTCAGCGTTCAATCAGATAATGGTACATTGAGTCTGGGAGAGCATGGCCATGAATGAGAGGGAGTGAGAGAGAGAGAGAGAGAGAGAGAGAGAGAGAGAGAGAGAGAGAGAGATCATGAGAGTTGTCTTTTCAGATGGTAATCGCATGGTTTTCAAACTCCACTGGCATCCAAACCAGAAAAACTGTTTTCTCTGGCAAACACTGAGCATCTCTCTCGCTCTCGCACTCTGTCACTCACTCTCTGGAGAACTCACACCGCTCTCACACACACGCCCCATGCTTCCCTCCCTCCTCCCGTTTTGTAACTCAAATGCCCTCCTCCGCTAAAAACACAAAAACACATTGTGCAAAAGGACAGAAAAAGGTAAGATAAAAAAAAAGGTAACCAGTAACCACAAGGACAAGTGAAACCAAAAGCAGAGGGGAAAACAGGCGGATTATGAAGGCAAATTATCGCATGTCTTAATCAAAAGACTAGCGATAATTTGACAATCCTTTTGGGCCTCTTTTTGCACAGGATGGGGAGTCTTTGGCCCCGTTCCATGCCTGAGTTGGCTGATGCACCAGGCTCCAAGTGTGGAGCACATGGTTAGCTATGCACAGTGAACTACAAACATGCTAATCAATAACAAACAGTTTTGTTTTAGCACTGAACTGGGTTTTGAATTCAGTCTGACCTCAACGGCTTCCTTGCTTAAATTATAGCTCCATGGAATCAGTTACCATGAATCAAACTAAATTGTGTTGGGCTCGGGGTATAAAAGGAAGGAATAACAACATTATAGAGGGCCAGCAAGGGGTCCAGTTAATTTCAGAAATGTGAGTAACCTCGGTTCATGGTAGTAAAAGGAAAGCTGACTGCTGGAGGTCTAAAGAGGAGAAGATTTGAACCCTCCGATCTGTTGTTTTTGGGTTTTGCAATAATAAGCCGAGCACCCTCTTGATTTCCCCTTCAACTACAGTTATACTTCACTTCCCCTGCTAGCAATTAGTCTCCAGAATGCTATTTGTCAAAAGCCAAGCCATTCGTTTCCACTGGTCTGCCCCCGCCAGCTCTTGTTACAATTGACTGTTTCCTGCATAGAGAAAACATAAGCCCTTAGAGGGAGAAGGCCCAGCAGCTGCTGTGGCCACATTCTGACATTGTGTAGAGATCCTGAACGTTCAGGATTGAGAGACTCGGACAATAAATATGGCGTTAACAAATCTGAAATCTGCCACGGAGAGCAGTTCCTGCCTCTGTATTTTGGGACACAGCACATTCAAAAAAAATATCATAACGGAAACAATTTCTTTGGGCATTTGGGAGTTTGGGGCAACAGAGAAAATAGGTCAATCATGGAATGACACCTATTGATTTTTTGGGAGAAAGATCTGACGAAATACGAGCAAAGTAAATGTGCTGTAAACAAATACGATGAAGGAGGCTACTCGATAAAGTAATGAGATCCTGACTGGCTGACAGAACCATAAAATGTAGCTACAAGAAACCCCTGAGGTCTAACATCTATATGACAAAATGTCATTTTTCCTCTATTTTCCCAATGATTGCAGACAAGGCATTGGGGTACTTCAGAGACTCCCAGTGAGGTAGGAAACCTATTCTATCTGGGTTACAAGGGACCTGGAGAGCCATCTAACAACCAGACATTTTCTTGGTAAATCACCAGCAGAGAGGGAACTTTTGAGAGTGCAATTAACAACCTCAAGGTCAGACTTCTCTAGAGAGTTAGCTCTGAAAAAAATCCTCAGGCATTCTCCCTCTCTCTTTCTTTTTTTTTGCTGTTATTCTCACAGCTACACACTCTCACACATGAATTCTCCATCTCCTTCACCCTCTTGTCCTCCTATCCACACACATACATTACCTTCACTCTTCTACCTCACTACATCCTCGTCCCCTTTCCACCATCCCTCCGAGCATCCTTTGTCCCTCCCTCTCCCCCCCATCTCTATTACAGATAAACGTTACTTTGCAGTTGGTGACGACACTATTTCTTTCTCGGTGCCAGAGCAAGGCTGAAAATCGGTCGCAGGTGTGCAGGGGATGAGAGCCATGGATCTTAATCTTAAGGCAATAATGGTGCTGTGCACTGGAGAGGTCACTATAGGGATATCTGAGAAAGCAGCTCCCGCTCATACTTGCTCCTTAGACGTCGAAAGAATGAACTTTCCATGTTCTTGACTGTGTGAGCACATTTTATAAATGGAGCTGAAATGGATTTTTGGAAGTCTGATTTTGCAGTTGGGTTTCATTTTGTACTTTAGACACAATGTAACTTTGGATCTTGAGTATTAGGCTTTGAGATGCTAAAAAATTTTATGACATGTCTGTGCTGTGGACTAGAAATTGGACTTCTAACACAAAAAGAGATGAACTGGCTGAACTTAAACTTAAAGGACATTTCAGAGCGAGAAATATGTTATAAGGGAATTAAATGTACATCCTTATTAAAACCCTCATATTTTTACACTCGATTACTAAAACTAGATGGTGCACATTAATAAACAGTTACCAAAAAGGGCAAATGCTGTATGGGAGGTCAAAATAGAGGTATAATAGTTTTGGCTCCAAAATAAACACACACACAATCCATGATCTCTTTGATCGCTCCAAGGGCTTCCTCCCTACACACAGCCTTCACATACCTAGTTCTTTTTTTTCTTTCTTTCCTGGCAGGAGATGACTGAATTAGTGCTCATGATACAGAAAGAGAAAGATAAAGCTCAGCTCATTTCAGCAGAACACAAGCATTGAAACACATAATAACAACTCCAAATTCACTCAGCTTCTGAGCTCATATGTCACACTACTGTATGTTTCCCATAGATTCAGATATTTTTTCACCATGGCTGCCCAAAACCCAGCACAACTGATACTTATGGATAACGATGTTAAGTCAAGTCATATTTCTATAGCAGATTCAAAACAACATGAGTGTGCTTTGCAAACATGGGCAAAGAACAGGATCAATGAGCAGAAAAAACAAAAATCACACATATACCAAAGCTGAGGTCAATGTGAAATCAAAAAGTAATGTAGGGCTAATAAAACTATTATAAAAGCCCATTTAGTATGATTGACGCAAAGTGCATTCAAAAGCCAGAGAAAAGAGAAGGGCCTTGAGCTGTGTTCTGAAAGACTCAGTAAAAGGGGTCAGATCTGATGTTATTGGGCAGTTTGTTTCACCAACCGGGACTTGCAATTAAGAAAGCAGAACCAGACAACCAGAAGTGGCTGTTCAGAGGAGCTGAGTAAACTTGGAGGGGTTGTAAGAACTTAAAAGGTCAGACAGGTAAGAGGAAGTAAATCTATGAATGGCTTTAAAACCAAGTAAAAAAGACTTTTAAATAAACTCTTAAACTGAAAGGGAATCAGTGAAGGGCTGCAAGTATCAGGTAAATATGATGCGTAGGGAGATGCAGTGCTTCCTAATGAAGGGACCTAGTTGAAGCATATGTAGAGTGGAGAGGTGAGGTGCAAAAACAGAGCCCTGGGGAACGCCACAGGTAATGGGGGCCAATAGAAAAGAGCATTACCCACAAAGACAGAAAAACTTTCAATTTCCAATTTACCCCCTCGGCCATTGTTGAAGGCTGGTAAAAGGGAACTTGAGAACAACCATATCAAATGCCAAACTTAGGTCAAAAAGTATAAAATAGTACAGTCTCCACTGTGTGCCGCAAGTAATAAATCATCATAAATGAAAAGAGTCAATTCAGTGCTGCCAATGCTCCCTAGAACCAAATTAAAATGCTTCAAATATTTCATTCATGCTGACAAGAAGAGCTGGAGTTGCTTTTTGGAACTTTGATTAAAAAAAACCCAGAAGCTTGGAAATGGTGCTAAATTAGATAAAACATTAAGATCCAATCTGTTTTTTTAAAAGAAGCAGCTGAACTACTGCATGTTTAAAAACAAGACAGAAATCAACTGGTAAAAAGACAGCAATTAATCATAGGCAGGATGCTGGCACCCACAATATCAAACAGTTTCTTTAGTAGGAGTGAGCGATATGGTCAGATGAGCATGTTGTTGGTTTCAGATGACAAACAACTTCCTGTACAAAGGAAAAAGACACAGATTTAAACTGAGTAAAAACAGTCAGGGCTACGGGAGGGTCGAGGTGTACCAGGGAGGAGGGCCAGATGTGTCTTATAAAATCAACTATCTTATCAAAAAAGTATTTGAGAAAGATTTCGCAAGGTTCTCAAGTGGAGGGGTCAGGAACAGCAGTGTCAGGAGTTTTTATATAGTGGCTTTTATAGTGTTAAAAACAACCTTGGATCTTTGGCAGTTGTCTGATATCAGGTCAGAGGAGTATTTGCCCTTGTTGCTTTAACTGTATTCTGGAACTGAGTCAGGAAGTTTTGATGCATCACATGAGTGATTTGAAGTTTGTCTTTATTCTGTTTTTCTGTCAGCTTTCCTGCTGATTTACATTTGGCTTTATTTGATTTTAAAGGGAGCAACAGAGTCAAGAATATTAGTGCTGGTGGAATTATATATGAGATTATATATAAGATAATGATCCAAAAGCAAATTTAACCATTGTCTCTGGTTGTTGCTACTTAAGTGGTGGGCTAGACTGACAATTTTCCCACTAATTATGCTTGAACTATGCCTTGACAGGCAAAATAAAAACAGAATTTTGGCATATTCCTGCTGGAGTTTAGGCTTGAGACACAACTCAGACCAGTTATTTAATTTTTTTGTTTATACCTACAGTAAAAACTGGAGAAATGTGAAGCTTTTTAAAAGCTTGTCATTTCTCTTTAATGTTATATCACGAATATTGTAAGCTGAGGGTAAGTTCTGGTTTACACAACGTTCCCTTAGCTTTCTTGTTGTCTAATGGATTCATTGGTAGGATAAACAGGAATTTGGTTTACAGTATAAAGTGATGATCCCAGAGCTGAGGTGACAAGGTAAACTTGTGCAAAGGCAGTGAGATGATCAATAAGCCATTCCACAACAACCATATAAATATCAATATTATGGATATCCCTATGCAAGGAGGTAATTATAGTGGGACAGGTGTAAAACTTCTCTGTAATCCATGAGATGGATTCAATTGAAAAAGAGATTTTTCCTCTTAATGGGCAACAAGAGAGAGCCTAATCAATTATTCATCAGCAAATAACTATTAAATTTAAAGCAGGGGCTCAGGATGCGGTGATAAAATGGCTCAAATGGGTGACTTTTACTGTACTTTTCAGGAAGTTGCCATCGATTGGACGCGTCCAGCAGCATGAGGACAAGTAATGAGGAGTGATGCTCGATAACAGCGCAGTGCTCTACAAGGTATTAGTGTTTCACATTTAATAGTGAAACAGTGTTCTTTCTTTATTAGATGGCTTTTCACTGCCACGCACTGCTGCCTATAAATGTTTAATTGCCCCATTGTGGACCAGCTTCGGCGGTGGATTATGCTGATCATGTAAAAATATTTGTGTATTTATGAAGAGAGAATTGCTGAATTTGTGAAAGAACATCTCATGCATCATAACATAATAACTGTTTTCACTTGTATAGGGCCTTGTGTTGCATATTGCAGGATCAGATGGATTATAGGCCCCACTTTCAATAAAACATGAGAGCTATAGCTGTTCTCCCACACAGATTTCAAGCATTATTATTCTTATGTCTATCTTGTCTATTAGGCAACCCCATGTCAAAGTCCCTACTGTCTGCTGCAGAGCAGGAAACACATGTAACAGGGTAACTGATGTGATTTAATGCTTATGTTAGTTGACTCTGATGGCCTTGAGTTTGTAGTGCACCAATTTTGTAATTTGGAAAACCCCTGGAGGCCTACCATTTAAATAACCATAACGATAATTGCTCCAGAAAGGCAAAGTAGCAGCAAGAAAATCTTCCAGAAATGACATTTTGCACACAGCCCTTCAATATGTAGGACAGGGAGCTATATGTTTTATCCCAACATACTGTCACCATTGATGTGCACCATAACATGTATGATGGCATGTGATAAAATAAATAAATATATATTTATATATATGCATGTGGACTCCTGTCAAATAACATTGCAGTCACCGGTCTGCCAAATGGCTTCGAGGATCAGATAAAAAAAAAATGGGA
This sequence comes from Ctenochaetus hawaiiensis, assembly GCA_029783645.1. NCBI lineage: Eukaryota > Metazoa > Chordata > Actinopteri > Acanthuriformes > Acanthuridae > Ctenochaetus > Ctenochaetus hawaiiensis. The sequence continues at coordinate 10,028,000 of JAPZDY010000008.1, read as the reverse complement.
TATCAGCCCAAATACATAAACTCTGTCCTATTTCTGAGATGACATATCTATGCCATAAACCTTCGATGAACTTGCATGTATGAATACAAGCCAAA
>JAPZDY010000008.1:10014554-10026681 GCA_029783645.1 Ctenochaetus hawaiiensis | reverse complement strand
TGTTAAACAGCTTCAGTGCTAATGAGAAAGACATATAAAAGCTTTCATTGGTTGAAATGTGCACAAATTCCATCTCTGACAATAACTGTAGTAATTATGAAGTTATTTTGAAGTTGTTAAAGTTGGAGGGGGCGGAAGCTGTGGGTTTTCTTGAGTGTTTCAGCCCTTTAGAGCCCACATACAAAATATGCACACAGGCATATCCACTGGCCTGAAAATCAAATGTAACAACATACAAAAAAAAAACCCACTGATATACTCTACACAGCAAAACTGAGTTACATGACAATTTTTTCCCGCTCAACTTCTCTATGGCACACAGACAATCACTCTGAAAACGCCTACCTGTAGGAATGAATAAAAAGTCCTCTCTTACACAACAGCAACGCATGGCATCCTCCTGCACATGAATACCTGCACAAGCCTACGCACACGCCAACACACACACACGCACACACACACACAAATCTCTAAAGGTAACTAAAGCCATCAGGCGCTTGGTAACACACTTAGAAAACGCCAAAGTACCGCCAGAGTCGCACGCACGGCTGCCCATGCCAACAGAGCATTGAGGAGTAGGACATGCAGGTCTGAGTGTGTTTGTGTGTGTGTGTGATTTGGACCATTATCTCAAAGGACTGTAACATGATTAGGCTCGACTGTGGAAAAGGCAGCAGCACTCTCGTCAATCACTCACACACACTTGTACACTCAGAAAACAAGAGAACAATTTGGTTAGATTAATGAGGTAAAAAAACATGAGGAATGAGTATCCAGTATCGCTCTTGATAGAAGCTGGTCACACGAACACTCAGTGGTGCGCAAAATGCTCTGTGAAAACACAGACTTGAGTATAACAACAAGATGGATTACATCGGCTCGGGAAGATTAGGAGTTGTGTGTAGGACGAGTGTATTCCTTGGATAAAACAAACAGCGATTCCGTCCCTTCGTCAGGCTTATGAATGATGGCATTTCACGGAGCAAGGAAATTGTGAAGCACACCAAATCGGTTGTGAAATTTGAGTTGCATGTGTCATAGCTGGTGCACTTGTGTTTGTGCGCGTGTGCATGTGTGTGTGTGAGTGCACAGGAACAAATACCCCGAGTGTCTCAACAACCCCCCCTCATCGCTCATTCTCCTTCTCTCTCCCACTCACAGAGAAACTCATAACCTTCTTGCTTTGGTTATGGCTTTGGTTTGTCAAGCATAAAGATTCTTGAACTTTTATGGGTCAAAGGTCATAATAAAGCATGCTGACACAGACCATAAGTTGAACCCAACCATGCCTTAAAATGTTCTTTGTTGCTAGGAATCATTTGTTTGAGCTCATGTAGTGAACATTATGAGGATCAAAACTGGTAATAATTAATTGGTGGTGTCACACTGGACTGACACAGCCTAAGATTAGATTTTTTTAACAATACATACAGTACATCCCAAGCCAAGGGACTGAGCAGTGTTTTTTAAATTGAAATAGTAATTTGAAGCGAAAACACACAGCTCAAGTTAAAAAAAACTTGTCAATTATTATTTATTATCATTGATTGTTATTATTACAAATGATTAAAAAAATAGTAATATAGCATTTTTTTTTTTTACTTTTTGATTAAATGAGGTCATACCGCTATGCACAGCAACTGCAAACATGATTGAATGAGAAAGTAATATTGCTAAAAGCTCTAAAGGAGTTAGTTCCAAAAATTGAAGCCACTTCAGTACCATGGCAGTGGTTGGGATACAAAAGATAGATGGAGAAAAAACAGGGTAAGTTGGACAAGAAAACAAAAGGGGCAATACAAAAAACTTATTTAACCTCTCAAGCAGATGCATCCAATTGAATAGAAGAGGAGCCAAAAATCCTGCAAGCACAGCTCAGCAGCCATTGTAAGTGTTAAATCGAGATACCCTCTTTTTTGTGTAATACAGGAAGTTATTCTGCAGGCAGAACTGCAATATGCAAAACAAATGTTTGACTACTTTTGCCAATTATAGACATAAATACTGTTACAGGGCACACAAAAGACAAGACTGATAAAAGGGCACTTGCTTGTGTGTATGTTTGTGTGTGTTAAACCTTTGTTTGTGTGTTCATAGCACACATAACACGTACATAAACACATACACCTCTTTTACAATAAAAAAAATCTCTCATAGATCATCTTGGGGTGGGGGTGGAGGGGCAGCATCCAGACTTGACCCTGTGGTCACCGTGCTTCATGCTGATGCTGCTCAGCCAACCAATAGGAACAGCCGATGTTAGTCAGCCTGGGATCGGCGCCTCAGAACAAAGAGTCACTCAGCTCCTGTCAACAAGCTTGCTTCATTGACTCCCCCCGCCGGCGTACGATCAACCAAATAAACAGCAACAACAGCAAGGACAACAAAAGCGCCAGCAAAACAAAAACAAGGGAAGCCTCTTTGTAAGTGAGAGATCTGTGCAACACAGCTCACACAACTCACACTTGCACAAACCAACAAGTCAACAAGTGGTACGCTGCCCCCCCTCCCTCAAAAGACAGGGGCATTGGTTTGCCATTCTGGGCAAAATGCCAATCATCCAGATTCTTTGGAGCATGCCACCCATTGCCAACCTGGGGGTGCCCATTTTTGTTGACTGTACAGCTGCTCCTTAAACAGGGCAGCAAGCTTCACAAACATCCCCCACTCCAAAATGTAAAGTAGTCGGCTCTAACTCATTAACAAACATACAAGAAACACATGTGAGAGAAAGCATGTGCATGCAACACAAAAACCAACACGGATTCACATGTGAATCCACGCACGCACACACACACACACAGCAGACCCCTCCTCCTCATCTTGTGGCTTGTTTTCGACCTCAGCGGGAATTGAGTGGACTACTGAAAGAGACTTGACCATTGTGCTGACAGGACTACGCTCCTCAGCCCCAGCTGCACTACTCCAGCCTCCATCGGTGACTGTAGTAGTATTGTGCAACAGCGTTTGTGAGTGCAGCACTGCATGCACAAATGTGCACATGCAAAACAAGCGAGCCCAAGTCTACATTGCATTTATTATGACTCCAAGCTGTGAAACTCCTTCATACGGACCTGCTGCATTCCCCTTTGTAAAGGTTTGACATGTTTGTGTAAAGTTATGGGGAACAGTTTACAACTTCATTTGGAGTATACAAGCGTTTCCGAGTGTGGCAGCTGTATTTGTGCACGTACATCCTCCCTATAGCTCATATTTACATAAAGGAAACGTGAGCAGTCTAGCCTGTGTAGTAACAACCACTGGCCGAACATTTCCGTTTTTGTTACAAAAATAACACTTGCGATTACAGCTTCTAAGTTACTTAATCACTAACATAACAAAATACTACACATGCGAATGTAAGAAGACACAAAACCATCCCGATCCAAATAAATCAAAATCAGGCCGTAAACAAGCCGTTATTCAGTCACATGCATTCCTCAGTCACTCCCTCACTAAAAAAAGGACAGAACACACACACACACACTTCCCAATGCCAGGAACATTGTTTCCATCCAAACAAGATTGGCTTGTCTTCCTCGCACAATCTTTATCCGACGCCATGTGACACCAAAGCATACAAGTTGGATATGAAGGCAATTAGGTCACTGCTAATTAGGCCCATATCACGACTTCAAATTTCACTATCATGGAAACTTCCTATTCTACCCTTAATGCCACAGGAGGCCCCTACACCGTCTGCCTTGAACCGTTGTTAAACAATAATAGCCTTGTTGTGCAGACTGAGTTAACATAAAACCATATAGTTGGGAGACAAGCTGCATCTATCAATGAAAATGCCTGAAATTTAATACATGCTTTGATTGCAAATTATGTGCAATTAAAAGCAGGGTGCACATAATTATCTGTCATAAATTTGATGCATAAATCATAAGCGTATGTGTCAAAACCTCGGACCGGCTCTTTACATCAATCCAAAACGCTGCAGTGAGAGCGTGTTTGTTTGCCTCGGTTTACCCACCCACTAGCCCACATAAACATTGCGCAGGCCCTATCAAGCCCTTTGTCCCGTATATCTCGTGTCGCCAAATATAATGACAGTCCGTTATTTTTATGCAATATGCAACCGAATTTGCATTATGGCTGCTCTGAATAATGCTGGTTTTGTCCCGAGTGCTTTAATTTGGCATTCAGTGGCGGCAGCAGCGGTGACACCGTTAAATCCGCTGCGTGCAGGAAGCGGTTAAACGCTGCAAAACACCGCACAACAAGAACAGTGAAGCGCTGCCTGCCTGCCTGCCGGCCGGGGCGCTTTACCCACAAACACACACAGACACACACACACACACCTTCAAGCTGGACTTGAGCGGTCCTTTAGCTGCAGTGTGGTTGAAGCCGGTGGCTATCTCCTCCTCGGAGAACTCCTTTAGGCTCCCGTCTTGCATGAGCACGGTGTAGACGCTGAGCCGGGCTCCTGCGGCCGAGACGTCTCTGTTTCCCTGCTTGACAGCCTGGACCACTCCTGTCACCGGGGCACCGTCCCCAGTCGGACTCGGCGCATAAACACGGCTGCCGAGGATCGACCGCTTCACTAAACGCCTCGTGTGCATGTCTAATAGTGTCTCGCTGAATTAAGAGCCGGCGAACCGGTGAATTTAAATAATTAAACGTCGAATTATAGCCGGTAAACAACGTCGAGATAAACACAAAACCGCAGCGGGTAGACTACGCGCTCCAACAGCCCTGATAAAATGTTAGAAAGCGGCAACATACTCGGAAGGCGAAAACTCCAAACAGCGTCCTAAATACACCGGACTCAAAAGCACCGAAAACTAACGGAAAACTTTGCGTTAGCACCCGACAAAAGACCGACAACATGAAAACGATTCATTCGCCGTTAGGCAACCTCTACATCCAACCGGCTACCAATCTTCCTCCGTTCGACCTGTTTGTTTTCCCCACTGCTCCCTGCGAGCTGAGCGGGTGGCGGGAAAAAATGGACCAACCTCCACCGTCAGGGACCGCCATGACATTTGTACACGATTTAGCAAAATTGCGGCTTTTATATGGAAAAACGACTTGGATACAGGTGAATGAGAGCAAATACGTCGAATTAACTTACTTCGATCGACGGTTTACATCGTTATCCCTATGCAAACAAGGAAACCAGTTGAAAATATGACCGTTATATGACTCCAGCTCCAGTTACAGTGAAATCCAGTCCGGCTGTTGCTCCCACCATGCAGAGCCTCTACCGGCGGAATGCTGCCTGTAAACATGTGCGGTCCGCCGGCCAAGGCGGGCTGCAATTGGTCGGTGCAGCACACGCCTCCACAAGCCCCAACCGCCCCCCCTTTCCTCCGACAGAAGGTAATGCAAGCCGGGAGGATGCTCCATTCAAAACAATGACGCAAGGATGGAGAGGAAACGAAAGGGGAGGGGGTATAGCAGAGGGAAAGAAAGGGAAAAAGGGGAATTTAGGCTGAGGAAAGGAAAACTTCGACCAGACAGACAGGCCTTATGCTTTAACCTAGTTGTTAAAGGCATGTAGCCTACTTTTCAGGTGTCATGGGACTTCTAAATTACTCTGATCTGGTCCTAAATGGAAGTAATGGACTGCACTGGTCTATTTTGTGAGTGTAAACACAACAGGTTACTTAATTTCTTATGTAATTTTAAAAATATCTGCCAAATTTATCCTGCTACAGGCACTGAGGTGAACATGCTCCAGCAACTGCCTCAGCAAGAGCCAACAAATTCTTTGCCGGCCCATCAGATAATTTGGACAAACCAGTGCAACACGTATTCTGCACAAATGTTACATATAAATGTTAGAAATGTTAAAATGTAACATTGTAATGTAACTAAGCTATTATGCAAAAATACAAATTCAATTTTATATGGACTTAAGTCAGCCTTTACAAATGTGTGGTAATACTTTTATGTGATCTAATGTTCACAATAAGCCAGCCGTCACACTGCTTTTGTTCTGTGCTTTTCAAATGAACACTGCACAAAACAGGGCTCACAGGTGGCTAACACTCTCATGAAGGCTACATCCTGTACTAAATAAGAAAGTGTGAGTTCACATTGTGACAAGTCTTTGCACGCTGATATACAAGGAAATATCTGTTCCTTTTCATTAGTAAGCTCAAAGTGCTTTGACAAATCAAATTTACCCAGAGACTAATTCACTCACGGTGATCTTTGCCAAGTGTGGCGGAGAGAATATACCAATGAGTATTATTACAGTAACAAATAGCCTTATTAATGCCAAACTTAATGTTTTTAGAGAATCATATGCAACTTACAATCTTTTCTTGACAGCACCCCAAGGGAATAAAAAGACACAATGACACAATTTATTATATATATATATATTAACAGAACAATTCATGTCATAAAATATTTACATGCAGAGAATGGAAATCAGACAGAGCGGAGTAACAGATGTGGCCATAACTTCCAAAACGGGCTTTGCCCAGTGATCAAAGGCAGGTGTCACCATGGAGTTGTCTGCTGGTTGTGCAGGGAACAAATGGTCTCATTACGGGATTAGGGGAGCTAAAGGAGGGGCAGCGAGGGAGCATCTCCGAACCTCTACCACAACCCCTTTCGATGAAGGGGACTGTGTGTGTGTGTGTGTGTGTGTGTGTGTGTGTGTGTGTTCATATGACCAAGACAGACAGCTAGGGAGTAAGTGGTTTTTGGTAAGTATCTATTAACTGTGTCTCTCTGTGTTTGTCCTGATTAGATTTGGCACTAAAACAGCCACCTTTGATGGATAATTTCCTTGGAGGTCATTTTTAGCATTCTCTGCACACAATTATATCTAAATAATGACCCCACCCTGATATATACATCACTTGATAGTAACGTATTTTTTGAGGGGGGTGTATATAAGATTGATAATTATCTTTTTTGTGGAAATGAACATCCTTTTTTTTTTTTTTTTTGACGACTTAATATGCCCATTTCCGTGCCTAAAATACTGGGAGTGAACTGCATTTAAATTCCTCTTTATCTTTAGCATTGGAGCTGAGAGATGCAACAGCATTTCAAATGTCTGATATCATCTACAAATCTAATACCAGTCAGCGCGGGCTAGCTGTGTTTGTCTGAACCAGCAACAAGCTCTTGCATGCCTAATGAGACATGAACAGAGGCTGGAGATACTTTAAGGCTGTAATATTTTGATGTGGGTGGAAGCAGATGACACCATTTTTTCTGCTTAAAGATACTGTAGCAGTGAAAGAGATATTTACAGCAAGAAGCATTGGCCCTGTTAATATAAAAACAAACATCAAACAACAGTATTGAGACATTAACTCATTTTTTTTAAATAAAAGTACCACACTTACTGTTCTGTGTACCAAAAAACTGTACCATATTTCTAAAATTTGACTGTTCACTACTTCTCTGAACTCAAAAGCTATTTGGCAGCTTTGAGTAACAATACAAGGTAAAAAGCAGGGTTTCAGTTTCACTTAAAACAAAACAGACATACATCAGTGCTCTTAACAGGCTTTTTTTTTAAATGATATCACTCTGGACGTTGTACAAATAAGTAAAAGCTTACATAAAACCTCCAGCGAGTAGGCCTAACAGTTGGTTAAAATAGTGCTCTAACTATATACAAGCCTTGGTTGGCATGTCGTCAGTACAAGCTACAAACAGAGAGATATGGTTTCTCAGAGTGCTTCTACTAAAAAGCTGATTTTCAAATTGTGCAGAAATGTAACTGGATTGTAATGATGCTTTTTAATACAGTTATCTGTATATAAATACAGTACCATGATATCAAACCCTGTGCTTTATAATCATTCGGTATTCCAACTGATGACTGTATACTGTACCAAGAGTAAGCTAAAAAAATTACAGCTGATCAATGGGTTTGCATAAATAACACAGGTTTGTGCACACACATCTTTTGAATTTACTTTGACCCCTGTGCAAAAATTACAACAAAAGTGGTCTCATTATCTGTATTTGTGGTCTCAGCATATCTAACAATGAAAAATAAAGTCAGGGGAAAGCGTACCTTTACAACTGTCATTATCCCACAACTCACTCATTTAGTATCTTAATTAAAATGCTAGAAACTTCTATAAAACCCTTTTTTCTTTTCTCTCACAGACACACTTTGGAACATTTCACAATTTCACAACAATATGCATTTTCAAATAAATATGATTTCCACAAGAAATGCTGACACGGACAATAAAACATCTAAAAATGTTTCCAAAATGCATTGTGCAACCTTGAGGTTGTGTGAAACTGCCTTTCCTCATCTCTGGTCTCCATTTTGGTTCTGCAGAAGCCTAGTTTTATATCTCATGTCCTGTAAAATATTGAACCCTTACATTTGCAGTAATCTATCCTATGTTATGTTTGTTCTACTAACATTTGGTCACAGAGAAGACTGGCTTATGCTTTCCATGCCAAGAACCCGTTCACAGGAATTTCAAGCAGAGAATGCACAGTGGAGGTACTGGAAAAAGGATTGCCAAGAGATTCAACACCTTCATAAAACATGACGCTTTGTCACCTGGAGGAAGCTAGAAAGTCACTAGCAGCTGCAGAAGGGGCATACAAATAATGTTACCTTCATATGTGCTGTAAGTGCATGAACTTCATGATTATATGGCACTAAATTCTTCTTTATATCACAGGCACTGATAATGTCCCCAGCTAGCGGCTCTCCTCTATATATATGATTGTGATTGGATATTTATTTGATAGGTTATTTATTTTTTTCTCTTTCACAATTAACTATTTAACGTGTCCATGATATGCACGTGCGTCAAAAACACAAAATAGGAATTTAATGATGATCCAAAGGGCATTCTTCCACATGATTAATACCCAGTGACTGACGTACTACAGTTCATTTTCTAGCAGGCCTCCCAGTACCAATGACATTCAACCCTGGTTGATAAATTAAAAGTGTAGATATGATAAACCGTACCCAAGCTTTAAAGAGGACACTCATGCGTTGATGACGGATGGTGTGCTGAGCCTTTTCTGCCTTTTTCCCCCTCAAGTCATGCACTATAAGCATGCTTGATAGCAGGTTCAAAGCACTACTGTGACATCTATCAGAGACTTCTCCCCCGGTGGCCAGGGATGAAGATGCCGAGGGGGTTAAACTCAGAGACGGGACATTTCCCGGCCCAGACCCAATTCTCCGACACTTTCATAGTCGGGCTCTGCCTTGGAAGCGTCTGACCCCTCTGCCCTGTGGTCATCATCCGAGCTACTAGTCTTTGGGATGCGGATGGTTTCGTAGCCCGGATCGTTGCTGTCCAAAACAGGGTCTTCCCCCAGCTGGGGCTCGTCAGGCTGGGTGTAGATATCTCGGACAGTGGCGTAGAGGTCACTTGAGGAAGAGGCCGTGACGAGGCCTTTTATCTCTGCGATGCTGCTGTAGTCGTGCTCTTTGTCTTCCTCATTCACCGCGTCGTCACAGTCGGGTTTGTTGACGGTAGAGTACACTGCTGACTAAAGGACACAGATGTGAAAGAAACACATAGTTCATTTGAATGGATTGACCTTGTTTTGGTTATTATATGAAAATGAAATGTAACTCAATTTACAGCGATAACAGGATTTTGAGCACAAAAAGACACTGACGCCTTTGTGCAAAAAAGATTCCTGCAAGGTTTTTCCCCTCGTAGCTTATTGTCTGATGTGGTATGACTGTTTCACCATTTTATTTTTTAATTCTTTTGGTGCTTGAAGCGTTTGGCATTCACAGAGTAAAATGCTGCTGTTTTGGGACCGCAAACGTCAGTTTGGGGAATAAGGGAGTTTAACACACACTTACCCCATTGTCTGACAGAATGTGGTTGTCGAACTCTGGTGCAGGAGACAGAGGGGAGTGTAACTGGAGGAGTAAAGAACAGAAAGATAGATTTAGATCTGGCAGAAAGAAAAGCCTGAGTGCAGAATCAGATGTTTAAAACACTTCTATGGCTGCAGAGGGGATGCTTTGCTTCTCCTGAAAGTTGCTACTAGGAACAATTGAGGGGTTGTCACATAATTTGAGTTTTAACAATTTGTTGTTGTCAGAAGTGCTGGAATAGGTATCAATCTGTAAAGTTTTAACAGTTTCTTTTATAATCAAAAGCAGTAAGCTTTTATTCTAAACCTCAGTTGTAATAAAGCTCTTCAGAACAACATTGCAGGACCGCAATTAAGATATGGCTGCAGTTTTTATTGATTTGCATTACTAAAACATGCTGGTAAACTATTGACAAGTTCTCAGAAACACCAGTGGAAAATCTCTTTGAATGTCTTAAGAGAGCACTTGGTAACCAATCAATAAAGTGAACTTCAAAACTATTCCCAGCAGCGGGAGAGAAACAAGCTCCGCATTTGCCTTTTCTGCTGTGATACGTATGAAGCTAATGTTGTATATAACCACCCATTCATTAAGAAAATTGAGTGAAAGTCAATAAGCAGTGACAGAGAGCGTGATGTTTTTGCGCACAGCCTCTGTCCGCCTTATGATCGATGAGGGAGCCATTAATCAACAAAGCACATTTGACAGCAGCTGCAAACACCTCAGGAGTCTAACAAGAACCTCAATATCACTACCAGCTTTGACTAAATAGTTGTTTTCACCTGAAAATTCTTACACACTTACACACAAAGAGGAAAACAATGCTTTTTGTGTTGTATTTCTGACTGGATGCAGGCAAGTTCTTAGTTGGAGATACCATAGTAATGTTGATGCAATTGAAAAGGGAGAAAAAATGTTCACTTGTTGAGGCACAGTGCTGGTGCTGGTGGTTGTCAAGAGCACATCGCAACACAAGCTATGCTCTCATAATCTGAATGAAAATCTGTGCAGAGAGATAATCCATCAACCCGTCCGCCCCAGACGTGTGCCGTAGCATCTTCCTGCAGGTACATGTTTCTCTGGCATTTTCTCAAAGAGCATAAATCAATGTGATTACTTTATGGATAATGCACGTTTTGAGACATGATTACTTTTATAGATCCGACACACACTCTGTGATGCAGCAGATGCCTTTTTCATTTCGCTTTAATTAGCCGACCAATTAGGCAGAGTGCCCAGAGGGGAGTCTTTGTATGAAACATGGACAAAGGTGACTTGATGCAGTCACTGCACCTTTGAGTGTGTCTCGCAATATTTGTTGATCTAATTTGCAGCCACCTTACTATTGGCTCAAATATCATTGCAAATTAAATTGAGATTTTCATTAAGTCAGTCACATAGTCAGCAATAAACAGAGCATTTAACCTGGGTTTGATGCATGTGGGCATACAATGAGTCTTAAAAACTTTATTTCATGCACATTAAACCAACATTAAGACCTATATGCTGAACAAAATATAAGCTGCTGTTCGTTTTGTGTCAACAGAAATCGAGACATTGCATCTAAGAGATTAATAATTTACCATGTAACAATAAGATGTTTGCGTGTGTGTATGAGAGATGGGATTATGGGAAGGTGTACAATGACATACAGGACATGCAAGTATGACAATAAGCTGATTACAGCAGCTTCAGAAGACTCAGGTGTCAGTGTGTCAGTCATGCTGACCTGCATGTTGACATCAGTATGAATACATCAGCTCAGATTATCTTGCACATGATCATTCACATACATAAATGACTCCAAACAAACTCTGAGCAAAAATACATAAACCACATCAACACTAACTCAAAAAATAACCTAAACCACACATATTATATACACAAATCCTCTGTCTATCAATAGCAATCACTTCAGCTCAACAGTGCTGACCAGCAGTTTACCTTGACTGTGTCCCCACTGGCTGATTCAAATCCATTTCCTTCACCTCACATGAAAAGCCCAGAGGGGACACGAAGGCAAATGACTACAAACAAGTGTTTCTGCTGTTTATGACGGTTCAATAACTCCACAACTGCACAGGATCAAAGAAAAGAAAGGTCACAAAAGATGTGTTATTGTGTGTTTCCTTGTGTGTTTGCAACAAATGCCAGGAGCCAGATTTATGTATGGAAAAATGTGCATATATGAGTAAAAACCTCTATCAGGCTGCTACCTGAGGGAATTCAGACATTTACATACATGCACCCCAGCGTTTACACAGATGAGTGTGTGTGTGTGTGTGTGTGTGTATGAGTGTGTGTGTCTTAAAGAGAGAGACA
>JAPZDY010000008.1:9989813-10005610 GCA_029783645.1 Ctenochaetus hawaiiensis | reverse complement strand
TCAAAAACAAAGAAAGAGAAAACTCGAAACCTAATCACAATTTTAGAAATTAATTCTCAGGAACTTTTCCATCAAAGTTTGATATTTTAGGATATTTCCTGTCTCCACCAGTCTCTACTGGTTCCCTTTCATAGGCCTTTTATAACAAAAATTGGAAACCCCCCTTAGGGTATTTTGGCTAAAAAGGAATTGTTTTAAAACAAAAAAAGATTGTGCCAACTTGAACTGAAGTGAAAAATCTACAGGTTGTTGTGCAACGTCCTCTTATTTTTCTGCTCAAAAACTGGTTGTACTTCTGGTTGTTTCACCAGACTGAACTGGAACCAGTTAAAGCACCAGAACAATTTTGATGGAAATGACCCAAAGTGAAAAAACTTAAGGAAGTGACACATGTGCCTGGCCAAAAAATCCAATATGATGTGTTACCAGGTGAGCTGTTGAGGGGCTGATAAGCTGATTTTGTTATCTTCTGACAGAGCCAGGCTAGCAGTTTCCGCCTGTATTTGTATGCTAAGCAAAGCTAACCAGCTGAGTATTTCTCAAAAAGCCAAACAACTTCCTTAACATCTGCTGCTCATTCTTATAGTTTTGCAAGATAAACTCTGTAGTCAAACTCACTCCATTCATGAGGTTCTCATGGTCTCCTGCTGGGTGTCCATTGGCCGCCTTCTTCTGCCTAGAAAGAGCAGAACGGAGAGATTAGAAGATAAAGGGAAGAAAGGATAAAAGGCAGATGATTATAGAGCCCGGAGGACATAATATTGTAATTTGAGGTGTCTGCGTGTTGTGTGAATCTGGAGGAAAATTAAGCTGTTTCTCTCCTTGGCTCTTTGGCTCAGGTGCAAGCTTCGCTGTTATTCATTGGTTTGGCTCTAGGCTCTAATGAAACAATAACTATGAAGTTGTAATGCTGGTTTTCAGATTTAATGGTGTTTGGGTGGGTGGAGGGGGGGTTAAAATCCACACAGGTTTACAAGGTCTTTTATTCCCTCACCTACTGGCTTCTAAAACAAAGTATAATTTGTCGAAAAAGTTGGATGTCACGAGGTTGTCTGCTGTTTTTCCTGTTGCATTCTCTGAGTGACGATAAAAAAAGCAATGACTGCCTTAATTTGTGTACTTTCTGTATTATTGTTGGTTTTATTCATCGCCGTGCTCTTTATTGACTGCGGTTTCTGAGCCAAATTGGCCATTAGGGACATTAGAGCTCTTTTAGCTGTTGGGGATGTATACATATATAAAAACAATTACATTCTACATTTCCTACATGCTAACCCATTTAAAGAGCACATACACTCATTTATAACTGTTGCATTAAAAACATATGATCCCCAAGGACATTCTTTACTGGTGCTCAGCAGAACTGTTCCTCATTGTTGCTGCATCTATAATTACTGTAGTGAAGAATACTCTCTCAGGTATTTATGCTATTTTCAACACTGCAAAGCCGAGTCAGCATTTCCAGCACAAGTACATTGTGTTTCGATAGTTGCCTGCAGGAAGGGTCAACTAGTAAAACCAGGAAATACGCAGGACTTTCCTGACTTCTTCTTAATATGTCAGTGTTTCCTGCAACAACAACACTAATCATGATCATATAGGTCGTGCATGCGTGCGTTTGTGTGTGTGTGTGTGTGTGTGTTTCTGCGCTCACCCCTGGCAGCCAGCACACAGCAGCAGCAGCACAGAGACCAGCAGCAAGGCTGTGAGGGTGCTGAGGGTGATGGCCAGGACCAGCTGCCCACTGCCCAGCCACGACGCCACCCCGGTAGCAGCTGCCGCCCCTGACCCGACGACACCCGCCTCCGGCCCCCACCACACTCCACTCAGCACCGGAGCCATGACGCATCACACTGTGGGAGGAGGGAACATCAGGCAGGTACCAGCTGGGGAAACACACACACACATGAAAAACACATTTAATCAAGCAAATTAAAGAATTTATAAGTTATTATTTTCTTTTAAGATAATTTCTTTAAGAAAAGAGACACTAAATAGGTTTGTATCATGTGGAAAAAACCCACATTATACCACTTTACATAAGATTAAATATTTAGTGGGAAAATCTGCATTTTCATCACATCCTAAATACTCTCTGTTGGTTGAGGATAAGTGCAGTGTACTGAGGGATACAGTCGAACAAACTCTACCAACTGTGTCTATTTGTCAAGCAAACATACTGGATGAAGCTGATTTTGTTGCAGCTGCTTCATCTCAGGAAGCTGTGATGGCCCTCCACCTATTCTATTATGAAAAATTCACAACTTAAGACATGAAAACTTTAATCTGAGCACTGCAGACAGTAAAAACTACATCTTCAATGGAACATGTTTTAATGATCAGACCCTGAAATCTTACATTCATGCAGGTCCTGTAAAGTCCTTGATCACTTTGTGCCTTACATTAATTAATAAAAAGAAATGATTTAATTATATTGTTGAATTCACTGTCAACCAGCAGCTCCACTTCATATTGTGCCCAGCAGGTGGCAGCACATGGCAGACTCAGACTGCAGTATGGGAGTTTGCTGCAGTGGGTCTCACACCAGAGCCTCCACAGCTGCTGTCTGGGCTCTGCAAACAGCATAAGCAACCTCATCACGTCTCTGTCTAACAGCCAAAGTTGGGTTTCAGTGAGCTGATGGAGCCCCTGATGTTATCGCGGCTGATTTATGGCGCCATGTCCTGTTGCAGGTGACTCAGGGCGGAGGGGGGTCGACAGCAGGGATGAGCTCGTGTGCTGCTATGAGCTTAAGAAAACTCCAACTGAAACAAATAAATGTGGGGGTGGAGGGCTTGAGTGTTCCTGTGAGGACATTTGGCACTGCGGTGAATGATATGGAGGGCAGGGCAGGGATGAAGAGACCATCAAAAAAGAGAAAGTGACATGCAGCAGTGAGTGACAGGAGGAGACAGTGAGCAGGAAGGAGAAAAACACTCAAAGTCAGGAGTGTTTTCTCTCTGGTTATCTATCCGTCTGCCCTCTTTTGCCTGTCCTTCTGCTTTCAATCAGCCGACAAGACAGCTACAGCAGAGCTGGCAATGATCGGGAGACACTGACAAAAATATGTCAATCTACCTTTCCTCATCTATTCTTCTCCAGTGTGTGTGTGTGTGTGTGTGTGTGTGTGTGTGTGTGTGTGTGTGTGTGTGTGTGTGTGTGTGCTTGAGCCAAACTCCTGTCTGAAGCAATGTGTATATGCATACAGAATGTGTGTATTTTGTGCCGGTGGTGAGAAAAAAAACTCCATTGTGTCTCTCTGCTCGCCTATGCTAATGCGAACGGGGAGTGTGGGAGCTGGGGGAAGCGCGCCGCCGTCTTCTAGCGGCAAAAGGAAGTTTAGTGGTGAATCAGACGGAGCTGCAGAAGCCAATTTTAACTTCTTCTTCAAAGGCACTGAGGAATTCCTGTTTTTGTTGAAACGCCGGGCTGTGTTTTCCCGGATGAAAAACACACCGGGGCTCGTGTTGCTATCAGTGTGAGTGGATGGTGAGAGGCAAACATAACCTTACCTTGACACCTTGGATGATTAGTCAGGTTGGCCTCGCCTGGAAGAGAGCAGATAAAAATGAGAAGGGGGGTAGAGTGAAGCACTGAGCTGAATGTTATCCTTCGTGTGTGTGTGTGTGTGTGTGGATGCATGAGGGTGGGCTGGGCGAGTGTGTGAGTGGAAGAGCAGCAAGGGAGTTGTGAGCATGTTTGTGTTTTTTAATACCCATATCAAACACATATTGGACAACAGGCTGCCTGCAATCTCGAGGACACACACATACACATACACACACACACTCTGTTTGGGCCTCAATATTCTCCCACACACACACTTAATGTCCATGTTATTGACCAGCCTGCCCATGTAACTGAGAGGATAATGACCAGGTGACATCATGTAACACATGATATTCACTGCTCCACATCATGGACATACATGTTTTCACACAGTCAATAAACTTGCTGAGATTTTGACCTTGATCACCCGCATTATTTTTCCTAAAAATCAAAGTCTGCATGTGGTCAAGTCATTTTCAGGTCTTTCACCCTCGACATAACAATCACCTGGTTTAGAAAAACTCCTTCATTGTGTCTCGTGTGAGAGGCTTCGTGTCCAGGTGTCACTATCAAGCCGCTGTGTGCCAGCTCGCGTGTGTCTCTGACTGCTGGCACTTAAACCAGAATAATTACAGCACTGTGTCACCATGGCAACATTCCCTTCTTCCTATCAGCGCTATTTATGGTGGGAGAGAGAGAAAGAGAGAGAGAAAAAAAATATCCACAGATATGTTGTGAACGCAACTCATACTGTGGAGGAATACTAAGCTGCAGGTGGTGTGTGGTTGTGTCTTTACGCTTGTTTTTGAGCTCAGCCTTCATTGTACGTGTGCTGGATGATGATGATGAAGATGATGGAGTCAAATTAAAAAAGTTTAGGATCAGCTTCTAGACTCCCAGTCAGGGTCCAACTAACTTTTTTCTAAAGATTTCAACATCTAGTGTCCTTCCTGCTCAGGCATCGACCACAGAGGTAGTTTAGTTGTTATTATGTAAACTAACTCTACAGGTGACATCACATGCTGACAGGTGGTCGTGTACGGTATGATGTCATAAGCCTGTCTCTGTTCATGTACGGTAACTAGCATCAGATAGAGGCAATCTCACTGTCAACAGAGCAGCTCCGTCAGCTGATAAGATGTAGCTGAAAGCTTTGGAAAACACAAGTCGGACCCTGTGTTGAGACATTTTTGTTGAGTTGATGTTTCCAAGGTCAACAATAAAATCCTCTGTCTGTGCTCTCTGTCAAGATACACTGAGTTAAGTCAATACGATCGTTTAATCAAAACTAGCCACAGAATGAGATTACTAATTAGAGCAGATCCATCAATTGATGCTCTCACCTGACTCAAGAACTAAATGGTGCCTGAGTATCAATACTTGCTTGTCCCCTAATTTAAAAACATACACACTGCATAGTACTCACTGGGGTCTTTTTCATGCAATGTTACATGGCCAGGAATCACTGTGGCATTTTGGCTCCTCAATGCAGTAAATTAGATCGGTGCATTCCTGTGCTCGACTGCTAATGAGAAGATGAAAAAATTCAAAGCATGCAGCTCTTCATACAATGGGAAGCTGAGGCCCCGCTGACCCAACGGGCCAATCATGATATTACATCCCCGTTTTTCTAATCAAGTATTTCACATAAAGCAAACTTCTGACAAAAATAAACACAAACATGATGGGATTTACCCAAAAAATGAAAAATCATCTTTTGGGAAAATCTATTTGACGTGTGCTTTGATGTGTGGTTTTCACTTAGTGCTCTCTGTAGTTTAACCCATGTCCCATCTGCCCAGGAGATTTATGAACTGAACTGTAGCCAGACACCAGGGGGCGATCAAGACATTTTGGCTTCACTTCAGAGGAAACTTCAAGCTGAGAATTTACAGTAAATAGTCATTATTAGCAAACTTAAGACAGAGATTGCTATCTACTTGACATTACTTAGTCAGTTTGTTGACTTTATGACTTCCCTTTATTCATCCTCTTGTTATTCTACCTTTTAGCATTAGCCATCATCCTGTAATTGCACTGTTCAGTAAACATTACAAAGCCTTGTGCTCACGCAGCCTTAACTTTTCCCTTTGAGGCACAGAGCTCCAGCACATTCCTTGCACCCCCTATCATTTCGGTATTCCTTGTCTTCTACTCTACTATGCCACTTTAATGTCTCTTCCATCGTAACTCAAATGGTATGAGGAACCTGTTAAGTACAAACAGAGATCCAGCTCTGCATAACATTGCCGACATTTTTCCCCGCTGAGCAGAAAATATGCGTGGAATAAACCATTATTCCCTCTGAGGAAAGACTTCATTCCTAAATACTTGGTAAATACCATACATGAAAAGCTCTGAGAAACCTTTTTCGCTGTGGAAAACTCCTCACAGGCCACAACCATGTGATACAAGACACCGAGCCAACGACTACAACTGCACTCCCTCATGCTGTCATTCTCTTTCTCCTGGCGCTTTCAGGCTTTAATGAAAAAAAACAGAAGCCTTGGACGAGAGACAATCAGTGTGGCTGTCTTCTGTTTCAAGCCATAGAAAATAACTGACTGGAAAAGCCATTTGAAAAGCAATGCGTTGTGGGAATTTAAGGCAAGAATCCAAAGTCTAACCTCGCACAGCTGGACACACACACACACAAATAGACCTGGGTCTAACTAAAAGCCCCATCAAGGCTTCCATGCAAGAAACTAGAGCCAAGGAGCTGCGTTATTCAATCTGAGCCCTGCTGCTCCACAGGCACAGACCCTACCTGACACTGCAGCGAAACACACCCGCCAGGCAAAGCCATGTGTGTGTGTGTGTGTGTGTATGAATTTCATCTGTTGGACAAGCTGTTATACAGCAGCAAAAGACAGAGTGTGAGAGAGAGAGAGATTTTACATCCACAGGCAGAGCAGTGCTTCACTTTCTTTCCTTTGTGGCGGTGTGACACCTCCCTCTGCAGGGTCCTCTGGGTGTGCACAGACGGCGAAGGTTTACAGCTGGATGGCTGCTGAGAAATGAGCCCCAGGAAGCTTCTCAGAGGAGAGCTAGAGGCATTTCCACAATAATAAATAATCCAGTTTTCAGGGGAGGGGGGAGAAAAAGCCTCAACTTTCTTTTCAGCAGTCATGCTAGAGTGGTGCAGGAAGCCCAAAGCAGCATTTCTTAAATTTTAAAAGGAGTCAGGAGAGAAGAAAGTGATGAAGTTTAAATAATTAGAATTTTGCTTCATTTGCAGAGCGCATCTTTTTCAGGGAAGCTAACTTGGTATTATCATTACGAAATAATTACATGCAAAAGCACTAATTTGTCGCGCTTTCTTTTATCTTTCTGGACAGCAAAAAAGATGAATACACACATGCACAAAATGTTAAATTAGCATGACGCACGGTCACACTGACAACACACTTTGTAGCTCTAAAGAGACCAAATCAACCCAAAGATTTTATGATCACAAACAACATCGCAGAACCCTGCGGGGGTCTCTCGACTGTTGCATACTGTGCACCAAATTTCAAACAAAACTATCATTTAAAAGGAAAAAAAAGAACACATCAAAGCCTCCTCTAACAACCTCCATCTCACCATTTCATCCCCGTTTCTCACCCCCAGCATGCAGCATCCTACCACAGCATTGTGGGCTGGCAAGTGGCTGTGAAAGAGGAGGAGGGGGGAGTCCTCTCTTTGTTGATCTAATAATATCACAAGGGCGATATGGGCACGATTGGGGTTAGTAACCAATAACTTGCCAATTAAAGCAAGAAGCATGTGCACAAACTACAAATATACTTAAACTGAACACGCTGAGAGCCCTTTTAATGAGGTTTTGGGGGAAGTTTTTAACCTGAAAACAATGAAACACAATGGGCATGGACACATCCCATAATATACAACTCACTGACCATCTTGTCTGACCGGAGGGCCATTTGGATGGTGGGGGAGGGAGAAATGGGGGAAGGGAGAAGAAGGACAGGGGACTGCTGCCAAGAGAAGGGAGAATGGAGGATAAAGAAGGAAAGAAGGATGGGAGGAGGGTTATTGAGATGTACAGAGATCATGAAGCAACCGGAAGAAAACTGAGTTTGATGAACAAGAGAAAAGAGGAGGAGAAGGGGAAGTGAAAATAAAGGGAGAAAGAAGTGGGGAGGGAAACACAGCAAGTAGGCTGAAAGGTGTGTATGCCTGCATAGTCACATAGTGAGACACAAATGTGTACACACACACATGCACACACCCGTCCCCAGGGAGGCTTGATGAAATACAGCTCCCCACAGGCTACAGTGCAAGAGGGACCCTGCCCTGACAGAGACAAACACACACTGAAACACGCCTACATCAGCTGAACTAAATGAATCATTACAAATGAAGAAACCCACAAGTGTCAGTTCAGAAATGACTCGTCAGTGTATGTGTGTGTGTGTGTGTGTGTGTGTGTGTGTGTGTGTGTGTGTGTGTGACTATATGAAATCCAAGTCACCCCCGGCAATCTAATCCACTAATCAGTGTCCATCTCTGTGTGTGTGCCTTTGTATGTGCCCGTGTGTGTGTGTGTGTCTGCAGGCTGGTGCGAGCATGAAAACAGGTGCTTCAGATCAAGGGAAGTGATTTGTGTTGCCGTGGCAACGCTGCCCATCCTAGGGGTTAATGGTTTTAGCATGAGAGGAATTGATCTATCCTCCCTAAATGGGGAAATTGAAACTGCATAATTTAGCAACCCCCCCCCCCTCCTCCCCCTCCCTCTCTCATATTACAGATGTATGTGTTATGTCTCCATCTATACACAACAGAACTACACTCTCTCTCTCTCTCTCTCGCAAGACACAGTAGCTTTATTTGTTAGCAGCAACATTTATATTGATCTCCCGATGGGGACACGTAATGGAATATAAGGCTTTTTCCCTCGAGCAGATAAACGTTTCACTCCCCGAAGATTCAAAGAGGAGCGACAGTCTTGCAACAAAGCCTCTTATCTTTTCATTCTGCAAGGCGCACTGCACATTTTCTCACATGTTAAATCTGTTTCTTCTCCCTCTGTGAGCTTATTATACCGCAATGTAAATATTTTGCTAGATGTGAACTATATCCTCAAAGTTTTTGGACTTGTCCGCCTAATGATAAGTCCTTCACCGGCACATTTTAAAGGACGGCTGGGTGGTCTCGTGGTTAAGCGGAGAATCTGGTTTCAAGAATTCAACCTCATCTTTTCTTTACTTGAATCCCTACCAGCTGCAAGGCCGCAGAAGCAGCAACATGTGTCTAATGTCTCCACCATAGCATCACAGTGTCCTTTAGTGCCCCATTACAGTCCATAGAGGCTCTGTGTGTTTATATTAATGTGTGTGTGTGTGTGTGTGTGTGTGTGTGTGTGTGTGTGTGTGCGCCTGTAAAATCGGCCTCTAGTTAATGTCACACAGCCCCACGGGACAGAACCATATCCTGTCTTCCTCTCCGGTTTCTTTCCAGGGCAATGATGACCATAAAGCCTCCCACTGGCCTGCAGATGTTGCAGCGCACAGAGACGCTACTGAACCAGAAACGGCTGTATTTTAATTGGATAACACAAAGCTGAAATTTAATTGAGGCCGGATCTCCTCAGGCATGTCACTTATCTGACTACTGGCTGGAAAATGCTATTTTCAGAATTTCAGGGTATTTTTTTTTAACAAATAGAAGAGCTTATATTTGGTATATAAATCACTGTTGTGCTGCATGGTTCACATTTCGTCTTAATTTCTCCATTTTTCAGCATCTCATGTAGGCTTTTCCTCCTCTATTCCACTTTATCTATCCCATTATCATCTTTTTTTCCAATGCCTAAGGCTGTTGCTTTGCATTTAAATTGTTTGGACTTCATTCTGTGAGCGTTTGTTCAACTACGCTCAACAGCGTGTGAATGTGCGAGGTGCTAACACACTCTGCAGACACACTACACTCCTCTCACCCTCAAACACTTAAAGCATTTCAATTTCAGTTCCACTTTTCTCCTCCCCTCCCTTCCTTTGTCCTCCTGAAGAACAGCTTTCTCATGCTCGCCTTGTTGTGTGTCTCCTATGTATGAATAATCTCTCGGTTTCTGATTCTTTTTCACACGCTCCCTCCCTCCTCAAAAAAAGGGGAAGTGTACGTTGGTGTTGGAGTTGTGAACCTCACCCATCAGTAAAAACAAAACTGTCTGCAACTACCAAAACTACAACGTGCAAAAAACAAAGTTAATGCATGTGTGCTTGCTTAGGTTAAAATGAAATGTAAAAAAATTGAGCTAAATTCAAAACGAGCCATTATTTTATCCTCTATGTAATGACAAAGCACTTTTTTTTTCCCACTCGCTCCGGCAGAAAAATGTGTCCTGTCAGTTTCTCAAATTGATTAGCTTTGTGACAGAGCTGCCACTCAGCTAATAATCTGAGGAAAGGAAAAGAGAAGCAACTTTAGTAATTGTGCATTGAAGCCACTGTCAGTGATTAAACAAACCAGCCAGGCGCATCATCCAAATATGTAGATGGGAGCATGAAAGCGTGAAAAAAAGAGATGGATTGCTGTAATGATTTCAGGGCTGTCACTCACATTTAAGCGACCTTCTCTGCAAACACTAGCGATGGGGGGGGGGGGGAATGAAGAGGCTTGGACAGGGTCATAAGGTAATGTTGCTAATGAAGAGGGTTCACATGTGAGTCTTGTTTGTCTGCCATTGTGCTTCCTGCCTTAAACTAAACTGATACTTGACTTAAAAAACAGACCTTAACATCACTCATAAATGCAGATACACAAACACACACACACACCTCTGATTTGAGAGCAACAAATTTATTCAGCGCTGCATAAAAATTCTCTATCATTGTCACCTTGAGATAAAGATTATCATTAAAGTGAATGAGGAGTCCGTCTGACCACATCATTATTCAGTGGCGCTGGCCTTATAATGTGTTGAATAGCCGCCAAGATAAAGGGATTATCAGGGTGGATGGAATATGATGAAGGATGCTGTGTGTGTGTGTGTGTGTGTGTGTGTGTGTGTGTGTGTGAGGTAATTCATTCTAAAAGGTGCTAATGAGATGCAACAGATGCCTGCAGACGCGTGATCTCATTCTCACTCGTTGCTTGTACACATGGACAACAAACACACATGCACACTCCCCATCAAAGATGCTTTGAAAGCACCGTTATCATTCTTTCTTATTCCACGTCTTGCAGACACGCTGAAAAGCTGGGGAGGCTGCACACACCATCACCGCCGCTCTGAGAAACTGCCACGCAGCACTTCATTTATCTCCTCCTGTGACAGCAGCCTTTTGGACAAAAGGCACAGGGCAATAGGGGGAATTAATAGGAGGTGTGTGTGTGTGTGTGTGTGTGTGAGCATATGAGCAACTGAAATGGAAATGTGATCCCTCTTTACAAGGCTCTAACCACAGCAGGGGTGGGTTTATTAGACAACCCAGACGGGGTGAATGGCAGGGGGTCGAACCTTTTCAACCCTCTGTAGTGTCGGACCATAACACACTGTGGCTGCGCTCGAGAGGGAACACAAGTCTGGTGTGCTAATGGGAGTGTGTGTGTGTGTGTGTGTGTGTGCATATTTGAAGAGAGGTTAAGGAGCAGTGAGGAGGGAGGATGGGGAAGAGTTGGGAATGAAAAAGTGAAAGGAGTGGAAGGAGGCTGAGGCCTGCTGATGCAGCTTGTGACCTTTTAGTGCGATCCGTTTTTCAGACATACTTCCACCAGCTGAGATTGTTTAATATCACACCCCACACACACACACACACACACACAAACTCGACCCTCATCCTCCCTATCTCTGGCTCTGATGGTGCTCCTCTCCCTTGTCCTCCACCTCACACAAACCAACAGTTCTTCCACTTTCTGCCTGTCCTCTGCTGCTCCAACAATCTGGATCTCTGTTCTCACCCTCCCTGTCAGTCTCTTTTTAATCTGTCGGGCTGTTCTCCCTCCACCTCTCTGGCTTCATCCGTCTGCCCTCAATCTCCCCTCTCACCTCCCCTCCGTTCCTCCAGAGTCTCGTCCGTCTCCACTTGTTCAACACGTCTGCTAGCCCATAAAGATATGGTAAAATATGGAAGCCTGCAGGGACTCAAAGGGCATATCTGCAATCGGGGGGTGGATGGATGAAGAAGCCATAGGGGGGGTTGAAGCCAAACATACAGCAGCCTCTATACAAGCTATGAGGAGGAGAAAGAGTTGAGGGGTGAGGGGTGAAGAGAGGGGGGTTGGGACGCTGCAAGACATGGCAACCCTCAGACAGCAATCTTCAGATTTCCGGTTAAACCCTCACGCCTGAGCAACTCTGGGTGATTGCAAGAGGCAGATACGCCTGTGCCTCCACCTTTTTTTTTTCACAATTCCATTTGATTTCTCATTTCACAAGCCAAAAGCATTTTCCATATTTCATTTCGCTAAGTAGGAAAGGTGTTCAGTGAAGAAGAGGCACTCCAGGTCAGGGAGGAGGCATCAAAACCAGCAGCGGCTCTGCAGAGAAGGTGCATAAATTATCCATTTGTTAAGGAATATGTTCAATATATCGGGAACTGGGCTTATTGATGAAAGTTAGATGAGGAGATTGACACCAGTCTTACTTCTGTATGGCAAATATTATACTACAACCAGTAGCATGTTAGCTTAGCTTAGCATAAAGACTAGAAACCTTTTTACTACAG
This sequence comes from Ctenochaetus hawaiiensis, assembly GCA_029783645.1. Taxonomy (NCBI): domain Eukaryota; kingdom Metazoa; phylum Chordata; class Actinopteri; order Acanthuriformes; family Acanthuridae; genus Ctenochaetus; species Ctenochaetus hawaiiensis. The sequence continues at coordinate 9,993,389 of JAPZDY010000008.1, read as the reverse complement.
GAGATAAAACCTGTCAAGTTGTGGTATCTGTGTAAGTTCTTGGCTGAGTGAAGTTACCTTCTCCCTCCAGGAAGTCACTGTAACAGGCAAAGAGAAGGTCTAGCACAGATACCTGTAACACCTGACTTATAGCTTGTTTGCTGTAACTTTTACTCTACAACAAGACATAACATGTTAAATAGTGGGCTCGAGAGGTGCTGACAGGCAGATTTTGCTACCTTCAGGTACAGCGAGGCCAGCTGTTTCCACCTGTTTCCAATCTTTGCGCTAAGCTATGCTAACCAACTAATTTAGGCAGCTTAATATTTACCTTCCAGACACTAAAGTGGTGCCAATCTTCTCATCCATCTCACTGCAAGAAGGGGAGTGAGCATATTTCTCAAAATGCCAAACTTCTTTACGCTTGCAGTCAAAGTAGGCAGTGTCACTCACTATTTACCATCAGTTTCACCTGCTGTTTGCCTGTGAAGACACCAAACATAGCTATGCACTGCAGATGTCTCCCTACAACCACGACTGGAGCCAAAAACTGCGTAATCCCACAGCTAAAACCTCCTTCTTCCTCAAACTTGTTTCTATATTCGACAGCTACATGAACCAGAGCCCAAAACATGTATAATAAATATAAAACACGATAGAATATTTATTTACAAAGCGGCGTTGGCTGCAACAGCCCTTCTCAAATCAGTTAATGGGGGCGTCTCAGTGTGTCCCCGGGGAGAGCTGAGAACCAAATGAACCAACTGAATGTGTATCAGGGCAGAAAACAGAACGCCTGCTGGTGGCGGAAAATCTGCTGTCAGTCACACACACCAAACACAATTATTTACGCACACATTCAGGCACACTCAGGAATTTAGACGCAAAAAATACAGCGAGAAAACACACACACACACAGTCATCTGAATAGAGATGAACCAATTAGCAGGCGACAGACGTCAGCGTGACAGAGAGATGGAGGGAGCGAGAAGGAGTGAGAGATGCGAGAGAATACATTAAAGCACTCAGTTTGCAGGCGGTGGCGGCGGCGGCCGGAGAGGAGAAATGCAACTGAGACACCTTCACACTCTGACACTCTGACGCTGAAGTGGCCAGAGGCAAATCCATCCTGACACAGTGGGTGGATAATGTGGCAAAATGTGTGAGGAGAGCGGGACAGACGGAGTGACACTCGCCGATATTATTCACAGAGGGACACAGAGGAGGAGAGACTGAATACAAATCCAGACTTTCCTCAGATAAATGATGCTGAATATGGATGGATGACAAGTTGGAAGATATATCACCTGCATCTTTGTGAGTCGTTGACAAAAACAAGGTTTCAGGACTGCTTCAGTGCTCTAGATCCTACAAGTTTCTGTAACTTTTTGTAATTTGATTTAAGATTTACTTTCCAGCCTCTCAAATAGGCCAGTTTACTGCTTTTCCATATCCTCTAAGACAGTAAACTGAACATCTTTTAGTTTTGAACTCTTGGACGAACACAGAGATTACAAGATTGTAACTTAGGGACATTTAACATTTCATACACTAAGCAACTACTTGATAAAAAAATAATAATCTGATTTATTGAATTCAATAGTAGTGGCTTAAACTGCATTAGGAGTCTGTAAAGATGGACGTGTTAACCCATGTGCAGTCGGTGTGCACAGCCTGCAGATTCAAACACAAAAATGGGGAAGTGCTGAAATTTATTTTGTGTAGCTTTTTGGATGGTTAAAACCTAATTTAAGTTTAACACCTTGGTCCAAAATCTTGTACAGGTGTTCAGCTGGGACTGAAATCTGCTACCTGCAAATGTAACTTCATGCAACTGAGACAGAAACTAATAACTGTGAATTCAGAAAGCCAGTTTAATTGCATTTTAATCTAGAGAACTGTTGTTTTTATTCAGTTTGTCCTTTGCCCACCACTGTGCACACACACACACACACACATACACAAACACATACACACACACACATGCAAACACACCTGAACTCTTAACATACACACTCTTCCAGAGTGCCCCTCCATATCAAGAGCCATTACATCACAAATTGTAAATTACCTCTCAATGCTCCTGACCGCACACTCATATCAGGCCATTAGCAAGGCCCTGGACACTTAACACACTCCACGCAACACACACACACACACTCTTTACTGCTCTGACCCATCAAGTGCTGCTGATTTCTCTGGTTGAAATCACCCTGGGTGAAATGTGTAATTCAACATACGACACTATATCACAGTGATGATGGCTTGTCTTTATGGTTTGGGTACTTAAGAAGTGTGCAACTCTCTATCAGCGTCAAATCAGTTACTGTGAATCAGGCGATTAGAGCAGACAGGATGTTGCTCTGTGCAGACGGCGAGGATTTCTCAAAGGAGGAAGTCGATTAAAGGAAAAGGGACATGGGGTCTTTAAATAGATGCTGAGTGAAGTAAACCACCTCTTGGTCTTTGCAACATGTTATCCACTCTATCTGCTGTCTTTTCAGTCATGTTCTGCTGCTTACTAACCAGAAAAATCCTAAATATAATAAAAATAATCTTTCAAAAAAAAAATTCCCAGCCAAACTTTGTGCGAATGACACTTCTGAAGCTTAAGGAGAGATAGAAAAGGCAACATCAGCTGACACAGCAAGGAGCATGAAATCATCTCTTGAAGGAGGAATTAACAGTGTGAACGGAGCCAGAGAAGAGATTGCAGATTTGGTCCTAAGCTGCTTGGGCACAAAAATGACATCCTCAATCCCCCTCACTTCCTGCGACGAATGTTTGATGCTCGATTTCCTAGAAAAACCCAACTACAAATTTGAAGACTTGAATTTGAAAATGCACTTATGATGCATTTAGGTGCATTCCGGACACATGAGTGTTGCATTTCCACTTTGAACTCCAACAGGAGTCCACTAAAGGTTACAGAGTCCACCAGGATGTGTGTGTTTGTGAGGGAGTGAAGTTTGACCAGGGCTAAGCTCTGGTGTGAGGACTGTTGCCAATTGTATTCCAGTGAGAAGTCTAAAAATATCTCACACTCACACACACACACACGTACCTTCCCAGGCAAATAAGCTAGGGATCAGAAGATAGAGAGCGGGATTCCCGAGAGGAATCAGTGGAATGTAAACAGGCCACCCACACACACACATTCAGTGCTTAATCAGAGGCCGTGAGATGACGGCCTCATCTGGAAAAAGATGCCCCAGAGAACAGCTCAGTTTGTTGGGACTGTCCTCTCGATTTACCCCGTCTGTCCTCATATCGTCCTCCGAAATGCCTCATGAGAGGCTACAGGAATGCAGCTGCGTGCTGGGAAATATGTCAACCTTCACCCTTTTGTTTTTTTGCATTAAACATCCTGTGTATAAACCTCGCAGAATTTAATGTGCAATAATGCAACTGCAGCCATAATAAGAGACATTAGCATTTAGGCTAAAGCTATACGATGGGTACTCAGACTCAATAAAAAAACAAGACAGATTTATTCATGTTATTATCACACACACACACACACACACACACACACACACACATTAATAAACAGACAGATCTTTATTCTAATCCTTTGAATGGCTATTAAAAGAGACA
>JAPZDY010000008.1:9974781-9989713 GCA_029783645.1 Ctenochaetus hawaiiensis | reverse complement strand
TATCACACACACACACACACACACACACACACATTAATAAACAGTCAGTTATTTATTCTAATCCTTTGCATGGCTCTTATAAGTGACACCAGTAATTTTCTCCCTAAGTCACATTCATGCGTTTCTGTGTGTGTGTGTGTGTGTGTGTGTATGCATGTGTGTGTGTGTATATGTGTGAGCTCAGACACATCACTCAGTGGCAGCGAACATACCCAAGATGCACCTCAGCTGCTTTGAGACGACTGCAATCAATTACTCTCGTAGCAGAGCTAAACTTTTGGGGGGTTAGCATGGTGCTCAGAGGCATTAATTTGACATGGTGTTTTTAATAATGCACACAAAGTTGCTAACCCCCTGCTGTTTTTTACACTTTCTCCACCATATGACGCCATTGTTGTGTTATTAGGCTTATGGCCCACATAACCAGCTGCTCTAGAAATGACTTTCTGGGTCGTGGGGGGATTACGGTTGGGCTAACGCTGCAGCACACAGTCCTGGGGGCCACAAATGGGTCAAACACTGCCACAATTCAAAAGCAGCACAAACAATGAAACAGCCAGCACTAACCTTGAAAGTTCATTCCTTCCTCATCAGAAAGTCACAAGGGGGCTCTTTGCAGTTAATTAGTAGGAACAAGTCTAGACAAGTGAAAGTAAACAGGAGCTAATTTCCTGTGTTTTGGCTTCTCCCGGCCTTGTCCCGTGGTCAGTCTTGCCGCTTAGCTTAGCAGAGTTAGCCATCCTTCTGCTTGAGGCTACCGCAGCTATTGTTCTGCTGACAGGCCACTGATAAACAGCTAGTGGCTCCCTGTGTTTCTGCGGCTAAACTCGCCACAAGTGCTGCAAATAAAAAAGGAACCCCGGAGTTTGAAGCCGCCTGCCTTTGAAAGGGTGGATTCCCATCGTTTCAAGTTGGTGATTCTTTCTTTAGCCGGGACAGAAACTGTGTTCATTTCAGCTTTCAAGTCCTTTTATAGTGAGTTTGTTTGCAGAACAGGCTGACACGTTTGTTTAGAAAAAAACTACATTGGTGAAAGAAAAAGAAAAACATCAGAGGAAATGTAAAAGCCACAAAAGACACACTACATATAATAGCTAGCAAGAAAGGACAAATGTATTTTTGAAGTTTCAGTGGGGAGTTCCGTCTCAGGACCGACTCGGAGTTTAAGACAATAAGAAAATGTACAGAAAGACCATTTTATATTTTAAAGCAAAAGACTATAAGTGGAAACATGTTATGACTGAAAGAATCATGTCATCATTACTATCAGTCTGTCTCAACTACTATGTATAGAGTCAGTACTCTTCAAAAGCATCTTCCTCATTGATCCTTTGACTTCATACATTAAAAGGTAAGAAAAGAAAAGCTAATATGATAAAATAATATACTTTATGAGGTAACACTGGCCTTATATTTCACTGTTTTATAACAACTCATTAAATTAGCCTGTAACAGTAAAGTATCAAGCTGACAGCCCTTTTATATGAGGTTTGTTTAAAGGTAAATAAAGCTAGCAGAGGTGTGGAGTTAGTCCAAAGAGCCCCCACTTCATCCTCAAAGATTTTTACAGGAAACAGGGTGGAAAGGAAAGTAGAAAAAGATATAAAGTGACTGCTGAAGCACAACAAGCTGCTGGGAGGCTCAATTTACTCCACTGAAAGTACTGAAAAGCACCTTTAGGATTAAAAAAAACTCTTCATAAAAACTCATCATGGAAAGTTATTGACCTTACATCTCTCGCTGATGACTTACAGTCGTACAAAGTCCTAACTGAACAAAGAGGCGCTTGTTATTCACCTCACAGAGCTTCCTATGAATAATTAATCAGCGCGTGGAGCCGTTGATCCATGTGATGATTCAATAATGAGCTCCATAGCCTGATCCTGGGATTTGTCGAGTGGAGCGTCGCACGCTCTCCGGGGGAATACAGATCTCATGGGTTATAAAGAAAAAGTTCAGAGCACCAGCAAAGACAGGATGTGCGAAAAGGTGTGAGGTGTGACATATGTTACAACCTGCAGTTTCACCGGCAACACACACGGTGTTCATCAGTGCACTGACCCGTGCAGAGGAAGTGCTGACGGTGCAGCCGCGTTTATAGTTTTTCAGTATTGCGATGCAGCTTCATGGTCCTGAAATGAGAGGGAATTGATTTGGAAATGTCCATGCAGTTTTCTTTAGGTCGCTGAGAGAAAAACAACCAATGACACTTTTTCTGTCAAGATTGTTTTCACTGCATTATTTTGGATAGTTTCAAATTAAAGAAATGAGAAAATATGTTAGAAGAGAGAGCTGGAGTGTGCAGAAGTCCTACTAAGTATGTCACATCGTAACTCAGGTAATGTTTTATCTCTAAAGTAGAAATAAAAACTGTTTAACAGTCATTGTTGTTGTCTTCATTAAGGATTTTAACTGTTTAAAGCTTATAACATTAAGTTTTTAATCTTATTTTCTGTTTTGAGTCTATGGGCTTTTATTTTGAAAATAAAATTCTGTTATCTCTTAACAAAACGCAAAAAAAGAGGAAAAATGAAAGAAAAGAAATGAATGTTTGATTTACTAGCAACCCTCTGAAATCAATGTCTTGGTAGAAAGCTAACTATCTCAGCAAAAGCGTGCTAAAAAACAGAAATCAAATGTGCTTTTTTGAGCTTAATATCATTAAATATTAAATGTTAAACCAAATCTGCTATTTTAAGGCATCACTTTTGGCTTTGATAACTTATGGTGGACATCTGTGACTGCGTTTGACCCTGCATAAATTATTAATCACTTAATAGAAAAATCAATAGCTTAGTAAATAATTAATTTCCTTGGAGCTCTAGAAACAACAGACCTGTCCTTTAAAATACACAGTCAAAGTTGCAGAGAGGCAAAAAACTGAATTCATGACTTGAGTCAAAGCAGTTGTGGAACAGCAGGATATGAAGGCGCTCTGACTGCCCTCCGGTCAGCTGTGAGTGAATTCTTAATTGTGTGTCAATATTTGCTCCATCCACAGCTGATTTATGTGATCATGAGGGAGAGACGGCGTCTAACAATGCATCTGTGTTTGTGTATCCAATGACAAACACCCTGAGATCAAGGAGATCTTGTTAACACCCCTCCTGATGTTCGTGTCAGAAGCCCTCCCCGGGTCTTGTTATCACTCAGAAAGGCCATGTCGCACAAAGGCAGCGTGTCCCAGTAATAGTCTGAAAAAAAAAAAATGACGAGGCATAACGGCGGCCTCGGAGATGCCTCGCAGGGTATCAAACAACCTTGGAAGTGCGGCATAGGAGGGGGATGAAAGATGACGCAGAGAAAACACAGACACATTACACACTGATTATCCCTGATGACTCGCTGGCTTTGAACATCCCTGATGTTTGTCTGTCTGGGGTGTGTGTGTGTGTGTGTGTGTGTGTTTACTTGTCTGTGTGGGTTTGGCCTCATGACAAGTTAAAGCAACAACACTGCAATCACGTTGAAGCGTCTGAAATGAGCAGAATGGCAGGTCAAGACAGTTACAAGTCACAGTAAATATGCACTATGGTGTTAAAATAATCCCATTATAAATTTATAGTGACCATAAATTTTTACTTAAATTATTCTAAGCTTCATTTCTGGTTGGCTCATGTGAAGTAAATAATCTATTAAACCTTGTTCTCACCTTCCTTTGCAGAGCTCTGCAGAGGAACGACTCCCATTCACTGTAAACATTTAATAACACTGCTGCAGTTTGGCTTTAATCGAAGATGTTTTTGCATTTTTATGACACGTCTGTGTTTATTTGGAGCGGCATGGCTTTGTGTCTGTGTGTGCATTCGCAGGAAGTCCCAGGTAGACTGTGACTAAAGCGATGCCAGCTGCTGTGAATGCCACAATAGCGAGTCACTGGCAGCAAAATGAGCGATGAACATCAGTCATTCTTTAACACACACACACACCCACACAAACACACACACACAGCGCAGAGGGAAAGTGTGTGGGTCCTCTTGCTCATTCGTTGTAATTCTCACATAATCCTTTACTCTACGAAATGACACAGCTGCCAGACATATCCTCTTTACTGGCGCCTCAAACCTCCACTCCTTTCCTTTCCTCTCTCTCTATCTCTCTCACACACACACACACACACACACACATGTTCTACAACCAAAAGACATCTCTAACAACATCCACCCCAACGCTGTATCATGATTATTTATGCACATCGGCTACAGTGCACAAGCATGTGCATTCATCACCAGGACAACTCGATAATTGCAAACAAACAGGAAGTCCATTCATAATATTCCATTTGTCATCTACTAACTGTGACAGAGCAAAAAATCACTGAGCAGCTTCAGACGGATGGAGGGGGGACGAAGATGAAACAGTGCGCTCACTTCCTGTTTGCCGGGACAGAACACACCCTGTTTATGCAATGGGTTTTGTTTAACAGACGGCCAAATGTTCACAAACACACAAACTTTGCTTCCTAATCCTCCAAATCGTTTGGTATTACAGTTGGTCTGCGATTCATTGTTGGTGGAGTTCCTTTTTGAGTCTCACATTCTTAGGAAAGCCGATGAACATAACAAACTCAGCTGTAAGAAAGCTCCTTTACTGCATCACTGCCTCTGTGCAGAAGCCACATGAATCCTGGAACAATTGAATTTTTAAAATAAAACTGGTTGTATGCCTCCACCAGCCAGTCAAGTAGTAGTTTCGCGTCCATCTAGACTTACTTAATCAAAACTTTGAAGGAATTTAATTAACTATTTGGGGGAATAAAAGTTATGATACTACTGTGGTTAGGGTTGTTTGTATGAATACAGTAATTTCTATTAGAAATTTGTGTGAAAGTTTTAATTTGTGTCTTCTTTTTAAAGTTATAAATAAAAATATGTTTTTGAAGTCACACTGACCTTGACTTTAAACCACTAAAGTTGCATCAGTTTGTTTGAGTCCAAGTTGACATTTTTTTTAACAAATTTGAAGAAATTCCCTCCTGTCGTTGCTAAGATATCCTGTTCACAAGACAGGCAACCTGGAAACAAGATGCTTCAGGTCTACTTTTGATGCCAGGGTGAAGACATTAAAATGTGATGATGTTTATATAAAAGTGTAGAGGTGAAATAAGAACACAGGCCTCTCCAGGTACAACATGAAAGAGGAGAAAAAAAGAGCAGGGAATCAGGATACGGGGAGCCCACATGCCTAGCTGGCACTTTGGTGATGCCTGTCATGATGCCATCCTTCGCCTAGCAACCCTGTAACCCGGGGCGACAGGGCCTTGACGATGAACAGACTCGGTGGTTCTCCATTTGCTTGTTGCCAAGAGGCTGATAATGCAGACCTTTCAGATCCGCACACACACACATACACACACACACACACACACACACACACACACAGACAGACACACACGTGCATAAATAAAAACACTTGTGTATGCATGAAAACACAAAGCAAAGACACGGACTGACATGTCCTGCAAGGTGCATGCATGCTATCATGCCTGCACACACACACACACAGACATGAAGGGGAGGAATGAAAGAGAACAAGCCTGTAAGCTTGTGAACAGACGCAGACTGGTCCCTCAGTGCTGTTATCCAAGTGATTGAGTTACTGAGAAAGTCAATATACTACCTCACATTGAGAAAAGAGAAATCGATGCTGTTACACCATCCGTGCTATTCATCAACAGCTAACAGCACAAGACAATTCAAAAAGACCGTCTGTTTAGTGTTAGTGTGCAAACAAGAGAAAAAGGACGGAGCATCAAGTGCCACAACGTGGAGAAACGCTTCTGTCAATAACACGGCGTTCATGAATGCATCGTTTGTATATTCATGAACCACACCCCCACATTTTTACGGACAGCTCCTCAAAAAAAGAGCAGCAGATCGTTCAGTGCTGACTCCGGACTCAACGGTGCTGTGATCCGCCTCCCCGCAAATTCTTGTTGATTGAATCCGTGCATGCTGGGCTGACGACGTCAACTTCAGGAAGCACGGCGGGGTTAACTCCGCCGGAATAAACGAGCGGGCTATATGCTAACTTCCAGCCGTCAGGGGATGCGAGATGACAGCGCGGAAACAAGTGCTGAAAAAGCTCAGAGTGAACCGTCAGCGCCGACGTCAGAGCAAATGGGATGTGAAGTTTCTGGAACAGTGATGATATTGTTGGGGAAAGCAACACAGGGGGCTTTAGGTTACCATCTCTGCACAGCTTCTGTTGATAGAAAACAGGAAGAGCACAGCACTACATAACCACTGCACTGCTGGTTTTTAACATCTCATGGTAGAAAATCACATATTCTCCAATTTTCTCTGTTAATGCCCCTCTGAAAAACATCTCTGTGGAGTTAAAAACAGCTGGGCAAGAGTGCAGTCTGTCTCTCTGTAGAGTTTATGGGGCTTAAACTAACTATTATTGCATTAAATGTGAGAGTATTGTGTGACAGGCAATGCAGAGTCATTAGCGGTGTTACTTTCAGCATACAGCACGCTTAATGAGAGGGCACGGCCACGCTGCCTGAGTGATTAGTTACTGTGGAGGCTGAGGGCCAACACTGATTTCTGTGTTTGCGTGCAAGAGGCAGGGGGTTTGTTCATTTGTGTGTTCAGAAAGAAAGGGGGGGGGGTCTATTAAAACTGAGTCAGACAGGCAGACACACACAAAAAACCCCCCACATTTATTTGAAATATTAGAGTCTTGTAGATAGATAGACTGGTCATTTTTCATATTTATTGTAAGAAACTCCCTCTTACGTCATGGGAATTGCTGCGAAGTGCATTTACTAGAAGTCAAAATCAATGAGATGTTACTGAAACCTAACAAACAGAAACAGAGCCAGAGATCTGTATTCAAACGCCAAGCCCCAACTGCTTTGTTTTTTTATGAGGCATTGTGTGGCTGAGAGGAGCCTAAAAATAACCTTCATAACATGGTTGAAAAGAAGCTAATCCCCCAGCCTCATTTGTCGCTCTGACTCAGGCTTTTAATTTCCCGGTTTATGACTGGGTGTGTGTTTATAGCCATCAGTCAGAGTGCATGTGTGTGTGTGTGTGTGTGTGTGTGTGTGTGTGTGTGTGTGTGAGTGAGGTGATTGTGTGGGGATGGGAGAGGAACAAACTGTCAAATAATATAGACTACATATGTGTGAGCTGATGTGGAATTCCCCCCCCTCATCTTTTAGCACCACAGCCGCCTGTTTTTATCAAACATTACTGAACAGGAGGACTGAATAGGCGCTATTTACTGTGTGATAAAAACAGACCATTCTTTATTGCCCCTGACAACTTGAGAGGGAACAATTCTCCGAACGTTTATTCAAGTCAGAGCCAGAATGCAAAAGCAAAGCACAGAGAAACACCCACATCCTACATCTGTAAGCACACACTCAAAATCCGCTTATTTCAATCACCCTGTTGGTCCAACAGAGCCATGACAGTGCACTTAAAAAGTGGATTGCTGATGATACATTAGATGATCAACAGAGAAGGAATCGGTAATTGCAATGATAATTGATTAATGATTCCAGCAGATGTAAATTATTCAGGCAGATGTAAACAGACTGTGTTACTTAAAAGCATTCACATTTACCAACGCAAACACACATTACACTAATGGCCGGGGTGACCAAACAAATACAGATGCTCATACAGATGGACACCTTCACATACCAAGGCAGTATAATCATAAAAAGAACATCCTAGGGTTTTAAGCCAAACAATCAATCAAGAAAGTAAGTGATTTTAAAATTACTTAATTTATTTTAATCTAAGAAATATATACATCATGAAAGTAATATTTACTTGGCATATTAGCAGATTGAGAGTGAACACGACAAACCTCACATCAAACCTTTTAGCTAAATGCTAAGTCCAGAGTGCAAACATGTTAGCGCTGAACAAGCTAGCATGCTACTGTTTAGTGGGTGCTAAATAGACCATATTTACCACTTTAGTTCAGCATGTTGGCATGCTAATACTTGCAAAGCAGTACTAAACACAAAGTACAACTGAATTTAACCAGTTTTACACACAATATTTGATCATAAACCAAAGTAGAAAAAAACAATAGGACAAATTAAAATTTTGACCTGATTATTAGGGTCAGGTTTCAGCACTAAAACCAGCAGCTCACTGAAGCAGACATTTTATCTGCATCTGAAATCTGAATCTCACCAAAATGTCAGCCTTGAGTTTGTGCTAGACAAACAGTAGGAAGATCAACACGGTTAAAACAGGACACAGTCTCTGATGACGACAAACGCTAAATTGAACAGCGATCCGTCTGACAGTTGTTGAGATTGAGTTTGATTTCAGAGGTGGTCTGACAGACTGATATTGCCAAACACAAGGAACCAATTTTCAAATCAGACGCTCGTTTCACTGCCAAAGACGTTTCATTGATGCTTGAAGATTTTTCAGATGATCCAAATTTTTTCCAAAAACTTCCAAGTATTACGTTCTCCAGCCAGGTTTAGGAAAATAGGCGAGGGGGATTTGATTTGATTGGAACATTTTACATCAGAGTACTGAGAATGTTATGTCTGCTATGTCTGGCAAAATCAGCTTCAAGTAGGTCTGATTACAACTTGGATTTCCTGCTGTCACTTCCTAGTCTGTCTGAGAGTTGTCATTGGCTCTTTTCCCCAAATTCCTATTCCTCCTCCTCCATCCTCCCTGTTTTTCTCCTCCATCCTCCTTTACATCCTTCCATTTTTACATTCTTCTAGGTCTAGAGACACTTCTGATTTATTTCTGGATGACTCATATCATAACCTCCACCTAAAGCAGAGCCTTTCTTTTTTTAAAATTCCACTGTTAAACCCTGAACAATCTCTAAGGGAGGCTGTATGTTAACATCTACTCTAGGTACAGAGAATGGTGGCAGGTGATAAACAAAGGTATCCCATAGAGTTTAAGCCTAGTGCATTAGAAACTAGTTATCTATACCACACTTCATCCTCAACTCTGTCAACTTGAAAGAACAGACTAGAAAGTACTTTTCTTCACTTCCCTTCACGGGGTTCCCTTTTTTTCTCATTTCCCCTGTCCTTTCTTATTTTCTTCCTCTCTCTTGTCTCCTTGATTCTCTTTTCATCTTCACCCCTCCCTTCTAATCCTCCATTTTCTCCAACTCTCCTCTCCTCCCATCATTTCCTCTCCTTTTTTCTCCTCTCCTCGGCCCCTCGGTATCCGTAGAGATCTCTGGGGCCCGACTCTGGTTCAAAACCTTTTTATGTCGCTGTTGTCTGCAGCTCGGCAGAGCACCCTGCTGTGGTGGGTCTTAAAAAAAAGGTCCATTCCTCTCTCTTACTCTCTGGCACTCATATCCCTTCTTTTTTACCCGAAGCTGGAAGGTAAACCACTTTCATCTTCCCCTCCTTCAATTTCCCCCTCTTGTCAAAATTCCCACTCCTGCTCTCCAAGAAGAGGTGCAGCTTCCACAATGCAACTTGAGCGTTTCAGCTTTGTAGGCATTTTTCAAAAAACGTGCCTCTCCCTGGACCGAGAGTATACTCCCTACAACCTCACTGAGCTGTGTAGAAAATAGATTAGAAGAGTCAAAGATAAGTGTCTGCCAAAAGTGAGATGTTCTGTGATGCATTATTTATTGTTTTGTCCATCCAAGAGTGCAAAGCAGAAGTATGTCCATGTTCCTCTCATAGAAAACAAAGAGAAGCAGCCATGAGGCTTGGACCAGGGAGTTTTTGGGTGCCGTTTGGCTTGAAAAGGGCCGACTGACTTCTGATAAATAGAGAAGTTTTAGCTCTACAGTATTTAAATTTTGCCAACGTTTGAAAATGTTTCATAATAATGCTGATACATGAGGCAAATGTGTTCCTCTAAAACAATACTGCTTTGCATGGCTTCCTTTGAGGAACATATTTGCTTCCCTTTATTCAATTTTAAAAGGCCACAGTTCTTTTATGAAAAATGCTGTCTAAACATAAACAGATATAAACCAACTCTGCCTAAAAAAAAAAGAAGTTATGGTTTGCAAGGATGTGAAAAATCCCTTATACCCCATAACAGTTTATTAAAAACTTATTCAGCATTTATTGTTTTAATAATGTTTTCCAAAGATTTCATAACAGCAGGCTTTCAACATAGAGCAGATAAGCTCTGGTCTGATGGACTTTCACAGCCTGATGATCCAAACTGTATTTATTAACTTCATTTATAAGGCATTAGGAAATTCAAATATTAATAAAGCTACTAGTTTCAACACAAAGGGTATTAAAAAGAAAATCTGGGCAATTATTAAAATTAATACCTTGGTGCATTTTTCATGCAGTGTCAAGAAAGTATAATGTTTTGAAGTCCTGGAATTACCAAAAAAACACAAATTCTTAAAAAATTCTCCTTTAAATTGTTCGCTTCTAGCTTCTTTTGTTAGCAGAGCGATCTGGCCCAACCTTCCAACTTTTCATCAGGGAATCTAAGAAAAACATCAGACCTGGTCGACTGTCCGGGAACTGAAAGGCCCCTAACTTCCCTCAACAATCCACTCTTTGTTCTCCCACTTGGCTCAAACATCTTTTCTCCAAATCTATTTACTCATTCATTCAGAGCTCCCTCTGTCTGTGTCACTCTCTTCTTCCCCCTCTTCTTCTTCTTCTTTTTCTTCCCTTCTTATATGTTTTGGCATTACCATTGTCTGCTCCTGGACAGTGAAGCATATTTACCCGCAGCCAACGGAGACAAACAAGCGTCCTATTCAAAGAGCTCAGACAGAGATGGAGAAAGGAAGGAGGAGGATGGAGCGGGAAAAAAAAAACAGAGGGAGACGGAGAGTAAATTCCCTGGATGACTTGCCGAATCTCAGTAAGCGATCTCCTCATTTATGAAAAAACACAACATGAGCAAACAGTCCTCAAAGCTTAAACTGCATCCAGATCAAGTTTCCTTTCAATTCTTGTGTTGCAAATTGTTGCATTTGACCACACAAACACACACACAAACACACACACTGGCTGTTTCTCTTGCATCTTCCCACACACACACACCACGCTCTCTGGTGACATAATGCCCTATAGTCCATTAACAAATACTGTCCCTGTAGCAAACAGTCATTTGCAATTAGGCGAAAGGCTACTCTCCAGAGACAAATGGACAAAACTGTAGCCACTCATGTCCTCTGTAACATCCGCATAAAAGCTTTAAACAATCATACATTCTGAGTTAAAACTGATCACTTCCTTCTGTGTTAATGGTTAAGTGAGGGCAGAGGCACAAGCTCAGCAATCAAAGAGATAAATGAACAGACAGAAGACAAAGTGTTAGCCCAAAAATGTGATACTTGGCTGATTTTTTTCCATTTTATGCAGTTGCTAATTCCTTATCTTTGGATTTTAGCAAACTAGTCACAAAAACAAGTCATTTGAAAGTGTTATTCTAATCTTTGGTATTTTTTTTTAGTAAATTTTGCATTTTAATTGGTCAATCACAGAAAAAAAGCTTAATTTAACAAAAAACCTGATCATTAGCTGCAGCCTTACCTTGAACGGAACAGAAGTGAACACAATCACGTTTCATGCATTTGTATATTTAAGAGAGGAAGTTTGATTCCAGCTTCTCTACTTTTACTGTGCATTGCTTCGACCACTTCACACTTAGTTCTCTGGTGTCGACTCAATCAACAAAAAAGAAAAGGAGGCCAAACCACATTTAAAAAAAGAAAAAACACCCTTTCCTTTTCCTTTTCTCACCTGTCTGTTCTCACCTGCTCTCACTGCATTACTGCAGTGACGAGTACGAATCACCGGGGGGAAAACAGGTTTAAAGTGGCTGGATATGTAATTTCAGCCCTTGCACTATTGCATTGTATCAGAGTGCCCACATAGCAGAGCATGTACCCACACCTTGTTTGTCCACGGCTTACATTAATACGCCGGTGCCCGTAGAGATAACGGGGGCATTTCCTATTATGGGCCTGCTTGGGAAAAGGGAAAAGGGAGGTACGCTTTAATTGTAAGCAGGACAGACTGTCTGTGTGTGTGTGTGTATTTGTGTGTGTTTGGTGTGTGTGTGTGAGGCAGGCAGGGATGCAGGTTTTCAGAGACAGAGAAAGAAAAAGGTGGTAAGAGAGTGCGAGGAAAAAAGGATGGTGGAGAGGATGGTGATAGTGAATAACAAGGAAATGTGAGTGAGACATGGTGAGAGAATGTCAGAAGAAGGAGGACCGGAATGAAGGACGAGATGGAGAGTAAGGACAGGTGGAAAGAGGATGGAATAAACGGATATAAAAAAGGGCCAAAGAAACAAAGGGAGAGGTGGAAAAAGAAAAAGGTGAATGGCAGACACAAACAGAGAGAGGAAGGTGTAAAATGGTGTCAGGCAGCCTGGGGTCCTCAGTGATGGATGGAAGCCAATCCGCTGGTCTGTCCCATCATTCATCTGCACAGACGGAGCAAACAACCACCCTGTAGAGCACAAAAACCTCCCCACACTATCACCTCATATCTGTTTACCTCTGTGCTCAATCCAATTTCAGTGCAGTTAACTTAAACATTGCCCAAACATACAGTTCAGCGCACACATGTTAGGCAAATGCAGCGTAAACACACAGACAGACGACAGAAAGCCAACTAACAATCATTTCTTTGTCTTTTCACCGCGTCCCCAATGACCCTAATTCAGCTCCGGCCATAAACTATCCAGGAACAGATATTCTTATTCTCTGCAAACACATGATGTAAGACACCTGACCCCATAAACACATGATGACCTCATGAACATTGACCGAACAATGCCTCACAGTACCGTGCATTTCTTCCTCAGAATGTCACTGTTTGTTTTTGTAGGTAAATTAGTCCAAAGAGAAAGAAAAAAACAGAGAGAGAGAGATGCAAGCAAGGACAAAGACTTGCTTATGTATGCAGAAATACACAGGTGAGCCAAACAGACAGAAAGACAGATCTTATATAAAGAAACATCATGTTCTCTCAAAGAAAAAAAAAACAAGCAGGCTGCAAAGAATGCAAATAAGGTTGGGTATGTGCATAAGTGTGCATGCAGGTTGTTTGTGTGTGTGCTTAACGTACATGTATGTGTGAGAACCCTCCCTGCAGCGCTTAAGCCAGCAGAGTGTGAGATGAGCATCCTCCCTTTGGGTAACATTACAGCTTCCCACCCCTGCAGTGTGTGTGTGACTGCGTGTGAATGTCTGCTGCATCAGCGGCACTTTACACCGAGGAGGAGAGAGAGGGGACAGTCTATACACACTCTGTTCACTCGCCCATGTCTGTCGTCCATCACCTCACCTAATCTCACCTCACCTCACCTCACCTCACCCCCCTCCCGCTGCACTCTGCATTACAGTTGATCATCTGGGCTCCATAAGCTCACAGCTGGTCCATGTATGACACACACGCCGCACATTTCAGGCACTCTAAAAAGGTGGTACGAGTTGTTTTCGTGGCGTGTATCAGAAATAAACCGCACTTCCCATAAACTGCACTGCTTCTCATACATGGAGGGTGTGGTGCCAGTCCCTGGCATCACTCCATTCCCCTTGAAGAGAACGAGCAACAATGGTAGTAGATAGATAACAGCCCATGATAGCAGCGAACAGGCAGGCTAACATGAGAGGCTAAAAGGGAGCTGGCAGAACTTAAACAAAGATGTGCGGAAATGGTTTTCTTGCCAAAATCTACCACTCTTTGTAATTGAGAATGTTTGGGAGACCAAATATGGGAGGAAAATGGGGGGACAGACAGGGATTTTAGAGGGAAATATGCTGTTAAAGTTACAGTCAACTGAATCTAATCACTTGCATCATATCTTTATGTTATTAGGGATGAACAGCGTTCATTCCATTGACATTTGGTTCATAAATTAAAATTCTGCACAGGCTGGAAGTATAATGAGGGTTGGATGGGCAGAGTGGAGGGTTGGCGTCTTTACACAGCTGCTGACGATGACTCCACCAATGAGAGACAAGACCAAGCATCTGAACAATAAACACCTGGAGTTTGTGTTTTAACCTTTTAAAATTTTGAAATAAATTATGAAATAAAAAGAGGCGAAAAAGAAGGATTTAGCTTTTCTTCAACCTTCAAATGATGAGGGTGGCAAAACTCCAGGGTTCAAATTCTTTTCAATAACACATGGGCGAAAATTCACTTTTGATGTGCGTGTTTTTGACGATATTAAAATATGATTACACGCATTGAAACTTTGATAAAAAACCTCAATAGAAGCTTCAAAGATCAAAAAAAATCATATAGCTCAGCCTTACATGTTATATTAATGTTCTTTACAGAAACAGACGGTCCTACGTTTTTCAAAGTAAGATTCTTTGCTTTGAAAAATGAAATATTCCATTCATCTCTATTGTATTGGGTTGGCGGCAGACATCTCAGAGATAGATCTGATAAGCTTCTGTTAAAACCAATCAGAAAACTGTCAGCATGGCAAGATAGAGGAGGTAAGTAAGAAAATATTTTCATGAATACCTTGTTGAGCTCCCAGGTCCAC
Organism: Ctenochaetus hawaiiensis; assembly: GCA_029783645.1. NCBI lineage: Eukaryota > Metazoa > Chordata > Actinopteri > Acanthuriformes > Acanthuridae > Ctenochaetus > Ctenochaetus hawaiiensis. Next base: position 9,975,248 of record JAPZDY010000008.1, on the reverse strand, counting down.
ATATAAGATTTACTTGCTGGTGTTTTCTGGAGCTTGAAACCACAACAGATTGCTTCACAAATGTTGTTAGGCAGGGGTGAGAACCACAAGAGGCCCCCATGATGCATCTCATGACACATCAGCAAGCTCTCGTCACTGATAAAGATGTGTGATGCTGTTCAAAGCTGTGAAAAAAACTTTTATCTTTTCTTATACATGAAGGCAATAGCAGCGAACCCAATTGCAAGTCTGTTCAAACTCCTCAGCCGTGTCCCTTCTCTTGAAGTACATTCCAACATTGGAGGGGAAGAATACATAACAACTTGTGTTACCCATAATTCCTGGGAAGAGGGACTCTGATTTCCCATTAGAGCTTCCTCAAGGCAATCTCAGTTAATCGCATCCACAGCGTTTACTTGCCTTGAACACGCTGCACTCTCCCTCAACCCCCATGCTCCCCCCCCCCCTCTCTCTCTCATTCTGTCACG
>JAPZDY010000008.1:9916569-9940117 GCA_029783645.1 Ctenochaetus hawaiiensis | reverse complement strand
AGAAAATTGAATCTTAAATTACTTAAATGAATCTCAAAGGTAAAAAATTGGTTAAACATTTTAATAGCATGTTAAGACAACTAATGATTTTTCCACTTAAGTTTTTTATTTGTAATTAGCAGATGACCATTGGATTTAGTGTCAGCGGTACACAGTTTATGCAAAATAATGATGCTGCATTCATATTTGAGTCATTCTGTTTTCTGTAAGAAAAAAAATAATTACATATACAACACTGACTATCTTCTGCATAATATTTAAGTTGACCATGCAAAGTGTGATAAAACCTAAAAAAAACGCTCAGCTGCTGCAGTCACATTTTCCAAAATGACACCAATTACCAATAAGGAGGTAGCTGTAAAAGATTAAATAAAACACTTACATAAGCTCCTCCTTTTGCATGTCATTTGAACACTGAAAGGCATTTGTAGGTTTTTACAGAGGGCTGCAACTGCGCACAGAGGAACATCTGAGTGTAATGTGGAACTTAGGGGAACATGCTATGTATGTATGTAATTGTGATAATTGTGGGGTGTGTATTAAGTCCTGGATAAGTATGGGGCAAAGTTGAAGCAGTTCCAGAGTTCAGGCAGCAAAAACAGCTGATTTAGCAAAATAAAGCATGACCGTAATCGACAGGATTTACAGAATACATTAAGAAATCAATTTTCTTTGTCTCATGCCTGAGAATGTGGGTGAAACTGTGCCGAAGGAATCCAGGATTAAAGGGATTAGTTTTTACTTAAAGGCCTGTAAAGGACATTATACGCTCTGGTGCAACAGGCACGTGGTGTGCACCTTAATGTCAATATTTGCCAGCTTTAACCTTAAGTACAGATCAACTCCGATTAAGAACCATGACAACACTCGTTCAAACTCCACTATCAGCACGTCATTGTATCTACAGCAAGACAAATGTTGTCTCTTCACATTGAGTTCATAGTCTTTTTGTCTTTTCTGTTCACTTTCAAATGACTTTTTTATGTTGAAAATTACATTTTTTTGGCCTTTGGGAACTTAAAACTTTTATTGCCACATGGGGGCGACATTGGACAAGACAGATCAATACATGTTTTGGCCCAGATACAGTAGATAGAAATAGACTGTTGTTACTCGATGTTGTTGCTGTTTTCAAAATTGTTTCTTCGCATGATCTTTATGGAGTGACAATAAAAACATGGCCTGTGTTTTTATGACTTCATAATAAATAACCTACTATAACTAACAAAAAAATACATGCTGCTTTGCAAAAATATATATGTCTGCAGTGCCTGCTGTCCTTTCCTTCCATCTGACTGTCATGCATGAACATTTAGCTGCTGATGAAATGAACATACTGCACTTTGATTGAATACATTTCCTTACATCCCCAAACAGTATTCGGTTTCCTCTGTGACATCACCAGCCATCTTTGGTTTGCTGACATCTGCAAACTCCCTGCTGGAGAAAATATATCAGTGCATGAGAAATTTGTCGAGCACAGGTCATGTTAGGTTATTCACCCTGGTAAACAATGATGCAACCAACTGATGAAGCTTAACTATTGTGATGATTTTGCATTAATGATTACATGTCACACAAGGATTGGAGGGTAAAGCCTGTTTCAGGCTTGTGGTGACATCAGGCGCCCAAAACATGAAGATCTTTATGATATGAAGCTTGTAACAGTCCTTATCTTAGGACATGGTACTGCTTTTGTCAATAGAGGGTGCCATAATCAAGAAAAATTAAAGTTTCTTATAAATGCTTTATGGGAGGGATTTGTAACATAGGGGCAGAATTTATATTAATTTTTTTTAAAAAGATAATAATAATAATCATAATTATAATCATAATAATTATAATAATCATAATAATTATCTAATATATATATATATATAATATAATATAATATAATAATTATAATAATTATTATTTTTATTATGATATAAAAATGATTAAAAATCAAAATAATATTCTTACAAAAATGAAACAAATCAACTGTTTTGACACTGTGTTAAAGTTGTCTGCGTGTTGTGTTGCAGAGATATCTACTGAACCTTGCATGCTAACCAGCTAGCCTTTGTCTCAGGGGTGACAGGGGTCCCATCTTGGCATGTCTTCCTAGCCTCAATAGTTAGGGTCCTTGCTGGAGCTGCTGTAAATCACTTGAGTACTGTCCCTGTTGCCAGACTGGTTGTGAAGGCTGTGTTCAGTCCTACTCCAGCTGTGTTTTCTTGGACACTGCGGCTTCAAGTTTCCGTTCCAATTAGACTGATCAGCTAATTGGACCACTGGTTGCAAATTTAACTGAGTTAACAAGCTAAGGGCATTTAGCTGCAGCCATAGAGAGCAACATGGTAATATGCTGCTTCCCATCATTTTAAGCATTGCACCTTTAAAGGTCTGAGATAATTAATAGGATTGCTTATATGTTATTCAAAAACAATCCATTTAGGCTTTTGGATGACACAAACTGATGCATAATTTCAGTTAGACTATTTTTTGTATTATCTCCAATGCCAAAGGGCTGTACAGTTGAATTTTTATGAGTCTTGCTCTTGTAAGATTTGCCAGGGGCATATTTTGTCTAACAGTCCCAGAAGGAAGACACCTTGCGATTTGGCTTTCCTCAGAATGGGGGGATTTTAAATAGAAGCCATTAATCATTATGAATAAGTAATTATCACAAGTCTCTTGCAAACTTTATCACTCCAACATGCACACACATGGAACAAAACACTCTTAGTCTCTTAATTTGGTCCTCTTGAGCTTCTTTTTGGGCCTTGCTGCTGTTGTGGCAGCGGTGGTTTACCTTGTTGTCTTCATCTGCAAAATTCTTTTGTCTCTCTCCTTTTTGTAATTCCTTCAAAACTCTTGCCTCTAGGGATGAGTGGATCAACTTGTAGCCTGCATCTAGACCCAAATGTGTGGTCTGATGATGAAAAGGAACGCTACAGCACATGTAAATGCAGGGTCTGAATTATAATAGTCTTAACATCTTCCATAAATTTTGAGCTTGTAGAACTTAGATACGAGTTTAAAAAGTACTAAACTCCTTAAAAGGCTGTGAGGCAGTGAGAAAATTAGCTCTCTGTTGTATAATCTCTGCACGTAGAAAAAAAAAAAAACTATCCAAACATTTTGTCAGCTATTGTGCATGATTTTAAAAGTTCATCACAGCATTTTGTCCTTCAGTAGCAAGTTTTTGTGCTGAGAGTCATGAGTTGTTCTCTGTGCCAGGGAACTGAGAGAGGCTTAGCAATAATTACGCCTCGAGTGGCTCTAATACAAATTTCACAGGGAGACAGAGTGAAGAGAGAAACCAACAGAAAAGTGTGAGACACAGAAAGGGATTAAGAGAGAGACAAAAGCCCAAGAGGAAGGAAAGGATTGGAAAAGAGAGTTCAAATGGGAAGAGAAGTGGAGGAAAAAAAAGGGAGGAAGAGAGAAAGAATGTGAGGGAGTGAGTATGAGAGGCTGAGGGACACCATGCTTGAAAATTCTCTCTGATCTTTGAGCCGTGGGACCAGAGGCGATGGAATACCCCGCAGAACTCTATTAAAATTCATCCAGCCTCGCTAAAGCTCTCAGTTATTATACAAGCGATGCCCTGCACGGCTCAGCTTTCTCTGTTTGCTCTCTGTCGCAGACACACAGGCTGCAGACATGCACAATGAAGGCAAACAGATACGAACACACCTATCAAAACACACATAACCAAAGTTGTCTCCACTAGACAGACAAAAGAGGAAACTAGAGGGCACTGCTTTGAACTTTACTATATATGAGTATATAAAACCAGTACTTTAGACAAGACAACTTCATCAGAGCTGGAATATTGAAAGTATAACTAGGGGTGGTTGGTAAGTTTGTGGCCTAAAGTAGAAGGAGACCAGTTACACAGTTCTCATTGCATACATGCACAGTTAAACTCTTTGAGTGACTATGAAGAAAGTTTCAAGTAAATTATGTTTGTAGTTTTGTAGTTTCAGGTGATTGAAAATAACAAGTCGGTACTGTCTAAGAAAATAGATCACATCAGCCTTCGTACAGTCATCTTTCTGTTCCACATTTGAATTCAGCATCCACCCACTTCACCATGCTGTCAGATGGGACAACCTCCCTGATTGTTGTCTCCCCTGTCCTTGTGGACCTCCTTGGATGAACCCTTGAGTAGAGACAAATGATGAACTGCACAAAGGCCAGAGATTTGAACTACATGTACATGTAACCAGGGCTGTATAACTCATCCCATCCTGCAACCTTATCAGTCACTTCTCATAGGCTTTGATGGCTTTAAGAGGGGTTTTAGATAAATATAATTAATTTGAGAAAAAAAACTTTTTTTTAGAAGAATAATGTTTGGCATAAAAATTAAAGCTACTCTAAATGATACTCTTTCCATAAGAGGGCCAAACAAGCCAAACACAACATCAACATGTGGTAATCTAATAAGGTCAGTGAAGCAAAATTGTTAGATAATTGTTTCTTATTCATACATACAGCAGTTATGGCGCAACATCACACGTATTCTGGAGTGTAACATCAACTCTCTTACAGCTCATTTGGTCTCTATCAACTCCTCTGGGAAATTCCTGTGTTATTAGCGGCTAAATGTGCCATTTCACCCACTTGCTAGCCGTTATTTCCTCTGTCTGCTATTTGGTGCAAAGCAGGTAGTGCACAATGGCTGAAACTCACTTTAAAGTAAATCTGTAAATCATAAGTCATAAGTCTCTATATGAGCTTGACCTTTCACATTGCTACGTTTTTGTCAGTTTTATTGTATGAAACTTTTTTTTAATGAAATTATAAATTAAACTTGCTTTGAGTATTGCTTTATGTAAAAATTAAACCTGCATGGTCTCAATTTTGGGGGCAGCAGAAACAAGCTGTGTCTAGGTGAAATTGGTGAAGGGGTCAAATTTAGCAAACAGTAACCTTTAAATAATTAACAGCTCAGAACTAAACAACTGCTGGAGCTGTTTATTAATGTCCCTGAACTGATATCATCATTCCTCTTTACTGAAACAACTTCCTTAATCTGTTTCTACAACACATGATATAGTACCAGCATGTGAAAACAAGATGGGTTAAGAATAAATGAGTAGAATAATTGGGTGGGGTTCATCGATGTGCGTAAAAAGCTTCAAATTATAGACCTGTAAACACTCACACACACACACACACACACAAATATGCACACATGGAGACACATTCATGACTCACCTTGCAAAACTCTGTCACAACTGGATTTTCCATCTGACTCAATAGATTTATATTACATGAGGATTTTTATAGAGGGACACACCACACTCGGACACGTCACAGAACCTCAGCATGTCTTTGTGTTTGAAACAGGGGTTTTAGTGAATTTGAATTTGCTTGTATGTTATTTTTTTCACTAAGGAAAGCCATTCCAGTGTCTACATTTGTGGGGCAAAGCTAACTTCACTCAGCATTTGTGTGTCTACTCAGGCATCAAAGTGTGTGGCAGCAAGTTTAGCTTCAGGGTCACTTTCTGGCTGACAGAAATGCTGGAAAGTAATAGTGAGAACAAGTCATACAGGCAGGGATCAGGAGAAGTAATAGTAAATAAGTAAAAAAAAGTGCTGGAGTAGAAAGTGAGGAAGACAGCAAGAGCCAGGGAAGGGAACACAGCAAGAGGGTAAGCAAATACAACAGAGCTAATAGAAGTGTAAGCAAATACAACCGCAAACTCCCATGTGAAGTGAATATTGGATTACATTCTATTAACAGGCAGTTGTGTCTGTGTTTAAACAGACTCAGCTGTTCCCTGCCTCACCCAGCAGAGGGAGTTCCCTTTGAATTCACTGTCTGTCTCCTCGCTCCCCTGAGCAAGTCGTTCATTGGTTCTCAATAGCACCAGTGTCGGAGGCGGCCCAGCCAATCGGCATGCTTCTGGGCCACAAACATCTGAAGTAGTAATAATGTGGAATGTGCTGGCTCGGCATGAGCTGTCAACTAGAGCATGTAGTACTATACTATAAGTGGATAGAGGGAGGAGACGAGTGGAGGGGAGGAGGAAGTGGCGAGCGCCCGATGACAGAGCAGTAGTCTTATTTTGCAGTGTGTTAATGTGTGTGCATGTGTGTGCATGTGTGTGTGTGTGTGCATACAAAAGCAGTACTGTCAGCTGTTCAATGTTGCCTAACATCCATAAATGCGCCCCACCCTCCGTGCCTCTCCCTCTTGCAAATTCACACACTCAACACTTATTTTCTCGTATTACTCTCTTGCACATCTTTTTGTCCCCCCCCACACACACACACTCACACACACTTGTGAACAATTACAGCAAACATGATCTTTTTATACATATATATGTATTTACTGCATAGAGTTACATTGGGAATACATCAAAGGAGTGAGCCAATTAAAAATGTACTGGAGAGGCATGGAGAGTATTTTGATCAAAAGTATTTGAAGAGTTCAACCAAGGGTTTGCAATGTGTGTGTGTATGTGTGTGTGTGTGTGAACATACTGAACATACAGTACTGAGTCGTGCATTTAATCCCTCAGCAGACAGACGCTCCAGAGCATTCGTGTCCTCTGTAAGCTGTGTTGCTGTGAGGCAGCAGGTTACATACTTGACACAGAAGTTCCAGGCTTCAGGCCCTGACAGCCAGCAGTGACCCAGGATTAGTGCCTCTTCAGCTGGGCCCGAGCAGACCCACCACCTGGTTCCCCCTGGTGGAGGTATGTACTGTATGCAAGTGTGTCTCACAGACTCGCACATCCAAAATAATCCTTGTGAGGCTGCTGGCAGATGAATATTGCGCACCCATATGTGAAGCTGTGTATGTCTGTAGACAGATAGCATTTATGCATGTGATTGTGGGTGTGTTTTGTGGTGTGAGGGGGTGGATGGAAGGAACATAACAGGGAGAACCAGAATAAAAAGAGAAAAGAATGACTGAGGAGAGTGGTGTCAGGGAGTTTGAGTAAGAATTCATCATCTTACTTAACATATATCTATCAAAGTCACTGTTTAGTGACAAAAACATGATTGCAAAATAACAGTTTAACTGGTTGGTCTGCTAAGTGACAACATGCGTTATTGTGTCAGCTGCTGGAGGTTTGCTATTATTAGAACAGGTAGTTAAAAAAGAGGCCTGTACACATATATACATATAGTATGACGCTACCATGTAAAGAGACAGTTCTGACATAAATGTACTTTAATGATTTACTTTTACAAAGCTGTCAAAGTAACAACGAGGATACCAGCTGCCAATAAAGCCATAAAGCTGCATATACTGATATCATAAAGCTGAAAATACAGAAATGAAAAGTCAAATGTATGCATGCAGGTTTACAAGGGTTTTGAATGTCCTTGATGAACATCCTGAGCTGTTTCAGTATCTAAATGAACTCTTTAACTGTGCTCGCTAGTTTGATCACTCTCACCTTCTTCTCCGGTCCCTTCCCATCAGGCACCTCTCTCTCACTGCCAATGCTAAGCAAAACTATTTCAGCCTCTGTATTTTGCAATTTCCTGTCTGCTCTTTGCACAGCGGTCTATCTTTTTTGTTACAATAATTACCTCAAGTTTGACTCATAGTGATTGGTGTCCTGTTCTGTGTCAACAAGATTTTTTTTGCTTTTTTTTTTTTTTTTTTTTTTGTCTCCTGTCATGCATCATTCATTTCAGGACACATTTTACAACCTTTGTAATCCATAAAATTGTACATAGTTTCCTAATCGGCTGTTATAAAAAAGAGGATGTGAGGTATGTAGTAAAAAGGCTTTTGTTCCAGTTCTGTACATGTGATAATTCAGCCATGTTTTGCAAGCAGCGGCATACATGGAGTACGCTGCCAGGGATATTTATAGCCTTTGGAAAACCCTTCCCTTTTCACTGTAAATGAGTCATGTAGCATGCCTCAGCACACCCAAACACACACACTCACGTACACACACAGAAGGGGAAACATCAGCTGCAACTCAGGCTATTTGGAGAGCCAGTGAGCTTCAGCTTCTGTTAAGTTTTGGAGGCATTTGTAGGACCAAGAATGGCCTGCATTATATCAAATAAAGCCTGAAACCACTAAATGAAACCGGCTAATGATCCATGGTTAGGCCTGAGATGTGTTATACAATTCCAGCTAGTACATTTAAAAGGGTCTGCATAATTGAAAATCCTGAGAACTAAAAAATTAAAGAGGAAATGATTCATAAATAAAGATTTTAAGTTGTTTGGATAGAAAAAAGGAAACATTACCAAAATAGCCAACATTTAAATCCCTCTGACTTTTCTTTAACAGTCTATTCTTATCTTTTTTAAGCTATATTTTGATATTAATCTACAAATGTTAGCTTGTCTGTAATAATTGACGCAGAATCCTGTAATGAGGACATAATTCATATTTCATTAGTCAGTTTGTCGAGGTCTAAATGAGCAAAAGAGTGTGTAGTTTATATGAGATAAAATGTGGACAATGCTAAATGTGGTGTCCAAATATGGTTTCAGTAGCACAGCATTACACACAGATCTCTATTTACAGCAGAACCCGACACAAAGACATATAGTGAAAATAATGCAAATAAGTACCATACCTCAGGTACATGCCTCTGGCTGTAGTGAACTAAAATAAACCAATAAAAAAAAAGACATTTACAACCTTTGGAGGTGATTATCACATCAAAAGTAAGTGGAAACATTTTCCCACATTTACTGTTTTGCAGAAATCTACACTCCCTCGAGCGAAGATAACTCATAAGAACACATAATCACACGCAAACATGAAGATTCACTGTTATCCAGCATAAACAAACAGTGAGAATTCACGCAGCAGCTACCGGGACTCTCCCTCACTGAGAGAGTTCCTCTGCACTTATACCGACAACTACGCAGGCAGAGAGACACCACCATAAAGATGAATTGATGGTGTTGCTGAGTTTGTACAAGCACAATGTTATCGAGCCTCTTGAGGCCCGGAAAGCAGTGTGTTGATGAGACAGCAGCTTTATCGATTCAAGTTTTTTAAAAGGCCTTTGAAATCGAGCGTCTAGACAATCCGGCCTTGCGGATGTTCACGTCCAATTGAACAGATAACTTAGATAACTCTGGTGGTAGAATGAAAGGATGAGGGAGATTACAAAGCAGATAAAGTTTGTCTTGTTAGAGAAAGGCTTATTTTTTTAAAGCTGAAGTGCATTTTTTATGTTAAGAGGCACATTGTCGAGTCTTTCTATTGAATTAAGCCACTTCTACAAAGTTCCTGTTCAACAGAACCTATTGAACTAGATGTAGTCATCCAGCAGGGGAGGTGGAAGAAAAGAAGCAGTTTAAGATCAGCCCTGACTGCAGTTGAAGGAAAGTTGGAGAAAATCAATAAAATAAAAGACAGAATAAAGACAAAGACAGTCCTTTATTGGAATACCTTGATTTATTTTGATATTTTTATGTTTAATCACTTTCTTGCCAAAAGTTAGATAAGACGATCAATAATATTTCTGTATCTTTGCTGTTATTGTGTGGCTGAATGGAAACAGGGGAAAACAGTTAGTCTGGCTCATCTAAAGTGACCATTATCAACCCCTCATGCACCTTTTAAGACTAATTAACATAATATATCTTCTTTGCTTATTCCACAGTAAAACGAAGGTTTGAAAATAAGGGGAGCAGCAAATCTTTGCAGTATCAGCTTGTAACTACCAGCCAAGAAATAGTCCAGCAAATAACTTGTGTTAAAAGTTTAATTTTAAGTTTAATTTTTTGGCTGATTGAGCAAACAAGAACTTGTTTTAATTACTGGGTGTCAGAGGTTCTGGATCCAAACTAGGTGTTTTCCTTGTTTCCAGTCTTCATACTAAGCTAAAACTAAGCTAACAGACTGCTTCAGCTACATATTTGCTGTATAGATGTGAGAGTAGTAATCCTCTCATCTAACTCCAGGCGAGAAAGCAAACACACTTTCTTTACATTGGCACATGATAACATTGTGAGCTCAGAAGTTAATTGAATTTTTCATAAAGACTTTATTTTGTCTTTCAAATTCACAAATGTGTATAATACATCATATCTCTCATGACGTTAAATAAATTGAGCTAAGCTGTAGTTTTGATCCTTAAATTGATCCTTCTGTAAACGCTGAAGACCTACCTGAAGGTCTGTATCTCTAAAACAGGCGTTAAGAGACTACCTCAACATACAGGGGAATGTGGAGAGGAGACATGGGAGAGGAAAGGCAATCATAGAGAGAGGTGGCTGGAGGATTTCAGGGACACTAAGGAGGGTTTCTACGATGGCGGCCTGATGGTAAAGCCACTAGCCACATAAGCGGTATCGATCAGTAACTATGACGCACTGTAATCAATGCATGTGGTAAGACAAGGCATTTGTCCCAGTCTGCTTTCCTCCAGCTTCACTTGTCCTCTAACAACATTTGCAATAAAACGTGGCTCCAACTCAGGACTGCTTTCATTATCGATGAGTCTGCTGATTATTTGTTTCTGAATTAGATTTAGTCAATAAAATGTAAAAAGGGATCATCTCTTTGATTAAGTTTTTTTTGTCTGAGCAGCATCCTTAAATCCAAAGATATTAAATTTATATTTATTTGAAATGTATTAAATGTTGGAAATCCTCACATTGGAGAAGATAAAACCAGCACATTTTAATATTTTCCCTTTGTGAGATAGTAGTTCAAGATAAAACTGTCTGTCTCCAGGAAGTCACTGCTCCGTGTTAAATAACAGTATGGCAGATAATCCTGCAAAACAATAAAATGGAACAAATAGTGTCATCAGTGGGCCTTGAAGATGCTGGAGAACAGATTAACTCACCTGTAATGGGCTCCTAGAACCAGGCTACGTGTTTCCCAAGGTTTCCAGTCTTTATGCTAAGCTAAGCTAACTGGCTGCTGGTCGTAGCTTCATATGTGGTGTACAGACGTTAAAGTAGAATCAATCCTCTATTCAAAGAAATCAAATAAATGTTCCCAAATTGTTACTGCAAGTCTCCGAACAGTTAATTCTTTATCAGATTTGTTGTTGATTCTGTCAACTGACTAATCAATTAGTCAACTAACTGTGTCCACAATAATACTTGAGCACCAGTCTCCTTGGATTAGTTGTATGTTTGAAACAAATAGAAAACCCCTGTTTAACATATGCTCAGCTGAAATCAAGTTTTTTTTTTTATTTTATTTTTTTTTTTACCATGCACAGTGATGCCACATTCACAATAGATGGGACAAAATCAAAATGGGACATTCTGCTCTACTTTCTCTTCTTCCCTCCTTTACCTTCTCTGTCATTCTCCCTCTCTCTTGTGTTGCAAGTGCCTCCTTAGACTGGCAGTTTCTCACTCTTTTCCTTCCAAACAGTCCCTCTGTCACACACACACACACACACACACACACAGAAAGGAAAATCAGACACGTAGGGCAGACAAGCATGGTGTAAGGTGACTACTATAGATTTGTCGACAACCTCTCAAGCTCATCCATAATATAGCTGACTCCTCTCTGACCGCTGTGTTGGTGACTGTGTACTGTAAAAGCCTGTCCTGATATCACTCATCACTGTTTGTATGCTTCTGGGTGTGTATGTGGGGCGTTTGTGTGTGTACAGAAGTGAGTTGAAGAGCCTCCCTCGCCTGGTCAATAATTAAAGTCACTGGTTAGTAGAAAGAGAGTCGCTCGGGCATTGCAGACATTTTTTTCTACTCTTATTGAGCCACATAAGATGGCTTAGGAACCATCCTCATTTATGATACATGAGGGGCTGGTGTTTTTATTTTTCGAGGGGGGGAGGAGGTTGAAACAGACATCACATTTAAAGAGGAGTCGACACCTTATGTGGGGAGAATTACAATAAGGGTGAAAGTGGCGGTAAACATAACCATCAAAATGACTTGCAGTTTAAACAGTCAGTGCAAAAGGTAAAACAACAGTTCAGAGTTATAAGTAGGAAAACATTTTGTGCTGCTGTAATATCTCAGTCTCATCTACAAAGGCAGCAGTCTAATAATAAGTTCTTGGTCCAGAACTAAGAGCCAATTATTTTTTCATAGAGAGGGCTTGGCTGTTAGTCACATACACACACACATACACATGCTCTTTTTTTTTTTTTTTTGCTCTGTGCCTCTATTTCCCCTCTTTTTTTTATGTTTCATCAAAAGCAAAATGTGATGGCATTTCTGATCTGCTGCATCACTCACAGCAAACATTCAGATGTCAGATTTCTCCGTGTGCATGCAAGTGCAATGGCAGAAACACTCCGAGGTTGACAAATATTTATTTATATCAGAGTATATACACCCAGATATTATGCACATCTTTGACTGAGCAATCCAAGTATACATTTCTTCATTCCAATTAGGTCTGGACTTTTAGCACAGATCACTTTGAGGAACTCTGGATTACCTCCCAAAATCTGCCTGCCAAAGACAGCCTGATTCAATTGGCTGCTGTTAATACACAGATTAGGGAACTTTCTTTGCATCCTAATCCTCCTCGCTTCGTTCTCCCCTGTCGCGGAATACGGAGAAGGTGTGTGAGAACAGGTTAGCCGATAGCAGGCATTCACTGCAGGATTACACAAGGCCAACTTTAAGCCTGTGTAATTTGGTTGCTAGAGAAGTGGTGTGAAAATGATGAGAGCTAGTGATCGTTAAATACCTTTTAGAATGCTGTAGGAGTTTGATTTTTGGGTTTTTTAACCTTGAAAATTCAAATAGGATATTGCATGAGGCCTAGATGTATCAGTGACAGTGATGATGAGTGGATATGTGACATGACTGTTCAACAAAGGTTGAGATCATTGTTATAATCTACTGAATTACTCGCAAAATAATCACATTTCATAGGTGATCATCTTGCATGTTTTAGAGTAAATCAGTGGGTATTTACCTCTTTTTTCTAAGTGGACATAAAATAAAAATATAAAATAATAAACTTCATCTATTTTCTTTTGTATTGTGCTCTCTAGTATCCGGTCCTGTAAATTGTAAACACTTCCACTTTTGAGCATGAGGGGGAGCAGTGAGCGGCTGTAACACACATCATTCCCTGTGCACAGAGAGAACTTCAGCAGACGCTGTGGCCTTGAAATCTGAAGTGACAGCTGCTTTCAAAGCATACAGGCCGAGCGTTCAACTTCCACTGAGGAAGTCTTTATTGGATTTTGTGGAGAGCTGACATGTCAATGCAGCTCCCCTGCTTATATCTACACACACTGAGCCGAAGAGCTGGTGAGTAAAGTCACATACTGTTGGCTGGAGAGCCGGGCTGCTCAATAGCTGAGTGTACTGTATGTTAAGTGGCATGCACTTCAGACACCCTGCTACTCCGCTGTCCAATAAAGCAGAGACGAACATGACCGTTAAAATCTTTGAAAATCCCTTAAGAGCTGCTTCCAAGGACTGGTGACGATTAATTATTCATCCACCTTAGTGCGTGTTTTAAGTTCAGTGTGTTATTTATTCATATCCCAGGTGAAGTGTCAAATCCCTTGTTTGTGTATACTTGTCAGCTAAGTAGAGGTTTCAATGTCCTTGGCAAAATAGAGTCCTTTCTTGGTTTTCTGGTGAAAAACAGGTTAAGAACTGACACGAAACTTTCAAGATTCACTGTTAATTTGTTATTTTGCCGGGAACACATTCCATTAAATGTTGGACAATAATATATTGTGCCATATCCTGTTCCTAATCTTTATTTTGGCACCCTTTCCCTCCCCAGAGAGAGCTTTTTTGATTGCTGAGGTTACAAAAAAAATGCTTTGGCCTTTAAGGGATGAGTCATTTAATCGCACAAAATAGCCACACAGGTACGCAGCTTTAAACAGCCGGCCTCCGTCCTCAGGGCTCCTCTCACACGGGCCACACCTGGTACACTTAATTCTTGAACGTACACAGCTCGCACCTCCTACAAAGATCACAAGTGCATCTCTAGGGAGTAACCCAACCCTCGAAGAATCTGCTCCTCCTTTACACGCAGTTCTTTATTATTCCTAAAGCATGCCATGGCCCTGCACCACACACACACACACACACACACAACCACATATACCCACATAACTATAATTTATGTTCTCATTGTACTCTGAATGGTGCCAGTTATTAAAAAAAAAAGACCTTTGGACAGGCAACGGATTTTTTTCCAGCTGCTAGAAAGTCTAACCGGGAACTTTCAATATGTGAAGCCATTAATCAAGCAGCTGTAAGAGTGAGTAGGTGTATGCCTGTAAGTACACGCAGAGACAAAAGAGAGGACAGAGAGAGTAAAGACTGGAACAAGTTTGTGCTTGTGAGTATGCAAATGGGCATATGCATGCACTTCTGTAAGCTAACAAGTCACTAAGCAACTCTATTATTAAACCGAAAAGTTTAAATCGAAAGTGACACTACAGGAAGCACAACAGGGACTTTAAGTATTAACAGTGGTCTGCATAATAAATGGTCGTGCACTGAAACTCTGCCTCCATTCAAATATCAAAGTCCATTCAGCACCAGACACTGTCGCTAATATGCATCCAGGCCGTGGATGTAAGAATGTAATGCTAGCCTCCCGGCGCACAGGGCAGCTCACCTCTCTGTCTCTTTGTTTGGTATACATGTGACAAGGGCACAATAGAGTGCCGGACAATGGGCCACTTATTGAATGACTGGCAGGGAGTGGGATACATCCCAGATTGTGTGTCACTCCGCAGCCTCGTGCACCCTGCGACTCATGGTCAGCATCGGGTTGCACCCTCCTGTGACGAAGAGGTGAAGGCGTTCACTGCTAAACTGAAAATCTGGGAGAGGTCACAGAGGTCAAACTGATTTTTTTTTTTTAAAAAGCCCTAAAAATAACAGGAAGAGTCAACTGGTTATTTATGTACTTCTTTAATGTTGATTTTATGAGTTTCTTTAAATACTTTTCAGCAACAGTAACTCAGTTGAGTTTTGTCTAAAGCTGATTTTAGTTTTTTTTCAAATTTTGGTTCATGCATTAATGAAATAATGTCAAGTAAACTTTTAAATCTCCCAGGTTTATTTAAAATCATCGAATATGTGACTCATCTAATGACATAAAATTGGATTTAGCAGCTTAAAGTGAATAAACAATAACTGAATCATGGATAAATACAGATAAACAACATATTTCTAGTTTTGCTCTATTATTGTGTGTATTTTTCTAGTTGTCTGTGTATGAAAACAGTTGCTATCAGCAGCCAAGATTTTCCACCTTGTCACTGTCAGCTGACTATCAGTCATTGCCTTCAGCTGAACTGATTCTCTCTGAGATCTCGAGCTCCATACGTCAAATGCCTGCTGTGACCTTCTGGCCTGCAGAAAGCTGCTCTCAGGGAAAAGTCAGCGGTTTCATTTGCAATCGAATGTAAATATGGCATGATAGTCCCTACTGTTTGATATTAAACACACTGTAGAGTAGAACTTAAGGATTAAAAAAGAGCCACCAGTGTTACAAAAATTACATTTTCAAAAACTTACCTATTTATATGAACTTCTTTTTGCTTAAAGCACTTCTTGTGCAGTGATGAAATAAGTATTCAGCTCTATTTCTAAGTAAAAGTCGTATGTTATACTAGAATATTAAAATACTCAGTTGATAGTAACAGTCCTGCTTTCATGCTTTGAATAAAAACTACAAAAGTATAACAAGGCAAAATGATAATAAGGAAAAGTCAGGGCTCTCATTATGCAGCATGGCCTCTGTCAGTGTCACTTTATTGTCTGCACTGTCTGATGCATTTTAATGTCTTAGCTACTGTTTTATATGCTGTTGGGTGGTTTCATGTGAAACAAGGCACCACATTTTATGAACCGATCATATGTTTTATGAGTAAAATCTTCATTTGTAAAGGAGCAACTGCAGCTGTTCTGAGTAACAGAATAAAAATACACAACTGACCTCTAAAATGTAGCGAGGAAGTAGAAGAAAATGTTAATACTCATGAATAGTGCAAGTTGTCTGCCTTTAATTACGCTCAAGTACATGACTTGATCTTATGATGCTGTTTTTTGCAGTTGAAATGTTCATTAACACTATAGAGGAAGGTTCTGCTGCTATTTCTCCTAACTTTTCTTTTCAGTAGACAGGGTGGAGAAAGCACTTCATCAGACATTTAAATAAAACTATAGCTATAATTAAGTTTTTCTTCCCCCCTCTGTCTCTCAGATACACACACCTCTGGAATTTGCTCTGGATTCATCCAAGCACACTTGAACTAATGATAGCTTATGCAAAGTGCATTCTCACGCCCTCATACTGCCACTGACAGTCTGTCAGTGAACTTCTTCTGTAACTCTGTCGCTGTGTGCTCTGTTCCTCTCATATTTTTGCATGAGTAGCTTACAAACTGCTCCATTTTCGAACTTCTCTCTCTCTCTCTCTCTCTCGGTCTCTCTCTCTCTCTCTCTCTCTCTCTCTCTGTAAAGGTGGGGGCAGAGAGCTATTAGCTGTGCGCTGCAAACATCATTAGGAGGGGAGACGCTTTCCACCGTCAGCGCCGGAGCAGAGCAGGGGAGCCCTGGCAACAAGGAGACAGACACAAACTCAGCAACCCGTTACACCATACAGTAAGTCACACAAAGCTGCTCATTCAATTCTCGTGTCACCAACCTGTCATTGCTTTCACCATGCCACTTTTCTCCTCTGGAGCTGTGGAGAGAAAATGGCTGGAAGAACTGGGCAGGGTGGCGCTGGAGCTCTGGTTTACTTCAAAGCCTTGGAAAATGTTTACTTCGCCCTCTGACCTATTTTTAAGTGGCTAAACAGCAAGGGGTCGTGCGGGCTTTGGGTGTGTGTACTTGTCATTTCGGAACGCAAATGCAAAGTAGTGTTTAAGTGGAGCGGAAGAGAGCGGGGGTTTGGTTGGATTCTGACCGAGCGAGGAGCGCGTCCGCCCGGCGAGCTTGTGTCGGGCAGGCGCTGCACTTAGAATAACTGCGCCACTCGACCTCGGCTCAAACATTTGCTCTTTGCAGACTATTTCTAAGCGCTTAACATTTACACACACTGCCAAGTAGCGTTGCTTCGAGCCTTACATGTCTTCTTTTGAACTCTTTTCTCACTGACAAGGACTGTCAACGGCAAACATTACATTTTTATCTACGTTTCACCATCGCGGAAGTGTTTTCTCTACACGAAAAGAGACGAAGAACAACTATCTACCAGTCCACAGAATTTGTCCACTGTTTGCAAAAAAATAAACGTAGTTACACCTCTTTTGCATGTTCCGACCTTTTATTTAAGCTATGTATTGTTGCGTATGTAATAGGTTACTACACAGTGTTTTACATTGCCAGCTGGTTGTAAAGGACATAGGGTTTGTGATTGCTGGACTACCCGTGATGTCATTCATCCTAGCTTGGACCATTATATAACGGGACTGTAGGGAAGCCTGTGATAGCGGGCTATTTTTACTCTGTTTACACCTCGGAGTTGCACTCGGGGTAGGCTATGCGTCCCAAGTGGTAGCCTATGCTTTCACTCACATTATGAATTTAATATGGCATCCAAATGAGAGCAGGAGGATGGACAAATGTGTCAGATAGAGATGAAGGGCTGCAGTTTTTTAAACACCAGCTGCATTTAAGCTTTTAAGTGCTCCCCCTTTTCTGATGGTTTTTTTTTGTGTGTGTCATTATTTGCATTTTAAACAAAAAATATTTACTTGTTGATTATATTATCTCATGTTTGGTGCATGTCTTACACTCTTTTCAGTTGCTTGCCCTTGGGTAATGAATGAACCACTCCCCCTAAATAGGATTACTTCTGTACAACTATCTAATCAACAACTGTCAGTGCATATGATAGTAATATATCTGAATATCTTAAAAATTATCAACACAGCAGTGGGTACAGCAACAAACTTAGGTTTGCATTTAAAATTAGATTTGATTGATACATTTTGTATGAGCCCCCATTCCCTTATTAGACTCTTGCACAAAAAGTTTGCACATTCATACACTTAATAAAAACTTTTTTAAGTCCCTTGTGCATACTGTGTGTGCAGAGTATACCCTTAATACATGTAATTTAGCCAAAATATTGCTATAAAATATCCAATTATGCCACCAGCTTAACCAGCATGCAGCTTCTCCATTGACGAGTAGTATTTATTGATCATATTATTTTATAACACAGTATTTACATAAACAGTGTTTGACAGCGAGTGAGCATACAGACCAATATTTTTTGGATTATGCTGCTGTAATATTATCCAAGTAGTTTTGCAAATTCACAAACATTTTTTTAACTGAATATTTATCCAGCTCTTTTGAAATTAAATGTCTGCTGGGACAATATTTATGTATTGTAATTGATACAAGTGACTCGTCACTGATCGCTGACAGATGCCGTCTGCTTAGATATTGAATTAAACTGCAACTTGCTGTTTATTTGTTCCTGCTGCTCCGTGACTCACTTGCCAGCAACATTGGATCTGAAACATTTGCAGTGTTTAACGGGTATTTTTTTTAGTCTACTGCTCAGTTAAGAATGCTTTAGTCATCCTCAGAGTTAGTTTAATGGCTAGTTTTTGAAAATTTCTATTTTTGCTGTTGTCACAACATGTCTCCAATCAGTATCATTGTGAATGGCTACCAGTTTTGGAAGCTCTTTTCTTTGTGTCATTATAAACGTTTAAGGCTATGGGAGTAACTGATTGACTGATTTAGTTGTTTACTTTAACTTTATCCTGTAAACACATATTTTTGTAATTTGACAGTTGATGTGACCATAACATGTTGGGTGTTTTTTTTGTAAAGAAGTGTGTAGGTAATGGCAGTGTGAGTTGTTTGCAGGAAAGCTGAGTTATTTGTAGATGTTTGTGTTTAATATTAAAAGATTTGTGTTTTTTGAAAGAGTTTCATCATTTTCCCATTTGCAAAGACTTTCACTCATCCAGTTCTCTGTGTTATAGAGGCAACAGATTAGGGAAAAAAAGAGTTTATTATGTAATTTATTTCTGAACAGGTGATGACTTGGGGAAGGACTGATTCTTAAAGCAAAAGGGACCAAGTATTTATCCCTGAGGAATCCCTCGCTTGAGGAGGACTTTTAGATATTCTTTTAAAGAGGACACACTGTTCTTCTTAAGAAAAAAATAAAGGAGTACAGCATTGGTAGATTTTACGAGACACTAAATTAAAAGCTGTATTTAGGCAGAGAAGAGCCGGATGGAGTTTGTGTGAGCTGCCCTCTGAATTTGAATAGGTCAAGTTGTTGTGCTGGTACAGTCTTTCCCTTGCAGATTTGAGTCAAGCTAAAGGGAAACAGCACATCAAATTCTTAATAAAGGCTTTCAGAGTTAGGATGCAAAAGACAGTGAACTCTGCTGCATAACAAACCACTCATTCTCTAAGCTAACAGCCAGTTGAGGTCAATCCAAGACACAACTTCAAAACAAAAATTTACAGAGACACACACCCTCAGTGGCGGCTGCCCTTCGCTAGCTTATAGTTGATATACAGTATTCCGGCTGATTGCAACAAATAAATACAAATGATCCAAACTCATGCTTGTAGCACAAGGTAAAACCTTACTTTATGGGCATGTATTGACATCATTATATATGCACACATTCAAAGTTGAACACCTCATCAGAAGTTTTAGGTGTAAAAAAAAAAAAAAGACGTTTAGCAGAGCCCTGGGTGGGGAGGTAGGGATTACCCAAGTGCTGAGCTTGGCCAAAACTGACATGAGGAAGTACTAAGGTATTTTGGGTGTTCAGGGAACAGTGGATGGAGCTGTAGTTGGTCATAAGTTAGAGTTTTAGAAGTTACAGATTTGAGCAGCAAGGGTTATTATCATTTTCAGAAGAATAGCAGTTTTAATTTTCTTGAAGTTTGTTAAAGTTGGTGCTTTGTGTTAGTTTTGATGGTAAACGTGAAGGCTTTGTGATAGGGAACAACTAAACAATAGTTCATCATTGTCTGGATGCCACTGCGAATCAGGTGTGCTGTTCCACCTACATTGCAGATACACACACACGCACACACACACCCACACATACAGACACACACACACTTACACACACATACGTATGTACATACTTACCACTGCCACCATAGCCTTTGATTCCAGCCGCCACTCACTTTCAAATGGTAATGAGAGGCAATTAGAAGCCAATGTGTCCTAATCACAAGCCATTTAACTGAGCCTGGCTCATTTGTCAGAGCCATATGTGAACACCGACCCACACACTGAAATACACATGAATACGCACATCTGCTATCATGCAAGAGTCTTGTCTTTGTCTGTGGAATTTGCTGCCTGCATAAGAGGAAAGAGGCAAATAGTGTGTGTGTGTGTTGTGAGTGTGTGTGCGGTTGAAAGAGACAGCCAGAGATTTCCAGGTAATGATTGGGCGGAGGTTTCACGGCTGAATGAATAAGTGACAGAAATGGCTCTATGCTCCAACCTGCAAATACAGGCAGAGTGAATGATGGGTAGGCGGGGGCAAATGGATCAACCAATGGCTGGAACAGGTGTTTGTGTGTGTTTGTGAATCTTTGTAGAGAGATTGAAACAACATCAACTGTATGTACTCTCAGTGTTTGCTTACAGAATAACTTATACAGGTTAAACACTGCAGGCAGAGGTTTAGTGAAGGGTAAACACAAATAAACTTATAGGTGCTACATGTAACATCTTGACACAAATTAATGGAAAATTCCTTCATTGAGGTCAAATTAGTGCTGTGTACTGTATGTACAGGTTTGATGTCTGGTTTACACCATGTAGTGTAAATGCAAGAGGTTAATGCACTGAATAAAAGACACAAAACTTTGATAAACACTTTACTCTTTCTTGTGTCCAATCAATCAGGTTTTAACTTATGATTTTAAGTGGACAAGACCACATTTTTTGTCTTGAGTTTTGAGGAATTTTTAGAGCAGCTAGAAAAGTCTAGTAAGTTTAGGAAACATACTAAGACAATATTTAGTCTTCGATCACAATATCAATAATTCCCATTTACCGATATCCCATGGCACCTTGCAGCTTTTGACATGCATTGTCTTCTCCTAGATCATGATGTCTACATGTGTGCACAGATTAAAACAACCAATCTGTGTTCTGCTCTGAAGTTTGCAAAGGTTTTAAGTGGTGTTGTGGCAGGCTAATAAGTCAGTGGTAACCAGACAGAGCAGACTAGTCCAAAAGTATGTAAATCAATGCTGCAACAAATAACAATCACATTGACTACAGCACCACTTCAATATCAGCTCTGATGTGCTGCCTGTTTTCTCGATGTACCCTATTATCTGCTACTGCAACCCTGGCTTCAAACTCAGTACACATGCAGTGCAGATGTGCCGTGAGGAGCCATAACAAATATTGGAGCAAATGTTATTATCATAATGTGAATGTACACAGAAAAATATTTACCTACTCTGTCTTCAAAAATAAATGTAAACTAAAGAGACAAAGCAATGCACACAAATTATTGGGGAAAGCCACAATGTTAAGCACAGCATTTAAGTATTGTTTTCTTGCTACTACATATCCCAGGTTTTACACCTCCTTCACACGCACAAGAACATTATGTTTGATGTGGGATGATGAAATGATGTCAAGTCCTATTTGCAGCATTCACTCCTGCCTGCTGTCACAGGTAAATCCCTGGTTGTCTCCTTTAACACAAGAAGCTGCATGAACCATGCAGAGCAGAAGAAGAAGGTGGTGTGTGTGTGTGTGTGTCTCTCTGTGTGTGAGAAAAATGATTTTGAAAAAAAAAATAGAGAGTGGTGGGTGTGGGTGGGGGCAGATCAAGAGATTGAGCTGTCTGGTTGAACCATGCAGAGCGCTCAGACCTTTTCAGCTTTTTCCTTTCATCCTCCTCTATTCATGAACGCACCAAGTACACGTGCATGCACACAAGAGAAAGGACACACTCACACACACACAGAATACTGCTTTTAAAGGGGATCAATGAGAGTTTTTTGTATTTTGTGTGAAAGAGCATTCCAGCGTCTGTGATCGTGTGTGGCTTTTATTGCTTGGTGCACAGTCTTGTGTTTTTCTAAGACAGTTCTTCTGTATGAGACTGCAGTGCCAATTCAATTCAAGTGCCATGGTAAGTAATTTAATCTGTAATTTATCTATAAAGAGTGAAAACATCTCACCAATAATATAAAGGTCAAAGAGAACACTTGTTGAAGTCCTTTTAGTCTTTTTAAATGTATAATTTAATCAAAACATTCATTATAGCATTCTCTAAAGCTCTTACAGTACTTGTGGATCCATCCTTTTTTTGTGTGTATGTGAACATCAGAGTGTATGCATTAATTTAGATTAATTAATTAGACACAGAGGGAGAGAAATAGAAGGAGAGAGGGACCCAAGCCATCCTACAAACTTGTGTTACACTGTCGGGTCGATAAGCCACTGCATGGCTCAATAACCATGTGAAAAAGGGAAGCTGGCTTTGGGACTTTGTTCAGCTGTGTGTTGGCTTTGGCTCTGTAATGGCTGCCAGTGTAGCAGACATGATATACAGTTGTCTATATGCCAGGCAAGTTGCTGTTAAAAAGCTAAACTGGAATGAACTCCATAATATCAAGTATCTAAATGATGACATAAGTGCTTCCCGCAAAAAAAAAACAAAAAAAAACACAAAGCTTTTAGGCTACAAATTTGAGTTCCTGCATGAATTTGTATCCAAGCAACTCGTCAAAATTGGTTGAAATCCTCAGAGCTGTTTTATAAAGTCTCTCTGGAAAGATGGTTCATGTGCCCAAGCTATACATCAAATATGATGAATAATTTTGCACAAGTGCTCATGCAATAGCTGATGCATATGCTGCTCCTTTGATCTCTCTGCCTTGATTCATATTTGATCATACTCCGAGCAAAGTCTGGGTGAGAGGAAATGGTTTTAAGCATTGGCCTTTTGTGGGCCAAGTTAAATGAGGGAGATCCTAACTAATAACAGCTCAGTCTTTATAGGACATCCAAATGTGGTTGGAGTTATTTTCTCTATGTTTAATGGCATTATAAAGTGCATCAGGGAACGTTGTCTCTAAGCTCTTTCAACTGTGGCTCACTCAGTGACAAAGCCACAGCATTTTCTGCAGGGATTTGAATCTGGTTATGTTGCTTGAATTGTTTTTCCTTTAGTCCCTACTATAAATGATATCTCCTCTCATCCCTTGGCTTTTTGTTGTCTCATGTAACTTCAACCCCTGTATTTCTCTTCAAGCTTTCATGTCTCCATGTTTTCTTGCAGCTGGGTTCTACAAATTCTTCTCTTCTCTCCTCTTTTCTCCTCTTTTCTTCTCTTCTTGCTAGCCTAGTCTCTTCCTTATCCTTATCAGAGGCAGTAGAGGATTACAGTGGGGAGTTGACACTGACTGGCAGTCAGACAGCTCCTGCAGACTCTTCTCCTCTCCACAGAGCTCCAGGCCTGGGACAGGGATAAGCTGACAACCTGGGATACAGCCAGATAGATAGTGATGAAGAAGAGAGATGAAGGAAGAATGCTAGGAATGGGGTCATAAACTGATAGTTCAGCAGAAATGTAATTATTTCCATTACTCAAATGTTAGCATCACATTCATTTGTATTGTGAGGAATGTTTATG
>JAPZDY010000008.1:9874961-9902042 GCA_029783645.1 Ctenochaetus hawaiiensis | reverse complement strand
TGCTGTAGGAGTTGTTGCACCAGCTGACTTACTGAAGTGTTTAGTAAAGCACCAGACTCTTTTTGTAAACTGTGAAAGAGAAATGCAATCAGTTTTACACCCTTTATTGCATTTGAGAAATGTAGGCATGGTTGTGTTTGCAGGCTAGTTGGCTAGTGTTAGCTTAACTTTGTAGCAATCCCTCAATCTGCTTGTTTTGGCTCCTGGCTTGCTAGCTGGTTGTGACTTGTGATTGATGTCACTGCAGTCAAGGAAGAGAGAAGTCAGGAAGTAAATCTGGAGAAAGTTTCGGAGTTTTGCAGGCAGACATTAAGGCCTCCACTTATTTCAGTGTGTAATTGGGGTTACAGGTTAAATATCCTTTGGCTAGAGCTGATGATGGATATTTCAAGGATTCTGAGCAGTTTGAAAAATAGGCTGCTCGATAATGGAGCTGACACTTCTATGTGCTGTCAGCAGCCTCACCTGTAGTCATGCTGTTTCTGATGCTGTTTCATCTGTGGCTTTATTGTCTGCTCTTCTCTAAAATGAATTTGCATTGTTGATGAAGTCTATTATGTGAATGTATGCCTCCTTACAATGGAAGCAGACAAGATTAAGATCTTTTTTGAAGAAATGTGGCGGCAGTGTAGAAGCTAACAAGAAGTAAGTGTTTCATTGTCAGAAACTGTAACAGCACAAATAACTGGAGTTAAAATCTCTAAGTAAATGTACAGTATTTGCCCTGATATAAAGAAGAAGATTATTATCTAGTGAGGAAAACTAATTAGGCGAATGTTAAAATTAATAATATCAAATTCCTGTGTATGTTGTTTTTATCTTCTTTTTCTTTTCTTTGGAGAAGGACCTTCGTGCCCTCTGCTCCACTTGCGCCCCCCACCCCTCAGAACTTTGGCTTGCATAATGCCCCTGAGTATCTATTGTCTATGTAGCTGCACCACTATATGCTATAGGTTTTCAGGCATGCTGTTGCATTATTCGTGGAAGCACGGTGTATGATCGGCAGTGGAAATGCCTCTTTGTTTATCAGCAGGAAAGAAAAAAATGTTGCCATGGTTCACAAAGAAGCCCATTTAGGCTCTTTTAAGAGTGCTGAACTTTGACCTTCAGTGATAGTGCCCAGGCTCACTGAGAGAGTGGGTTGCGCAACCAAGAGGTAGTTCATGTTTCACTCTGTGTCTCATTGTATGTGTCAGTCTTCTTTTTCTCTCTTTCCCTCTCACTGCTTCTCTCAGTTTCAATTCATTGAAGTGCACCAGCATAATAGTTCACAAAATGAATTGTCAAAGCAGCTAAATTTAATAACTCTAGATAAAAATAAGGCCTTGTTCATGTTTGAATGTGCGTCTGCAACAAATCTGAGGAAAAAGAGGAAATAATTAAAACAGACCTGCAGAGAAAGCCTCTTAATTTGCCTAATTGTCACTTTTGTAGGTCTCTAATAACAATTAATATGGAAATTATACCCCTTCACATATACAAAAAGATGGAGGCTGGTGCAGACTGGGTTGTGTTCTTGAAAGCTTGTTACCGGTTAGTTTGGTTAGTTGCTCGTCTTGTTGTGTGCTGCCAGTGAACCGAAAGCCTGCAGCTCCATCAAAGAACTCTGCAAGGCTGCACTTTCTCAGTCCAACAGGTATGATGCATTTTAAACCAGAAAATCAGCTTGTTTGTGGCTGTGGATCTTTTGCAGAAGAGCCAAGTAAAAGTCCATTTCGGTGGAATTCCCTTCTGAGACCAGTTGCCTTCTGGTGCATTTGGTATATTCCTTTCATTCTGGGGTTTATTAATTTTTCCTCATCAACACACAACGATACAAATAAAGAACAAAGGCAGCATAAGGAAGGACATGCTTATGGAGCCAAACAAGCCCACAGGGGAGCATGGAGTGTCCTCAGAGGCCTCCTGGGAGGCATTTTAATGAATTTAATCACAAATAAAACAACTAATGTGTAAAAATGTAAGATGACATGACAAGAGATGTGACGTATAGAGATGCAGAGATGTAAGAGATGCATGTGTGCCAGTTTGAATATTGAAGAAAAAGTGTAAAATGTAATATAACAAGCTTTCAATAGCCTTAAAGTCAAGTTTTACTCCGTGAAGCAGAGTTGTAGATGTTGATGGTAACAGAAGCATTTGCCAGATAAGGTAGGTCAGGGTGTAATCTTGCAAGAGATACTGTTCTGTTCCTCACAACACACACACAAACACATACACTCACACACATGCACACACACAACCCACCTACGACTCTGTGCTCTTTGTTGACAGCTGCGCTTACTGTGTCCCCAGTGTGTGTGTGTGTGTGTGTGTGACTGTGTGCATGTGGGTCCAACCCTGTGTGTGACAGAGGGACAACAGGCAGAGGACCAATAGAGGAGCAGACTGAAAGGGGCTGGGCATGGTTTCATAGGTGCACATGGAGATGCACAAACACACGCACACACACACACACGCACACATGCACACACACAAATGCATACTCAGGCTGCCAGTATTACTGAGTGTGTTGTGCTGCAGACAGGGAACTGAATCCTTGCCTGCTGAGTAGGAGGAAAAACTTGCAGTTTGTGTATGTGAGTGTGTGTGTTTTCATAAATGTGTAAATGTGTATTTACAA
The DNA here is from genome assembly GCA_029783645.1 of Ctenochaetus hawaiiensis. NCBI lineage: Eukaryota > Metazoa > Chordata > Actinopteri > Acanthuriformes > Acanthuridae > Ctenochaetus > Ctenochaetus hawaiiensis. The sequence continues at coordinate 9,899,419 of JAPZDY010000008.1, read as the reverse complement.
ACACAACTCTCAATATTCAGACCACTTTTTTCATTAAAACAGACGGACAAGTTAATTTAAGGTGAAAAGCTCCGTCTTTATATTGATTAAAAAAATCATTGATGGATGTTAATTGATGGATTGATTGATGATCACCTTGCTGGCTTTATATTCCACAGGCCGTGTAATAATGGCTTCACAGTGCATCCTCATCTCCACGGACACAATTACAGCCTTAAACGCATCATAAGTAAAATTGGACTTTTTTGTCTTTTCTTTTTTATTATAACAAAACAGTCAGGAAGTAACAAATGTGGTAAGACAGCTGTTGCCATGAATTCAGGTGATATTGTGTAAATTCTGAATATAAACTCTGAGTATAAATACAGAAGGAGTCCCAGTTAATGAAACCTTTGAGCTCTGAATAAGGAGAGACACAGCTATAAGTTTGTGAATTGCTTCTTTAAAAGAAAAACAGAACTTTTCCTACCTTTGAAACTTAAGTTAAAACAAGCAGTTAGGACATTTTTAAGTAATAAAACCCCAGGTGTGTCTACAAATACAAATAAAGCTGTTAATTTATGCAAACTGTACACATTTACAGTCGGTACATTTAAAGTTTTTTAAGCTAGAGTGTAAATAGAACATCACTACTTTTTGTATCGACCAGCAGGTTTGTGTAACACTGAGCTTAGACAGCTGTGGTTTGGCTACAGAAAGCTGGTATCAAACGTCTGATCATATTTATTTATAACTAACTGTCCTTTGTTATTTTGTGTTATTTATTATTTATATACTTACTCAACAAAAAAAATGATGTTTTTAGAATAAATGACTAAGTTTAAGTGGATGACGTGACAGAAAACTGCTCATTCTTAAAGAGGAGCTGAGCCGAATGTACAAAAATAACAACAATAACAACATGTCAGACAGTTAGTGTGTTTTCTTTGCTAAATCTGTTTTCTCAATGTTTCCATCTTGGATTCCTTATGTTTATGTTTCTAGTTGCTGTGGCTTTGTAAGTGTGTGTACGTGACTAAATATCCATGTGTTTACTTTTTGTGTGTGCACCACGTGTCCTGTAGTTTCACACGCCTGCATGCTCATGTGTTTGTAGGCTTGTTGAGTTTGTGTCAACTTAGTGCAAACAAGAAAAACTGCGCTTCAGTATCAGGTTTTTTTGCTCCCAAGAGCCTCGTTGTCACATGGTCAACTGACCTGATTTGTTGTTGCCAAGGCGATGTCTTGTCTCAGGGTTCAAAACCAACGCTGAGCTCCGCCCCATGACCTTGGGACATGTCTTTGTCACCATGGTAACAGCCTCCGGGGTTGCTGTAAATGAGAAGGCTGCTTTTGATGGGTGCAGGGAGCATATTTCTCTGTACTTGTGCATCAAATTAGGTACTTTAGTGCATTTACTTACAAGGAGAAGATGAACTCCTCTCCAGGAACTCTGCAACACTTTTATGAAGTTAGATTCACACCTGGGTGATGCAAGATATAATCCACTGTAGGCTACTTTGCACTGTCGCCATGTAGTTTAGGATTCAGTGGTTTAAACAGCTACTTTAAGCAGATATTTGTGTATTGCTGGATCTTTGAGTCTTTGACCTGTTGGACTTAAAAGAGGCCTTTATAGTAGAGGATGAAAAAACAGCAGAAAAGTAGAGTTGTGATAGTCTTGCACTGTTTCCCACATATTGTTCAGTTTTATATCAGTTTCTATGACAGAGCTTCGTAAAAACTACATCGGATCCATGTATTCAGTCACATGACAAGTCATAGCATAAAATATTTTTAGCATTTTAACAACAACTCTGCCAGGCTGTGACCCAAACAATGAGAAAACCAACAAACAAACCAGACTCCGTCTCCACATAAGCACCAGTTCAGTCACCAGCTTTCTATTTCATCATAATAGCTCTGAGTTTAGCGGAGGCATTTGGTCAAAGTGAAACAATGTCCACAGAAAAAAATGGGGCCAAGCTCATGAAAGAGACCTAAATGCCTCCAAATAACTATGTTTTTATTTAAACAAGAAAGGGAGGACACCAAACCAGTGTCTCATGTGGATAAACAAAGTGTGGTTGCCATGCTGATGGGGCCTCAGTGTATAAATAGAAAGGGTGTTTGTTCAGAAGAGAGAGAGAGAGAGAAAAGGAGAGAGGGAGGATAGTAGAGGGACAGTGATCGTCATTGTATCAGATGCGGGCATGAAAACTTGCATTAGCATGGATGCTAGTTTTGAACAGGGGGCTCTATCTAAGTTGTAATCAATATGCATCCAAAGTTAGATGGTTACCTTTATTAATTATTATTCATATGTATCATAATTCTGTATATGTGTTGATGGAGAAGCAAAGAACTGCAAAAATCCCCACTTTCCGATGCTTTTACATTTCTTTTCCTGCTTATGCTGTGATATTTTTCACGGTATCTTTCTCCTTTATTTACTGTCAGCGCTGAACGATTAGTCCACTGTCTTGCTGACTTTAGGAGCTAACTAGAGAGATCAATAAATTCTGGATGCAAGCTGTTAAATGAGCAAGTTGTTAGCTGTGGGAGTGTCTGCTGCTGTTCTGCACAACTGCCATTAAAACTGAGAGCAAATCGTTTTGTGTAAAATAACACTTGGCAGAAGGTTAAGCTGATGATTGAAATTGCTAAGCAGTTAATTTGGTTATTATGCAGTCGTAATAGAGCTACAACAAGCACTAATCATGTGATGAAAACATTGTCTCTCTGTGCTGCTGTGCAGGGAATGGTGACAGCACCTGCAGACGGACAGACGTGGACAGACGGCGCAGACACCCAGAGCACTTCCCTCCCATCGGCGGAGAGATCCAGACTTCACACCAGGAACTGCAGATCCAGTCGGTCGTCAGCTCTCAACTGAGCAGCAGCAGGCTCCACCTACTCCGCCCAAGAAGCTCCGCCTCCTCTGATCAGGTAGGATGGAAGTCTCATGTAGGAAACGGTCTTATTCATATCATGTCTTCTTTTCAAGTTAGGTTTGTTTGTGTTCTTGACTAAAAATCCTCACAGTTGATTATTATTTCATGAGAAATTTCCACGTGACAGCAGATAATAAAAACATGAGATGCAGAAAATGTCACTGACTTTTTCTCATCCACCAGAATTTTCCCCAGCTGAGTTCATGTGTTGCTGTCTGATGCACACTGACTAACCAAAACTGTCAGAGGAATTTTATTACCTGTCAGTCCATGTAACTTCCTACTGATGCATCTTGCAAAAAGACACAAAATGGATCCGAACTGAAAATGAATCACTTTTCTCTCTTAGTTTGGACCAAATAAGCTGGACTACAGCTGTGAAAGTGACCCGACTGACTCTAAATTTTCTCTTTTCAGAAAAAAAATAACAATAATGTGTCATTGTGACGTCATAACTTTGGATGATCTAGATAAGTGGTTCCTAACTCTGTACTGTCTCATGACTCTTTGTAGCACGTTTTAGCTTATTATGACTCGTGGCCAGTTAAACTAATGAAGAATTTATCCTTCTTTAACTGTTTGTTTAAACTTGTTTTGCAAGATAACAGCAAATGTTGGGAGACCTGACTTTAAATTAAGGTGTCATGTATTGAATCGTACTGTTGGCGTTTACATTACATGGTTAGCCTCCGAAAGCTCAATCCTTCTAGAGAGGAAAGTGAATAGTATTTCACATGTTCAAAAAGCAGAAATGAGACAAACATCAGAAAAATTTAAAATATCACTGTTAAACAGAAACTTTGATGTTTCTTTCTGATACCTTTATTAGCTCGTTGCCCCTTATATTTATCTGAGACCGCTCAGGTGGCCACCAGCTTGGGAAACCCCACCGTTTATATTGTTCCTGGCTCAGCGCCGCATTGTTTTTTGCATATAGATGTTTTGTCAGTATAAAAATCATAATATAACTATCAAAAGAGCTGTTGTGCTCATTTGTGATTGAGTTTTTTATTGTCTCTTTGGTCGAGAGGATGAACTTCTCCAGGCTTGTCTGAGCTCCTGCTCTCCTTCCTGCCTCCCCCTCTCTTCTTCCCTTGATGTGATTTGTCTTTTGATTGTCTGAGCTTTGTTTCTGCTTACTTAGTCTTTGCTTTGACCCTCCCACTGATGTCCCTCATCTCAGTTTTGCCGTCTCCTCTCCTCTCCCTCTTTTCTCCTCCTCTCTGTCTCCTCACCCTCTGCTGTATCTATTCAAGCTCCTCCGTCAGTCCTTTATCTCCGTCACACCAGCTGTGTGTTGAAGCTCTATTCTGCCCCTCTCTGAGGGAGAGCAGAATGAAAAGAAGGGCTTACAGTGAGAACAGTGAGAGAGCCAATCCCGGCCTTTCGGTCTCATTGAGCACATCTTTTACTCCTCTCCTCTCCTCTGTCCTAAAACTCTGCTGTGACCAATCCTGTCTCCTCTGCCTCCTGCAGCTCACAGTCTCAGATGGGGTGTTATTTTCAAAACAAGATGTATTTCAAGACATAATACAAGAAAAAGAGATTACACACGAACGCATCCAAAGTACAGACTGATTTTTTTTTTGGCACTATTTTTCAATCAAACTTCTGATGTTTTAGAAGTTTTTTTAGTAAAAAAAATCAAAACTCAAAGAAAACTGTCCTCTGAGTCTCATCCCAGCTGCAGCCTACCTGACTTTTGACTAAACAGCTTCTTGTTTTTCACCCTTCAGCAATATAAAGTTATGCTTGACTCGCCAACAGCATAATTAGATTTTGCTGTGAGGTGCTTCAGTGTGCTCGGGGACTCGCTTCATAACTGTACAAATATGTTTTGAAGTGCAGACTAATTAGTTTATTATTTAACTTTGTACCAATTCAGAGAGGACTAGTGAGGAGGGGCCTAAAATCAGAGGAGCCTCCGAGATGAAAACATAAGGAAAGGTAAGATTAAGATGAAACAAAAACAAGGAAAGTATATAATTAAACAAAACGCTGCATGCAAAGTAGTCTTATGAGTTGATTTTCTGTTTTTATTTCCCCCTTTTAAAAACATTCAACCCCCCCCGCAAATCTTACCCTCCCTCTCCCTTTTTCCTCTCTGTCTCCTCTTTTCTTCTCCCATCAGTCTTGCTGAATGGAAATTACACATTTCACTCCCTCCTTCTTTCTGCTTCCTCTCCTTTTTTTCGTGAATTTGCTGTTGACAGTTGCCTTTCTCTGAGCAGAAAGCCTCAGAAATGAGCAGATGGAGGGCTGACAGTCTAGAGGCTCGAACAATGACGCTGGGCGGCAAGTCGTGGTGATCAACACATGTCAGAAAATAGCTCTTAATGGGGGAACCATATACAGACTGTCAGTCATCCATATAGGGGATGGTTTCATTTTTGTTTCGCTGCTTGTTGAGGATGTGGAGTGAGAATCCACTCACCTAAGATTTCCCAAGTGTGTTAAGACTTGCGTTGTGTCTTACAGTGAGTTCAGCAGGGTAAGCTAATGCTACCGGAATGATAACATTGCAGCTGCGTCTCCGGTGGTAGAGTTGGTCGTTCGCTAAGAGGGTCGGCGTTTCGATCCGTGACTCTTCCACTCTGCACGTCAAAGTGTTATTGGGAAATATATTGAGCCTCGATTGGCTGTTTCATGAGTACATGAGTGTGTGTGTTTGGATCAATATCCCTCCTGATGAGCAGGTGGCATCTTACGAACGTATGTGTGAAAGGGTGAACTTGTGTTGTAAAGGCCTTTCAGTGGTTGCTAAGACTAGAAAAGTGCTATAAAAGTGCGGTCCATTTACCATCTACACGTCTTATGAAAAGAGTTACTAAAATGATGCTGTCATTGCTCTTGAATTGCTTGTGTATGTTGAAAATCTCCATGTTGAATGTGATGCAGTTGTTTGAAAAAAAAAAACAGGAAAGAAAAACAACGCATGAAAATCATTTTGACAGATCTGAGCTTTTTTTGTTTTCTCTCTCTTTAACCTTCAGAAAGAGGCCATTAGTGTCTTTGTGTTTAGGGCAGAATGATATGAAAAACAAGATAGCCCATTAATCCAAAAAATTTCTTCTAACCGTTTTGGAAAATTAAATTTCAGGATGTTTTGACTGTTGGCCGTCACACTGGAGCTGCTGTTTCTAGCTACGTTTTAAAAATAACCGCTATTTTGAATAGTTGTGATTGTCATTTTTTATAATAACATCTCAAGATAAAATGGTCAGTTACTGTAAATGAGAACTCTGCAACAAAGCACTGGGTCTGCGTGCCAAAGATGCAAGAATTGATAATATAATTGTATGTTTTTATACATCATGTTTGGCTGAAAATGTCTTTATAGTCTTCTTTTTTTTTACAAGCATGTTCCCTGGAATAATTATATGACTTGATACCAATAATGGGCAAAATGGTGACAGTCATCCACTTCCAATTAATTAATTCCAAACAATTACATGCATAACAAAGGAGTCTTTTGATATTTGTTCTACAGAAAAGCATAAAATTACATTATTATGGAAAATTAAGTTTATGTGAATGAGTTAACAAAGTAATCTAATGTAGGTTCTTTCTGTGTAGTCAGTTCCAAAATAAGAGCCAAATTTCATGCTTCTTTTCCAGGAAACTTCCTTAGAGTTTATGAAAAATAAATCATAGACCCATAAAATAAGACATAAAACTTTGTCAGCTCTGCTGTTGAGGCTCCACCGACTGTGACACTGCACAGATTTCAGGATCAGCTTTCTGTCATTGGAGCGTCACATCGATCTGCTCATTAAGTTTCATACATTACAGGTCAGCTGTATCTTTAAATTTACACACCACCAGGGGCCCGTGTGCAAAATATGCTCCATTTTAATGTCAGTGTTGCACAACCAGGCTGTGATATTTCATATGCCAAGAAAAAAAAAGAGTAAACTTGTCTTGCAGGGCAAATCTGACAGCCTTATATTAGCTTTACATTTTCAGACATTGATTTTTTTCCTTTTTCATTTGAAACTGAAAAGACTCCCACATACTCTCTCAGAGTAACATTTCGTCGCAGCCTGCAGCAACGGCTCACAGTAATCTCAAAGATGTCAAATTACCAATTAACCCAGCTATGTTCTTCATAATAAAGCTTCAGAGGAGCCTTAACTTGTCCAACAGCGCCTGAGGCTATCAGTCTAAACGCTCAATACTAACTAAACTGAACCTGTCCCCGCTGTTCGACATTAGACTGCAGTAATTTGGTTGCAAGCTAACGAGAAAAAAAGTTAATGTGGATCCAGCAGAGGGGTCAAAAGTTTACACGTTGTTTGTTTTAGCCTGTGAAAGGTTAGCTTTAATATCATTGAATGTTAGAGGTGCAAGAAATTCATTTAAACCTCATTCCAGTTTCCTGTAGCAAGAAACTTGTTACGTTTAGTTCAAATTTCTTCCTTTAGAGGGTTAAACAACCAGAGTAAATGGAGAGGTCCCCCCATCTCGCAGTCTCCGCCTGTGTGTGAGCGTGGATTTCCCCGTCTCTGCTTTCTTGTAATAGCTGCGCTCTGCCTTATTTGATCTGGGCCCCAGCTCTCATAGTAGGATTGAATTGGGTTTGGAGAGCAAAGGGAAACACACGCAGGCACATATACACACACCTGAGACTGCCAACTGCTACAGCAGCTGCCCCGAAAAAATGAAGGAGGGAGAGAGACAGACAGAGAGGAGAGAGGGAAGGAGGGAGGGAGAGGAGGGAAGAGCAGAAGAAGAGAGGATGCAGCTTAAAGAGAGAGAGAGAGCAGATTATTGGAATGAACCAGGAGAATCAGCATCTTCTCCTCTAATATGGCGCTGGCTGCAGACATGGAGAAGGATTTGTTTTAATTGAGACATATTTAATTTGTATCTCCCTTTTTTTTCTTCCTCTGTCTTCTCTCCTGCATGTCTCCTTCATCCTTTATCACGACCCACCTCACTCTGTCTCACTTTGGCCTTGATGTCCTTACTTATCTTGTCACCGGTGCTCCCTGAACACACACAGAAACACACATACTTTGGCTGTCTCTGCGCAAACAATTAGTTAATTACCTTACCCGGTGTCGCTGAGTTCATCCACGCTGCCATTTTTTTTCTCTGAATCACTAAGATGTGGAGGCAGACGGATAAAGAGTGGAGGAATGAATGAGAAGAGAGACACTCTAAATTGGAAAAGCTGACCTGAGACTGCCTATTGTGCTCGCACTAGAAACTCTTAGCAGGAGAGAAGAAAAGAGCACAATGAGGCACTTTTGAATGTTTCACCAAGGCCGCCCTGTTTGAAAAAGCTCATAAAACCGTATCATGTCTCTTTTGTAAAGCCATTTGTAAGGATATTTCGTTAGCAGTCTGGGTCTAGGTCCGCATTAAAACGTTTAACAATTTTGCTGAAAACACTGAATTTTTAACAGCTTTCAGTGTGACTTTATTTACCTATTACCATATTCAAATCTCAATGTGGAGAGAAAGAGCAAAAGGGAACCATTATCCATTAAATACAGCATGGTGGATTAAGACTTTCTGGCTAATACTACTTTAAGTTTACCTAATTAAAAGTATATATAACAAATTAGCATATTTATCTTTGAATTCTCTTTCATGGTCCAGATCCAGAACTTAAGGAACTGTGGCATAAACCTCTCCTGCAGGGTAGAGATGCTTTGTAGCACAGCGGCACATCTTCTGTCTTTCTCTGCAAAATTCCACCTGACAAAGCAGCCGTGTCACGCTGTTACTAAAACAACACATTTGTTCTGCTCTTTCTGCTCTGAGAAAACACAAAATAAAAATCAATCCCGGTATATAACTCTGTTACGATGAAACCTCTGCAGCAGCTCCTCATGGTTCCTGCACCCACCGCCTGTTTACAAAGAAAAGATGGTGAAGTCAGGCCTATAGCATACACAGAGGATGGGGGGGGGGGGGGCAACAGCATCCCCCCCATAGGAGCTAATCAGCATGCATATATCTGCTTGGCTCAACCATTATGTTCCATTACTCTGTCCTCTCTCTAAGTGTGTAATAGTGGTTCAACATGTTTGTTAATACGCCATATACCTTCATCTGTACATGTGTGCCTGTGTGTGTGTGTGTGTGTGTGTGTGTACAGTGTATGGATGTGTGTGTGTGTGTGTATGAGACAGAGCCTTCAGTGGTTTGTTTGTGCGTGTTGAAATGCATGTGTAAGTGAAATGTGAAATGTCATGTGGAGCTGTGGGGTATCGACTGGAATTGAGCCAGCAGCATGGAAAAACATGTTGCTGTAGGTCATTAGTAATGAGCCATACATGTGCTGGAACACTGTGTGTGTGTCTGGATGTGTGACTGCGCATGGGTGTGTGTGTGTGTGTGTGTGGGAATGGGGGCGGATGCCTGCGTCTGCATTTTTGTGCCCTGCACTGTATCTTTGTAACTTAAAATATCTCTAAGTACAATATACTTAAGCATTTTCTCTTAACTTTGCATTAAACTGGTAGCTAAAGTGTGTGTTTTCAAGAACTTAAGTAGTGTGTGTGTGTGTGTAATTCTGCTCTTTGGTTGCCATTATTCACAGAAGACTGCTTGTCTGCCTTTGGCGCGATTAATCCACTGTCCTTCCTAACTCCGACCCACTTTTGTTGCTCTTTTCTTTGTTTGCTCTTGATTCCCTTCTGCTTTATAGCATTAAGCTATGAGTAATGATGACTGACATCATCTCTGGCTAGGCTAGAGCCGACTAATTGGCCTGAGCGATCTGATTGCATTAGATGTTATTCCTTCAGGGTATTCCCTGTCCTCCGCCCCCACTTTGAAAGATATCCCTCATTGTTCGCATGGAGCAACATATTGCTTCTGTGTGGCCTTTGTTTTGGTTTTTATTGTATTAATAGCAGGAATTGGCTGGTTCGTTTGTAAGCAGGTCGTTGGATTAGCACTTTTGATTTATGGCTCGTGCATTTTAAGCTGAAAAGTGAATAATGTTAAAGCTGGGATTGCTGTCGTGCTCTGACTTGTTAATTGCTGTTATTGAAAATGCTCGTCTCAGGGTAGCTCAAGGATATTACAGACGCGCGAAGGGGACAATGATATACCACTGGAATGTCTTTGCTTATTGTGTGGGTGCTCTGGGTACTCATGTGAGAAAGCAATAAAGGTTGAAAAATGAAGTTGCGCTTCGGATTTACTAACAACCATGAGAGGCTTTTCCCTCCACTCATCTCTCTTCCTCTGTCCTCTTCTTCCTCTCTCTCTCTGTCTCTTGTCTTTTCCGTCTCCTTTCTCTCACAGCAGCTGCTCTAAGAGCCACCTTTTCAAGTGAAGTAAAATGATTATAGTAATGGATGCTCCCCTCTGCAACCTTTCACCAGCTCTCCTCTAGTCGTCTCTCTGTACACTCTGCTCCGTGCATTAGTGCGGCCCCGGGAATGCCCTCGCTCCCGGCGGCTTAATGCAATCACACCTTCTGTGTAAAATGCACAGGGACGGACAATTGAGAAAGGAGACGAGAAGGGAGAAGAGAAAGTATAGGGAGACACAGGAGGGTGCTGGTGGGAGGCGACTGGCGGGGGCGATCGCATCAGAGGATGATAATTACCTGGAGAAAGGAGCACATAATTTACAGGTTCTCCCACCAGGTGAGGTACTAGTGTTGTTTCTTGGACAAATGTCATCCCTACAATTTGCACCACTGTACTGCTAATTTTTAAATGATAGTTTTCAAGGTTTTCATTGAAATTTATTGTCTCCTTAAAGTCACTTTCTAGAAAAAACACCAATTAAATGCAATGAAAAGGTTTTGTGTTTAGACTTTAGAGTTAGAATAGAGCAAAAGTGGAATATGATATTTATACATATGTTTTCAGTAGTGCCTAATCACTTTATAATGAGATTAATGTGTTTTCATTATCTTAGAATGAGTCTTTTGTATTCACAGAGGCAGCAACACCATGTTTCTACCGTAGCCCAAAATGAACAAACCAAACAGTGGCTCTAGAAATGGCCTTTCACATTTTTCCCGTGAGTTTCATGGCTTAGCAAAGGGAACTTCAGTCCGGTGCAATCTGCAGCCTCATCATTAGAGGTCGCTATATCCTTCACACTGAACTTTTAGAATTGTTGAATGTCTCAGTAGAGCTCCAGATCTGGGTTTTGTTTCTTTTCATGTGTGAAAAAGAAAAAAGGCAGATGCTTTCCTCACCTCAGAGGCAACAAATTTGAGCTGTTCTCAGATGTTTTTTTATGGTTTGTATGCCTTGAAGTCCTAAAATAGTCAGGAATTCATGAGGACTAACACTTTTCCTCCGGAGGCATTGAGCTCAGTTCCACAACTTTAGCTTTTAGTAAGATGAATGGGGATGGCCTTTTGTGGTGCCTGGGAAGTTCTCATGCTGAGACCTATAGAGGCTTTATTGCTTTTACAGCTTGACTTTATGATAAAGTGCCATCTTTCTGACCACCCACTCTCTCCCACCTACTGTTTGCTCTCGATATCTCGCTGTCTCGATGTGTGTTACTCTGTCTCTGTGTCGTGTTGCCTCTGTTATCTCTTTTATTTTTGTCAACTTTCCCTCCATTTTTTTCCCTTTTCTTTTAGCTGCGTCTTCTTATGTCTCTGTCAGTTTCCCTCAGTTTTTCTCCGCATGGCTCTTGCTAACTCCCTGTCGGTGACTTTGCCACATTCTCCCTGCTTCCTTTAATAGTTTTTACTGCCGTCTATGACAGTTTTTGCTTTTTCTCAAGAGGCTGGCATAGCTGAGCAGACTTTTAGTGGTGTTTCTAATTGGCAAATTGGTTCATGCTCATGATTTGATGATATGATACCTGAGCTGTTAGCTCCAATCACTGCCTCCCACCCTCTGTGATAATTAACTTGAGAAAACCAGCCAAGTTGGCTTGACAGGAGCCAGGGAGACAAATAAAATTCCTATTAAGACCGGTGTGTCTGTGCTAGTCTCCAGGATTAGCCTAATTCTTTTTCGCTAGAGCTGATTTATCGCTTATCTGGGAAACAAACGATTTGCTGTGGGATTCTGGGTGGCTGTCTCAAAAAAATCACACCATTATTCTTGTACTGTATGGCGCTGTATACATCAGGCCTTCTGCCGTCACTTAATTGTCGGCGCAGTCTGTATGGGAGCGCTGATGGATGGCCACTTACCAGTATCCCTATATACCATCCACTTATGCTCCTCTACTCAATCCTTTTATGTGTGGAGAGGTGCAGGCTAATAGCCCATCGAGCTAAACCAGTTTTCCTTCACTTGGGGGATCAGAGTGAACTTGGGGCTAATGTAGAGCCCTGTAGTTTCTGCGATGCTTTAACAATAGCGCAAAAGCTTCGGTTGAGGGATTTTAATGAAACAGTCCATGGTGATAGCCGTCAGACATTATTCAACACAAATACCTGAGACATTTTCAAAGTTAAGGTATCTGATTGATTGCACACCACTACAGAAAAACCTATAGATGAACTGATTTTGACCAGACATCTTTTTTTTTGGTACTCTAGCTCTTCAAATTCTGCTGGACAGGAATATATATTCTTTAAATATTATTTTCATTTGGTTTATATCAGACAAAGAAAAGCAGCATATCCTCACATTTCAGAAGCTGAAACCAAGAAAAATTGGGGGATTTGCTGTTAAAAAGTGACTCATTTGTTATTTGATTGCCAAACTAATCAAAAAATCTTTTAATAGACTAATCAGTTTAGCTCTTCAACAGACCTCTCAAGTGTCTGATTTGAAATTTGAAAAATGATTTGGCCTCTGTTGAAAAAAAAAACCACACATTGCAGCAGCTGATGAATTACATGAGTCTTGCCAGTCGCCTGACACATTTTTCATCAAACAGATAAATAAAATATATTTCTTTTGGACCTTTCATGAATGCATTTGCATAACACAGCACCTCTCATGCAATAATTCAGTGCTGTGGTGGTAGACTCCGGTGGGACTTCATACAGCATTGTGATAGCCCTGGATGGGGAACGTGCTGTACACATCACACAGCAGCACAATGCAACGAGCCTGCCACTGTACATAACTGTAGGCGGTGTTGACTGTTGCTTGGGAGGTTATATAAACATACACGGCGAGGGAGGAATGAACTGCTATAATGTCACATTCATAAATATGAACCAAAAAAAGGAGTTTGCATAGGCATGAAACAAAAGCATGTCCCCTTATTATTCTGTTAGCAGACTAGCATGAATATAAAGATTAGTCGCTCAAAAAACATTATTTTTTCACTTTAAACACCCTGATAACAAGCTTGTGTCTGTACCATACATTCTTCTGAAAAAGCGTAAATGGGTTTTAACATTTTGTCATCCTTAAATACTGAAGCAGTGGTATAAATGGTGGTGAACTTGACCTGCTAGTTAGTTATTAAACAGCTGCAGGAGAGATGAACACACCAGTTTTGATTGTGCTGAGATAGCATGCAGACTTTTCTCACCACAACTCGAGAATAACCTCTGAGCTGAAGGTGCTGGGAGGTGTGTGTGTGTGAGGTTGGACTGCGTGTGTGTGTATGTGTGTGTGTGTGTGTGTGTGTGTGTGCATGCGGAGGTGTGTGTAAATGTGTTTGACAGCTAGGATTACATAACAGAGATGCCTGCTGCTGCAGGTCACCGTGAATGACAGGAGCAGACACGAACACACAGGCACACATGTAAATCATTACAAATACAAACATGCCGTAGCTTCACGGACACACACACACACACCCACTCCCTCACACACACATGCACACCAGACACACATGCACACACACCTCCTCTTCTATGCCTTTATTGTTTCTGCCATCTCTCTCTCTTTCCTGCTGTTCCATCTGGTCTATTTGATCTACAGCCTGTTTAGCTTAAAGTTTGGTTTTGTTTTGTTTTGTTTCAAATACATCATGATGAAATTTTTACTCACAAAACAGTAAGATTCTTCAGCTTGTTATCCTCAGCTGGTTGATATTTCGAGTAATGACTTTCATGGTGTTTGTTTCCCTCCTAGTGTGTTAGTGGCATTTTGGAGTGAAGAGCTGCACGATTCCTGGAAAGTGTTCAGCTTTGGACTTTGCATGCAAATCCTCCCCATCAGATGAAAATATGCATTCACATGCGTGTGCATTAAAAAAACATGCAGACATTGTTCCCAGCAAGCAAACACACACATGCGAAAAGACATATGCATTCCACCTACAACCACACATACATGCACACACACACACACACACACAGGGATCCATCTGTTTGTTTCTATGTGCAGAATATTGACTTCTGTTGCCCCACAGACACACACACACACACAAACACACAGGAGTCATGGAGTTGCCAGTTTTATAAGTATTTTTAGATCCTGCTGGTAGTAGCGTTGTGTTTTTTTGTGCATTCAGGTGCTGAACATATTCGATCCTGTAAACTTGAAACAGAGTTCTAATGTAAAGATGTATCACAGTCTGTTTCTCAGCCCTTTCACCTCTCCTCCCACTCCACCAGCCGTGCTAATGAATCTACATTACTCCTTTAATAGAAATCCATGTCTGCTAGATGGCATAGCCAGCTTTATGCTTCTGCAAGCTCTTGCACAGCTGCACATGCACAGGGAAGGCAGAGGGTTTTTGAGTGAGCTGGCCGCTGTGGATGACGTGCAGCGTGGAGGACACGCGGGTCCAGTTTGGGCTCTGATTCTATTCTAAATGAAGCAGGAGTTTGTGAATTATTGAAACGCCTGTCCTCTTTCTCTGCTCCCTCTCCATCTCTTTCTCTCCTCTCTCCCTCTTCAGATCTCATTTTTCTCACACACACACACACATACACACACACTCTCTCTTATCTTCCCTTGCCCCTTCCTTCCCTCTTATTTTCTCTTCTAGTCTCCTCTATTAGATAAGCGGGAAGGAGGGTCAGCTTTATTTGTGAACCAGTAGTTCAGTGTGTGTCTGTGTGAGTGTGTACAGTTGTGTGACTTGAGTGATGTTGGTTAATCCAGTGTTGTCCTTGGGGACAGATTTGGCCCATATTACAGCCTGCTATTACTGCTTCTAAACTCTCCTGTGCATCGAGACAATCATTATTTACTGCCATGCGTCGTCTCAACTCCCTCGCTAACTTTTTTTTTCTTAAGGCTTCAGTCTCCTGTGCAACAGGAATCGTACTTTTACATTCAGTTAAAATAACACTGACAAATTGCCAACTCCATTAATGCTAAACTACTTATGCCGTCATCATTATGTAAAAAGAATAAAAAGGTTCTTTAATGTTCTTAAAGCTATTAAGTATTTATATTTTCTTTATCTTACAGCTTTTGCCCAACTTTTCCAGGATAAATTGCAAGTTTTGCCTGCAGAAAAACTGAAATTTTGCAGGTTTTTTTTGCCACGAGTAGAAACAAACTTAAAGAGATAGTCAATTTAGCATTTTTAAGAGCATAAAAGTTCACTCTTTACCGTGAAATCAGCAGAAGTCACTAGCTGCACTGGAGCTTTCAGTCATATCACATGATTTTCCTCAGCAGATGTCAATACACATTTCTAATGAAGGCATTGAAAATCATATTTCTGGTTTTTCTGAGCACTTCTCATTCAAGTTGCATTATTTACTCTGAAAACAGAAATGAATGAACTAATGATTTATTAGCATTTTCTTATCAAACAGAAAAAACTAGGAAAACAAACCACAATTGTACATCAACAGCGAAAACTTTAAAAATTATTTCACTTTAAACGCAGAATTATCAGTCTCTAAAGGTGCATGGGTTTGGATTAATACAATGTTTATACAATGTTTTGTGCAGATCACAAACACTGTTGGAGAACAGGAGCTCATAAAAAAATGATTCAACAAGTTTTATTTCAGATTTCATCTCATCACCTTTATCACCAAGATGTCACTCTCTGATTTTTTAACCAACTGTTTCTCAGCACAGACAGTGTTAAGAGAGTGTTATGTAAGACTGGAGGCATAATTAAATACAGTATTAACACAAAGTGATGTAGTATCAAACCTAAAACACGATCAAATATAGACAACACAGTTCAGATTAATCCCCCCCCCCAAGTAAAGACTGATCAGCTTTCATAGACATGTATGAAGCAGAGGGATAATTCTTTAACACATATTCCTGCCTCACCCTCATCATTTATCACCTAGAGCCGACTGCTGACAGCGGCTGGGCCTCTCGACTTTCTCTCCCTGCCTGCCACACACACTTCCAGAAAAGACATAGATAGTTATGATTCTTGATTGTATAGATTTGGTGTCGTGTATCAATAGTCGGTGCCAATGCAAATGAATATTCATGTGTGGTAGACGTAGACGTATATTGTGGCTCAGTGCTGGCAGGTCTCTATCCTGTTTTCATGACAGGAGTTGATGAATGGCGCACTAATAACCAGCGCGCTCCACGGGGAATGCATGCTATGTTGAGCATGTCAAATAGCAGCAATTGTGTCTTTTTTTTTTTGCTGATGTTTGAGCTTTAAAGAAAAAGAAAGAAGTGACAGCAGTGATGGATACAGAGGGAGGTTTGCACTCAGATGATGTATGGATGACTTTTTGAAGATTGTTTTCTTTCTTTCTGGTCACATTAGGCCATTCGCTCCGCTGCCTCTGGTACAAATGGTGCATTCAAGGACAATCAGATCTGATACAAACTATTAGCCTCCTCTCACCTTTTTTTTTCTAATTTATTGCTGCTCTGTCTTTATCTCATTATCTGTTTAATTTGTCCACAGGTTCTTAACTTACTCTGATTCAGACATTGCTCAACATCCCAAATTTAACACGACGTTCAATACTTAAATATATTAGTTTATCAGCAAAACTAATGAGACATTCTTTCATTTATTTCTGCATGTCACTGGGTAGAAATCTAAGTAGAAATGTACAGTAATGGGGAGGCCAAATGATTATTGGATTAATTTATCGAGTGTTCATTAGAAAATTAATCAACATTTCAAGAAAAATGCTGATAACATACAAACCAGCTTCCTAAATTGCTGCTTTTAATTTTCTTCATGTAATGGCACTGAATCTCTTGACTGTTTTGGCACAAAAAAAATGTTTGGAAACATCAACTTTGGCTCTGAAAAGTTTTTTTTAAAAACATTTTTAAAGCCTAAAAACAATCAATAAAGTAATTAAAAATGTTACTCATCATGTTATTGATAATAGAAAGATTCATTAGTGTACAACCTTGATTTACAATGTTAAAACCACCAGGGGGCACATGGGGCAATATATGAATCAAGATGAGAAAAAAAGCTAGAAAATTTGTTGTTACAAAAAATTTGTCATCCACATTTTCTGAATTGCTTGCAAGTCAAAACATCATTTATCATGCCATATACTAATCAGCTTAGCTTGCTCACTAGCATCCAGCTAGCTGATGCTAACTCACAGAAATAGACACATTTTTTTAAAGGAAAAGACCAGACAAACAGACTAACAGTCCCAAAGCTCAGCTGCATAAAAATTCTAAGGACTCCTGTCCATGCAAAACTCATAAATCTGAGTCAGCATACGTTAATTGTGGATTAAGAGCCACACATTGTGTTTTTTAACAATGGCTTTGCTACTGTCAATGAGTTTTCAAAGGCGTCTTGCAAAAGGGGAGCCCTGTCTGAAATCTAATGTTGCCTTGGCATGGAAGATTTGGGAAACCCCTGATGTGGATCAATGATAGTCCTATAAATAGATGGTGATTCAAATAAATTTCAAAACTGTCAATAGTATTTTTGAATTCTTTTTATGGGTTGCTTGTATTAATTTTATCGTCTCACTCTATTTCTCTCCCTCTGTGTCTCTTCTTCCTCTCTTCCACAGCTTCCTCTGTCCTCTCTGCTCTTCAATATTGATATGACCTGTCATTGGTTCAGTTATATATGAGGCTCCTCCCTGGTATTTTCCATTGGCTCAGACTCTACAGTAAAATTCTTCTTCTAGTCAAATTTAATCCAGAGCAGCCATATTTTCACTTGTACAACAGCTGACAGAGTCAGAAACAGAATGTTCCTTTTAACGGATATGAAAAAAAAAATGAATGGTATGTTTTCAGCCCATGTACATGTATGAATGTTTTACAGCCTGTTTGCTTTCTCTTTTTCTTACTTTCTCTTGTTTTTTCTTTCACTCTTTCTCTCCCTCCCTCGTAGAAATGCAGCCAAAGACTCTTTCCCATAACCTTTTCAGACCTGTGTGTGTGTCTGTGTGTGTTTCTGTACAGAAGTCTTAAACAAGAGACAGATTGAAACGCATGCAAGCCTTGCGCACACACCCACTTGTGTGCACACATTTATACTCACACACACACATGTACAGTACAGGCAACATCACACAGGCCCAAGGGATTTGTGTCAGAACTATTTCCTGTTTTGGGCTGGGGAGAAAGGGGAAGTAGTGAGGATGAAATATGACGTAACCACAGTGGTGGTCTTCCTGTGTGCTCGACTTGAGCCTGGGTGTTACTCAGGATTTTGTTTTATTTGGTCATTAATTTGACCATGTGTGCCAGTAGCCCAGTAAATCCAGGAGTCCTGGGGCAAGTTTTCACAAAAGCTACTTTTCACTTTTAAAACAGACTGCATATTGCAAATAAATATAGGAGTCCTGCAGAGCTCTTGCATGTTAAGGGAAGCTGTTTGTTGTATTTGGTGAAACATGCCAGTGTGTGCATAATGCAAATTGCAGCTTGCATGTTGCAAATGTGGTGCAACAGACTCCACGTCCACTGTATGTTGTGAACTTTGTCCTGCCTGCTGAGGAGACTCTCAGTGGTTTTGTAGTTTTTAGCTTCATTTTGCCTCTCATCCATAGTTGTCATATGAATGCTGCTGTATAGTTTAACATCAAAGCTCAGTAGTTTTACAGTACCAACTGAAATACATTTGTCCTTATAAGAAAACTCTTAGTTTTGGTCATTTCAGTCCTCATTCTGTTTTGATAGTTTTTGAATAGCTGCTATTATAATGTCCACATTAAAGCTGTTTTGTGCGTATTTTTTTAATGAGAAAGAGTTGTTTTTATCATCCAAACAAGGGAAAATATTAACATTTTTATAAATAGGAAGGGAAAGAATTGTAAAGATAAAGAATTTTTAATGATAACAGATAATACAAGTTCTGTAATCACATAAAAAAACTGATATATGTGTTTAAAACTATCACTTCTGTTTTGTTGTAATTTAGGGATTGCCTGCTTTTCATATTGTTGTCTGCAGCTCTTCGAGGATTTTGCATAAATGTGTGCAAACACATGACAAACCTTTTTGTGCTTCAACAGGTGAGGGCATGTAAAAGGCACATAATCACACACTGGCAGCAGTTATTTTTATTCATTATAAGTTCACATATTTGTACGTTTTTTTCTGCTTTTACCTTACAGTGTCTGATTCCTACCTGACAAGCAGGAGGTATAATATAAGCATCTCTCACACATGAACCTTGGGGTTTATTAAAGTATGTAATTTGATCTTTTGTTTGGATTTGAAGGCATCAAAAAACAAGTTGAATTCATTGTATTTATATTAGAAGAAACTTTTGTTCAGTTGTCAATAGGACAGTTGACTGAGGCCTCGAGTACGCTGGTTTAGATATGAAGCAGCGGCAAAAATAGTGTCACTTTGCAGCAAAACAACCTATTTTTGTAAATATCTGAAACTGAATAAATAAAATAAACATCATACTATAATTTTTCAAAGTGTTACTGCATAGAAAAAAAGGTATCTTACATATACATATATAAAGCAGAGGAAGACACCAAGTCAGTGGAGTGTCAAATAAAAGTTTAACACTGAGAAAATTATATCTAGAGGTGGTTGCAAAAGAAACGCTAGGATTCACTTTGACAGCACGCAGGATGTGAGCTCCAGTGACTTCCTCTTGAGGTGTGAAGTCACCTGCTAAAAACAGACGCACTGTAACACCTCGCATGCTGTGTGGATCTTACACATTCACCTTGAAATAAAAATACAGGAACACACGCACACTTTCGCATATATGCACATAGAAAAGCTGCTTCATGCTATCAGAAAGAGAACAGAAAATTAAACTGAGCCAAAAAGATAACTTTTTAGCTCTTAATTGCAGAAATATTCATGCAGAAGCTAACATACTGTAATATTTTTACTGCTGAGAGCTTTGATGTTGAAATGGAGGCGGTATAAGAGCTCATGCATACTGTCACCTGCATCACTTTAAGTGTTGTTGTCAGTTGTGCTTGATTTTCACCTGTATGATTATAATTTAGTTAATACTCTGGTCTAATAAGGACATTTTGTAGCCTTGATTTGCAGTGAAAACAGCTTCATTCCTTTTTTGGTAGATTAATTAGTTACAGATCAGCAGCAGCAGGGAGGCCACATAATAAAGTCTAGCAATTGAAAAGCATATTACATTTGCCATACGGTGTAGTGGCTCTCTACCACAATTTGTTCAACTCTGCAATGTACAAAAAATAATTAATGCCAGTTACCGTAAATAGACTGGAAAGCCATGCTTTTCCTCGCCATAGCAACAGTTGACTGTTGAGCGCTGACTTGGAGTTGATGGAGAGGCTCCTCTCAGCACCTTATTTACACTGTGTGTGCGTTAGTACATGCACATGTGTGTGTATATGTGTGTGTGTGTGTGCTGTATTTCTTCCTCCGAGCGTGTCTTTGTTTATTTGTGGACGAAGAGTTCCAAGACGTTGTTTGTTTGGTCGAGTCCATCTCTGTGGAAACCCGCAACGAGGAGAGAAACAGCACTGACAGACTTTGGCTCCTGCTAAGCCAGATAATGAAGTCCTCACTTTCTCTTGTCAGCTGTCAAACCCCCAGAGGACATTTCCCTGTAGGTATGATGAACGATCGCTGTATGTGCATACAACATGTATTTATTACCAAAGCAAATCTGTGGCTCTCTTTAAGGTGAACAGTCTCCACGTACAAAGCGAAACATCCACTCAGTTACCTTCCTTTAATTTGTCGTGTCCATGGACCCAGAAACCTAGCTACTGTAGATGATGCTCTATCTATTTGTAGCTGCAGGGTAGACACTGACACACAAACACACACACACACACACACACACACACACAGAGAAAAAAAGCGCATGTACAGACACACACATACAGTGAGTAGTGTCAGGCACAGCAGGGGTTGCATCTCTCCAGATGGCGGGAGCCGCCCACACACTGCCAGTTGTTATACAATATGTATTGTATAACAGTGGAGAGCAACAGGCCCCCTCCCGGTACATGGAGGACTAACACACACGCACACACACACATACACACACACACACAGCCAGTCATTCACTCACAAACACAGGCAGTAAACACATAGTTGCAGCCTCTCACACACACTTTTTACAGTGTGCACTAGCATATTAGCCGCCCAGTCAACCAGCCTGTAAGTCACCAGTCATGTCAGTGGTGCACCTATATAGACTAGTCTCCCTGCTATGAAGTCATTCAGGTATTCAGTCAGCAAACCTCCAGTCAGTCAGCCAGCAAGACAGCTGTTGAGTAACCAGGCAGTCAGCCAGTGAGACGGATAATCAATTTGTCTGTTTGCCAGTCTTACAGCTGTGCAGTGAGTCAGACAGCTGTTCAGGTAACCAGGCCATCAGCCATTCAAACAGCTGTGCAGTCCCTCAGCCAGGCACACACACACACACACACTCACTCACATAGTAAGTGTTATGTGTAACACTAGTTAGACCATAATCTGTTTTTTATGTTTCAGTATAGCAACACAAAGATAGTCGACCTCTTGGTGCTGTTTGTTAGAGAGAATCAGGCCTTGATTGCATTTTGAATCTGTAAGCGACAAGCGATTTAATTTCTTGAGTATTTTGAAACGAGAGGAGGCAATCAAGGGCAACTAAATCAAACCATCTATCTCATATAGTGACTCGCCAGGTCAGAGCTTAAACAAGGAATCACAGGTGCAGTGCTGCACACTTATTAAATGTTTACACTTCCATAGTGTTGTGTGGTTTTGCCAGTGCGTCTGACGGCAGCACACACACACACACACACACACACATACAAACATGGAGGAAACATGGTGAGCTGAGTTTCTGTTGCTCTCTCAGTGTTGCTTTTGTCTGTTTGTCTGTCTGCCTTTGACTCAGCTTCTCACACTGGCTCCTCTGTTTTATCTCAGCTTCACTTTGTTTACTCTCTATCTGTCTGTGTCTCTCGTGTCTTTGAGTTACTGTGCGTTTCTTTCTTTCTTTTCTGTCTTTTTCTCTGTTCCTTCTTTCTTTTTTGTCGTTTTGCATGTCTTTTCTGTTTTCTTTCTCTCTATCTTTCTCTCCTTTCATTCTGTCCTTTCCTTCTCTCTTTCTACATTTTTAGTCATTAAATGGGACTGTTCTGTTTTTTCTGCTTTCTCTTCTACTTTTTTTCTGACAGAGTATAATGAATGTTTTGTATTTATGTCACCTTCATCCTCTTTCTCTCTTTCCTGTTCTCTTTGTTTTACCTCTGTTTTATTTTCCATCCCCCTCCCTCTCTTCCCATCCACCTTCCCTCTTTCTTTCTGCTCCCTTGTTCTCTCCTCCCTCTCTGGCTGCCGCTCCTCTCTCTCTCTCTTAACAAGCGTTAACACAGTCATATTGAAAAGGTATTATAAAAGCTCTTTGAGAGTGAGCCTGGGTGCCCCTGCAATCATATGACTTCATTACAGTATATCTACACAGACACAAACACACACACAGTTTTACTCGTTTTATCTCTGTCTGTGTGTGTATACAAGCGTGTGTGTGTGTGTGTGTACAGTGTGTCTTTTTGCGGGTGTGTGTTTCTCTGTGTGAACGAGCCCTGAGCACCATGTGATGATGAAATGAGAGCATATAGGAAAATCCCTCAAGTCAAACACTGAGGTTTCTCTTCATTGGATTTACTGCTGTAAATTGTTGCAGCGGCTCCCCTCTGTGCCGTAGCTTTCAGCCCCCTCCAGTGTGTGTGTGTCTGTGTGTGTCTGTGTGTGTGTGTGTGAGTCTCTGAGTGTGTGTGGGGAAACTTAATGACTACAACTTGGATTACCTCACCTACCTACTGAACGACGGACGGACAGAAGAAACTCGGGATGGGTGGAAGGTGTGTGGTGCAGATACAGGGAGGTGAAGGACGGTGAGCAGATGGGGGGGGGGGGGGGCAAGCTCGGCATTGAACTGAAAGGGAGAGAATGGAGGGAGAGGAGAAGAGGGGAGGGGGAGGAAAGGAGATATTTATGCTGGAGCGAGATAAGAGAGGAAGAGTTTAGACTAGAGCCTAGTGGGGGTTACAGAAGGGGAGTAAAAGAACAGGAAATGAGAAGATGACTATGTTCTCTCCATCTGACATGAATCACAAACATTTTTTGGGATTTACTTGGCAAATTAGGTATTTTTCCAGTAAAAATAAAAGTAAAAGCAAACATATGTTGTTGCAATTTTTACTCATTTTGGAGGTTTATAGCATCTTTCATTCATTTTTTGATTTCAGTGTGACATTGAGAGTAGATGAAGCAAAAGAGATGGACAAGTTGCAGGAGATCTGGATGTCATGTAGGTTGAGATGGAAGAGGATGGAAGAAAAAGGAGGATGATGAGAGAAGGACAGTGACGGAGAGTAAAATGGAAGGAGGGATAGTAAAAGACCTTCATGTTGTGTGGACAGTCATGCAGAGACAGGGAGACTGTGTGGGAGTGTATTATGTTTATGAACTTAATAAAATGTCCCCACTGTCCCGATGAACAAGACAGAGTACACACACACACACACACACACACACACACACACACACACACCATACACACAGAGTGGTGTTCACGCTCACACAGCAAGTCGTAATGACCTTCCACCGGCCAGCGCCCAGCAGTCATAGTAATGATGTCATCCTCAAACACACATGCACGCACACACACAGAGCCACATCTTCCCACTCACACACACACACACATATAGAAACCAAGGCATTACACACATAAGCACTTCCATCTCTCGCAGCCCCCCCCCTCAGACCCCACAACAACCATCCTACATCCTGTGATAAACAAGAGATTAACATTTTGTGAGCATCGTCACTGAAAGGTTTTACAAGGTCATTTTTATAATTGCAGTCACGCACAGTGAACGTGGCTTCAGATGGGGAATAGTTATGATGTACACATATGCATACAATTATGCATGCACACTCACTTAATTATGTCCTTTTCACAGGGGACATTTTCTACTTATAGTGGGAAAATCTTGAGAAACATTTTGTCATTTTGTTCTGAGCTGTTGTGTGTAAGTGAATAAGTCCTTGTTGTGTTTGTCTCTTCATGCCTTGACTTCAAGTTGTGGTGCTGCACACAGTACTTGTTTTTAAACCTGTGTATTAATATCACATAGTTCTGCAAAACGTATTTGTCGTAATTTGTGTGAAAGACTGGCTCATCCTTTGATCGTACACAGAAATATTACACACATAAACACATGGGAATACATGCTGAACATGCACTAGTATAGGCATTTTAATTAAAGCTATTTTGACCTGTGAGGTTTAGAAAAGCACTGGTGCAAAAAATAAAATTAATGAT
>JAPZDY010000008.1:9846863-9868196 GCA_029783645.1 Ctenochaetus hawaiiensis | reverse complement strand
GTGTGTATGTGTGTGAGTGTGTCCTTGTTTGACTGCCAAAGAAGAGGGTTGGCACAGAAAGCACGCTTCCTATTCTCTCAGTATGCCCTCTTAAAGCCAAAGCACACACACACACAAACACACACACACAGCCTTGGATTTGTCTTACCCTATTGTCTTTATTTGGGACAAATGAAAGCATGTCAGTGTGCTGCAGTATGCTTGTATGTGTGTGTGTGTGAGAGTGTGTGTGTTTGTGCGTTTATGTAAGTGCATGTGTGTGTGTGTGTGCTCCACCCACCAGTTAAGTTGTGTAACCAGAACAGTCAACCCCACCTACCTTATTAAATGACAGTGGACATTGTCATTAAGAGTGTTGACAGAGTCTGTGAATGTGTGAAACAAGTGAAACTGAAGGTGAAAGAAACGTTAAAAGCAGCAGCAGCCTCCTTCAGAGGATTATTCAACCCGTCAGACATTAAGATCTTGGTAGATAAAAAAAATATCATGTCAGTTATTAGTTTTTCTCATCACCTCTTGATAATAAGCAAAGGAGAGACTGCAACCTGATGCCACCCACCGCTTACTTACACTCTCAAAAACTTTTCTGCAAGTTTAACTGAAGTTTTGCGTTTTTCATGTCATGATGACAGTTAGGCAATTATATAACATTAATGATCATTGACTGCCATCTAACAAGCAAAGCTATGTTGTGATTATTTAAATAATCACATAATGGTGCAAAACAATCGACAAGGTTGTCAAGTTTTCTTAAGCTTGCAAGCCTCCCTGCTTTCACCTCTGTGCATTTTTCAGACGGTCCAGTGGGTTTTTAAATAGTTTATTCAGCCTTTTAAGTTTGAAATTTTTAGCCAATTAAAAAACAAAACACATGTAGTCCTTCATTTTAATCAAAAAAAAAACACCAAAGTTGAATATACTTGGTTTTAATCACATAAAAGAACTGCTTTTTCTTCTATTTGATTAACATTTGTTTGAAATTGTTTTACTTTTTATTGACTATAACTGTTAAACCACGCAAGGTTCATATTATCACTCATTTGCTTCACACATTAGCATGTAATGAGGTTTATTTTATGAGCCTCAGTGATCAAACCTTTTATCGATATTATTGCATATTCACCATTCATGCACCGATTCAATGAATTCTCAGTAAAACACACAATGAAACTGTCCTGATCATATCTCTTTTAGGATGTGGTTATGTGTGAAGAGTGATTGATAAGATAATGTCCCAAGATAGAAGATAAGTTGCACAGCTTTTAATACGAAGCAAATATTGTCCTTTTTCTGTGACTTCAAACTTAATCACTCAAATAGTTTAACTGCACATGGGTCACAGGTCACTAATTTATCAGTCGTCCCTCATTGTGCACCAGTGGGCTGTTAATCACTCTCAGTTGCAGTAGCAACGTTTCATGTTATGATGTGGTTTGATTACAGTCATCTCTGATTGTCACATGCATGAGCTTTTAGACTGGAGGGTTACAGAGCAGGGAATGGCTATAAATGGCATTTGTTTGAAAAGAGCTGGGAAAAAAGAGAGAGAGAAAAAAAGAGTAAGAAAGAGAAATAGAGAGAGAGAGAGAGTAGTAAACCTGGAAATGCTGACCTTTCTTTAATGTTTGTCTTTGCTGAATGATTTGTATTTGCTTCCTGGCTTGCGATCACTCTTTTTTTTTTTCTTCTTCTTCTTCTTCTTGTTCCCTTCCTTCCAACAACCTCCCTTATAAATCTGGATATTAAAAATAGTCCAAGTCAGTAACAGGAATTTCTGTCATGGCACTGAACCTCACACGACTGCCACGTACACACTTCCAGCAACACAAGGCAAGAAAAGTGTGGAACAGCAGATAAAAGATGGCGGTTAAGCAAAGGACACTGGTCTGTCCAGACATGTGTGCACCCAAGATAACATTCCTCCCTGCTTGGAGCACCTTGAACCTTCACAGGGCTGATTCCTCACTTGTGGTATGGCAGATATGTTGGAGTCAAGGAAAATGAGGTTGCGGTTGAGGAAGGCATTTCCCTTACATTACACTGATGGTCAGTCACTCTGTCTGCACTCTCACACACACACACACACACACACACAAACATGTGCACACTGGAGAGGACACACTGCATTCCTCTGCATCAACCAACCAACCAACCGGCTGTCAGACACTACGTCAGCCCACAAAGTATTTTGTCAATGTGTGTGTGTGTGTGTGTGTGTGTGTGTGTGATTGCCTTTGATATCTATGATGAATGATGAGCTGTGTACTACTGGACTCGTAGTGGATTAAAACATGTGGAAAGAGAAACTGAATGCTTAAGGCTTTGAGAGGTTCTCACACATCTTACTGTAAAGGCTCATTTTAGCTCATTTTCATTTAAAAAGTCATTCATTCATCAGTCATTGTGCTGTAAACTTTAACCTTACATTTTTTCTGCAAGAGTTTGGCTTTCAACTCTGTATTTAATGCAGTTCTCAGAGGCTTTGTTGGCTGAATTGTTTGCTGTTGGTAGCCTTTAAAGCCTGGTACTTGTGACTCCACATCATCATTTTGAAAAAGTCGTCCTTGTGACACTGTGTGGACAAGGCCAGGCACTTTCAAAAGATAGTTATAGGGTGATTGGATGAGCTGTCTGTCTATCAAAGTCCTTCACAGGCGGTTTTTCAACCCACAACATCTAGAAATGGAATGTTTAAGGAGAACTTTATGTGTTTATTTCAAAGTAGGAATACTGTTAAGTCCTGATATCAGTGATGCTAAAGTGGGATCTCCTCAGAAGCTGCAGATGCTGTCTTTGAGCAACCAGTCCTTCTCTTGAGGTCGTCACACCTAAAAACCATCCTGGAGGCTGCCAGTGGTTCACTCACATGTGCATGACTTAAAGCCTGGCAGGATGGACTCTCTGCCCACAGGATCTTGGGTAATCTTGTGATTTCACTGCAAGATAAAACACATAAGGATTTGGTGACAGCTGTGGTGGTTGTGGGTGGCAAAACATTCTTCTTTTTTTCTTGTCTACACAAAAGAGAGGACGAGAAGAACGCGAGCACTCAAACCAGATGAAGTGATGAAGGCTGAATGAGCAAGTGGACCAAAGTATTCATAGCGTAATCACTCCAGCATGTACGAGCTGGTTAAGTACAGAGAAACACTCACACAGAGAACACTTGTTGGACATGTTGAGTATCGTAGAATTTTGATTGAGATCACCACAGACATGCACACACTGACACACACACACACACACACACACACACACACACTGCATTAATCACCAAACAATATTGAGCCACTGTGACCAAATAAAACAACAACAGCAGGACATTTTAGACAAAAGGCGACACTTTTTCGCTTTAGTTTTTCAAGTTTGTAAAACACTCATTTGGTCACTTGAACACTGTTTTGGTGAAACACCAGACCATCACCTGTTAGCTCATTGAAAATTTCATTTGATGACAGTTGCAGGCTCACGATATTTACACCCGCTGTGGCTTTAAACATGCTCTTAACTGTTTGTTTAGAGCTTGAACGTACTTGTTTTAAAACACTTTGGACAAAAGAATCTGCTAAATGAATGTACAACAACACAGCATATGGGTTGAAGTCGATAAGACGTTATTGATGCAGATGTCATTATTGATTTTCCTTATCGGTCCGATTCTTTAATCTGTTTCCTTGTTTCCTGATCAGTGATGGGTGAGCTTAGAGCTGCTGTCGCTGTGGCTTTACCAGTCTGTCTGTCTGTGAGTGGATGTTTACGCAACGTTCCTTTTCATTTAGCATTTCTTAGTCTAAGACAAACTCTGCTCAGTCTTCCTTCATGGTGCTAATGTTATTATAACATAGAGTATTCACCCACTTTAACAGATGTTCTGCTCAGTTGGAAAGCAGAAGCACTAGAGCGATGAATATTTCGTATAAATGGCGTTCTTTAAATTTAAGCTCGTATCGCATAAAACTGTGTTTCAGCATATTGCTGGTGTTTCTAACCTTAATGGACTTTATTATTTTGCAAATGATGCAACCTACATTGCTGTTGTGTGTGTGTGATGAAGACATGCTTCAGATGCTTTCTTCTGCCTCAGCATGACTCACCGTCAGCAGCATAGACGCATGTTTGATGAAACTGTTTTGCAAGATACAGTTCTAAGCTGGAACTGGTTCTTGATTTCTATCTGTAGTAGCGTATGCAGACAGAAACCTTAAAGCACCCATACTGCACACACACACACACACACACACACACACACACACACACACACACACACACACAGAGTCCTGGCTGCTCCAGTGTGCTTTGCAATTCAATCAGCCATTCACTTAATGTGGTTTACACTGAACCATTCCTGACTAATTTAGCCTGCCTGATCTCTGGATTGGACATGATTGATTGAGACAAAGTGTCTTTCGTTGTGTGTGTGTGTGTGTGTGTGTGTGTGTGTGTGTGTGTGTGTGTGTGTGTGTGTGTGAGTGAGTGTGAGACACAGGAAGTTGTGTGTACTGAGAGCCGGTGTGTTCGATGTTTGGAAAAAAGCTTCTAATCAGGCAGAAAAGCATTTATGTTGCATTTAAAGCTGCACTGAGAATTTAAGGTCACATCGTGTTTTCACTTCATTCTTTTCATAAGTAATCAAACTGCTCCATAAAAACAAGAACTAAGACTTTTTGTACACGTTACAAATGAGCTTCTGTTTTACAATCTTACGACATAATCTTCATGATAATGATGACTTTTGTCTTCATCATACATTGAACACACTGCAGGCCAGGTTACATAAGAACCTGGCCCGTCCTGTTAGTCTGGAGGCTCCTTCCTCTCTCCTGGCACCACCTTGTGTTAACTTTTTGATTTTCCATATATCATTTATTCAGTTTTATCTAAATTAGCTTCACAGTTTGTTTCCCCGCCTTTTTTATCTGTTAAAATCAGCTTTTTATGTGTTTGTTAAACAAAATAAACCTCCTTTCAGTTTATCTTTCATCTTTGTTTCCTTCATTTACTGCGGTGCCATGACAGGTGGCACATTTGAAAACCTGACGTGTTTAAAGACAGGTATCACAGTGTTTTCCCTGAGGTAGAGATTTGGAATGAAACCCTCACTCTCTGTCCTGTTATGCCCTCCCTCTCTCCATCCTTCTCCTCCCTTTTCCGCTGACATTTTTCAGCTTTCCATACTCCCCGCTGAGCCTCGCTGGCTGTGCCAGTGTAGTCCTCCCAGCGAGTTTCTATCTGCCTCTTATCCGCCGCCATCTGTTTCTCTCTTTGTCTCTCTCTCTCTCTCTCTCTCTCTCTCTCCCTTTCTATCTTCCTATCGCCTCTCTTTCTTTTTCTCTGTCTGCTTTACCTCATTGTCCTTTCCATTCTCTCCATCTGTCTTCCTTCCTGTCGCCTCTGGATCTCCCCTACTTTATCTTTCTTTTTTAAACTTCAGCTTTTTTCTCAATCTTTGTTGCCGTCTCTGCTTTTTTTTGTGTCTTCTCTTATCTCCATCCCTCGTTCTTCCCCGCCTTTCTAATACCATATGATGGATTCCTTTGCCAGTTGGTGTCTGCGAGCCCTTGGCCTCGGTGCACGTCTATTTTTTCCTCCTCCTCCGTCTCTGCCTTATATGCACACATTATAAACATCTTAAGTGCACATGAACCTTTTTTTCTCTCTGTTTGCAGCCAGTTAAATGTGCTTACATGCTTAACTTAAGCCTGACGGTGTACTATAGCTCTCTGTGGAAGCCTATTGATTTTCCAATGTCTGCCATACCAGACATTCCTCCGTTCCTTTCTCTCGTTATGCATCACTCTCACCCATTATTGTATCTCATTTCCACTGTAGTCTTAATTCCCAGGAGAATAGAGTCACCGTGCAAGACATAAAAAGTGTGCATGGAATGATATATTTCACCGTTACTAATGTAACGCACAAACTAAAACAGCGACATACTGTAATTCCCCTAAAAACCCCCCTCCTCCAGCCAGACAGCAACACACACTCTCACCCAAGCACTCTCCTACACACCACTTTCGTTGTCCTCAGACATGTAAGAAATGGGTCAGTAGGATGTTTGACGTCCCACACACCTTCACTCACACACACACACACACACACTGCAGCTGAGTAACAGCAGGGAACATGTCTCTCGTACGCCCGTAACATCACCATCATTCCACCACAACCTGCCTAATTAGTCCCACAGAGTGTGTGCATGCTGTCGACAATCAGCCAGACTGTCTCCTGTGCTGGTGTGTGGGTGTCTGCTTAAGTCAGCTTGTTGCACTTTAGATGTCTTTAAAAGATGCGCCGCAGTTTTTTTTTGTTTTTTTGTTTTTTTTTTACCCCTGTGAATATGACAAGTCCTTGTTTGGAACGATGACCCGTATTTGCATTGCAGGGTTTTTTTTTTTGAGATATTTAAATGGTTTTGTTTGTTTTTTTTGTTTTTTTTTTTGTTTGAACGAAAGCTGCAGAGGGAAAAAAAAAGATGCACAGTGAAAATGTCAAACGAGAAGGGTTTAAAGGGCTGAAATGAAAACATTCAACAGGAGGAATGGGCAGAAATGTTTAAAAGCCTGTTAAAAATGTGTATACAGCGGGCTTTCATTAGTCACTAAGTGTTTCAAACATGTGCGTGCCTTCGCTCTGACCCTTTTCATTCCACATTCTTGCCTGTGTGTATGTATTGTGCCCTTTTTTTGCATAAAATCTTTGCAGATTTGTGTATACGTGCAGGAAAATCTGCTTTTTTTCCTCTCCGCTTTGCTAGCTGGGCTGCAGAATCCTCATCAGCACCATCAGGCCCATCGCTGCGGTGCTTCTGCTGTGCTGTGAGACTGTTGGCATGTGGAAGACAAATGTTGTTGCATGTTGCCCGTTAGCGGCAACTCTTTTTGAAGCGAGATGTGAGAATCCCATATTGTTGCTAATGCTTGCGGATCAAAGATACATGTGTCGCTTTGTTAGACAAACCTTGTGATGCACCAGATTGTGCTGTGTGTTGTTCCTACTGATGCTTGTAACACAGCGCATAGTGACAATATATCCCACAATGTTACAACGCAGGGAAGATTAAAAGTCCTGTCTGTGCTTTAATTTCTTAATTTCTTTTTTTTTTTTTTCCATCCACAAGAGAGTGCTGAGTCCCTGAGTCGACACACTGCATTCTGGGATATTCTGGAACCCTCTCCATGGGCTGTACCACCTGCTGATGAACCGGGGGGGTCTGGAGGAGCTCTGTTGAATGAGGTGAGATCAACCATCTCGTTAACATGCGCCATGCTTGAATCATCACACATAAATACATCAGCGGGTTTTTTTTTTTTTTTTTTTTTTGCGACACAAGCTTTTGGTAATAAAATAAGAGCCGTTTATTATAATTTGAGTTGTGCTCAATAAGCTAGAAGACACTGATTCACTGCGTCCAGCAGCCTAAAAGCTGCGAGTCTGACTGTCACGTTTAATTTGACGTTATTAGTTCTGACATCAAGGACTTTCCAGCCCTGTGTTTCCTCCGTGGCCGAGAGCCTTGTTTCGCTGATAAACCTGTCACCCCGGTCACAGCGCAGATACAAGTTAAGTAAAGTGCGTTTGATTTTAATGTGAGGAAAGTGGCAGCTTGTCACATGCGCAGCTCGCAGCAAATAAACCGAGGTTTCGCTCTCCGCTGCTCTGAGCCACGGCGCGTCGTAAAATGTATGTCTTTGGATCTAATTACTGGCTTACCCCTCCTAATCCTCCTCCTCTGTCATGAAATATAATGAGTTAAGCCATCCCATATGGTGGCTGATTCCTGTGTATAAAGGTTGAAGAACAGTTAGAAAGATAAGAAGGCATCTTTCAGTCACTGAAATGAAGCCAGTGGGCCTCGGCTACTCACTTCACTCTGTTTCCTGCCTGCATTGTGATTAAAGCAAAGGCCTTTTTTGAGTTAGGAAAAGCTTGTCTGCCTGGTGACACCGTGTTTGTTTATGAGGCTGCATTTAATTTTCATATTGGAGCAGTATGTTGTGTTAAATATCACATTCAGAGACCAGTTATTGAGATTTTCCTGTGAGAATGGAAAGCCTTATTGGCAGCACTAAGAGTGCAAAAAAAAAAAAACCAACTATAAATAATGAGTCTGTGAGGACTAAAGGAGGGGATGTATTGTAGCTTACTGCTTTGTTGATATTTATGACTTATTTGTGTGTTTGGGAATCCACTTGTTCATTGATGATTCTCTGCATGCACAAATCTGTCGTTCTTTGAATTACTCGAGAACCACAAACTAGGACAGCTTTGATTCCTCTGTAAGTTCCTCACAGTATGAATGCGTTCTGTTTCTGTGTTATTATTGATCCACATGAAGAAATTCTCCTTTTCACTTTCTCCTCGTCCACGTGGAAGTAAGACCGCGGGGTCAGCTGCAGGGTGTAGCACCTTTTTTTTTTTGAGCTGTTGTTGATTATTTGGCTCGTAGACGTTTCAAGCAAAGCAAACGCTCGAGGTCAAGGATTTGAACTTGAGCGTTCTGGTTGATGGATACTCTCTCCACTCACTTTTTTATTCCAGTGAGTCAAAGAACAGCGCGCAAAACATTTCAGCAAAGTTTTGCAAGTTCTTTCCCTCCTGATTGCCTTGCGAGTATGGCGATGAGTGTTATTTTCCACTTGCCCCTTCCCTTGAGGGATCCTACTGCGCGTCTGTTCACTGATGTCATAAGCAATAAACAATGGGCATGGGTGACTTTAATAACAAACACCAACCGACCTC
The DNA here is from genome assembly GCA_029783645.1 of Ctenochaetus hawaiiensis. NCBI lineage: Eukaryota > Metazoa > Chordata > Actinopteri > Acanthuriformes > Acanthuridae > Ctenochaetus > Ctenochaetus hawaiiensis. The sequence continues at coordinate 9,859,454 of JAPZDY010000008.1, read as the reverse complement.
CACCAGGAGTGTTGGCGCAGAGTGATTAATGTTTGAATTTACTAGAGTGTCAGGATTCTAATTGGCAGTTTAAGTCTCAAGGCAGCACTGATCTGTCCAGCTATGAGCTAATAATCTGCATGGCAAACTAATTAAAAACATTTCATTATTGCTCAGTACAGGCATCAACAGTTTGGACATAAAAAAGTTATACAGGGCAGCCCTGAGCGCTCAGAGCAACAACCCTCAGCTGGAGAGCAATGCTGAAGATCCAAATTGTCCCTTATAAAAATTTGTTTAATTGATAATTTCTTTGCATCACTGTTGGTTAAAGTCCTTGAAGATGCAGATTTTTAAGGAACAAGTGAGTTATTCACAGGGCCGAGTCGAGCTTTAAATGTCACATTTTGACATACAAAGCTTCTATTCAGGTTTTAAAAAAAAAGGCACTCAGAATATTTGTTGTATATTTTATGGAGCACAACCGCCACAACCTCCTGAAAAAGTTGAATTTCTCGCTCTGTGTTACTTTTATGAGTTTGACCGCTGAATTATTTGAAGACTGAAGTGAAGACAAATCCTCCTTTTTATCCCAGAAGTTAAAAAAATAAAGTGTGAGCTCTCCTCCAGCCAGTAAAGGGCTCTGTATGAGGGTAGAAAGGTGTGACTCAAGGTGTTTATTCCTCCACGAGCTCCGGTCTGCCTCTGCCTCTCTCTTAGGTGCAATGATCATTAGCAGCAGTCTGCCGGCGTCCGTCCCTCTGCTCCACCTCTCCAACCCACACAACCCTCAGAGCCCAGGGATGTGTGTGATAGCCTACGCCAGGGGCTCCCAAAGCTCGAGCTCCAGAAGAGAGAATTGATGTTTCTCCAGCACCCAGAAAAAAAAAACATAATAAAATGCCAACGTCTACATTTATGCATAAACTACCTGATAAAAACACCCATTTGGGAGAATCTGGGAAGCGCTGATGTTTGCATTTGAATTCAAAGGTCTGTGTTATGATGAAAGCTTTCAATTTTTTGGGTCATTTATACTTCAAACTGCCAGTTTTTAAGAGAAAAATTTTGTGGATCCACCTTGCTTTTTTTTGGAGTGAAAAACCATGTCGCTGCCTGTTGTTCTGTTGCCTCAACATTTGCTGCCCCCTGTGGTGGGAGTTGGGCAGTGCACTCTGATCCTCATCTCAAACAGACTTGCTTGTTTAAGCGTTCATGAACACACACATTCACTCAGAGAGAGAGAAAGAGAGAGAGAGAGAGAGAGAGAGAGGAAGAGAGAGCTCTCTCATTTACCCCACAGGGAGCAGACAGTTTGGAGAGAGCTGCAGTTTCCCTGCTGGAGTCTCAGTCTCTGTGTTAGATGATGCTCTCTCTCTCGCTTTCGCTCCTTCTGTTTGTCTCTGAGTTCATTTCAGTTCATTTCAGTGGAGCTTTTTTCTTTTTTTTTTTTTTTGAAGTGTGACAGTTAGATCAAAAAATATGTTGCCAAAGCGCATATTTGACCAGAAAGTGAGAATTCAGTGTTTGGAATCCTTAAATGTGTTTTACTGGCGTGAAAATGTGTTTAGTGCTGCAGAAACATGTTGCTCAGGGTTTTTTAATGTACGTATCATGAATCAGAAAACGAGCTTCTGTCTGTTTCTCTGCGCTGATTGAAGTGTGTGAGGCTGCACTCCCCTCCTTCACACTATCACACTCTTCCTCGTTGAATCCAGAGAGTAAAAAAGTGTGAGTGCTTGTGTGTGTGCGTGTGTGTGTGTGTGTGGGTGGGTGATGGAGAGAGAGAGTCGGTGCTATTCTTGGCTAGCTGGGGAAGTCTTGGCTCTCTGGCGTATGGGAAAAGTGCTCTTGGCAAGTCTTGAACTGAGGCATTCCTTTATGCTGTCCTCTTGAAACACTCACACACAGAGACACACACACACTACTTGTTTTTGTCACTTAGGAGGACACTGCGTTGACTTGTATTCAGCGTCTGGAGACTTTAACAGAGCTGCTTCTTGCTAAACCTAACACTTTCATTAACCAGAAACCAAGACTTTACCCTCAAATTTAATGGTTTTATATGAGCTAAACACACACACAAACACACACACAAACAAACAAACACACACACCAGAGACTGAAGCTCACATTTACATGCTCCTTTAGTTTAAAACTGCCGAGTTCTTCAGTCTTTCTCTCTGTTGATCTCTCTTTCTTTCTTTCTCTCTCTCTCTATCTCTCTCTCTCTCACACACACACACAAACATCTACATGCATGGCCACTCACACACACTGACAGGAGAAAACTAAGTGCAGTCTCTAAAGAGAGATTTCTTGTAGTACTACATTATTCCCCGAGGCCCAAAGCCAGAGTTTCACTGTCAGTCACACAGACACTCACACACACATGCAAGCACACACAAGCACAGACACACACACACCACAATACCCTCAATTGAATTGGAGGAGTGGGAGGTTGTCTGCATGACTTCTATCAGCTAATTGATCTCTCGCGTCTCTTTTTTTTCGATATTTCTCTCTCTCTCTCTCTTCCTTTCTTTGTCCCTCTTCACTGCAGTGCTACTACAAGGTGACATCACTGTCTCACTCCATCTTTTCTCTGCTCCTCTCTTATTTTCTCATCATTTTATCCTCCTCTCTCTCTCTCTCCTCCTCTCCTCGTTCTTCTCCTCCATCCTCTCCTCTTTTTACCAGCCCCTCCCTCCTTTGGTCCTCACACTTCTTTCCTCTCTGTTTCTCCCATCCACTGCCAATGCTTACATAACCTTTGTCTATCTATAAACACACACAGTGTCAGTGATCCTCCGGGCAAAAATCAGGTACAGTTTTTCTTTTTTGAATGCTAGCAAACATGGATCCGTAATTCTCAAAACTCTTAATACAATCAATATTATCAACATGCATTTAGACAGAACACTTCAGAAATGTCCCAGATTAAGCCTGTTGGACCAAAACATCTGCAACTGTTCTCACAGAAAACATTTGTTGTCACTTAAAATACAAAACCAACCCAAAAAACTCGACCAACAGGGAGCCTTATATAACAAAGTTTTATCTCTGAAACTGCAGTGATTTTTCCAATAAATTGGAATTTCATCATAGAAGATGAGCATCTTTTCACTTCATTGAATGTACCAAAGTAAATGATGATGTATATTTGCACATTGAAATATACTGGAAAAAGCAAAAATAAATTCCTGAAATTACAGGTTTGCAAGAATTATTTACAACATCAAACTGTTTCTGTTGCACACAAACAGAGCGCTGCACAGTAATGTAATATCCATAAGTTTTCCAAGTTACCTTACTTGATCATCATCAGCACCTGAGTTATGTGTTTCTATGACCAATAACGTGGGCAATTTTTCTAGTTTCCTGAGCAAAATTGGCACCGTGTCACACTCTTCAGGTGTTGAACTATGGTGAGATGCCTACATGGCTCCCCAACACGACGACACGCCTGCTCAGATTGCACTGGAAACATGCAAATTTCTTGCCTGCTACATCACATTCGTCACTCCCAACCCCCTCTACCCCTGAACTTACACTCCCTGCAACTTCTTTCTGTTCCTCAAAATAAAGCTTGGTCTCGGTTGGAGACATAGACCCAAGTTTCAGATCCACTGTGAAATTGTAAATGTGCACACACCAAAGTGTGAGGAGTTCTAGTCCTCCTGCCCTTAAAACTAAAAAACAGGACTCCTCTTGCATAAACTTAAAACTGAAACTTGCAAACAAATGCATTTGGAACAATTATTGTTTCATTTTATTCTAAAAATCTGCAAAGATTGTTTTTATATTTTGAAAGAGTAACTCCATAAATGCATGAAATTTGCCATTATTTTGTTTTGAATGTTTATTAACAGTTTTGAAACAGTGTGCTTGACATTTAAACTGAGCTTTGAATATATGGTGGTGGAGTTCGAAAGGAAAAAGACTTCATGGACTAAATAAATGATCAATGTAGGGATTGGACGGTTTGAGTTTTGTATGAAAGTAAATTCACAGTTTAGTCTGTGTAGATTTCTGTTTTGCTGAGGAGTTATGATAGTTTGACTTCAGTTTTCAGTGTGTGTTAACAACCAACATGGTGTGTGTGTGTGTGCGTGTGTGCATGTGTGAGTGACTGCATAGCTTCCTAAACATGTTATTTTCAATCCATGAGACGGCTGTATGCATGAGGAAATATTTTGCACACCAAAAAGTTCTTTTTTGGTAACAGCACACTCCCTCCTCACATACACGCACGCAGACGCACACACACATAAGCACACCCACACACACATAAGCACACCCACACACACACACACACACACATGCATTTAGCTGGTCTTTCCTTAGTTTGAAAAAGGCCCACCCAGAGAATGTCACTGAGATGGAATTTCCTTTCATCTGTACTTGTGTGTACAATTTGTGTGTTTGTGTGAGTGTGTGTGTGTGTGTGTGTGTCTGCATGAGAACTACTGAAAATAATGATGTTGAAAGAATGTGAAAGAGTAGTTGGAAAAGTGAGACGAGCAGTGAGATGCCTGAGCAGTTCGTCAGTCCATCTCTCGGCAAATTCTCACTCAAATGAAGTGAAGCTGCTCCTCATCACCTCCAGCATGAGCCGCCTGAGTGTGTGCCTGAATATTTTACCAGCAGCCTTCACATACAAACCGGTTTGTTAAGACAGGCGACGCTTGAAATTAAATTGCACAAAAATAGACCAAGGCTTGTGTAATTAGTTACACAATCGCATACTTACACGCACAATGTATAATTTCTGCCACTAGAGGGCTCTGAATCAAAATAAAGAGAATAAAAGACAGTTTGATGATGCAGTCAAGTAGAGTGGGATCATGGGATTTGTTTGTTTAACTGTTAAACAGCCACAGTTGCAGATGAAAATCCGTCTGAGTGACTCAGGCTGAAATGTTTACTGACGAGATAATGTCTTATTCACGTTACGTTTAGTCACAATTTCTGACTTCCTTCCTCTCTTCCTGACTGGTTTCACCTCAGAAGTCAGCGACATGAATGCAATTACTGATTTCTTTGGCTCTGAACATTGTTGGAAATATTTGGGATAATGTAAGTACACAATTTAAAAAAAAAAATAGAATATACTAAGTTTTTCAGGTATCTGTATTTTAGATTTTGCAAAAAAGTCACATATTGTTTGTTTAAGATAAATAAATAAAAAGACATATATAGACATCCGATCAATACATTGGCAGGCAGCTAATATTGTTCTTTTATGTTTTGGTATCAGCATGAATGGTGGCAGATGCACTAAAACAAGTTGCAGGGATGTAAACTGCAGCATTTTAATGTATTTGTTTTTTATGTGTTCTTATACAAAGTTATTATTCAAAGTTATTTAAATTTCAGTGACATTTACTGTTTAAAGTTTACTGTTATTTTTGAATTGTTATTTTTCGCTCTGCTCTTATATTGTGTACTTATATAATCACTAAATTATTTTTTTTTCATTTTCCTTCTTCCTCCTCTGTAAAGCCCTAAAAGTTTTGATATTTAAAATATAGATGGTCTACTTAGTTTGACTAAAAACCTCTGCTTAGTTAAGTGTTTCATTAATGGAGAGTCAGACAGAGAAACAACTCAGTGTGTGTGCGGATGTAAAGGCTTTTCCTTCCTTCCTTTTATGTATAATAAACATTTTCCTTTGCTAACAGCACGCTGAATACATGCTTTATTCTGCAGAAATTGCCCGATTAACTGGAGCCATTTTCCTTTCTGGGAGTCTGATTGTACATACATGTTTTATTGTGTTTGGTGAATAGACATGCATGCCTTTGTGTATTTATTCAGAGTCTATTGTTGTGTTAAACACACAGCTTTTGGCCTTAAGAGCAGACTGCTGGGCATCACGCAGACACCTGTGGAGTGCATGTGTTTTTGTCTGTGTGTGTGTGTGTGTGTTTGCATCTGGCCGTGGAATTTGTTTGTTTGTTTGGATGATGGCTGCGTTCTGTATGGCTTCGGTGTGTGCCGCATGTGTGTCCTGTTGAGTCTCGGGGGTGTTGGACGTGTGTGTTTGCGCAGAGCAGTTGAGGTCTTTGAGGATCCGTGCGAATCTGAGTGTTCAACCTGCCTGTCTGACATTTTTTTTTTTTCCGTGTGCCTTTTGAAAAGGTGGAACCCATTTTTCACCGACAAGGACACACGCTGAGCAGTCGCCCACCTCTCCTTCATCCACACAATGCCCGCTGCCATGCCCATTCATGCCAATTAGTGCTAGTCTGCCTGCCTGTGCCCATTTCACCTTCAACAGTGGGGTTCTCTGTCCTAGATGTGGATGCATGGAGGCACATTTACAATAATAAAAAAAAAAGCATTTGTTGTTTTTCTTTTATTCTGTCATGCAATTGTGTGTGTGTGTGTGTGTGTGTATGTGCATTAATAAGCAGATACAGCAGCATTAGTCAACAGTTGTGTGTGTGTGTGTGTGTGTGCATTACCATTTGCCTCCACAGGCATCCTGTTTAGCGCCGTGCTCCCTGCAGCCCCTCAGTCACACATCCCACACCTGTCAGCCCGTCCTCAACCCGACTTCAGCTCAGAAACCAGCACTCTCACGTCATCTGAGTCTGATTGGTTGCTTATATTTCTCACCGTGTCCCACTCACATGAAAAGATGATCACAGAGACGAGGTGTGAAAAACGCTACAGAAGATTTGGTTTCAATTAGCAATGCTAATTAATTTTTTTTGTGTGAATAATGAGGAAGAATCGAGGTGTAAAATAAGAAAATTTCAAACTTTGCCACTAGTAAGGGGTTATATTAACAAAATAATGAAACAGTTGTGACCCAAGGACACTCGGTTAATGAACACGCAAATAGTAGAGCTGAAATGATAAGTCAATTAATTGAGAAAATTAAGAAAAATAATGGTTTACTACTTTGATCAAGGCAAAAATAAAAACCAAAAATTCTGTGGTTGTTACCTACCAAATATAAATAAGTACTGCATCTTATTTGTTTATAAAAACTAGATGTTTGCAAAAAAAAAAATTAGGGTCATTTTTCATTTATGCTGACAAAAGTAAAGAAAACAATCAAAGGTCAAAAACAACAGGGATTGTCAGGCATGTCAATCCCTGCCATGTCACTTATGAGAAAGATGCCATAATCACATAAAAATCGATATATAAAGGTTTTGAACATCAAGTTCAAGTTCAACTTTGTCATCAAATTAAAAATTAGTTACATTTAAATTAAATGTAATTACAATAGTACATTTAAAAAAAATGTACTAATGTGCAAAATGCCAAACAAGGTAAGGTAATGACCTTCCTGTTTGTGTGAGTATTTCGTCACTTTTCCAGCCACTCACTCAAACGAAAAGCCCGATTATTTCAATAAAGCTGTAGCTTATTTCTGTGTTAATTAAATGCTCATTGAGCTGTCATAGTTGATAATGAACACTCAGGTTTACAAATGTTCCATATTTTCATTTTCACAGCGAGCAACATTCTCTTTTAATATTCGATAAAGTCTTATGTTGAAGGACCAGACAAAGGAGGGATGTCTGTGTGGGTCGAATGGATGAATGGACGGTGTAAGAATGAATGGACTTTGAATTACATTTGCTGTCTCTGTCCCTTTTTCTCTCTCAATCCCTTTTTTACTTTTCTCTTTTCTCACTGCTGCTGCCTCCCCTCCTACATTCCTCTCTTTGTGCAGCAGCTCACATTCTCTGAACAGGATTATATATACATTGTCTTTGAAATAATATTTGGGTGTTTATGTCTGCGTGTGCCCTTGAATGAGCGAGTTGGACATTTGCCTGCATATTTGTGCATCTGAATGTCTGATGACTGCTATTGTTTGTGTGCGTGTGTGTGTGTGTGTGCTTTGTGCGTGCGTGCGTGTGTGTGAAATTGAAAGAGCAAGCGAGTGTCAGTCCATGTTTGTGCGTGTGCGCGTCTGATGGCATGTTTCTCATATTTACGCGTTTGTGCATCTGCATGTGTGTGTACTCAGTAGGATTATACAGCAATAGAGGAGCTTAGCAGTGATTTGCCCATCCTTTCCAGTCCCTCCCTAATCCTGCACTCTCACACACACATGCACACTTCTACGTGTGTGTGTGTGTGTGTGTGTGTATGACTAGCAGGGATCTAATAGTGTGTGTGTGTGTGTGTGGATTAGTAGGTTTGTGAATGGGATGTGGCTCAGGCTGAAGTGGCACACTACACTGCTGGAAAGTTAACACAGCACTGACAGAGCGGGTTTGTGAGAGAGATGAAGGGGTACGGAAAGTGAAGGATATTTGTAGAGAGTGTAAAGCCCGCAGTTCAGAGGGCGCCGTTAACGCGATTATGTAATGATTACCGAAAGGTTATGAATAATAGATTACGAGGAGGAAGTGGGTATGAAATGATTAAGACGCTGTAATAAGGACGAGCCTTTGTAAAGCCAGCCTCGCCAGTGATCATTTGCTGTGTGTGTGCATGTGTGTGACCGTTAGATGGCTCTGCACCTGCTGTCTCACGAGCTCCCACACACACTCGCACACACTCACACAGTCACACACACACACAGACAGATGGAAAGACATGGATAAACAAGACAGTTTTCGCCGACAGAGACGAAAGGGGGGATGGATGGGTATAGAGAGAGTGTAGGAATGGGTGGTGGTGGTGGTGGTGGGGGGGTGCTGTTTTCATTACCTCAGTGTGTATGTGTGTGTATGTGTGTGTGTGAAGTTTGCGGGGGCGATTGAGAGAGCGAGAGAGTCAGTACACGTGGGTGATAGCGCGAGCGGCGAAGTCTGTGATATGTATATACTGTAGGTGTGTGTATATATAGAAGCTTTTCATCAGTTTCCTTAGTGACTGGCTCTGACTGAGACGTTTCTCCACGCCGCCAAAAGACAGAAGAAACAAAAGGAGAAGAGACTAGAGCGGCGTTTTGCTGAGGAATATTTTACTGCACTTAACATCACATCTACTCCTGTTATGAGGTGATATTGGCTAAGTTGGTTGTCTGAAGAGTCTTTGAAAATTGATCAATCCTGACAAATTCGAGTGATCAAGTAAGTTCTGAAAAGGGTCTGAAGACATTACACGTCATCTTTATTATAGGATTTGTCTCAATTTACGTTTCCTGGTTATAGGGTCAGCAGAATGGCTTGTGTTTGCTCGAGTTGGGATTATCTGCCCTCAGCAAGCTCCCCATGTTTTCATCTGATCCATCTGTAGGAAATAGCAAAGAGACCACAGTGGCTTCATGTAATACACATTAAATCCATCAGTCACAGAGCAGAGTTGTAAATTATGAGGAGACGACAGGTTTATGAAGAGATTTTTGAGCCCTGGGACAATAAAACGTGGATTTTGCCAAAACAGTGACACTCGATATTAGTAATTTACAGCCATGTGGTGATATCTCTGACATCTAATGATGGTCTCCAGTTGTTATTAATATCCAATCAAAACAGGTTTCTTGGTCGAAATGGTTAGATGATGGAGAAAATGTGAAGAAACTGGATATTTACATGGCTCTGGAGCATGGGGGTTTTGGAGTTGAAGAGTGAAGGTTTGTATGTTTTCAGAAATGACTGAAGGGCGCTGATGTGTGGCCACCTTAGCTGGACCGAGAAAAGAGGTGGATCAGCTGAATAAAGACATTACAGAGACAGATCTAATGTCACCGTTCAAAAAATGTCAAACTCTCCTGATTAATTCCCTTTTCTCAACACTTCATACTTGCTCTCCAACCCCCATTTTCTCCCTTTCCTCCTTTTTCTCTCCTTTTACATGGTGGCAGATCATAAACAAACCCACACATATGAATTATGATTAAATGCAGAGGGACTCCAATTAGTTACCAAGGCAATAGGTGAGTTCATTTGTGCCGTTGGGGGTCACCTGGCAAAACATGAAGGGCTGTGAAACAGTTTAGTCTGGTTTTCTGTCAGTCTGAGTCTCTGCTGACTTGACTTTCTGTTTGTGTCTTATTCGTATGTTTTGAGTCTCTCCATCTGTTTCTCTTTTTTTACTTTGGTCCTTGTCATTCCGACTTTCTCTGTCCTGCTCTCTAACTTTAAACCATATCATTTTTTTGTAATTTAAATCATTTTCTTAACTTATTATTGATATTAAAGAAACTGCAGGACTGTTTACACTAAAATCAGAACAAACTGGTTAAGAGATAACCACCTAGATAATAATGATATCATCACCTCTCATAGTGCAGCAAAAATCCCCAAATTTCAAGCAATACATTGTTTAAGTTCAAAACAGGAAGGAAATTTTGTGATTCGTGTGCACTAGGCTATAGTAAATCAGGAACTAAATCTTAAACGTGTACAACAACTGCTAACAGACTGAAAGCAAAACAGTTTTTACAGAAAGTGCAAAGAAACACCAGGAACATTATCATCACGAAGAGCATTGATGATGATGTCAAAAATCTTTATCAAACAACATAACTCTTAGTGTTCATCACCAAAAATGTCTTTCATAATAAAATAAAAGAGAGGACAAAGAACTCTCCGACTATCATTTTTCAGTCCTCCTTCTCAGCTGAGACTCTCCGGGCTCATTTTGTATGTTCTTTAAATCCTCTTCACATTAAAAGCAGAAACCTCGAAACGTCTCCTGTCCTGCTTCAGTTAAACACTTCATAAATTTCCAGTGTTAAACACCAGGATTGATATCAAGCTGACAGGAAGACCAGCCAACACAAACAGGATGTGTTTTTTGGTGCATGTTTAGACCCACACAGTCTGCTGGGAATCATTACAATTCTGAGTGTGTGTGTGTGTGTGTGTGTGTGTGTGTGTGTGTGCATTTTTGCCTGTGTGTGTGTGTGTGTAACTGTGTATGTGTGTGTGTTAACATCTTATGAGTGAGTGCTCACTTTTTCCCTGTGCGTGCTACATCTCTTAGCATTGAGGAGCACATTTCATCTATATTTACTTCCAAATGGTCTTTTAACTAGGTCAGCTAACTAACGGAAATAGACTGCTGTACACTGTCGGTGAGGTAAGCACTCATGACATCTAGTGGTAAAAAGCAAGAAGTACAGCCTTGTTAAACCTGAGCATTACAGCCACTGTATGTCTGCAAAAGAGGGGAAGCACTTAATAACGATTCTGATGTTACCTGTATGTTCAACATAGAAACACATAGGACTACATTTGCACATGTGAAAGTGGATGTAATTATTTTGTTTGTTGGGAACGGCAGAGCGGTTTGTCCAATTAAAAGGAGTCTGCTTGTTCGATCCTTTTCCAGGCTGCATGTTGAAGTGTCCTTGGGCAAAATACTAAACCCCAAATTGCTGCCAATGGCTCTTTCATAGCTTTGTGAGAGTGTGTGTGTGTATGTGCTGGCACTTTCTATAGAAGCCCCCCCCATTGGTATATCGATGTGTGTGTGAATAGTTGAAGGCTGACTTGTATTGTAAAGCGTTTTGAGTGGTTGAAGGAATAGAAAAGTGGCATATAAATACATTCCATTCACCTGTTTGTAAAGGTGTATTTCTATCCATAACTATGTTTATATCTTTCTTCGTGTCCGTACATGTAAAGTGATGAAACACCTAATCCTAAAACAAATGGTCAATAATTTAGATTTTTATTTATCAAGCAAAAACACACGTTTTGGTTCCAGTTTCTCGATTGTGAGGATTTGTTTTAATTCAAATTTAAATGTCTGGCATTTAGACTGCTTGTTTGATAAAAAAAAAAACAACCCACTAAAAATCGTTAGTTTAGGCTCTAAGAACTATGATTGACATTTCATGCCTCTTGGCTGATCAATAAAGTCAGAAGAAAACGACAGATTAATCAGAGTTTGAGCCCTAGATACATGCATATCTGTGTGTGTACATGAGTCGTCCATGTGTCACTCTTTCATGTACTCTCTCTTTCACTCTAATCTCTACTGCTCACTCCCTCCCTCCCTCTTTATCTCTCCCACACTCCCCCTCTCTGCCCTTTTCACTCAAACAACCTCCCTCCCTCTCTCTCTCTCCCCCCTCTCTCTCTCGTTCTCTTTCGCCACTTGTAAGCGGTCTCTGGGCGTGCAGCCAGCTGGCGTGTGTGTGTTTTTTGAATGAATACCTGATGAAGTTGGCCAAACGAACCGTGGGAGGGGCCCTGTGTGTGTGTGTGTGTGCGTGTGTGTGCGTGTGTGTAGGGCAGACAGTGTGAGAGCTCTGGCTCACATTCAGCCCCTTGCATAATACACGTTGGAGCTCTGCATGCGGGACTCCCTCCCTGTGGGCGTGTGCGAGTGTGTGCTACCAAATTTGTGTGTTTGGGTGTGTGTGTGTGTGTATGTGTGTGAGATCACCTGAGTGCTGTGTATCAGTGGTAGTGAGGGAGCTTCCTGCCTCGCTGTCAAGATTTAGGAGAGGGCTGTTGGCAGTGTGTGAGAGTGTGTTCGTCCTGCGGTGTATGCGTGTGTGTTTGTGTGTGTGTTAGGTGGGGTGAGAAAGGCCAAGAGCAGTTTGTAGCACAAGTACGCTGAATCTGCTTGGGATTTTCAGCTTGAGGGAGAGAGCGAGAGACAGAGACAGAGAGAGAAGGAGAGAGAGAGAGAGACTGAGGGTGCTGTTCAAGGGACACGGCAGAGGAAAGAAGAAGT
>JAPZDY010000008.1:9808301-9826734 GCA_029783645.1 Ctenochaetus hawaiiensis | reverse complement strand
GGCCTTCCTAAATTTGAGTGTGTGATGTCTCCTTGGTGTGTGTATATGTGTGTGTCTGCACTGTGTGTCGTGTGTGTGTGTGTGTGTGCTTCTGTACACCTGGTGTTCAAATGTGAGCGTGTTCAGGTTCGAGTGTGTGCGTGACGGAGTGTTTTCTCCTCTAATTGTCTGTGAGATCGTAAACCCTGACCCTCGACGGTTCTCGGTGAGACCCACAGAGGAAAAAAAAGAAACCTCATTCTAGTGGGGACCACTTTTTGTAAAAAAGAAAAAAAAAAGAAAAGAAAAAAAAACAACCAACCAACAGAGATGCACATGTGAGTAGATGTTAAAGACTTGATAATGTTTCAGCACTTTCTAATCCTAGGACGGGTTTGGTCTAACCCCTCTGTCTCAGACCGACACCTTCCCTAGGGGTAACATTCATTCAAAAACAGACAGAGAGAATGAGATTGAAAAAAAAAAGGGTGAATAAGGATGAAAAAGAGAGATGGCTCAGTTTAAGTTTTTGCACATCACCTTGCCGTAACCTTGTGTTTTATCTGTCTGTGCTCCATCTCGCTTGGCGCCCGGCGCGTTCTTGGGTCCAACGGGCCGAGGTGTTAGGTGGTTCCTTGGTTCTTTTCTACTAGGAAAACCTTTTTTTCTCATGGAATGCATCCTTCTTTTGTTGTGTTTAGGTTTGTTTGGAGTCTTTTCCACCGTACACCAACTGAGATGTGCCCCTTAATTTGGTTTTGTTTTGTTCGCATTTTGAGTTCTTCTACGGTGGGTTAGGTTTTTGAGGAGTTCGGGCGCAGCTCGGTTTGGTGGTACGGTGTGAAAACGGTGCGTACAAACCTTTGCTTTGTTTGCATTATCTTTGGTGCAGGAGCTTTTTTCTGTGTTTTTGGTCTCCTTGTAGCACTCAATATAATGTCAGGGGACTTGAAACTATGTAGAGAATGTGTCATTTGTTGAGTTTTTATGACAAGCTTCCTCACTGGAGGAACACTGCTAATGTTGTCTTTTTTAAAAAAAAAAAAATTGGCTTCTTGCACAATTTTACAATTAAAATGAATGTTGGTGTGTGAGCTTTGACTTTTCAATCAGAAAAATAAGGCATGTGTGCTCTTCGTTTCTTGATGTTTGTACTTTTATTTTGCAAAAAAGGATGTGTTTTTGGCACTTTGTTGTGTTTTAAAAGTGAACAGAATTCGATCAGGATTCCTTTTTTTTTTTCATTCTTTCTTTATTTTTCTTTTTTGTATGACGTCGTCAATGTCCATAGCGCTGGATAACAAACTCAGGCAGAAAGAAAAAAAAACAACAACTTGTAGAGGCCCACTTAACAGTTTAGTTTCACCCCAATCAATTTACATAGTGGGCTGTTTCATATGGGTTATAAGATGTGTAAATTTATTACATATAATTTGATATGATTAACAAATGTCATTATTGACAATTAACTATGAATTATTATTATGATATTATGTGTATTATGCTGGAGATGACTTGGATTACTCTTCAGTGTACTGAACGTCTTTGCTCTGCCTCTCTGTGCAAGGCGACAAACACTTCAGCAGGGGACAGGCTGTACGGTTTGTGACCTCTGACCCTGCCCACTGCCACGGATGGGGTGGAGCTTATCTGTCAGCTGTGGCTCATTTGATTCCTCCCCCCTGTTCTGAACACTTAGCCCCGAGGCTAGCAACCGGTCTGTCTAGATGTTTCTCTGCTAACCTGTGACACCAAGTACTGAACTGAAACTTTTTTTTTTTGGCCCACGAGACGGTTGCAGAGAACCCGGACGTCAGCACAGACCTGCACGGACAGTCTGGCCTGCAGGGGGCCGCAGCAGTTCCCAGCCAACTTGTTTGTACTATACTGTACTCACCAAGTCCCTGTGTCTCACCACCCCTTTCCTCTATAGCAATGAGAAACCCTGTCGGTGTATGTATTTGACAACTGTACAAATGCACCTCTTTGAAAAGAAATGAAACCTTGACATATCTGGAATAATCAGGCATCTTGTGTCTTTATTTGAATGCCAAAGCTAACAAACACGAACAAAAATTTTAACCTCTCCACTGATTTGACTCTGTGCTGATATTGAACAGAAAATGGCTCCCTCTAGTGTACAAGAGTCTACATGACACTTCCACCACAACTAATAGTACAGTTATCGTTGTGAATTGTAAAAATCTCAGAAAACGTGTCAAGTTAACTTGCAAGACATTACTCGAAAAAAGAATAAGAATAAGTTCAGCACATTTAAAGCAGTGTCATTTATGAGGCAGAAAAGTCCATCTACTGGTAACTTCTTACACGTAGTTAACAACAAGAAGATAGTTGCTGGCCCTTAAATTGTAGCCTAAAAATCCTGACATTAAAAACTGTTTATAGGGCCACTGTGTAGAACTTAGGGTGATCTATTTGCAGATATTTAACATAACGTTAAAGATTTTGTTTTCACTAGAATGAGCCCTTTATATCTACAGAGGTGGCAGATCTTCTTCTTTCCACTGCTGGCACATAGGGCCTTCTGAATTCTTTGCAAGTTTTAGGGCCAACATAGGCTCCCCCACACACTCACAGGGAGGGTGAGCAACATTTGGTTGCAATGTGCAACGTGGATGCCACTAAATCTTACAGATTGAACTTCTTATTGATAATCCTTTAATTAAACTGAAGAGGAATCACACTGATCATTTGGGGTTGAGCAACTAAATTTCTGTTGCGTTTGCAATAACAATAAAACCTTGTAAATACTGCTTCTTCATTATTTAATTATGACAGTGCTTTACATGACTGTATATGAAGTTAGTTGCCTAAAGTCCAAGAGAGCAGATCCTCAATGCAGGAAAAGCCACAAATCTCAAGATGCCCTTAATATGAACTATCAGGCAAAGTGG
Source organism: Ctenochaetus hawaiiensis (assembly GCA_029783645.1). NCBI lineage: Eukaryota > Metazoa > Chordata > Actinopteri > Acanthuriformes > Acanthuridae > Ctenochaetus > Ctenochaetus hawaiiensis. The sequence goes on along the minus strand of JAPZDY010000008.1, from coordinate 9,823,840 downwards.
ATTCAATGAAAGAACATTGAAACATGTCTTTTTTTCATGCACGGCAAAGTAAAATCAAGTGTATCTCAAATATGTTTTGAATACACAAACCCAAAGATCTTCAAGTTCATCTGGCTCAGTTTCATCTTTCTTACGCGCCCAAAATACATGCAAACAGACACTAAGGAGACACATGCTTGACGTCCAGAATATGATAAACACACCTGAGATAAAATAATGAATGAGAGTGATCAACACAATTGAGGAAATTAGCAGAGGGTCCTGCATTCAGTTTATTGCAACATGATTTCTCCAGTGACAGTTAAAGGGTGACGTCTCTGAGTTTTGCATATTTATTTGCACATTCATATCAACATAGAGTTCGTTAGTTTCCCTAAATGATCTCAGCTTCCTCCTGCTGAATGTGTTTACATGTTAGGTGTTAGCTCACATACTGGTTCCTCCTCTATATGTTTTTAAACCAAAAACAATCCTGGCGAGTGTAAAAATCACAAGTGAAAACAGTATTTTGAAAGATCAGATCTGAAGTCCACATGCCTCAGTAGCTTGAATCTTTTACTCTGTTTTCCTTAAACAGAAAAATTTATCCAAGCTGTTATAACTGGAACATTTGTGTTTCCATTCAAAAATGAACTCTGGTCATGGCATATTTTGGTGTCTGTAAGCATGTAAACACACTCGCTGCAGGATTCAATTGATTAGAACTCTAAATTTATTTTAATCACAACCTGCAGGAGACCACTAGCTTTCTGACAGCAGATATCCTGAGAGGAAACAGGTTGGGCCATCATGTCAAAGTGTCTGTGAGGTGATCTATGTATCACGCTGCTGCCCCCATTTTGCTTGTTTGAACTGCATTATACGCGTACGATGCATATCATGCAGCCTGTGTGAATTTGTGTGGACGTGTGTACGTCCTACTAGGTGAACATTTGGCTCGACTGTTGCGTGACGCGGATGAAGGTGGTTCTTCTGCTCAGCTCTTTGAGCTTAGCGGCGCCCACGTACGTGCAGGTGGAGCGAAGGCCGCCCAGCACGTCACGGACGGTGTTCTCCACATCTCCTCTGTAAGGAACCTCCACTGTTCTTCCCTCAGACGCCCTGAGAGCAGAGGAGGGAGGAGAAAGAAGGGCATTTTGTAGCTATCGATGCCATGGACGCATGACCACAATGTAAAGTGCATTGATTAATATGTAAGAACTGTGCAATCTTGTTTTTAAAAAGGTATGATCTTTGTATCCCACAGTATTTTAGATTATTATGGCACCACTGCTGTGAAATGCATACATGCTTTGTGTAAAGTTTTCTGCATTTTTGGCATGAATAGAAAAAAAATACCAGACATCGGAATTATTAAACTGAACTCTTATCAAAAGTTATACCAAGGACATTGGGTACCACACTTCTGAGCTCAATAATTACTGCGCGCCCACTGATGTCAGTCTCTTACCTGTATTCAGCTACTCCACCCACATATTTCTTCATGGCTGTGTCGGAGCTCATGCCGTAGAAGAGTTTGTACTTCTTCCCGTTCTTCTCGATGACCTCCCCAGAGCACTGGTCATGGCCAGCAAGCATTCCTCCCATCATTACAAAGTCAGCCCCCGCACCTGAGGAGCAAAGGCAGAGAGGTCATGGGGGGTCAGATTTGTTGGACAGTCATACATGACTCCAATATGTGACTCATTCAAGTATGAAAAGAGGTCAGAGTGTGGGTTTAATACCAACCAAAAGCTTTAGCTACATCTCCTGGGCAACTGCAGCCACCGTCCTGATCAGAAAAAAATAAACATGTCAGTCACAGGTCAGATTGTTATTTTTACAGCATTGGAAGGCTGGGGATGCCCTCTAGTGGCCACAACCTAGTACTATTATACTTAAATTGTTTATTGTATAAATAAATTGCATATTAAATGTATATTATTATATTAAACTCTATGCAACAAGATGTTATGGAATTATGTTAAATTTAAAAGCAAAGCAGCTGCAAAATTAGCAATTATAAGCAACTAATTACTCATGATGACAGTTATTTTTATTTTGGCCATCATGTTGATCCATACAGTGGATTAGTTAAAGGTCTGGATGATGCTTCTTAAGCCTCTATCTTGTACATTTACAGGTTGGACAGATATTTCTTTGCAAAATAATTTAGCTCAACATCTTCTATATTTGAAGCATAATTTGTTCCCAAATCCAGTGTATTAATGACAGGGTTCTTCTCTAACGTTTGGTAGCTCATCTCCACCAGCAGAATAAGATGGCTTTGACAAGAATAGTGCACTTAGTTTAGAAATTATTATTAAATTATTAAATCTCTGTGATGTGGGACTTACAGAGATTATGTGTCCTTTGAGCCCGTGGGCTGAGTCTGCACACTCTATGACCGCACTGAGTTGTGGGTATCCCACTCCTGTCTTGATCCTCGTCGTGCACACAGACCCTGCAACACACATGCACACATTATCACTGTGATATTTGTTATCAGAAAATTTTACCCTAATTACTATTTTTTACTCTCAAATTAACCATAATGTATATCTTCCAAAGCCAAATAAATACATTACAAATACATTGAGTATCCTTTTTAATGTAACAAACCTGCGCTGGAGGACGCACCACCCGCGCGCACTCCAAGTGACACAAATCAAACACACCCAATACGTCGCGTGACCGACAGATGCGTGCAGGTTATAGCTAAATGCTAAATAATACAAAGCCCACAGAGGGCCCTCCAGCGGTGATTTCTGCGATTGCTGTATTGATAATGAACCTCTACCTTCAGTGAGGTGGTGAAGACTTTCTTACACTTTCTGTCACGATGAGACTGCAGAGCTTCTTTCAGCTCAAACTGAAACATTTGAGGGTTTCACAGACACAGAGAAGCTAAATGCAATGGTTGTAATATGAGCTGAGAATCGTCAAGCAAAGAAGTTCAACAAGTAGTGCAGATTGTTGAGGACTTCAGAGTTCAAAAGGCTCAGAGACTGACGTTCAGACAGGTAGGTGCCAACAACAACTCGAGCTTGTGCAGCTCTCTTTGTTTGTTTTAATGTATACGTGTAACACACTGTTCAACATTGTCCGCTTTGTGTTGCTTTATTCTGCAGTGAAAGTGGCCTTTATTTCATTTCTTGAGCACATTATGTCTTGTGGCACCCGCCGTGGTGTTTACAGCTTGTTTTATTTGTTTGTTTCAGTGGTACATTTATCACTTAATTTAAACAGGGGTACATTTTGGCTGCAAATTATGACTACAAATTAAATTTGCTGTCACCTCAGTGAGGCGATGTTCTACAAGTCTTCTTGGATAAACATTTAATGCACTTTAGACCTAAATATGTTCTTTACTTTCACAGCAGCATCATATATTTGATACCTGACACAGTAATTTGCTGTTTAAAGTCAAACAGCATGTCTCTGCCTCACATCCCGATGTGCTCTGTGTTTGTACATAAGTTTTGTGTTTACTTAGTGGCAGCACACTCTGCAGACACACTCAGACAGTCGGACCCACCCACCTGGCCCGATGCCCACTTTGATGATATCTGCACCAGAGAGGATGAGCTCCTCCACCATCTCCCCTGTTACCACGTTACCTGCCTGTAAAAGAAGACAGCATCAGTCCAAATAAAACACATTTTCACTGCACATCCACAAGAACTTCTAGCCAAAGTGGTGAACCAGCTCTCTTACCATGATGGTGTGTTTGGGAAACTTTTCTCTGACCGTCTTGACAAACTCCACAAAGTACTCGGAGTAACCGTTTGCCACATCCAGGCAGATGTACTTGAGGGCAGGGATGGCCTCCAAGATGGCACACAGCTTTTCTAGATCTGCATTGCCGCTGCCTGAGCTGGCAGCTACATGCTGGGGAGAAAAACAAAGCATTATTGCCTTGTAGAAGGAGCCCCTACAAGCTAAAAATGTGTGTAATTCTGATCATGTTGCTAATGAGAAACTGCCTATTTAAAAAGGCAAACACTGGTGATATTACCTCTAAGCAGTCTGGGTGATTAGCAGCAAAGTTTTTCCAATCTTCTACAGAGTAGTGTTTATGAATGGCTGTAAAGAGGGTGTGCTGAAGAGAAAGAAAGAATTAAGGAAGCATAACAACAGGATACAGAAACAGATTTACACAATTTATTTATTTTTTACAAAACACAATTAATACTGGAGCAAATTTCTAAAAGTAAAAAAAAGTTTATGATGACCCAGAGGCTTGCAGATGTTAAACTACTTCTGAAAAAGGTTGGTAAATCATGTATTTCCCAAGGCTTTCCACAGCATCCGTTTTTTGTTTTGTGATCATATGTCAAATACTTGCAAAGAAATCTCAGTGGAGGGACACATTGAGATGTTGGCAGGCCCACACAGAGACAAATGCACAAACTCAATGGCTTCTATTTGTTTTTCCTCCACTCTGTTCTGTTGACTCACTTTGCTGAGGACTTGCGCCATCTCAAACGTCCCTGTGGTGTCCATGTTGGCAGCGATGATGGGGATGCCGGTGTAGGTCTGTTTGGAGTTGCGGAATGTAAAGGTCCTCTGAAGGTCCACCTGAAGGGGACCAAACATGAGTAGTTATGGAGATGTGTTTCATGAACATCAATCATAGCCTATTAAGAAAATGTTTCCTGAGACTGATGAATTATATTTTTGTTTGTAAAGCTAGACGCTGCAGATTTACTTGAAAAAGGGAGCAGCTCATGTGGCTCAGTCGGTGTGGTCTTAATGAGGATGCACTGAATCATTTAGATCCAGTGGTTAGCTCAGCGTGTTGTAATGTGATAAGCTAAGGATCATTGTGACACACTAGCTGCTCCTTCCTTTTACAGTGAAGTGTTAATTTGCACTGATAAGGCAAGTCCTGGCTATGATTCCTTTCAAAAAGATCTAAAATTACAACTTATGCCAGCGATTTAGCAAGACTTAGCCACCGAACTATTAGCTGCCTAGCATTTGGAGTTTATATATAAATTTGGAATTTTTCTTCAAAGTAATCCACAAAAAAATAGATAGTTTCTCTGATAAAAGATTATTTAAAATTATTAGCAATAACATACATACTAGCTAAATTCGATATACTGTTGTTAATTTGACACCATATTGGCGTGGTATGACTAGTAGCTACTGGTAGCTATTGTTAGCTAACTTTAGCATAAAGATAGACCTTCGCTAACAGACTTTACTCAGAAGATTCACTTTCTGACTCTTTTCTACGTTCATTATCTTGTAAATCACTCGTGGTCACAGTGTTAACTGCATAACAACTTGCTCATTTATCAATATTTTAAGCCATTTTTGCTACAGAGAAGGAAAGATATATGGTTGTTTTAAAGAGGGATTTAATGAAAAGTGTGTTGAAAAACGCTGAAGTCTTTAATGGTTTCCCTTCTCTTCAATCCAACAGACCTGCAGTGCTCAATGCTTTTGCAGAGCAGAGCCAAGACATTTATTATGCAAAACTACTGCAGCTGCGGAAATAGGCTAAGAGTACAAAGTGTGCTATATCCAAACAGGGTGGAATAATTTTCAGAGCAGCAGAAATGAGACTATAGGTGGAAAAACAAAATGATTCAAGTCTGAATCAGAAGGGAGGGATGTCAAGTCATGCATAGCCTTCATATTGCTGCAGCAAATCAATATAGGCCTCTTCCTTTAATGCAGCATGCTGAATCATGATTTTCCAGTTGTTTTGCCAGTAAATCATGACTAAGCATAACACATAAATCCAATGGCCTCAGCTATAAAGCAGTTATGGGGTGTCTGCTTTAATTTAAGCATTCATTATAAAATTACTAAAACAAATGACATTCAACAGAGTTAGCTTTGTTAGCTATGGATATATATATTAGATATTAGCTGTGGATAAAATCTGTATTTGCAAGTTTTACATCAAACCAACAACCCCCCTTTGATGACATTCAAGTTTAAAATTTGTGAAAACACTAATGAATTCCCTTCTATAGATTGGTACTTTGGGGTTGCACTCTCAAAACATCTGGCCAAGCTGATACAGATGTGCAGCCATTCACATTAAAGGACCCCAATACAGTTAATTTATTGCCATTTTCCATTTATTGGTGTGTTGCAGGTGTTTTTTTGTTGACTCCAGTTATGCAGTCATCCCACCAGACATGCAAGCACCTGCACTTATCCAGATACTCATAAAACTGACTGAGGAGAGACGTTTCTGTTTGGTCCTGGTGTATCAGTGCTTGTTTTTCCTCCAGCTTACCATGTGAACCTCTTGAGTTTATCTTCCATGATGTTCATAAACTCTCCCCTCCTCTAAACAATGTTTATGTCTAGTGAGTTAAGCTTTGGCAGGTGGACTTCTGCTCCTGCTAAATGCAGCAATAATTCAAACAAGTGCAGTCAGAACGGCAACAGATGGATGCTTTCAGAGTGCATGGGCCATTGGATTAGCCCGCAGCGTATTGGCTGCAGTATAAGCTGCAATGAATTTATATTGTTTGAGCTATTGATGGTGGTATTTTGTAATTATTTAGTCACTGTAGGTAAAAAAGAATTTGAGGAAATATCAATAATAAGGTGTGATATTCAGCAAGTGTGACACAATATAGAATTTGCTTTCGCTGCACTCAGCACAAATCAATGCATGCTTAAGTTCTGTGTGTTCTTTGCTATCCATGTCAGTGAATAATGATATCCTGATAGCAATGTGGAATATGGAATGTGCTCTGGTTGAATACACAGTACTATTTTTAAACAGGTTTTCTGAGAAGTCTCATGTGTCTCATGTTTCTCTCCACCTCTTAGAGGCCACCTCTACCTTCTACCCCTGAATCTGGTGCCACCACACGGTATCATGATCCTGGGTTGTTATTAGTCCGTGATCTTGTGAGGCATAGCTAAGTTGAGGAAGTGGAGATGAAGATAAAACAACAAAGACAGGGTTGTGTTGTTCTACAGAGACAAATCAGTGGGCACTAGATACACTGTGGCCTGTTGTACCACTTTTCAATTGAAGTTATTGATGTTAAAATTAAGAACAAATCAAGTTCTGGATAAAATATTCATTTTTAAGTGCCTGCTCTCTTTTTGTTGTTTGTATTGTCTGTTGTTCATAGCCTCTGTCTGGTACACGACGGCCTTTTTTCTGTCACCTTTAAGAAGGTCACCTCACTGTTACATGTCACCTCTTGTTCACTGAAGTACAAAGGCATTGCTGCTGCTGCCCTGCAAATAAATATGTCCGATTCTCATCTTTTATCATGATGATGAAGAAAACTAGGTTACCACTGCAGGTCTCCAAATTAGTCCCCCCCCCCCAAAAAGCCATCCTCCTCCTTAATAAATAGTTAACATATCTCTATTGCGTCACATACCATAGTGGCATAAGTGCACTTCCTGATTGCAATGCTAACAAGTATCCTCGTCTGACTGCCGGTTGAACTGTCGCTGTAATATCTGGGTTACACTTTCAGAGTACAACTAATTAACAGCACTGACCTCTGAGCGACTCTTCAGGCTGCTCCTCTTGGGTCTAAAGAGGACATCCTTAAAGTCCAGCTTGAGGTCAACGTCCACGCGAGGCATCTTTGCTGTCCAGAACACTGATGACCAGGATGAGGATGATGAGTATGCGGAGGAGAATCCCCTGAGGAAGGCTGCTGCAACAGTGGTGGTCGCCGGTCCCAAGCCCCAACCACCAAACCCGAACCTCCAGGCGGCCAGCGTATTTATAGCAAAAGGGGGCCCAGCCCAGCCCCGGCCCCCATGGCTTTATTTGGGCCTGGACTCCCTCTCTCTCTCTCTCTCTCTTTCCCTCTGTCTCCCTTCCCCTTCTTCTTCAGCAGAGTGGCAGCAGCAGCAGTGGCCAAGCTGGCAGGCAAGCCTGACGCATACACGCACAAACACACACACACTCTTACACACACAGACATGGTGGCACTGCGGAGGGTTGTGTGCTGCAGTGTGAAAGAGCACACCTGCTGTCCAGTCGGGGCATTGCTCCCTTAACCACTGGCAGACAGAGCCGAGAGTGGGAGGTAGACAGAAAAGATTACGAGGTATGGAGACAGGCTGAAGTGCACTGAGGAGTACTTTAATACAGAGCCGTCGTTAGTCATTGTGGAAAATGTCGAACAGTGACCGAAATACTTTGTTGTTTCTTTTTATATGTGTTTTTATATCATTTATCCTTTATAAAGTGTGTTCCTTTTGAATCATTTGTGTGTCTGCTGTATTTCTTTTTTTCTGGTTTGACGTGTTGTTTACTGTGCATACCATAAACAGAGAAGGACTAAAATACTTTGGTCATAACTACAACAATGTCAGTCCAAAACAGTACAGCTTGTGTTTTTTGTTTTTTGTTTTTTGATTTGGCAAATTACTGAAAAAAACTAATGAGAGCTAATATGAGAAACCTATATAACTGTCCAAACTTATACAAAAACAATAACACTTGATTCACTTTTCCAACTGAAAGTGGATTTCAACAGTGTTAAGATGCATTATCACCACCTACTGTGACACAGCAGAAATGTGAAAAAACACAGTAATTATTTACTAGGCACTGTATGATTTATTTTTTTACAGATACTATACATGTATTATTAACACGTCATAAATGTTTAATTTTTATCTATCACTGTTAGTGGTAGATCCTGACACTGCTGGTCTTCAGTTATTTCAGTCTAGTGTAGAAATGTGCAGCTTGCTTTGCCCAGAGTCCATCAAATAAAAGGAAACCAAGGGCTATTTACCGAAAAAACATTAATATTTTTTTATTATGTTTTAAAGGCCTGTAACTTAACTTCCTGTCTAGTTTAGCTTCAAACAAACTCACAATACAGACTGTAAACATAACCATAATAGGAGAGCAATTACTGTTTAACTGTATACCAGAAGAATCAATGAATCTATTAGTAATGAGCAACTTTAAGTCAGTTCATTTAAGTTAATTTATATTCATTCCTATCCAAAATAAATCTGAAGTCCATTGACATTATGTGTTATCTTTTTTGCACCAGCAGATAGAGGAAGAGTCTCACTTTACTAAAACTGAGCATCTGTTTCCCAGCTTTTACTGTTTACTGTTAGTACAAAGTTAGACCAGTAGATGTCAGCATGGCTGAAGGAAACAGATGCTAAATAAAGCACAGAATGAGCACCAGGGTCAAAGCCCTTGTTAAAGTGTTTCCTGGCAACAAGAGGTGCCTTTATGATATTTATGTGTCAATTTCTCACTGCCTTCACAGCACTGTTGCATCTTTTCTAACTAGGTTTTCTTTGTATCTAGTCCATTCAGGAATCAGCTACTGAAAGCATGAAGATTGTGAAAAGGAACTTTTCTTTAACAAAAATACTCTAATTATCTGCACTCCAAGCCTGAAACTCAGAATTTAAATAAACCGAATTAATTCACCAAAAGATTTCATTGTAAATTCTGCATTTCCACAAGAACTAAATCAGATAGTGAGCTAAATATGTCCAGGATGAGAGTAAATTGAATTAAATTTTCAAGTAAAAGGATGATCAGATCATAATGCATTTTATTTATTTATATTTACAATATAATGTTTGTTTTTATATGTTTTATGTTTCTATGTTCAGTATATGTTTGTTTTTTGTGAATTATATTAGCAATGGATTAGCTGATGCCTAAGCTTATGCCTCGTTTTTTATATAACTGAGTAAATCAGACTAATCTACAGATGTGAGGTAAAGCACTCGCCATAAACCTACTGCTCTTTAACCCCCTTGTGCACGTCACACTAAACTGTATGGATAAGAAAGTGCTGAATAAGGTCAGCCCTTTACAGCCTTTAAGGTGAAATAAACCTGATAAGAAAAAAAGAACAGTCTGGTTTTAACTCTGTGTACTCCATGTATCATGTGGCAGCTCGCCATAGTCACAGCTGGAGTCTCAGGTGTTCGTCTGAGTTATAGGCAGAGGAAGGAAGTAGGTGAAAGTGCACCGAGTAGCCCGGTTATCTCTGTATGAACATGTATCCTTTACTGCTTGTATAGCATGAGTCACTGTTACATTTGAACTTGGTGATCAAATAAATGTAGTGTTTTACTTAAAGTCCAGAACTGTCTATATAAAAGTCAGTGGCTCCACAAGTCAGGTAGTTAACCCTTTTAGTCCAGACTGAAATATCTCTAGAATTAAATCTATTGAATTTGTACATTAAGGATTCCGGAGGCTGAATGTAAATCAATCCTTTGTTAATCCTCTGTCTTCTCTCGTAGCAGCACCATCATGTCACATTTGTGGATTTGAGGGAAATATCTCAACTACTGGACAAATTTTGAATCAGATGTTAATGTCACTTTAAGGACAAATTAAGCAACTGCTTTTGCTTTACAACCAAATACCTGCAAAGCTAGCGACAATCCCATTAGCCTCATTTGTCCTCATGTCAGCAGACTAGTACCCTTAAGTGACACGACGAACATGATAAATAGCGTAACATCAGAATGCCATTGCCATTTTGATATCTTAATATCACAATTATTAATTATAACTAATAATTATCACAATTATTATATAATTGATAATTATCATCATTAATTGTCATAATTAATTAATAATTATCATAACTGACATAATTATTATAATTATTAATTGATAGTGTGGTAGCTCTATGCCATTGTGAGTTACCATTAGCATTTAGCTCAAAGTACTGCTCATTGAGCTGTTAGCGTAGCTGTAGAAACTTGTTCATGCACGTGCATTTTTACAGTATTCATTAGAGAATCACCATGTTCACCACACATCCTTTATGCTGGCATTTAGGCCTGTAACAGAAATCTTTTAACTTGCAAGACGTGGTACCTAGCACTGTAGACACTTGGACATGTCAATGACAAAAACAATGCTTTAACCTGTTAGGACTTTTTCAATACCACCCAGAAATTTCTAATTGTGTTCTGCAGTTTTGAGCAGTTGCCTTTAGTGTTGTCTGTCATGCTTTTGAAGTGAATTATTAAAACATTTTTTTCTCATTTTTACTTTTTTGAGTTTCAACATTTTTTAGGTGTGCAGAGTAAATGTTCTGTCCTCTGAGTTGATTGTTAGCTCTGTAATTCACCACAGCACTGTGATGTGGACACGCTAAGGAGAAACAGTTGAATACTGTGCAAGGAGAACACTGTGTAGCTTGGAAATGACATGTTGTTTACTCTGCTCAGAGAGAACACAGAGGCATGTCCTTACACACTCGCTCTCTCTTACACACACACACACACACACTTCCAGCACTTCCGGGGACATTATACAGGCTCGTATTCTCTCTTAGATTTTTACTCAAACCATAATGATATTCACTGCTTGCCTAAGCCTAATCTTAACCTAAACCTTAACCATAACCTAACTCTAAGCCTAACCTTTAGCCAAGTCTTTTACCTAAAAATTAACCATTTACACTGTGGGGACTTGCATTTTGTCCCGCAGTATGAATCTGAGCAAGTCAAAGTCCCCACAGTGTTTGTGAAACACGTCTGGACAAACACACCCACACAGACCGGACTGTCTCACTGTGTTTCCAGGTACCAGCTGACACCACCAACCAAAAGCAGGCCCTGTTTGCCCTGGGGAGGTTGTTTCAAACACAGTCAGAGGCACCGGGTTTCCCCTGGCAGTGTGTCACTGGGCCGAGCAGATGCGAAAACCACTCGGCAGTGATTGGGAGGGGTTTTTGAGAATCTTTGATGTTCTTTTTTCCTGGCATGAGTTGAAATGACAGAAACTTAAGAATTCTATTTGTTTTCTACACAAGCGGCTCAGGTAAAAAGGTAGACGAAGACCCTCCTTAATAGATCTGTGCCATGATGTGTTGTGAGGATTTGGAGCGATGAACTAAAATTTGAAGCCAGAAGACGACGACGAGCAAAATATTGCAGCTCTTCCTCTTTCTTGTTAGGCTGTGGGGTTTCTGCATGGCCTGTTTTGAAAAAAAAAGGCATAAGTATAAAAATAACAATACCAAGCTTAAACCGCAGAGAAGTAGGTCAAAAGTCATTTTGTATTTTCAAGAAAGAATGGCAAGTCTTCAGAGACAGTGTGACATGCAGAGGAACAGAGCAGACTTATGTACCTTTAGATCTATTTTCCTTCATGCTCTCTTCTTTGTGCTTCAGATGTATGACAATATCTTGCCTTTTAAAAATAATATTATATAACCAGACACTATATTCTTAACCCACTTCTAAAGTATGTTTCCTGAGTCATGACAAGCTCCTTACATAACAAGGCGCAAGCTTGGGATACCACAAACTGCACATCCATCACTTCTGTCTGAATAAGATGTAAAAGAAGGTGAAAATCTGAGGCTTACTTTAATCTGCCATTCTTTTCCGCTGGGCTCTAGCATGTCGAGTAAATACCGGCCCTCACTGAAGCACATGTTTTCATGACATTTGCTCTCAGCATGTGACTGAAGTAGCTCAACATAGATGGTAGCAAATTCTTAAATATCAGTCTGTAATCACATTAAAAGTGGCTTTTAAAATATTTACAAAAGGAGATTTATTCAAAAGAAACGGCCGGAAGCATCTGTGTCATCATTCCTTTCACCAACGAATCACATCAAACTTTAAACCCCTTCCTGTTTTTCTAGTCTGTGCTTTTAGCCATGCTGCTTCCCATCATTTACACTCACACATAACACATCTTACCACTAATTTTGATCTGAGAAACATTAGCACGGTAGCTCTTTGCAATCAGATATTTTCTCTGGAGGTTTTTCTAAAGAAAATGGGTCACAAAACGCACCTTTAACAGGTTTTATTGACTTTTGCTCTTGATTGCATTCATGCTGAAAAAAATGGGGGCAAAAAAACTGATACAGTATAAAGAATGGTTGACTTTATGAAGATATGTCTGAATGTGCTGTGAGCTGTCCCTTAATGGTCTCAACAAATCATTAAAAGTGTGTCCCACATTCCAGGGGCATTTTGTTGAAACAGGACTCCATTAGAACATAAATATGCAGCAGATTAGGCAAATCCAAAAATCCACAGTCGCCAATAACACCACTAAGCCTTTTTTGGTTTTCTCTTCCCATTTTTCTCTGACACTGGCTCCACGTGTCACCTCCCACTGCAAAATCCATATTTTGTTGGAAATTCCTCAACAAGAGATTAATGCAGTTTTGGATTATTGCGAAAAAAAAGAAAACATACTCAGAGGGTTGAACACCTCTGTGCAGTCTTCCTGTGTTTTTCCACTGCTTGTGCACCTTTTTCCTGACATGACTTATGGTTTTCCTGTTGATGTGCTTCAGCTATATGTCAACAGGTCAGGCCAAGGCATCAGCTCTGTTTGTGGCTACATGTGCATGAATGTTATCTGTGGAAAGAATGCAGACAGTGCGTACAAAAACTGGTTGCTGTTGATTTCAAGAGACAGCAACAGCTTGACCCATTTAAAAAATGTTTTTCGAGTGAACCGTTCATTGTTCTGTAACACTATACTAATGCAGAGCTTCTGAATTATTGCTGAATCTGCATCTGGTGACCTTAAGTTTGCCATCTTTTCTGAGAATTTCTGTTCAAGCTGATGCTAGTTTTTTGGACTGACTTGAACTCACAGCAGTCTTTCTCATCATCACCCGCTTTCATCAGTGTCCTTGCAGTTAGTTTAATAGCATTGATGCCTGAGTGTGGCTAAAAAAAAAAAGAGAGAGATAAGACGATAGAAAGCGGAGAGAAAAGAGAGACATTCTCATCCAGAGAGTCGTGAAAAGACCGAGAGGTTCGGAGGAGAGAGAAAGGGATGAAGTCGGACCAATCAATAGCTGCTGTACTTGGCTCTTACGCGCAGACTTCATAACCACAGTCCAGTGGAGCTTGTCATTTCTCATCAACACAGAAAGCCTCTTTGTACCACAGACTGTGCAACTCTCAAATCCCTTTCCCTCGTCCGACAATGACAAATGACGCGTTGACCTTTCAGCGGACGGTACACCTGGGGTGCTGGAGAGCGGAGGACTAAAGTCATCCTCACTGCAGGAAAAATGACTCCCTTTTGCCCTTTTCTCTTCACACTGCGTGTCATCTGAAATCTCTGGGGCCTGGTTGTTTCAAGACAGATTTACTGAATTTTCCTGGTAAAACTAAGAACAGATCTCATGAATCATGTTTACTGTTTAATTTGAGGGAATTCCAGGTTTCAGCGTTAGTAAGCCTGCCTTTTGCAACAGAGCTGTCATAAGAGTCATGATGGAGATGAATAAATAGTCCAGAACTGCAATTTCCGGCATTTTTGCTTGGTTATCCCTTTGAACACCTCATGATTAGTCATGAGCTTGTGTAAATGATTTATGATGTGTTTAATCAGCAAGAGAAAGATTTTTTTTTCTTTTTCAGATCTTATTTGAAAGATATTTGAGTCCCAAAGGAATAAAAGTATCAGGTATTTATCAAGAAAAGTCTTCTGAGTAGGCAGTCAAGTTTGCACACCCTCATATGTAAAAACTGACAAATGTCTCACAAATCCAGTTTCTTTGTTTTTAAAAAACAACTTTATTAATACTTTCTCTTTTGTTAAAAACAGAATATATTTATAAAAATGATTTAATTCTAAGAGTTAATTTACAGAGCATAGTGGCTTTTGCTTCAGAAAACAGAAACAAATCGCTACTTGTACAATGTGAAAAATGAAAGTCCTTCCCCTGCAGTGACTTAGCTTAATCGAGTCAGCATTAAAGAAATAAAGTTTTCCTTTTCTTACTGTGGAAAGTTTATTACAAACGCAGTGTTGCTGCTACATTAAGGCCAATCCCCCTACAGAAAAGTGGAAAACTTTCTTGGTAAAGTGACAATGTATTTTTTTTTTAAATATAGTCTTTGAAATTAAATAAAACTTGAAAATGAAAAGCTTTTTTCAAAAGCAAGCAAGTATTGCACAGACAGATCCCCAAGTACCCTTCAGAATACCAAAAGGAAGTCACTAGTACACCCCAGAGAAGACATTTGTAGCTGAGGTTTTCAGAGGAAGCAGCTGCTGCTGGTCAAATTCCTTTCTTTAAAAAAATAATTTCTAACTCGCTGTTGGCATGGAGATAAAAAATGTGAAGTTGCAGCAGTCTGTGAAACAGGGCTTGTTGTTTTGGACGAGTGGCAGTTAATCAACAAAACCCATTTTGAGGTGAAAGAAGCTGAGGGAGTGTAGGCAAGATAGTGAATATACTGTACACAGTGAGAACCTCAGTTTAACCCACAGATCGCACTGGTGGGACTGTGGTCACCTGGTGTGTCTTGCTAGCATGCAGTGCTATACCCAGAGCAGAGCTGCTTCACCTCTCAATACCCCCCCTAATTGGCATGAAAAACAAGTAACATGCAAAACAGATGAGAAACCAAATATGAAACAATGCATTTCACTCTGTTACACCATAAAATTCTGTTCTCAAATCAACAACAGAAGCATTAAAATTTCAGGAAGCGTAAAAGTGGAAAAAAAAAGTTATGAACAGTGCTCAGCTATTCTAAAACACAAATAGTCTTGTACAGTTTGGATCATGGGGCTACGAGCCTGATATGGGGCAAAGAAAGAAAAA
>JAPZDY010000008.1:9791674-9808261 GCA_029783645.1 Ctenochaetus hawaiiensis | reverse complement strand
CCCCCCCCCCCCCCCCCCCCCCCCCCCCCCGAGGCTTAAAACGCACAGGATTTGTACAGAGTGACACAAAACCAATAGGAATAAAACAAAGAACCAACAGGACAAAGTGACAGAACAACTGGATGAAGTGGAATGACAGTAAAACACACACACACAAGTTGAGGGAGTGATTTTGAGTGTGTGGATCTTTGATTATGCACAGGAGTTTTTTCTATGTTTGGTAGTCTGTGGAGTCCAGGCAGGAAACAGTCGGACGAGAAATGTTCCTTCTTTGTGAAACCTTAATCTCCCTGGTCCAGCTTCAAAGTGTTCATAGTGGAGTTTGGTGCGCTGAGTGGAGTTGTCTTTATGTGTGGTAGATCTTGTGCTCGTACTCTGTGGCGGGAGAAGCCATTTCTCTGTGGATGGGCGCTGGGATGCTGCTGCTGCGGTGCTGGTGGTTGTCGGGCAGCGTCAAGTTCAGCAGGCTGGTGCAGGTGGGCAGGTAGATGTGCTGCACGTGCTCCACCTCCGACCGGCACACAGGACACAGCTGAAAGAAAATGAAAAAGTATTTGAGTTTTTCATTTTCTGTTTACACGCTCCTGTGCAGATGTCATGAGCTACAAAGGGGAGTTTACACATTTGTGGTGGGATCTGACCTTCAACTATTGATTTCTGCTTTGAGTATTGCGTCAAACTTGTGAACCAAAGAGGTGTCAAACCAACATAGCAAAAAAAGGTGCAAGCTCAGAGAATATGTGACCAATCAGATCGAAGTAAGAGTCACGGAAACCAGCTCTCGGTCTCGAAGGAGATGGTGAGAACACTGCCATCGCCAAAGTCAACTGTTTTCACACTCATGCTGAAAGCAGTGAACTTCCTCTCGTCTAAAGTTTCTACTGACTCATTCGCATGTCTATTAGCTGGGTCACGTTTCTTAGTCGAGTTAATGGAAGGAAGATTTGGCTGGCTGCTATAATCCCTCCATAAGACAAACTCTCTCATACACACACACACACACACACACACTCACACCATCTGCTTCCACAAAGAAGGGCGACGTTTAGCTGATTAAGTGGGGGGACAATCAGGTCAGCCGAGTGTAAGCAAAGCTTTGGATGTTGTTTAAAGGACCATAAAAAGGATCAAAAGTTGGAACTAAAGTATAATTAAAAAGCTTTCAGTATAGCTGGAGGCTTAAAGTGGGCTGAGGAGCCTTGAGTCAAGGACCAAACAGAAAAACAAAGCAACTGTTGGCCTGTTGTCAAATTTACTTTTAAAAAGTCTTGCCTCAGGTGATGATGTCAGCATTTGCAGTATAGCACAGGCCAGCAGCACTGTCATGTCTCAGTGTGTGAGAAAGGAAATGCTAACTGCGCTAATAACCCCCTCCCCCACTGAAGCCAATAATCTCCTCCAGCCTCTTCCGTGAAAAGTCCTGAGACATGTACACATCAAGTGAAGAAGAGTCTCACCTGGAGCTGATTTGCACAGGTCTGACAGCACACCATGTGGCCGCAGGGGCAGAACGCGGCGTCAATCTCCTCCTCACAGCACAGCATGCACAGCAGAGCCTCCCTGAGCTTCTGCAGCCGCTCCTGCAGGGCCCGGCTCTGATGGCAGCTGCCACAGTCCAGCCCCTCGTCCTGGTGGTCCTCTCTGCTCGGGGAGCGTGAAGGAGAGGAGCGCTCGCCGCTGCCGGAGCGGGGCACCAGGTCCACGACGCCAGAGTTGTAGAGGGCACGGCGGGCGTGGTCGTACACTTCCTTGGAGGTGCGTCGGATGTCAAACACGTACTTCTTGCCCAGGTTGATGTTTTCGTTGAGGAAAAGTGACGCCAAGTGGCCTTTAAAGTCTCTGCTGTACTGCATCATCACTGCATTAGTGACTGTGTCGCACCTGGAAATGAGGATCAGACATAAACAATAAAGTCAGCACAATACGAGCATTTGACCCCACAGTTTACCGAATTAAAATTATCTACAGTCAAGACTTAAACCTCTTCTTTCCTTAATTCTTGTGGAAGGTTTGTCTGTTTCTTTAATATCCCCCTGCTGTGCTTAATTTTAATCAACACCTAATGTTCTTTGTACTCTGATGCAACAATCATCACTGCGAGATAAACACTTGTACACTTCTGAGCGAGCGGGATGAAGACATGCCTGCAAAAAAATAAAATAAAATCTGCAGACTCTGAGCTAAAACCCATCCCTGAAACAAAAGGACAGGGCCGTCTTTTGTACCTTTGTACTATTGTGACAGACTGAGAACAATTTCATAGCTCAGCCATTTGAATTGTCACAGCTCACTGCAAATTGTGGACATACACTCACACTAACACTCTCTCTCTCTCTCTCACACACACACACACACACACACACACACACACACACACACACACACACACAGTTTATGGAAGGAAAAAAACAGTTTTAACCACTAAAGGTTGTCCTGCCTACTCCATTTTTCCATCCACCTTTATCTGGGTCAAGGACATGTCTTGTGTTGCTATTTGTGCCATTTATGCTGCCATAAAGGGTTAAAATGTGCACAAATGTGGGAAATTGCAGCAAAACACTGCATGCCAAGTAGAGCAGAACAGCTCTTCACAGATCACGTTTCACTTCATGTTTTTCCTCATCTCTAATCATCTACTACTCTTTAGTGAAGGACAGTGAACAAAACATCTTTCATCAAAATGTGCTACAGTTCCTGAGGAGATTGTCCAAAAAAAGGTTGGTTTTGTTAATGACTAACAGCTGGAGCAAACACCGACACACATACAGGAACACAGAATTCAGCTGAGCAGCTGAGCTGAAACTAAATTTGAATTGTTATCTTGACTCCTCACATTAGGTGAGCTGTGGTGTATAGTCGACTGCTAATTTAAGGCAGCATTGACTTGGAACAAGTTATTAAAAGGCTCGATTCCACTTCTATTATGATTGGGCCGCACAGCTATACAGCTTGCAGAGTGTGTGTTTGTGTGTGTGTGAGTTACTGATCTGGGTTAAATGCTGTGTATTTTCAGCTCTCACCTGTAGAAGGCGTGGGTCTCTGTTATGGCCCGGTACAGGCCGCTGGCTGCCCTGTTACTGATAAGCTTAAACAGAAGCACCACATTGTCGCTTGTGTCCTTGGTAACTGTCAGGTACACAGTTTTTCCCGACTGGGTGGCAATCTGGATAACTGGGTAGCTTATTCTAAAGATGGAAATAACGAGAAAAGAAACAGTCATATTAATTATTATCAGAAGCAGTTCCCATAACTCTTGATATCTATGCAACATTAAATATACCAGCGCTATAAGAAGACACGGCTGTCTGCAGACGTCCATGTGGAGCATACCTATTGACTAAGCTAAAGTCCTCCTTGCAAATGGCGATACCCTCGGGGCCAACTCCTATGGCCAACCGTTGGCCGTTAGCGTCGCGAACCCAGTGCCACTCCACCCCGTAATGCTCCAGAGAGGAGACCAGCTGCAGGGCCTGATACTCCACAGAGCCCTGGCTCGAACCCTCCAGGGCTTTGTGTCTGGATATGATGCTGCACAAGAGACAAAGACAGAGGGGAAAGGGAAGAAAGACAGCCATGTGAGTTTATTTAGCCCTGAAGCTCAGATTGAAGATGACATTTTCTGAGTAACTTTTTCATATAAGTAATCTATCGAGGAACCAAACACCCACGTACAAGCAGGATAAATGCATCACTAGAGTGTGTTTCTGCTGTCAGAGTTGAACACAACCTCAGGCAGTAAACTCTGATGTTGAACCGGGCCTTTGGTGACAGCTATGCTGAGATCAATGCTTAGAAAGTCGAGCTGAATGCTTCTTTGGCTTGTGAAGCCTGATTATTTCAACAGACTGCGGTAGAAAATACCCGCTGGCTTCTCATGTTACTGTAACGCAGTGGTTATCTGTGTAATTGTACTTGAGTTTTTTCAATATCATTAATACACATTTGTACCTAAGTATTTCTAATCACAAGCACGACACATAGCTACATTCTAAGCTGCATCTATAAGGATCTAACAAAAGTCACAAAGAAAGTCATGACAAACCATGTGACCTACTTAATTCTATTGTCTTGAGCACATTTTCACACTAGTGATTTTTACTTTTGCTTTAATAAAACTTCTTTAAAACAACAGCACTGCAGAAAATAACTGTTGGGAGATTCATGCACCTGCGTACAGGCTGGTGGTAAGTGTGGGTGTAGCAGAGAACAGCAGTGCCTGCATGCAACACAGGTTGGGCAGATGGGGCTTGATAATGTATAATTTAGACTTGTCAGCGTTTGAGAAACAGTGCCATGTGCACAACAAATGGTTCCAGTAGGGACACTAAAGGCTTCAATTACAAAATGGAGACTATTCAGTAATTCTTGGACAAACTCCCAACAGTTGAAGGTGATTGCTGAGGAAAGCTTGGTGCTGTGTTTGCACAATGCGATCCGTGTTCTCAGATGCCGTTCAGGAGTGAAAACTTTGTCACCCTCTTCATGTTTACAAAGAAAACATTCAAGATGTATAGTGATGTCTTGTTAGCTGCCTCTTCGGCTGATCAGTGTGTGTATTAGCTGTCAAGCAGCCTGCACACACACACACACACACACACACACACACACACACACTCCCTGGCTGTGTGTGATATGCACTTATCTTTGTCTTTAAACTCAGATAAGTTACTCTGGGAAGAGACACTGCAGTTTAAAAAAAAAACACTGCAAAATAGAAAAGACAGCAGTATCATCTCAACTTTAGCTGTTTTTGCATTTTTTCTTTAGATGGCCTTTGCTTTATTAAACTGTTTTCCTGAACTCCAGCCGTCACATAAAACTATCCGTAAAATCACTGTCATGATCCATTATTTACTTTTCATAATGTCTTTCTGTGTGGACTCCGGCCTCCTTCATAGAGGAGACCTGAAAACACAATCCTCAGGTTTTAATGACTGGCTAAAGCTCGTTAACTCTGTGTGCCCAGGCTATTAAAGTGATGTTCAAACTCCAGATTCCAACATGATTACTGGGGGTTTGAGGATCAGGCTTGGGTTTTTATTACAGTCAAAACAAGATTACGAGCGTGTACTTTGGAAAGAAAAACAATGAACGCATTTTTTGTGCATCACAATAAAACCATTCAATTTCCTGCTCGTCTAAAAGCCGTCTGTTTGCTTGCTCTGATGTACCTGTTTATGGTGGCAGTGCTGGGCTGCTCTCCGCACAGCTCCGAGTACCAGTACTGGGCTGTGTTTTGGTTGTAGTCGCCGAACTCGGCCTGTGCCAGGAGTGCACTCAGCTCCTCTGCTTGTTCTGAGCCCATGCGTAGGTGGCCATTATGGAGGTCCTCTTTCACATGCATGAAGAAGACGTGTCTGTTGGAAAGGGAGACAACAGAACAGAGGTCAAACAGGGAAACTTTTTATTTTATTATGTGATTGCAAACTGAGACCTTACATTCAACCAGAGAGAGGACAAATAGTCATCTCTACCACTGTGACCTCTATGACAAACAGTGCCAGCTTTCACGTGTAATCATTGAGGAGTCAGGACGTCTGGAGCACACTCAGCCCAGAGCAGGTGGCCATTACAGGGCTAGAGTTTCACCAAAGACAGCAGGTGTTTGTGTTCGCAGCGGGAGGAAGAAAAAAGCAACTGTGACATTTGTTCAATCACCACAATGACTCACTTTCTCCTCTTCGATCTCTTCCTGAAAACAAACTATTACAGCGTCTAAATGTGTGAAATCACTCAGGGCTCTTACGTTGGAAGATGAAGGGAAGAGAAAGTAGTTCAGGAGTAAATGAAAGGTTTGTCTTGTAAAGGAAGGACTTAGAGGAAGGCTGCACTTGCATTATATCAGCTGGGCCATTGTGTGATCGCCACTGTGAGCTGTTAGGCTTTTTAGTCTGATATTTAATACAATAATGGGGATTATATTGAGTTACAAATACCGGCATCCTGTCTGTGTTCCTTGTTTTGCGGATAATTGTATAAAATGTGGTTAAATAACCTCACACTCATGCAAGATGCCCATTTAAAGACAAACCGAGTTACCGCTATTCTTGTTTTTTTTTGCGTGACACAGAGGGGTTCTTGCTGGAAAAGATGTGGGTTTATGAAGTGACAGTTAAGCTTTTATGGTTCAGAGATTAATGGCGATGAAAAGAACCAATTGTTTTTGTTTGGACTACACTAATAAAGGAGATTAAACACTAAGTCCTGATGTGGCCAAGGAAAACAGCTAATTTCTCAAGAAGCCATGGCTGGTCCTTTTTTCATTGTTTTGACCAGAGGATGTGAGGAATTCTTCCCTTCAAGCAGCAGGAGAGAAGACGTCAGGAGGAGTTAACACCCTGACCGACTCAACCCTTGCAGCATGGAGAGCGCTGAACTAAAGTAACCTCAACAGATCCTTTCTTGAGATGACCTACGACACTGTAACCTTAAGAGGATTGCACACGCACCATCCTGCCTGCAGTCACCTGCTCCTGTCCGACAAACAGGTCGGACAGCTTTTCGACTCGCAAATTATGTTGACTAGCTGGGATCCTGTTGGTTTGTCTTTTGACTTGAGTTCTTTTATTTCAATGTTTGGACTTGATTTGACAACATATACATAAATGCTGCTGCAGCAATCTAATGTAACCCACCTGACCAAACACTGCGTGCTCTATGGACCAATCTACGCACTATAAACCATTTGAAAACACCAAAAATGAAAGCATAACTTCACAATTCTGTGTTGAAAAACTCTACAAGGATGACTGATAAATTGATGGTGTAATGCTGGGGGAGACTGCATGCATGTCTTGTTATTGACATTGCATGTGTGTTGCAGATAATTAAAAAACTGCAAGGTAGGACTGTCTTAAAATGGGGACAATATCAGCCTTTGTGCAATTCAGTACCTGCATGTGCATGTGAGGAAAGATTTAGAACTCATCCCTTTCTCCCTTAGGCCAAGAATTTATCCTTGGGCTAAAGGTGTCTTTGAAGCGCGATGAAACAGTGATTGGGGGATTTTAGTGAGATTTTATTGGGCTAGAGTGGAGGGGGGTTGGTAGTACTCATTACCTCTTTGTTAACTTTAAATGAACACACTTTTCCTTTATGTAGAAAATGCATCTTTCTGAGACAACTTGCAGGAACTACAAGGGACACTTGAGTGAGCTGGAGGTGACGTTTCCTCTCTCATCTTATGGGACTTAAAAACCCAGACTCCTGTGGGAGCTGCACATGACTGGTGGCGGAATATGCACCCGTGTGTATTGTAACTGCTCCGGTATACAGCAGCACAGACACACCTCATCCAATACACGTACACGGTGCTTCAGAAGAACAACAACAGTAGCGAAAAGCAGCTGTGAGGCACACAAACAAAGTCAGCCTACGCCGCCTCTGATAAAGGCAGACCATAACATCGGAGCCCCATAGCTGACTAGCCTCGGGCACAACAAACAGTGCTTTGATATGGTGTTAAACATCCCATTCCCTCCAACACACACAAACACTGAGCTCTATTGTGTCATTCCCAGCAGGCATCATGTGATGGAGCGCTGCTAGTTAGCTACCTGCCTGACGCGAACAATAGGGCGGACTTTTTACTAGAGGGTGCCGTCAAAGGGTTACTATAGGGCAAGCCGCGGAGGTTACTCTAGTTCAGGCGGGGATTGGCAAGAGGTTACTGTCGTTTAAAGTGCCGGTGAGCAAAGCAGTACACATTTTAGAGCTTCCTCGAAGTCATGTCTGTTGGTTTGGTGTTGTGAGATGACTGTATGTCTACTCATGTTACTCATGCTGAGTTTAACCTGAGCATTGTTTCGATGCAACAGTGTGTTCAGCGGCATGCAGTTTTTGGTGACTAAGCTGCTGAGCAAGACATCCGACTCCTGCATTTCTAGCGTTGTGCGTGCCAATGTGTGTAAACAGGTGTGCAACCTTTGCTGAGCTCAGGCCAAATAATTCTAAAGATAATTTTAACACACTCACAACAATAGAACATGTAGCTACAGTTCACTGTAAACTTTCTGATTTCTCTGAGGCTGCGCGAAAGGCATCAGATACCCAAAACCCCGACTAAGAATTGAAAACATGAAGCTGCTTCACATGCAGAAAGTAGTTTCTCCCCACTGAGGTTCCTGCGGATCTAAACTGCTACTGTACTGGCTCCTTAACAACAGCTTTGCACAGTCATGAGAACTCACTGTATAACTCTTGTTATGATAACGAAGGCAGAATTAGAGGTAGTACAGACTGGCTTACGCAAAGTCTGGCTATTCTATAAACAATTTTAATCAAACATCCTTCCTGTTTTGCAATTATACAGAATACAAAAGAACCCACGCACTTCTGTCAAAGCTTCCTCTGCCTCTACATTGAGCAGATCTGAGAGAGCTGTTTTCAGAATCAGCCTGCTCGGGTGGTGTACTGCTGCTTCAGCACATGTCAAGGCCCATCCTAAACTTTGGGGGCATGGGTGAGACAACTGTCAAAAAAAATACAAAACATTTGAGACCAACTGATGTGACATGCCTGTGTATGTGGGGATACACTCAAAAAAAAGTAATTTCTTACAAACCCATCAGGTTTTTCGCAGACCTGTAACCACAGTGACGAGATGAGACACGACAGAACGGCTAAATGACCCCCTCACGCTCAGTCAAACGAGCATCTGAGCAGATAATGGGAAGTTGAAGTCACTGTGACTCTTGGATGAGACACATGGCTAGAAAATCTGTGTCCTGCTGAGACCTTTTTCTCTCTCAAATGTTTAGTCAGTTTGATTCGCCATGCCTAGGAACAACACATATTACTATTCAGACACGTGCATGGTCACAGAGTCACCCGTGAAGTATGCTGCCTTGTTCTTTTTCATTGTCTCAATGCCAGGAAGTTAGTGCGCAGGCCGAAGTCTCCTGGCCTACTTTTGCCATTTTACACTGAATACACCCTGATGGTTTTATCCTTCATAAAGATAACACATAATCATAGTCTTAAGAGGCTTACTGATTTACAGTCACAACAACCTTGTATGCTAACAGCACAGGAGAAATAAATGCTTTGTAAAAACAGTGGTTGTGGGAAGGGAAGGATCGGGTCGTGGGGCACTTCAGGACTATGTGAATACTTGATTGCCAGGCTGGAATAACTCAATTAAAGCAGGCCTGAATTCTGAGAATGAATATTTGAAAATAGGCTGCTGGCTTACAAAGATGAGCCAAGGAAACAGAGATGAGATAACCCAGCTGATTTCTTCTGCCTTGTCTTTACATTTTCAAATCTAAAACAATAAAAGCCATCTAAATGTAGTTTTTGTGAATGAATTCAACTCTGAGTTTAACCATTTTTTATAAGAGAACTTGGTTGCCCAAGGAAAGAAAGAAAACAAGAACAAGCGTGCTTTTCTAGTAAGTGAAGACTCATCATCAAGTCAACTAAACCCTCCAGTCTGTTCAGCTGTAAAACCGTCCCGTCTATAAAACCATTGTCTCATTTTAATGTTTTCTGCCCCCGACCCCGTTGTCTGTTCCCCTCAGTAGGCTGAATGTCAGAGCCACAGAGAAGAACAAGACGTCCTCGACAAAGTGAAACCTTACACCTCTGCCTAGAGACTGCATCTCCTCCAGCCAATGAACAGTAGAGCTTCAGACCTCATCTGTTGAGCTCTCAACAATGCGGTTTGTGAGCTAGTCAAATAACACACTGCCAGGAGCTGTGTACTGTGAGGTTACTATCTGTCAATGAACTATAGTAACCTCCGCTAAACATCTTCTCTGAGGGTGTGGGCTACATGGAAAGTAAGACACGAATGTCGATTGTGGTTTTAATTGTGTGATATATACAAGAGAGTTGCAAAAGTGATCTTTTTCGAGTGCTTAATATAACAGATATGCCTTTGCGTTGCGTAAAGCTCAACTGAAAGCTATACAGCAATAAAACAAAGGCGCTGTTTGTATGCTAAATGCATGGGTTTTCCAGGCTGGTGCTCTGTACTGGGTGGTAAAACAGCGATTAAAGACCAGCATCAAGCCAAAGTTCAGACACCAAACAAATAGGATGAATCTACCATTCTTGTAAAAGAGCTGATGTTTTGACTTTAGACGAACCGGGTCTACATTACCCAAGTGCACAACAAACAGAGGAAGACAGAAACTCGCAGGGAAAGTAAAGATTTCTAATTATTGACAGTGGTACGTGCTGATAAAAAAACCTGAGATGGTATTTCGTAACATTCAAAAGACCCACAGGCGTCTTGCACGATCTTTGGCTTGATAGTCTCTGTAGACTGCCACAGTGAGCTTGAAATGAAAACTGGTGTGTGACCTGAATAAATTACCTCAAATTTGTTTTTTTTGAACAACATTCAGCTGAGGAGGCAGTGTAGGAATTTTAAGACAATGTGTTCGTGGGTGAGCTCATGTAAGACTAAACTGAAATGTGATGCACAAAAACAAAGCAGAATCCTATTGAATATGAACTGTAGTTGAACTAAAACCTTTCTTCATGCATTGTAAAATAATGCTGTGGCTGCACTAGAATCATCTGGAATCAGGAGCTGCTGCAAATGATTCAGTAAAAAAAAGATTGTATTTATGTTAATGACGTAGATTCATCCACGCATAGAGAAGTGTTTGTTTTAAATTTTTTCTCTGTTGATCCATTCGACAAACACCTCATGGTTTTGGAATATATGCCATCATGTACTGGGGGGAAAGGCGAGGAAGCACCTTGGGTCGATCGATTGTCGCATGACTAACACCCTGGGGTTACATAAGAAAGAATTATCACTGTTCTGTGAGAGCTGGGTTATCAAAAGACCAAAAGTCCTTTTAGTTAGATAAAAATAGTTAAATTTTTAGTCTGGATTTATTTCAAATACAGTCCTGCATCATGGGAAATGCAGCCAGTGTTTGTTTTTTAGCTTTCCTCGCTTCCTATTAGTTATATTTGAATACTTGTCTGATAACACTGACTCAGTCTTAAATAAAATCTCTTTAAAATTTGTGAAACTGTAAATAAAAGGGAACTCTTTAGGGGGGAAAAAAACAAAAACGATATCACATGCAAACCTGTAATCATTACTTATAAAACAGAATGGTTTAAATGATTCCTCCTTAGTTAAAACTCATCAGGTTTCTGGTTTGGATTTAAGTTAAAGATAAGCTTAACACCAAATGGGGGTAAACAGGTTAACAGGCAGGAACTCTAATAGCTTTGTGTATCCAGTGTTTGCCTGATCGGAATGTTAAATACGAGGGCTAATTGAGGGGAAACATTCACGTATTTAAACCAGAAACACCCCTTAGCAAGTGGTGTTTAACGATGCAGATAACAGAGGCTGTTGTTCGGGCCCTTGGGTCAGCCTTCCTTAACCAATAAAAAGTGTTCCTTCCTGTGAGCCAGCGGTTACACTGCGTCTGTCGATACCTTCTGGAAATACAGATAAACACATTTGAGATGGTTTATAAGCAACTAAGTACATTTCGGATACGTGATTTTGGGTTCAACTGGCATTAAATATTAAAAAATTAAGCAAAGAGACTGTCTTTTTAGTGCTGAACTAACAAACGATAGAAGGTTTAAATGACCTTGCTGTAGTCTTTTTGTAATGTTGCACCTTCAGCTGCCCAAAGTAGCTGAAAGACACATTGAAAAACGTGCCCTATTTGCAGAGCCAGCTGAGAAATATTAGATTTATAAAACAAGCCTGGGAGAGATGGTAAATGGAGAACCTCAGAGAAATGAGATTAAAGCAAAAGGGATTTTAAGAAGAGAGGAGACACGGCCGTCACAGAATCAAGCTAAACTTAAGCCTTAAAACCGGAATAGATATTGCCTGCTCTTTAGTTGCTGGCTTTAGAAAAACCCCTACCAAAAAGGTTAGTCAAGCAAGATATCAGTAACTGTAAGAAATTAGACAAGACTGCTGCATTATGAGCAGCCAGTATCCTCCTTTTTTTTTTTTTAGTTTAAAAAGCTATAAGTCCAGATTGAACAAGTTCCAGCACAAATAGGCCCTACAAAAAAAAGGAGGTATGTGAATTAATACAAAGTACCCAAACAGTAAGCTGCATGTGAGCGCGAACATTTTAGCGACCTGTTAGGATTTACGTGGCAGCAGAGCACACAGCAGCTTATATAAGCAGCTCTATGCATGCTCAGGCCAGTGCATATTATGTAATATGGCCTATAAGAAGGGTGCAGAAAAGAGACCCACCCCTCAGCTCAGTTCAGAGTTGTGGTAACACAGAGGCCCCTTTTGCTTTGTCCTTACGCTGCTGAGAACATTTTGAGAACATCAAGCTTGCATAGCTTGCTACTTATGGAGCAACTGAAACATACTGTGAACTTACTAAGCTAGTGTCAAGAGGTTAATGTGTTCGGTTACTTAACAGACTGACATTGTTTTCAATTGTGTTTATGAAAATATGTTTTTATCTGTTTGGCACATATATAAATATTCAAAAACCGGAAAAGAACAAACATTTTCTGCACGCTGTGAGTAACAAAAATGTGCAGTAAAGCAAAGTTTTCTGTTTCGACGTGCCTGCAGGCAGAACAGGTTGATTGGAGGCCGTGGTAGTAAGTAGGTCAAAGGTGAAAGCACAATAAGTGAGTGTAATGGGTCTCTGCCTTGTTCTTTAACACTAATATACTCAAGTTATAAACATATTAACTACAAGTCAAAGTTTAACATAAAAATAAAAAAAAACACAGATCTACTTCCACTTTAGGCATGAAAATAATTAATTTAATTTAATTTAATGTGACAGTAATTCACAGAAATGTCATATAAGTCTATGATCCTTTTAACTGAAGTAAAGCAGTTTCCCAGAGCTGTGTGTCGGTCCCCAAACTGCTACCGCTGTGTACGGTCAACATCTTGCTCTCAACTCCCAAACAGATGCCAGTGCTGCTCCCTCCCCACTTCAATTATACGACATCCAAACAGATGGATGGCATGAAGGCTGTGCAAAAAATTTTTTTACACATAACTTGACAGCCTGTTGGTGTGTGCCATGTGTGTGTATTTATTAGCAGCAACGCCTCACACCCCCCGCCTGCCATCTCATATCTCTATCTCACCTTTTTTTTTTCTACAACCCTGTGACCCTCGCCCGACGCCAGCCATCTGTTGATAACCCCTGCTAATCTAATAGAGGTCAGAGCGCAGGCAGCCAAGTGCCCACCCTGCTCATACTCGCATCCGCTGCCTTTCACTTTTCTCTTCTGAAGGTTTGCCAAATATGGGCCAGAGTAGCGGGGAGTGCGGGGTGAGCGATACATGGAGGAAGTGTGAGCAGGGGCACTTTTTTATCTGACGGTGATAAAAAGTATGACACAAGAGAAAAGCTGATATGAAGGGAGAGAGGAGGGAGCGAGAGAGGGCTGAAGATGGGTCTGTGGGTGAACTGGGGGGGAGCGACTGAGGGCTTACTGGAATGCCAGACGAAAAAGCCCGGCCAAAGCAGATACATGTCGGTTTAATGAACAGCTCTAGCGGCGTGCTGTGTGTGTGTAAGTGAGAGGGCAAGAGCAGCGTGGCAGAGCTTAAAAAGACACCAAACAAATTCTGCCCCCCACCAGTCTGCCCTCCCTCCAACCATCTATGATTCCACAACCCTGCAGTATCAAACACTCGCGGCACCGCCTGGGGCGAATATTACATCCTTGGTATCAGATTAGACGCTGCGTGTAAAACACGTTTTTTGGACAGGTTCCGAGGGCTGCGAATGCATTTTCTATTTATAACTTCAAACAAAAGTGGGTCTAGGGGAACACTGAGTCAGGATACAGTCTTGTCAAGGCTCGCTACTTTTTTCTGACTTGTGTTCTTTTGTTGCAGTCTGGCAAAGTGGAGGGATGATTGGTAGAGATGTGACTCCAATATATTATTTGCTATTTTGCTGCCGATTGAGCTTTTTTAAAAATAGAATACATTTTTTTAGTTACATGAGTAAAAATCTATCAAAATGCACAAAAAATGAACATCCCGATGTTTACAAAAACCACTGAATACCAGCTGCTACAGTGACTCACGATGACTTATTTCTGTGGAAACAAAGGCAGTGAGGAAAACAACCTACACTGGCCTGTCGCACAGTTTCCAAACAGCATCTGCAGAAATGTCAAATGGAGGGCTGTGCTTTTGTTCAGACAAAAATGGCCACAAACAATTGGAACAAAAAAAAGGCACAACAAAAGTTATTTTGAGTTGAATAGGGGCAGTGACAGAGGTCCTGGCTGTCACACAGAGGGTCCCTGAGGGCAGGCACAGAGCAACACACAGCCCCAGAGCTGCTGGATCACATTTCCTGCCTGATGCTCAGCCAGAATGACCTATAATAACCCCGGAAGCGCCCAGGAAAGAGGTTACTATAGGACGTTTCACTGTACTGGAAACAAAATGATAAGATTATGCTCAGGGAGCTTGCTAATAATTGCTTTTTCTCCCACATGAATTACTTCTTAAATTTCGTAATGAAACAAAAAGCAGAATTTGAAAATTTTTATGAACCTTTTTGAAAAGATGACAAGCTGAATTGTAGTCTCTCGGTACAGAATGTCTCATAGAGGAAGTGGTTAAATACAATGTGGCAGTATTGCACATAGCTTCCATGCAGCACACGAGCTAGTAAACATACCTTGTCTGTTCCTGCAGAATCAGATGGGGCTCGACAAAGAACTTGACGCGCAGCCTCAGTCGACAGGGCGCCACATTATCCATTTGCTGGCAGATGCGGTTTCTCAGATTCAGCCACAGGTTCTCTCCTTTGCTGCCTGTGAACTGCAGCCCAAAGTAGTCCACTTCAATTATGCCCAACTTTCTGCAAACCTGGAGAGAGATGAAAGAAAATGGGTCAGCAAGGACAAAGAAGTACAAAAAGAAACCTAAAACCAACTGTGCGGGAAAGAGGGGAACACAGCAAATCATTCAGACAGAAGTGTTGGTTTTCTGTCTTTTTCCTGCAAGAAGAACAATGAGCAGAGGGGCTTTTTAGAGATGTGACAGCAAGCTAAAACGTCCTTGAATAAGACAATCCATAATTGGCTTTGGACTACCAGTGGAGGGTTGTAAGAATCAACAGATTTCCCCCGACAGGAATCAGTAAAGTTTCACAAGATTTGCAGGAGTCCAACATTAAACAAGTGCTTTTATCACTTTGCTCATTAGGATTTCTGCTAGCCCAGTGCTATTCTCACACAGATATAAACTCATCAATGTTCCAAAGCTCGCGATAGAGTGGAAGTGAACTTGGAGGCTCTCCAGGGGTAAAAAAGGGGGCTCATCAAACCCGAAATCCCACGCCCCCTCAGCGGCGGCGGCCATGAGGTTATTACACAACTGCTGGTGGACGT
This sequence comes from Ctenochaetus hawaiiensis, assembly GCA_029783645.1. Classification (NCBI taxonomy): domain Eukaryota; kingdom Metazoa; phylum Chordata; class Actinopteri; order Acanthuriformes; family Acanthuridae; genus Ctenochaetus; species Ctenochaetus hawaiiensis. The sequence goes on along the minus strand of JAPZDY010000008.1, from coordinate 9,792,916 downwards.
CTGCAGGGAGCCCGGAGGCTGAGATAAAACTCATTCATCATACCCACGGCAAGCTGGGGATGTGCCATGCATGTGTAATAGCGTTACATTTTTATTAGCGGGGAAAAAACAACTTGAGGCTACCGATGAAAGGAAAAACGTCATGCTGCGCTGTTCATTCCCACTTTGAGAGGCATCTAAACAACTTAGTTGAGACTGAAGTTTCGGTTTGACTGAAGCAGTAAACGCTAGGTGCTCGCAAAGAATGAACTCTAGTAACCCTAACAAAGCCATCTGCCTCTGACTAAGCCATGCAGGTAGAGACAACCCCGCCTGCAGCTTTACAGAGGGCTAGCAAAAACTTTTTTTTGTATGTGTTTCAAGTCAGATATTTCGACAACAGATCGACATTTTAAGATTTCATTGTTATGGACAGATGTGGGGTTTTTTTTTGCACGTCACGCGCAGCAGGACATTTTGTTTCGGCCGTCTCAACATTTAACACAGAAGCAGATGTGTTTGTCACTGTTGTTTACTCATTAAGTTCATAATAAATATAATCTCGAGTAGCAATTAGCCTACATCGTATTAAATTATCCCTTCTCGTGTAGAGACTGCGTTCAAACCCTTAATGTTGTGATACACAAAAGCGACGAGTCGTTTTGAGTTAAAGACAATGGGAATTTTATAAAGTTTCGCAAAACTGCCATAGCACAGCTGCCCTGTTTAACCATGACACTGCTTTAAAAAAAGGTATCATAATAACAAAACATCATGTGTTGTCCACCACAGCCTACCTTATTCAGACAGTCTTCACCGTTCGCCTTCGCATCAACTTCCACTTCCATCACCACCGAATCCGGACGGGTAACGTGACAGAGCATTTTGGCTGCTTCTTTCTGTGAATCTTTGGTGCGCCACTCTTTTTAAAATAATAAAACAATTCTCGAGTCCTCTTAAAAACCCCTACATCAATCCTTCGTCACTTTCTCAGACCTTCCACTCAGTGTGGCGGATCTGAAGCCACCAGCTGTAGGCTATATCAATGAAATGCCGTGCACGGGACCGCCTACTCACAGCTGTCCAATCACGGCCGGTTTGACATAAACGCTGTAAAATCTCAACCAATGGGAAGTCGCGTTACATCCGCACGCTGTTCTGGCTCGAGCTCACCTCCCGTGCCTGGAAGTGTGAGGAGTCCACTGCGCCCTCATCTGGCCCGCCTGTTGCAGGGGCCAGAAGTAGCTTTCAACACACCTGCTC
>JAPZDY010000008.1:9765589-9776930 GCA_029783645.1 Ctenochaetus hawaiiensis | reverse complement strand
GATAGAATGTGATGATGTCATAAAGTTAAGGGGAGCTCTTGGTCACATGACTAGACCATTTATTTATTTATTTATTTGTGTGTGTGTGTGTATTTATTTATTTATTTATTCATTCATTTATTTATTTATTTAATCTCAAAGACTCCATGCTTTGTATTTTCAAAAAAGGAATATAAAATATGATGATTATTATATTATATTATATATTGATCAATGTAATAGTATTATTTATCTGGTTAAATTTCTTTCTTTTTTTTTTAAACATAGCGAATTCTGTAGTTTATAGCAAAGGCTTAGTCCCATAGCAGACAGCCCAGGTCACCACAGGTCACACTCACTTCTATTATGGTTCCACATACAAAATACTAATATAGGAGAGACTGTTTTCAAAAATATCAGAAATTAATTATGCATGGAATCCATGGTCTTCCTTGATGTAAATTCCAATCTAAATAAACTTTTCTTGTAATCTTAAACACACTGACATTCCTTTATCCATGATTGAGAATTCTTAAAAGCTAGGTTTATCTCATTTATGTAAAAACATAATATCCAAAGTGTCACAGTAACATTACATGCACCATCATAGATTTTTTCCATCTCTCATAGCCACTATAGCCATAGCCACTGCTTCTTCAGATTTTATTGAAATGGATTTGAAAAAATCTTATTTTCTATATTGCAGATGTAATGTTTAAAACAATCATCTGGACATTTAGAAGCTAAAATAAAATCTTGTCCTTAAAGTTACCTTTCAGTAGTTATTTGACATGACACAGAAAACAAAAACTCCACATAAAATAGCAACTAACTTGATGTCACTTCATTTTGTCTATAGTAAGCATGCAATAGGGCTACGCTGTTTCTGACTAATCACTTCTGTGGATATTTCTTCTTAAAAGTCATTTTAATAAGCCTTTATACAATGTAGAAAGACATTGTGCTCAACAGTCTCCTGCTACATGGCCAGCACATAGCACAGAGTCCTGGTATGATTCACAGGAGCAGAACCATAAAATTATATCGGCTTATATTTACCCTGTTTCTCAAAGTGACAATAAATCCAAATGATATGATAATACCTGGAATGATGTCTACAGTATGGCATTCAAGATGTTTGGTGGATAAAATTTAACACTAAAGCACCTAATATGTCATCATCCAAAACTGTTTTTTGCCACAAATTCAGTCGTAACTTTGATATTTCTAGTCTTAGCAGTTGCAGCACATCACTTTGCAGTATCAGTCTATGTGAGTGATAAATGTGGCTGGAATATAATTTATGCACATGCTCAGGCCTACACACACAGTTACACAATCAGCACAAACACTTTCTTGCTGATAACGTCCATTAGCAGGCATATTCCCTTGTCCAGGTGCGAGGCTGAAAACGTCTGGGATACGTTTGCTATCTGAAAAATACCTGTGTGCCGACAGAATAAATGGGCTGTCACCATACCAACTCAGATACTGTTGGCTAAGCAGTGTTATGTTCGAGGCTGGAAAATCCAGGGGGTAGGCAAATCAATCCATATTATTTCTTGTTCCCATCTAATTTTTTTTTGCCACATAGAACACATTTAAAACCTACACATGTACCATAATTGAAAAACCGTGCTTTAACTTTTAGAAAAGCTGCAATCTGCTTGTTATAGGAGCTAAGAATGAGCTCTCTGAACTATAAAAGACAGATTTGAACATCCAAGCAAAAGTATGGCACCCTTTACGCCAACTTCAAAAAACACATGCGACAGCTTTCATGGAACTTATAAGAGAGGGAAATCTCTGGGAGATAGCAGGGTGGTTTTATCTCTGAAGGCAGCAGTGGTCCAGGCCCCAAGGCTCAAGAGGAAATCAGTCACTAGTGTGTGTATGTGCGTGTCTACAAAGTCTGTGTCACAAAATCATTGTTGGAAGTTTTCCCTCCTGCTATCTCTTCAACTCTAACATTCTCCTCCTGCGTGCGTCTCTCTTACTTCAATCAGACTAATCATTTTCCTTGTTAATTGCTTCTTTACCCTGCAGAGCTGTCATGTTTCTAACAGACACACTGTGAGGAGAATAGTGAGTTTTTTGGATCTCATGTGTTCTGTGCTAATACATCAATGTGTATCCTGATGTACTGTTGACATTTAAAACCCATCTAAAACAGTGGCTCAAATTTTATTTGGGTCATTTGCATAAAAAAAGCTTCTAAATTTGAGATTTTCAGTTTTTTAAAGATAGCAAACTCAAAAAAAGATAACAGTCTGTGACATGTTACTCAAATGTAAACTCTTTAGTTATGTAACTATCCTATTCGTGTGTATGGAGTCCTTGCAGTTACCCTGGATAGATAAGGAGCTATCAGTGGCACAGTGACAACCTCCATGTCATCAATGACTTATGTAATCGAATCTGAGGTCCAGCCACAGTCTCCAATAAATGTTAAATCCTGCTGAGCAGAACATTTTAATGAGTTTACATGCATGTTTATCTCTGTCTACTGATTATACATGTGGCCTACATACTTAAAACTCACTGCTCAGGCATTATCTAGCATGCAATCAGTGATCCTTACATAGTAGAGTATAAATGATGTCTGATATCTGCCTACAATGCAGGAAGCTCATTTGCCAGTGAATGTAAGTTTTTGGTGAGCTCTTTCTCATTGTAGGTTAAATGTATCTTGGAAAACCTGCAAAAGCTTTTTGTTGGCTTGTGGAACATTTTTAAATCCCAGAGAGAAAATTCTGTCTCTAGATCGAAGTGAGTGGTAGCTATTTTAATTGCCCAGAATGCAACAATTTAAAATATTGTTACATCACAACACAGCTGCCATCATTTCATTTCTAAACATGCAGGCCTGTAAAGTAATATCATGCAACCTCCACATTTGCAGCTGTCAGCCAGAGATATATCAGTAGCAATAAATAATATAGTGACGAGAGCAAGAAGGCTTAGGAAAGTAAAATGTTTGAGACTGGACATACAGATAAACTGATGATCAAATGTTAGGAATGTACTTGTTCTTTTGGTTTTGTATTTCTGAAAAAATCATGTTTTAAAAAATGATAATGTCCAGTAATTTCATGTGGCACACAGAAACAAAAACTCTATGTAAAATAGTAACTAACTTTCCAACTGCTTTCTTTATGTCTCTGGTAAATATGCATCAGGATTATATCGTGCACATCAGCAGAGCTGTCTTCTGAAGGCATAGAAAAGATAACTGACTGACAGAAAACATTTTTATTTTTAAGTGTTTGCAGGCCTTTGATTATTCAATTATTTCTTCTCAGTTTCAAGTGTAGTTTATTGTTCAAAGGCAGCCTGTCACGTCTGTGACCACCGTGGCAACCATTGATACACAGGAGAATAGCACATTGAATATATCAACATCTTCCAAGGTTTTCGTGAGTCAGTACTTTATATAAGAGCAAACAGAAACAAACATGTCTTCTAAAAAGGTTCAGTGCTCTCAGTAGTCACCTCTGTGAGTCCTTCTCTTCAAAAATCATTGAAATTGCACAAGCCCTTACTGGATGTGACATTGTGCAACAATACTTTAGCAGCAGAGAAGACTTCAAAACTCAGCAAACTACTTAGTAATGTCAGTTTGAAATGAAGTTAGGTAACATAAGCTAACATTGGCCACTAAACATACAGTACCTGACTATATGAGATCACAGCTGTGTGTTAAAATCATTGGGTGAAATGAGAAATCATTTATTGCTTATAGTCACCTTTTAATTGGTATGAAAAAAATATTATTTCCTTAATTAAAGTTACACAGGTTCCCTATAATTAATTTTTTGATAAGAACAGAGGAAACCTATGTTATTGCAGTAAATCTTATCAGCTGTCCACTGTTTGACGGCAAAAATGAGGCTCTAATTTTCTGCTTGCATTATCTTCAAGAGTTTTTCACTGTGCCTTCATTGCCTTAGGGCTAACTGGTTGTACAGAAAGCTAAAGTGGGTTATGTGTGAGAGAATCACAAGGTCAGCATAGTTATGAGCTGCAGACATGGTTCATCTTAACCCTGCTTGCTCTGTAGAAGAGGCTCTTAAAGGTCTGTAGGTTTTCGAGCACGACACTTACATCGCATCTGCATGTCAATGCTTGCCTGTGTGCCTCCATCAACACTGAATTCTTGAAAAAAACCTTCACCTCTGATCCTCTGTAGCCATTTTGCGCACTTCAGTGAACAGTGCATACATTAAAATATGTTACACTTACACTTATTAAATAGACTTATAGAATAAAAACTAAATAGTTGCATAGATGCATGGATCTCTTTGCTGGTGGGTGTTTCGGATGAATATCATCTCATTCCATCTCCAGACAGAAATCCCTTTAAACTGCTTTTCAAAAGGGGCTTTGTGTTGAATAGAAATCCATGGAAGCACATTAGCTAAATCTGGGATATTGTAAACCAAGTGTGGATTATTTTAGCAGTCTGAACTGTGGAACAAACATATCACTGCCAAAACACATCATTTTTTGGAGACAGCAGTGTTGCAGAAGCCAAAATGTCACCTCAGTCTGTGTGTGTTGCAGACAATTCCCTTTTTACTCCTGTGTCAAGGTCAGCAGCAAACATAAACATCTTTTCAGAAAGACAAATACTGGGGCCATAAAATGAGGTAAACCGAGGCATCAACAGCACTGAAATTCTAACACAAGATATGAACTGATATTAAACTTGCAGAAAATCAAGAAACTTTTTAAATCCACATTTGACATTTATGCTTTAAGCCATTTAGCCGACCTTGCTAGTTCAGTGTGTGAACAGGTAACAGGTCAGTGTTTTGCCTAAGGACCCTGTCACATCACATTAGCTGATATCAGAATTAAGACCGAGTCCCTTCAGTCACAAGTCTTAAACCAAAGCAGAATCATCACTTTCTTGTCTAGCAGTAGGATGAGAAGACAGGCACGCATCTGCATAGGCACAACCTTGACACTGAGTTCAGTGCAAGGACTTATGGGAAAATCTATGATATGAACCTCTGCCTCTAGCCAAAAAAGACATCACTGTCATATCTCACCCATTTTATCTATCACCCCTCTCCTGCCTCTTTTCACATGCCCTAAGTACTTCTCAAGTCGGCTGTCAGTACTCTCTTTGTTGTCTTCGTCCTTCCTCATAGATCTTTGGAGTGCAGAATCAATTTAGGATAAGAGTTCTCTAAAGCTGGCTGATGGGCATGGAGAATATGGTCGGACAAGTATAGTTCAAAGCTGACAAGCTGCGTCTGGATACACATTAAAGCTTATTCAGTGCTTTCTATGCCCCCTTGCCTTAGGACACAGAGAGAGAGAAAGACAGGGAGAGATATTCATGAATGGATGAGCTTTAGAAATAAATGGGGCAGGAATTAGAAATGGCTCATGGTGGCAGTACATAGCCTCCACATTACTGTAAGACATGTTTTTTCATCTATAACTGATAAGCATTTATTTAATTATATTGTTATGTTGTTATGCTTACATGGCTTCTTTCTATGGTTTTAAACCAGGAAACCATTTTGATTTACTGTTTGGTTATCATTTTGTGCTTTTGGTTGTTATATGTTATTTTAAAAGAAATAATATTTTACGCACTGCACGACAGAACAGTAAATTACCATCCCCTGATGGATCTTTGCAAATAGTTGGTGCTGGAAGCTTTGTGATGCAGTACGTGTGTACTTGAAAACTTGCCAGAAACCACCTTAATACATTGAAATTAAGACTGACTGCAGGTCTTTTGTGAAGCATTTTAGATCAGAAATAGATATATGTCTCGCTCTGTGTAGTGACTCGGCTGGCAGATGTTTTTCAGTTCATTAAGCTTTTAAAATAATCTTAATAATGTTTTATTTTTTTAATTCCTTCAAAGTCTTCTCAACATATATGATAAGTCTAGAGGCATACAACTGCAAGATAGTAATAAGGGATGCTGTCTCAAGGTGTTGCAGTTGTTAAAAAATGTTGGAGAGATATGCAAAGTTAACTTTCAATGCAAGTTACTGCTGCCTATCTTCTTTAAGCACTACCTGACAGTTTTAATTAGCAAAAGAGTCCAGAATACACTCCACTATCTTTTTTCTTCCAATAAAGGTCCAAAATTACTCATAAAGCCGAGGTCAGTTGCAGCACTGGCAGCTCTCAGAAAGGAAGAAAAGAGGCTTATATTCCTTAATGCACTCAAAGCAAATTAATAAAGCTACTGGATAGAGAAATGATTGAAACAGCAATTATTTAATCCTTACCATGAGTATATATTCCATATGTGATCCACCAGCTGTATTGCGTATATACTTACATAACACCACTGGTCACCTTGTGTTTGCAGAGAGGGTCAGTATCTGGGCCGTGCTGTGCCCTGCTGTGTCTGTCTGACGCGCTGTATTGGCTCAGGTCCAAACTGGCACCCCTCCCGGGTGGCTATGGCAGCTGCCAACACTGCTGTCCATAGGGGTATGTGAAATGCAAAGTGGACTTGAACAAAGCATAAGGCCACGTATCAATCTCTTCACATTGTGCTCAAATCCCAAAGCATATCTTCTCTACGGAAAACTATTGTTTGGCAAATCACAGCTACAAATTAAAGTGGAAAGGATATGCTAATTGACTGAAAATTAAAGAATGAAAGAAAAAGATGTAATGCAAGAGATAGTGAACGGTGCAATGAACTGGTGACCTGTGTTAATTTGCTATTCCTCAGTGCATGGCCCGATATGCATTTATTCCTGATAAGGAATGGATGCAGACCATTCAAAGATGCAACCCAAACAGCAGCTTCAGTCAACACCTTTGTCAGACCAACAACAAACAACAATGAATACACAGAGCCAGTCTCATCTTGCACAAGCAGGTTTTTAATATTCCACCTATTAATAACATCCTGACAAAAATAGCACTGCTTCACAGACAAACATCCAGACGATCCAATCCAGTAAATATTTTCCTATAAAATAATCTTGCTCTGCCACCGGGACAACTAGTTTTACTGACAGTATTTTTTCTGTGCTATCTTTTATCTTTATCGTTATTATCTTTATCTTTTTCTTTTATTATCTTTTAAACATTTATCCCTTGACTGCAATGGGATCTAAAGATGGCAGCTAGTTAAAAGTCAGGTTTGATTCACATCTCATTTCACCTTATATCACCTGGTGTTTCTGTTTTGCTGCAGTTGTAGCAATTACAAGATAGGCAACAATGAGAGTGGACCAGCTGAAATGCAGCCGTACCTTGATTAAATACCATCTCCTGTGGTTTTGAACATTGTTGAGATGATTTGAGGTCATGTAAGTACATAACTCAACAAAATGTGCCACATAGGTGAGGTCATTTTGGACATTAATACAGAAACATTATATAAAAGATGGAATAAACATGATGTCTGACCATAATTCTGCTCAGTCACTGTGGCCTGATGCATTGAGCACAAAGGCAGGAAACACTCTTGATAGATCAGTCAGACGCACAGTTGACAGAGAAACAGAACTCATTGTACTTTCACACTATAAATAACTCCAACAAGTCACCAGGTTATTTTCTTTTTATTTAGTACATAAAGAGAAACGTGGCAAAGTTTTTACCTAAAGAGCTTCAATAGAAACCAAAACAGTCACTTGCCTTTTCAGTTTGTCCTGCTTTTCAAATTCACGACAATCAAACTGTAATCACAGATTTGCAGAACTTCCTAGTTTTCTCCCAATTTTCACATCAAAGAATTCATAAATTAGCAACTCAACAACGGTCTTCCCTGAATAGTTGCATCAATCATGTCAATTGTAAGTGAAAGTGAGTATAATTTTTGTTCCTGTTTAATCCAAAGTAATTGTGCATAATTAGCACTTGCCACCTCAGTTGTTAAAACATGTAACTGGCAGCAGCAAAGCAACAAAGCAGCCAGATGTTCTGATCTTTTTAACCCATGCCAAACATTTATATAACATCATTTGTCCCAATTTTTCAGACTGAGATGATCACGTTAAACAATTTATTGTGTACTTTCTCACACTTACATCATGTGTAACATTATTTCAAGTCTTAGCATCACCTTTCTCGCTGTGAGTTAAAAATTTACCAAAAAATGCTGCCTGGACTTGAAGAGCCATGATGCTCAGTTATGCACATGATTTTTAGACATGTAAACATTAATATGACACTAAATTTAAAGCCATAGCTGAAACTGAAATGTATTATTTTAATCTGAAAAATATTGTTTTCCCATTGTATTGGTTAAAAAAACAAAAAAAACATTTCAGCCTCGCCATCTCTTTTCACACATTTTTACACAGAGGAGGTAGTTCAGACAGCAGAGCAGATGTACCAGTTCAGAAGTTGTCACCACGAAGCCTTATGCGGGCTAAAAAAGTGATAATGTTACAACCATCAACATCTTTTTCTAGCACCAACAGTAGTCCGAAATCTTTTCTGCCACTTTTTGCTGAGTAAACAAGGCAGCTGTCACATCTACTAGAGTTCTCCGCGCGCATCCCTGCTATTTCTGTGTAAAGTTTTATTTTCAAAACGTGAGTAATTGCAGCTGAGCGGGTACACCTGCCCCACATTCCCCAGAATGAGCACCAAACACAAGTGCTTTCCGACAGATACGGAGTAAGCTTCACTTTGTATCCGAGTTCACTGAGTCAGGAGGATATTTCTAGGTCAGTGAAACAGACAAGTCGTAGTATGCATTTCGGATGTACTGTACATCTTGGCCCTCCCTCAGAGATGCAAAGAGTGTGTAATGCTTTATTTAGCTGGGTTATCTGTCAGCTCTTTGGAGAAATCTTGTCCTTGTTTCACATTTCATCTGTTATTCATGACAAAACTAGCATGCTGGTGTTAAATGTTTTATTCTTTAAATGAGGAATTTGAAATGAACTCTATTTTTAGCCTGAATAAAACAGTGAAACTGAGGAAACAATGCACTTCGAAATCAGCTTATGCTTGAAATGTAACATTCTTTTTTTTGTGATGAATAATTCATAAATTGTTGCTAAGTACATTTACTGTTAAAAAAAATAAATCAAAGTCATTAATTTGATTTAAGGACTGACAGCACAGTTCAAAAGTCTGAAACTGGCTGCCAACAAAAGACTACAATCAGATAGAAGAATATTTTTATATTTCTGCATAGTCTATTGTTTTTTGAACATTGAATTACTGATAAACCTACAAAAGGTCTGGAGAAAAATGGGCTCTGGAATTATTTAGAGCCAAGTTGTTAGCAATGTTGTGTTTCTTCCGTGTCATGCTTTTACATAATAATTTCTGGAGGGGAACAAAACTATTTCAAATGTAAATACAACATTCTGAATCTGATTTATAATGTTTGTAAAATATGTTAAAAGTACCTTTACAGATGAAAAGAAGAAAATATTAATATATCAGATGATTACAAATGTTTGATCTTAAATTAACATTTAATTTTCCAGACATTGAAATACATAATATTTCAGTATTCAGGCTTTTTTTAAACAGCTGAGTCTTTTTTTTAAACAGCTTAATCCAAAACCTGCAGATGCAACTTTATTTAATGCACAATATGCATTAGAGCAGAGTTCATACGGAGACTTGTTTCTGAAATCAAAAGCATGTAAATGACTGTTTTTGTCTTTGTTTTGTTTTGTTTTTTCCAGGGCTAAACCACTGAACCCCTCAGCCTGTCATTACTGACTTCTGTCAGTCGAAAACAAACAATAATTGATCAAGGAAGAGTGATGATTATCCTAAATAATAAACCTGCATTGTACAAAAAGTGGAAGGAATAGAGACATTAAGAGAGAGGAGCTGAGCCAATAGTGTGAACGGAAAGAAATTTAACTGAGCTGCACTGCCCTCATCAGGGCTTCACAGCAAAGACCTTATCTCATGTATTGGGAGATTTAGTCCTTTGTCTGCAGATTAAATAGATTGAGTATTCAGAGTATTATGGTTTGTAGAGCCTGTTGGACATGCATAGAACTGTGTGAAGTGCTTTACTGAGTTTAGTGATGCTGATCTGGATGTGCCTCAAATGTTGTCCATGGAGAAGAAAAGAGTCTCCCTCTGCTGGTTCAGTTGTTGAATGCTTCTCATGAAATTGTATTTAAAGAGTTCTCAGGCTATGCTGCTGTGTGTTTGCTTTCAGAGTTTACCAAAACAGAAAATGGGAACACAACATCCATAAAAACACCACTTGTGGTCACTTAAGCTACTAATAACCTTTTAATCTAAATAATTTGATTCTGTATCAGATAAAACTGAATAAAACGTAAGTAGCTATCAATGTAGTAGTAGTGCTACAAGTAATTATTACTAGTTCAACTACATTTCTTAGCTGTGGGGTGGTAGCATCACTGTTTAGTGAAATAAATATCTTTTCAGTAGCTCAGCTTTTCAACTGAGTGATGCTGTCTAAAATAAACTTGCTATGGATAGAGTGACACCACAGTCTTACACCGACATGTATGTGTCCACAGACACACTTCTGTATGATGGCCACATTGTTCCAACCCATGGGATGAGGCCTCAGGTGACTGCTGGACAGATGTCAGAGGGTGATGGAGGAAGAATCAATCCCAAGGAGGTCGCCGTAGCTGTACCTTGAGAAGAAAGGCCCCGTAAGTTTAAAAGACATGGAAATGAAAAACTTTGTACTCACACAAACACAAATATTAACATGAACAAATACACCCTCTCTACGCCTGTTTTGAGCACTTGTTTGTTTTTTGTTGACTTTATGGATTTGTTTGTTTTTGTCGCCAAATTAGCTTTGGCACAGTGAGAGCAAAGAGGCTGCTTGTTTGCTTTATTGATTGCTGTGATAGCATGGACTTGAAATGAACTTAGTTCAGTTTAAACTACTTGTGCCTAGTTGCTTTAGCTAGGCCTACTATATTTATCTGCAGGGTAGCTTCAGATTTCCAATTAGCTTGCCCAAAAGTGTTTTGAATTTTTATCGTATTTATGTTTTTTGTTTTGTTTCATTTTTGTCAATAAAGGGAGGGAGTTTGCAGTTTATATTGATTTTGCTTTGTTGGATAACAGCAGGACATGTACAGCTTCTTATCTGCATGTTTTAGTGTCATCATTTCTTCAAGTGTTGATAACATTTAAAAAGTGGAATAAAGTTTTCCGAAAACTTCATTCTGTTCAAACAAAGGATTTCACTAGACGGAACTTTTTACACCTTTGCTGCTAAAACCTTACTTTGATTACACCCCCACCCATTACAATATGATGCCACTAGAGGGAGACATTGACCTGTTTTAAAACTAGTGATTCAACATCTTCTCGGGCCAGTTGTTCAAAGGTAATCCGATCGGATTTTGGTAATCGGATTGGATCAAATCTTGAAAATGGGTTGTTCAAA
>JAPZDY010000008.1:9741553-9753648 GCA_029783645.1 Ctenochaetus hawaiiensis | reverse complement strand
TGCCTCATTTCTCCAATACGAGTTTTACAGATTAGATCATCAGCATTACAACTAAAATTAAGACATGCAAGACTCATGTTCTACAGGAAATTCAGTATCAATGTAAGGGTGAGAGTCTATTATAATTATAAAGGGGGTAACATGAAGGTGAAAAGTAGCATGTTAGAAACTCATAGTGTGTAGATATGCAAAAAATTCAAAAATATAGACATAAATGTATGGCAATGAACTAGTTTGATACATATTAGTAAGTCACATTTGAAGTGAACGTCATAGCACTTTGCGCTGTTTGCATAATTTCTGTTAGTTACATATTCTAGTTCACAGAGAAGGGAAGTTAATTTTCGCTGTTAACCCACACATTTTCACACCAAGTGTGCTCTGCTCGTTGCAGACAAATACAACCCGTTTTCACTTTCAGATGAACGTAAGAAATATGAATGATTGAGGAATGTTTGTATCAGAGTGAGCAAACCTTTTTAATTGGCTTGGTTACTTTCACAGTTTATTTAATATTTTAGCCCTGGTATGGTTTTCAGGTCCGTGGGACCCGTTTTCAGTGTTTACTAGAAGAAAATATTATTTTTGTCTCATCTCCAGGCTCTTTTTTTTTTTTTGAAGAATATGTTGAAAACACATTTTCATTGATTAAATATTGTGCAGCGCCTCTCCTCACAGACAAACACACACACACACATGTTTATGTTATATAAGGTGTTTGTTTTTAGTGGACGTAAGAGTAATATAAGTGTAGAAAGGTTAAGAGTTTTTAAAAAAAGGGTTTTTACCATCACTCTGTTGTTCTCTCAATTGGGCCTTGTGTTAATTAATGAGTGAGTTTTTGTGTTTCTTTATCTTTGCAGCCTGATCACAGATTAAACATGACCCTCTTCACCTTTTTTGTGGGTATTGATGCCAAACGTCCCAAATTTAGTCTCATCGCCAACCCCAGTACCAACTACACCTCAGCTAACACACACAAACCTTCTGTCCATAAAGATTCCTATTTCTTTTCAGATCTGCAGCAATCACAGCCCAGCTGCTGTATCGACCAATACACACACACACACACACACACACACACACACAAAGATGCATTCACTCTTTTCTGAAGTGTGTGTATCTACAAATTCCCCACAGAAATCTGCACAATTTTATTTTAAAACATTCTAAACATTCCAAGTTTCCTCACACTTTCCTCCACCTACTCTGTCTTAAACTGTGAGATCAGCCAAAGAATGCATTTGGATGGTACTATCAATCTCACACCACTTGGCAAGCAAATATGAAACGTTACTCTCCTGGGAAATTAGCCTCTCACTCCCCTCGTATTTTTCAGGCACGGCATGAAATGATCCCCTCTGCTGTCCAAGCTGCAAATGCCTTGTTTTCTCAAATGTACTGTAGAGAAATAAAAAAAGTATTATCTATCAAACCCTTTCATTAGACTAAGAAAAAAGCTTTAGGATCCCATCTCATGGCTGATGAGTCACACATTTGCCACCCACTTCCTCGCTGGACAGTCATGGTCACGTTATGTACTGGTTAACATTTTCCTACTTTTTAGCTCAAGGCGTTATTTTTTCAGTCAGTAGTTAGAAGTGAAGGGGATAAAGGGACCTTGGTTGTATCCGGCCATCTCTCACATTTCAGCATTTGTAAAGCAAGGTAGTAATTCACTGCGAGATTCTTTCTGCGAACGTGAGAGGTGTCACGGTCAGAAGTGGCTGCCTTTGTGAGAGATCTGTGAAAAATCCTCTGTTAAAACCTTGAAAATGTCCAGCTCCCATGTTTCTGTTTCTCATGCAGAAAAAACACTATTGTACTACGTATAGCCACTAAAATGCCCTTGTTAATGGTAAAAAAGTGGTCAAATGTCAGAATATTCGCCTTGAGTCAACAACAGCTTTGTAGCATGTGGTATTTAAACATTTCCAAGGCCTCAGGTTTCAATACCTTAGAATGTTTCCAGGTCAGAACAGCACAAATGCACCATTTTACAGAGAAGAAAAAATAAAGATATGTAATAATTTAATGTTTGGGGATAATTATATTTTTCTAAAATAATTAAGTCTTGAATCGCAGCTGAAGAAAATAGTTGCTGAGCAACAAATACCTGTAGAGAAACTGTTGATTAGTGGTGTTATAGCTGATTTAGCTGTGAGCTGTTACATATGTTTAAGTGTTTCTCTGAGGGTTCTTATGTAAAGCGAGAGCTCCAATTATCTGTTTGATAATTAGTCTTCTGCATGATGTTTTTGTTCCAGGAGTCCATCCTGAAGTCCAGCTGGTGCACTTTTCACCCCTCCCACAGCCCATTCTGCAGCGCCGTTATAATCACCCACAGCTAATTAAGGAGCTTATGATATCTCATTGAGTTGCCTGCAGTGTGACTTGTGCAGCTGTATCCAAACACTATTGATTGTGGCTGCTGGTGTTTGTATCTTATTTTTCCTGCACAACAGCCCCTCAGGCATTGAGGGCTATGATGAGTCATGATGAGGAAGGCCAAGGTTGACGTTATGCGGATTTTGTGTGTGTGTGTGTGTGTGTTTGTGCTTAAGCTTGAAGGTTTAATTCCTCTTAAATTTGACCCTTAAGTCATATTTAATGTTATTTTTTATTTTTTTATTATTTTAATTTATTTTAGAAATTAATTATTTATGTTCACTTACCTCCTGTTGTAATTTTATTCTAAGTTATACAGAATTGATACAAAAAACAATCCATTTTTTAAAAGCAGCAATCAGGAAAATTCACAACGCTTGAACTCACAGCGCTAGCAAGGTTGCAGAAGAAAAAGATTTGTTTTGATCAGTACTTATCAGTTGCACTGAACATGTATTCAAAAAAAGAAGGGGCATCTCAGATGAGGAAAAAAAGCAGGGGGGAGGAGAACATGAAGGACATAAGAGAAGGAGACACAGCTAGGTGGAACAGTGATGCTCTTCACAGCATCATGCTAATGAGGAGGATTATTATGTCCCCCCTCAGGCGGTGGAGGCAGACTGAGTGGGTGTGGGCGCAAGTGTTTCACTTTTGGCGGTGTGTAAGGATTTTATGTGTGTATGCAGATTGTGTGTGTGTGTGTGTGCATGATAAAAGTGGAGACAAGAAAAGCTAACCTTTTGAAAGTGATTCTGTTTTGCTGCCCTGACATCTTTACTCTGTATCCACTTTATTAGACTCTCATCCCTATTTATGAAAATAGCATGCTCCTCCAGCCACTGAGTCATACGAACGAAGGAGGTGTGTAAAGTATGCAGACTGGGTTAAGAGGCGTGAGTGTGTGTTCAGAGGTTAGAGGGAAATATGTTCATGGGTTATAGAAACATTTGCAGCCACACACACACACACACACACAAATAAATTCATAGTCATGTGTACTCCCTTCCTCCTTACGCACACACACTCTCTCCCACCCCCTCTCCTCATCCTCTCCTCTCTCCTCCGATCCCCCTCCTCCACCGCTCAGCAGCAGCCAGTGGCATGCTCCACTCGTCTTTGCTCCTCTCTTCCTCCCTCCCTCTCTCTCTCTCTCTCCATCTCCCTCTCTCTCGCTCTCCGCTGGCAGCCTCAGCAGTCTCCACACCGGAGCTAGACACTGGTGCAGGGTTGGTCCATAACGCGCGGTCCATCGTGGGTGGCTGGCTCCCGAAAAAACGCTCATCATCCGAGTGGGTCTCAGTGTGCGGGCTGATCTGCGTGAGAATGTGCGTGTGAGCATCTTTGGAGTGTCCTTTGTATGGAGAGGCATGTGTGTGGAGTGAGAGACAGCGTGAGGATGCGTGGTGGGCAGGTGTTGTTGTGATCGGTGGAGTTTTCGGTGTACTATCATCGTGCTGTCTGCCTCCCCCCTCCCTCCCATTTGGTTATCTCTTGTGAGGGCAAAAAAAAAAAAAAGCATCCTGCTGGGATGTCCACCTCGCCTGGTGCAACAGACGGGAGCCAAAGGAACTCTTGTAAGTGACTTTTTTTTGTTCTTCCTCGGTAACTGGGAGTGGTGATGATGTGTTTGTGTTTCAGTATGTCAGTTGCCTGTGTGCCGGTGTATGAAACCCACCTTTTTGTTTATTCAAAAGACGGTCTTTAGTTTGTAGAGAGACCAAGACAAGACGGAGGATGCGTAGTTCAAGGCAACGAAATAACAAACACATTATATTATTATTCATGAAGACATTGCAAGTGAATTAAATATTCTTTTCCTTGGCATTAGGTATGCGAAATCTGTCTGTGTGTGTGTTCAGGAGAATGATGATGAGTAGGACTAAAACTGCCTAGAGTTTATTGTGTAAGAATGTACAGTATGTATGAGGGAAGATGATATGCACAGTCAAGCTAAAGGGGGTTAATGCATGCTTGTCTGTGCATACTTGCACATGTGTACATGTTGGAAGGAGAGCTCGGGGAGATGTGTAATGTGGGAGTGTGCGGTAACATGCATGAGTCTGTTTACATATTCCCTGGAGCGCCTCCAGCTGTCGATCCATTGGAAAGGTGCTGTGCATCGATTGACAGCCAGGCCAGCTGCATCTTTTCAGAAAGAGGAAGAAGTCAGATGACTTGCTGAATTCATTTGCTACCGTCAAACTGAAGAGTATTTCAATTATCTTGGAAAAGACAGCACAGCCTGTTCAACACAGGCAGGATTTAGTGCTACATCTTTGTTTCTGTTTTTCAGTTTCTGTGCTTCTGTGTAGCTTAATGGGTGATTGTACAAGACTGAAACACTGTACTGGCTTGTTTTTAGCTGTGTGTACCTCCTATATATCATACTGTATCTGTAGCAGTACATTTGCAGGACACTGCAGGGAAATGATAAAGGGATATGGCCACAATGTTATAGTGTGAAGTGTATCAGTTTATAAGTGGGTGTAAGAGTGTGGGACTGTT
Organism: Ctenochaetus hawaiiensis; assembly: GCA_029783645.1. NCBI lineage: Eukaryota > Metazoa > Chordata > Actinopteri > Acanthuriformes > Acanthuridae > Ctenochaetus > Ctenochaetus hawaiiensis. The sequence goes on along the minus strand of JAPZDY010000008.1, from coordinate 9,748,755 downwards.
CTGCAGTTTTAATGTTTGACTTCATTCTGGCCACACACATGTACACACACACACACACACACGCACACACTCACACACACACACTCACAAAACAAAATAAAATGATCACTGTACTGTAAGTGGGTGATTGATAAAATGATGTGACTCATTTTGACTCATCCGAGAGCTCAGTGGGAACATAACACTCAGAAAACCTCTGACACACACACAGGCACACACACTCACACGCACGCACACACACACACACACACACACACACACACATTGACTGCCTTGACTGAGGCACAGATCACATCTGGGAAAATGGGTCTCCTTTTATTGCTTTCATTATTATTGCACCACCCTCCTCCTCTCCCTTTCATTCCCCTTCTCCCCTCCGTTATTTTCTCTGTGTTATTTACTGCCCAGCCTTGCATATAACTCCTGGAAACCTTTTGTGTGTCTGGGTGATGTGTTAATGATCTGGCAGTGACACACCCACCCACAGTAGACACAGTAGTGTGTTTATGGCTGTTATCATTGTGTGTGTAATTATGTAGCTGAGTAATTTGCCGGCTTATTGTTGCTGTTGTATAACTCCCTCTTCGCTTTCACATGTTTAGCTCTCGTTCATGGCTGCTTTGCTTTGCACTTGACCAGTTTGTTCCTTGTCAAGACACATCCATCACATTACCTTCTTATAGAGCAGCGCCTTCAAATGGAAATATCAAGTGGTTTCAGGCTACGATTACTGATTTACTAACCGTTATGTTACATAACCAAATACGGCTTCTGAGGAAACAAGTCAATAGTTTCAGCTGTAGGGGGAAAAAAATGAAGATTAGAGTAGCTGAAGATTGGTCAAATAAGGAAAAGAGTGATGTAATCACTCACAGTAGCATTTCTTTTAATCATATATCCATTTTAGGAGTTGTAAAAAGTCCTTTGGTGTAAATATCAAGGGAACATGGCCAAACAATGCCAAAATAGCCAGAATATTGTAAGATGTAAACTAGTTAAAACATCAAATTAAAGACCTATGTTGCTTATTTTGCTTATTAAAAATTGCAACAAATGAGGTATTGAATTTATATAATGCCACACCAGCTGATACAAAAATAGAACATATTTATGGACTATTTATGGAGTTGTGTTTAAAGGCAGCACTATTTTTAGATAAGACAATCAGGAGCGTTTTTAAATCTCTTTTCCAGCAGCCTGACTCTGTGGTATTATCACAGTGAAATGCTGGTGCAGAGCTCTTTCTCTATCCCGTTAGTTTGTGTCCTCTGTAAAGGAGCAACAGCAGGCACCTGCCACTGAGATGGATGTGCTGTGTCATCACTTCTCCTGCCAAATGATGGCTTGCCTCTCCTCTCCTCTCCTCTCCTCTCCTCGTCTCCCTTCCCCCCCTGTCCGTCCCCACCTTTCTTTTTTTTTTTCGCGCCTGGTTGCTGTACACATCTGCTCTCTTCTCTGCTGGTGTCTCATCTGTTCCTTAATCTCCTCTCCTCTGTATCCCACAGCCCTCCTCTCCTCCTCTCTCATCCTCCTTTGCTCTCCTCCTGTCTGGTTTATCTGGGTTCACATGAAATTTTAATTGCATGTAAATCAAAGCGCTGCAGATGTGATTAGTCTTTTGTGCTGCTTTAATGAGTGGGGTCTGGACTATTGAAATATGGTACAGTAGCTGGCTCCTGCGCTGTCTCTGACGGCCAAAGCCACGGGCAAACTCAACTTTTAATGCTGGCAGAAGAGCCTTCTTTTAATTTTTTCAAAGAAAGTTAAGTTTTCAGGGATAGATAGCCAAAAGAAAGAAATACTTCGAGGTTGTAGAACATTTTTAATGTGAGTTTTTGTGAAGTTTTATTGGTCTTCAATAAAGATCTGTATAAATATTCAGCTCTAGTCAGAAAACAGTATTGACTGGATTTTAAAAGTGCCCATTATTATAATATCAACTTACATTATACATGTGTAGGCAGGCTAATGATACGCCAAGTGAGAGTGGTTGACATTTTGAATGGCAATTAGCACTCAGTCTACTCATTCTGATAAGAAATTGATAAGTTAAGGAGAAACAGAAAACGTAGCAGGTGTTTGAGATGTGACATTTAGCAGATGGCAGCACAGAAGGTGCTCAAGTGTTTAATGCTCAACCAAATATTTGCTTGTGCTAAAAAGTTTGACTACTCACTGTAAGTGACATGGTTGCCATTAATTCAGAATATTTGAGTCCAGTATTGACTTTTTATCTGGTGTGGAGACTTTGTGCATATGTGTGTGTGTATGCACACTTCCATGCTTTAATGTGTGCGTTCATACAATTAGCTTGCTAATTAGCATAGACAAACATTACTTGTGTAGCATGTTACACAAATGCTGCGTACACAAGCAGACGCTTCTTAATTTGACTGTTCATTTTCACACTCCCTTTGAAACCAGCAACGAAGGTCAAGACAGGAAATGAGAGTATTAATTTATCTTTAAAGATGGATTTTGTCTGAAGGATGAAAGACTCTTTGCTGTCAAAAGATAAAGTTCCGAGCAACGCTTGGCTTGATTCTCATTAGACATAATTTTCACATTTTAACCTCGACTGACTCTGCTTTTTTTCTTAGTTTTTGTTTCAAATGACATAAAAAAGTAACTGTATCTGTGGGATAATGTGTCAGTGATTCAACTCCGTGTGAAATCTACTCTTTGTATATGATGCATTCTCACACTGTTGCATAACTCTCGCATGTGTGCGGTTGCATAAATGTCAAATCATGCCCATGGCTAAAAATATGCACACACAGTTGCACACACAAGCACACAGACCATGACTATAAAGTTTTTACATGCAGGCTGTGATGTTATTTGTTTTGCTTGTTTTTACTTTGTCCTCATATATTTCAGGATTGCAGGGATGGATATCAGCTCTGGATCATTATATCTCACCTCTACCTTTCTGCTCTCTTTCAAGCTTTTTCCTGCTTATTTTGTTTCCACTGTGTGTTGCCAGCAGTGTCCACCTGGCTTAACAGGTGTTGCTGGCAAACCCTGAACATGTTGTCTCCTCTCTCAACACTCATATTGTTTACTCAACTGTAGTGCTGCCTGGGTTTCCCAGCAATCTTCATGCAAAGAACATCCTTGTTCAATTAGATGAGGGGGAACGGTCTCAGAGCAAAGACGCTTTTGGGATTCAGCATGTTACAAAGAGTGCCACAGACGGAGAGGGAGGGAGGGAGGGAGACAAGGGGAGGAAGATGAGCGTTAAAAGGCTGAGAGGGAGAGAGACTGAAGAGAAAGGTGGAGGGAGAGGAGATGGCTGGGTTGAAGAAAGAAGACTGTGATGATGTTAATAGTCCATCTAGAGAGAGAGAGAGTAGGAGAAGGGTGCACTAAAATGAGGAGATGAGATGAACAATGAGCAGGGAGAGAGGATGGCCGAGCGAAGAAAAGACAGCAGAGGAAGAAAGGAGCTGTGCGGCAGAGGAGGAGTAAAATGGAGAAGGCAGAGATAACAGGTGGAGGATGAAGGAGAGTGGGAGAGGAGACAGAGAATGAGAGTGACTCGAGAATAATAGAAAGAGAATATTGGTTAAGAGGAGGAATTAAAAGACTGAGCCAAACCAAGAGGCACATGACAGATAATAAAAAAAGAATAATAAAGGAGAGTAAGACAGGCCTCCACACTATCTGGAAGTCTGCTCGGCTAATTGGTGGTGGTGGTGTGGAAGTGCACAGAGATCACAGACTGCAGCAATGGAGAATCTTTAGCCTTTACTATCTGGCTAAGAGGGCATTTCATGCTTTTTTTAAAAAAATAATGAGAGTGGAAACTAAAAAACAGTAGGACCTCATCACATACAAGATGTGCTATAGATATTTCAACATATTGGTTGAGGCTAAAAGTGTGAGGTTTAAGTTCAGATTGGCACATTTAATGTAGTGTGATTTTCACATGTACAATATGTTTGTTGGCAAGTTTACTTCATAACAATTCTTATTTATTGTTTTAGTAAAAATACCAGTGCCACAGTTTTAATCGATTATTTTTTACCAGACATGTACTGTGGACAAAGGCTATCATTACAACAAATTAATGAGTTTATCTTAACCTGTTGGAGGACATTTCGCAACTTCTTGAGTTGACTGTTTGCTAAACCCCCCCCCCCTTAGCTTATTGTCCAATCACAACTTAGCAACAGTAACTAGTCACAAAAAACCTGTGAAATGATAAAAATATGCTGTTCTTAGTGAGGAGGCTGAGTTTATGTCTCAGACTTTGCTTTGGCCTTTAGCCTCTGTCTTTTAGCAAGATATCGTGCATGTATTTATCAAGTACTATATATTTATGGCATCTTTTTATGGGATTAAATATGTGGAGATGTTAAGAAGTCAGAAATGGCCTCTTCAACCAACTTTTGGAGATAAGATTTACTTAATTAGCTAAGTAGCTGCTGCTGATCAAATCTGCCAGTAGCAGTTGTCACTTCAGCCTGTGCAATTGATTGTTGCTGGCTAATGAGCATCCTGTCTGAAAATCAAGTGCTTTCCATTGTTGATCTCATACATACAAGTGGTAAATCTGCCACCCGCTGTCATTTTAAATGCTGCTGTTTTAAGCCTGTCGAGCTTTCAGTTCTCCCACAGCACAAATGCAACGATAACTAAGCTGGACGGGACTTAGCAAACTGTCTCAGTTTATTATAATCAAAGTAAAATCATCGTCAAGCTTCCTGCAACTTGGCACATCAGGATTCCTGCTCTGTAGTTGGAAAAGTGGAAGCAGATGAACTTCTTGGTGATATTTCTGTTGATTTTGCTCAGAATCCATATGATTCTCATGATGCTCAGAAACCAGCTATCCATCCTTTAATATCCCCATGATGGTGAAGTCGTAGAATCTGCATGGCCCCCTTTTTTTGTATCACAGCTAAGAATAAGCTCCCACTGCTCATCATCCTAAGAAATTATATCCTCAGCAGCTCTGCATGACAAAAGAATAAATACTTGGACGGATCCACATGGGGCATAATGATAATAATTAAAGGGACATTAGTGCCTGGTATGTAATTTTATACATAAAAGTTATGGCAGTTGTTTTGTTTCAAAGTTGTGCCCAAGTTACTTCAGCAGAAGAAGCGAGAGTCAGAGGGATGAATCCAAATTTAAGTCTGTCGGATGATTTCACGAACACCCACTCAAATGTGCTGGGGGATGATGTAAAACTGGAGGACCGAGATGACAGACTGTCTTAAATCATATCACAAACAATGACAAACAAAAATACACTTGCAAATGCACACAGTCACGCACAGATAGATGAACAAAGAGCATCACTCAGTCACATACAGACTTCTATCTGTCGAAATGCAAAAGCTCTTTTCTAGTTAAAACGTAGCAGGTATAAACAGTGTTTTCCTCTCAAATCCCGGTCACAGATGGTTTAGATATTGCATCTTCCATCCCCGTGTGATGTACCTCAGCGGGTGGGTTATCACTTTTTTCCTCTCCTCCCACTCCTCTGGGAAATGGAGGAAAAAAGAGGATCGAGAGAGAAGCAGCAGTTCAGTTTGACGGCCAGAGAGTTGCTCTAATTATCTCCATGGTTGAGCAGACAGTATTTACAGACTCAGACACAGAGTCTGTAAAAGACTTTTTCAGTTCCTGTGTTAAATGTTTTGCATTTGTGTTCCTGTCACCTTCGTACTCATGCAGTGTTGGCATGTCTGTGTGTACAGTAGAGGGACTTTTTTCTGTGCTCATCCCCAAGCTGAGGTAATCAGTGCTGCTCGGGCTCCTACAGCTTTCTTTCCAAGGCTTTCACCTGCCTGTACTGTCCCTCTGTCCCCCAGCTCCCTGCCTTACATAACGGTCAATAACTCAGGTCAGGCAGAGATGGATAAACCCCTCAAGGACCTCTCATTGGGACTGGGGTCATGGAACATATCTTTCCCCTCCTCTTATCTCTCCCTCTGTTTATGGGCATCTTTTGCTGTCAGTAGATATATATCTGCTTTTGACTTCTTGTGTGTATTTGTAGATTTGTAAGCAGCGTGTGTGAACGAACAAAAGGAGACAGCGAGGCAGGTTGCTGTGGGGGAGGGAAGTCTTTCCCGCTGTGTGCCAGGTGACTGTGTGTGGCCCAACTAGAAGTCTGATACAACAAAAACAACAGATGGATTGACAATGCATCACCATCACTGGGCCTCAAATCAAGTGTTTTATCCCAAGGTGTGAGGCTTTTGCTAAAACCTTCTTGCCTTGAGAAAAGAAAACACAGACACCACCTCACACTGACAGCTATTTTCTTAAGAAGTGTCAGTAGAAATAGGTGATCGTCTGGCTAAGAAAAGCAGGATTCTAATGACATTACACAAGGGGGCGTTGTTGTGTTGTGGCTTTAGGTCGGTTAAGCTGCTTCTAAAAGAGAGAAGAAGAGGAAGAAAGGAGGACTTCCGGGTTGAAGTTGACAAAAATGACTGATAAGCTGAGTTCAATGTCTCTTATCAAAATGAAATGTGAATATTCTCCCTTTCAAGAATGAACGACAGTAACCTCCACACACACTGTTCCAGGTATTGAAGATTAGATGCATACAGAGAAGATAAGGACACATACTAAAGCTCAATGCAACACGTATAAGGAGAGGCACTAGAATAAGGTTATGCTCACTTTAGGTTATCATTAACCATCAGGTTAGCTAGCAATGTAATAAGGACACAAAGATACGTAGCTAAAAATGTTTCTATAAACTTTGTTAATCTTCTGTAAAAAATGCATTATTAATTAAATTGCCACATTTCTTTCTAGAATACTGGTTTTTCAAAGCAGTATTTTGATTATGATTAATTGTGAGATTGTACATAACATGGAGCTACAAGGACATAGTATTGAACCATATGTTCATGATGCAGCAGCTGTAATCTAATGCCTCAGAACGTGCTGTACAAAGTATGCACCACATTAGCGAAAAAAAAGATATACAGTCAAATAATATAGGGAAGATGAGATAACAAAGAAAGGAGTACAGTATGGAGTAAGATATGCTCCTGGGGGGCTCTTTGTGTGTGCATGCATGTGCTCTCGTGTGTGATGTCGCCTCATCTCTGTGAAAATGCTCTTTGTAATGTTCTCTCCCCCTGGCCAAGCTCGTGCTTTTTCACTATTCACGCTGGGGCCAACATGGGGGCACACTTTGACTGCAGATAAATGAGAGAGTGAAAGGG
>JAPZDY010000008.1:9720997-9741077 GCA_029783645.1 Ctenochaetus hawaiiensis | reverse complement strand
GAGTGTCTGATTTCCAAACTTTGTATCAAAGTGGACTTTTGAAGGTCATGGACCACAAGGTGAAGAAATAGGAGACTGCATATTTTAGTCTCTCCCTCCTGTTTATTCAGTCACCACAGATTGTCAGCCAACTCTCGGGGATGTGAAGGCATCACATTTTTAGATTGTTGCAACAGTCCCATACCTAACCTAGATCTATACACACACTTCCACCACTGTTGGTAGCCAAAACATCTCTATTGTTAATAAGCTGTGTGGGTAGAAAATAAGTTATAAGAAGTATTCTACAATAGAAGAATAAAAAGGAATAAAAAGTGATGTGTAGAGTTAATAGTAGGTCAACATTTTTACAAATATTAGTCTTTTTGTAAATGAAGAGAATAAAGGAGAGTTTTTAATGAAGGCTTTCAGCTGATAATTGAGCTTCGGCTGATGATTGAAATAAAAATAATAGCAGCACTGTTAGGAAATCTCTTGCTCCTTGATTCTTTTCACAACTAGACCAAGACATCATCACTGTAAGACTGTTTTTAGTAAAATCCAAAAATCAACATGTCAGATCAAAACAGTTTAACAGTTCACAGAAATATAATACTATGTGGGTGTTTGGCAAGAATGACTAAAAATCCAGTTATAAGATAAAGATAAAGATAGCATAGTGAGATAGTGACCATGGGTCGATGTAGAGTAACCTCAGTTAAATGAGGGATCCATCTGTGGTTTGTTGACCTCTTGTGGGTTTTTTCTATAATTGCCTGTAAAAGTTTTAAAATGTAGAGATTTATTAAAAAAAATGCCTGCCACTCAAACCCTAAACAAACAAAGGAAGCGACACACTGCAACAACAGATTGAACCGCTAATCCCAATCAGTCCTCGAAAGGCCTTTATCCAGGTGAGCTCTGAAGCTCCACAAACCTGCCTGATTAATTTAACTGTAAATAATAAAACAACCACATTGCACATATGTCTGAACGTCTGTTGAGATTCTTACACCGGTTCACCGAGACGTGTTCATGTAAACTAATCAATCATTTATGAGCTCCCCTAAACGAAAAAAGACCTACATACAGCACTCGTGCGCATCCGTTCTGGCTCTCGCTCTAACATGAGTACTGATTAAAGATTTATCAAAGGGAACATGTGTGTGGGCCTGTTATGCGCCGTGTGGTTACTGTACTGCATATAAAAACACATGTTCTCTGCTGAGATGATGTGATATTAATGCACGAGGAGACTTTCAGCTCGTCTTCTCCTTTGGAAATGTCTCAGAGGGACACGCCGAGATTATTAACTCAAATACTTTCTATCAAGTTTTGTTAGTTTAAGGCATTTGTGAGACGTTTAACTTTGTCAAGGTTATTCAAACATGAACAGGCTTCACTTGAGACTTTCTGCAGCTCTTTCCAAGGAGATTTGAACGTTATTATGCTTTTGTCATCTCACAATGTGCAGACGCTTCACTGGACTCGAGCTCTGTTTTTGTGTTGTCTTTGCTCTGCTTCTGTAACCCCAAAGTGCTCCTCTGTCTCTTACTTAATTCTTACAACACTTTTGTGACAGCACATTCAACTACATACAGCTGAATGCATTTTTACCTCATGGTGTATACTGACTAGGTGATGTTTCAGGGCCACAGACCTGCTCTTCTGTAATCTGTTGCACAGTGAGCACTGCAGAGCTCAGTTATTATTCATCACATACAGTAGACTGTTCACAGACACTCTGGTCTCTTCTTCAGTGTTAGAAATTCAGGTTTGGATTCACAGCCTCCAGGTGCATGTCATCCTGTGTCTCGGTCTCCTGTATCTCTCTCTCTTTGCTTTCCCTCTTCCTTAGAAATAAAGAAATAAAGGTCATTCGTGAGAGGTGTCTTCACTGAGCGCCTGCAGAGGGTTTTGCTGATGTAAGGTTGTATTTGTTGTGGAAAGCAGAAGAGAGGAGATTCCTGCATAATGTATTAAAGCTTGTTTGAATGCTCTAGAAATCTAAAGTTTTTCCTTCCAAAAAAATAAACAGTTTATGTCTGTCTCAAGACCATGTGCGCCAGGAGTTTGACAAAACATTGAGACAGGAATATATCATATTACATCCTCTTGTAACACATTATAGATACTATGGCGCCATACATCAGTGTTTTGATTAAAACATGCAGGTGCTCCAAACAGATTCCTCTGCCAGTGTCAGTACATCATTACCTATCTCCTTTATTTTCTTCTTTCTGGCAGCTTTTGCCAGTTTCTGGCATTTGGAATGATGGCACATGTTGAAATGGACAAGATTTATGTGTGTTAAAGAGGCACCAAGCTAAGACTTGATGTTCTTTTTTGTACATTGTTTCATATAGGTTGTCATTTTCTGTAAAACTGATTTAACAATGCGGTAAATAAATAAATTATTCCTGCTTTTTACCTTTTTACGGTGCAGAGACATTGTGTTGTTGATGATCACCTTAAAACATATCAAGTATCCAGAAACACTGTATCGTCATAGTATCATTGTCATGGGAGACGTGTCATTAAAGTATCGTATTATGAGTGAATTTCCACCCTGAATGTGAATACTGGAAGTGTCTATCTTTATGCATTTATGTATTTACAAACATCACGTTCACATACAAATAATCAACATGTTTTTCAACACTTGAAGCTGATTTTATCCAAACCACAGTAATATCCTGTTGTAAGAGCTTGTGCTTGCCCAGAAATCCCAGCTGCCTGAGTTAGATTGCACAGAAAAAACCTGAGGGTATGTGTGCACTCTGGTTTCCCTTTTTCCCACTGTTTTTGTTGTGTTTTTCAGTCACCGTGGAGCCTTCTAGAGATCTGAACTGCCTCCTCGTGAGGATCAGATTGGCCAGATTTCCTAATTTAGAAGCTAACACACACCGCCATTACTACGCTTCCTATCGTTAAACGAGACATCACCCTTATCGGTGTGAGTAAAGCTCCCTTCAAGGCAAGCAATTAACCTGTTGGAAAATGCTTCTCATCCTCACTTTTCTTCTTCTCTCCTCCCTTCACCTCCTCGTTCAGCCCCCATTAACAGTTCAAAGAGGTTTTGGTGATGTAAGCTTTTTTAATTGTCTCATGGGGGAGCAAGGTAATTTTTAATCTGTTTCCAGCAGTATGGCATGACATAGCTGTGCTGTGTGTGCGAATGGTTAAAGCCCCTGTAAAGGTAATAAATTGTATCCATCTCCGCTGTAGTTCGATTCCTCGTCGTCAGGTACTTAGAGCCCTTTGGCTGAACGCTGATTTATTTGGCAGCGCAAGGATTTCTTTTCCTCCCTTATTTATCTCCGAGTACAAGGAAGAGTATGAAAAATTCAATTTTTCATTATTCATTAATACACATTTAATCCCCGTTTGATAGAGTGGGTTTAGCCACATTTGAATGGCAAATGAAGCAGTGACTGGAACTGCAAAATTCTGATTAGCCCAAGAATTCAATTTCCACATATTAGGTAACATCATTTATCACCCATGCCTCAAACATTAGCCACAGTGGGTCCTCAGTATAAAAGTATATGGTCTGCTCAACATCACTGTCAGACTCCCAGAGAGCAGCCCAGATACAGTCAGCCAGGACAGCATCGGCGAACATGAAGAGGGTTTCATGTTGCAGTTCACTTTGTTGGCAAACGACAGCGTTTTTTTTGAGTGGATTGTGTGAGGTGGGCAGTTTGACAGGCTTGTGAGGAGTTGAAAGACCTCTGAGAACATGCAGACCTCCCCTTTCCTCCTGTCTCCCTGATGGATGGACCCTGTGCTTGACAGTGTACTGTCAGATGCAGTCAGATAAAACAACCTTCTCTCCGTCTTTCTGTCTCTCTCTGTCACTGGTTATCAGCATGCAGGTTCGAGGCCACATAGTCGTAATTGACAAGAGCATTATGCTGAAGACTTTGCACATGACATAAGATCACAAAGCTGCTATAAAAAGTGCTGACTTAAATTACATAATTTGATTAAAAACATTTAAAATTCATCTGTTTTTTTGTTACTTCCATGCACATATAATGTATTTTCTGATAATAGCTTGTTACTGAAACATATTTGTTGACATTCAGCGAGTGATTTCATGTGTCAGAAGGACTTTAGCCTGATTTTTGAATATTAAAATGTTTATATCTGAGAACAAAAAGGTTTAACTTCCCCTTTGCAATGAAGTCTACAAAACTCTCTTACAGTTCCTGCTTGTTTAAGTTGGTTTGGTTGTACAAAACCACCAACTATTCACTCTGATAAATCTAAAGTGGCTTTTTTTTTGTCAAACATAAAAACATACAACCTTTTTCCTATCTGAATATCCTGCTCCGTGTTTATATACATTCATATAACCGCCTTATGCATCGTCCTGATATGTTTATCTTCACCCTTTATCTCCTCTGTTACTGACCTTTCTGACCATCTGGCCCCTGCTGCTGTAAACTTGTCTTCCTGCTTGTCTGTTGTGCCGCTGCATGCTAGCATACACATGCGCTGTATGCTCGAATATACACATTTGAAAAAGGCCAGATGCCTTGCAGCAATGGAAATGCTTTGTGGTAAATGTCAGCCGGCAGCGGGAAGCAGGAAGCTGAAAAACATATATATGTATTCATGTTGCATCTGTAGAGTACATTTGCTCACATTCTCCTCCTTCACCTTTGCTTCAAGCTTTTCTACCAACAGTATTTAAAATGTAGATTTTGAACTCCTCTTCAACAAAACTTGCAGATATGACCCCTCATCCCAGAGTCGAATATCTCATAGAGGATGCCATTTTTACGCATTCAAAGCTTTGATTTGGGTGTTTAAATGAAGCTTTAAATGCCAGTGGTTACATTTAATGATATCATCGCCCTAAACTAAGTGAATTTTCTAGTTTGCGTTACTTTCCAGAGTTTGACTTCCTGATCATTCGTGTTTTATTGCCTCAAACAGCCAAAAAACTGTGTACTAGCTGTGAGCCAGCAAGCAGAACGACAGAAACTGAGGGTTTGTGTGTCTGTGTGTGTTCATTTTAGGTTCAGAACTCAGCAGTCGACACAGTCTGGTTCTTCTCACTTATTTTCTTACACTCTTTTCTGTTTTTTCTGGTGCTTTCTTTTTTTCTCTCTTTTTTGTGAAGTAAATTTCCCCTCCAGTAATTTATGCAGCCAACAAAGACAGACTAATTAGAACAGCTCAGTACCTCAGCGGCTCACTGCTGCAGACAGGTGGAAGTGAAGACAAATCCTCTTAAATCCCAGCAGTTTCAAAAAAATACAAATACAGGAGCTCTCCTCCTGCTGGTAAATGACTCTGAATTGTTGCAGAGTTTGCTGTGACTTCATGTGTTTGTTCCTCCAGAAGCTTCAGTCTGCCCTCGGCTCTCCTCTCCAGAGCTTCCTGTCTCTCAGCTTCTGTCTGCCACCGTCTGTCCCTCAACCCTGCTCAGTACACCAGCACTCTGTAATGCCTGGTGATACACATTTAAATTTTATTTTTTTAATTTTAATGTCACAAGTGAGGCTTCAAAGTATTCAGGACAGCTTTAAAATCACGAGACAAATTTTCTTGCTTATCAGTGTGTGAAATCCAGTCAAGTGGCAAAATAATAAATGCACCATTATGTCCAGGATGCGTTTATTTACATCATGATGTGTCAGAATGTAACAGTGTGTGGTGATGTGTATTTCTCTTTGATAAGTTAAAATATCATATACTCTATAGTCTTTTAAGACTCGGGCCATGACTTTTTTATTTCCTCACTTAAGCTGTGTTTATTTTCTACTTCAGAAGGCCCAAACTTTTGATATAGCGGCTGCTTCGATAACCTAAGAGTCAAAATGCTCTGTTAGCCCTCTGGGTTTTATCAAATCTGGCTTTAAACTCCTTAGATAATTTAGACTGAGGCTGCATTTAAATCCCCTGCAGTACATTCAGTGTAAAATTGCCAGCATCTGCCCAGTGTTAAAGCAGCAGCCATTTGTTGTTTTGTTTTTTTTAAACTGAGCAGATTAATTAATGGTCTGATTATGGTGTTGAATATGTTACCTAATACATTAGAATCACATGAAGTTTCAGGCTGAATTATAGAACATATTTTTAGGAGTATCATGTTCAGTCTTATCATTACGTGTTTAAGTTACAGTTTATTTTTCTACACATATTTCAGCCTGATTACACAATTTATTGATTGTTTCTTCACCTTGTTCTCACTGTATGATTCACTGACCATTTTAACAGCAGTGGCAGCTCGTTTTCGTGCATCAGTTTTGTGTATTCACATGTTGAATTGTTCTAAAGGAATTAATGTGATTCGCTATTACATTTTGAATGGGGTCTCTGAAGCTGAATGGGATCTTTTAACATATAATAGGTCTGAATTTGTCATGAGAGATGCTCTGTCCTCTGGGAGTGTTCAGACTGTGAGTGACTTAGCAGGAAGGCGACTTCCCACTGAGCTTCGCCTTACATGTTGGTGAGCAGTTGCCTGGTTACATGTTTAGTTAGTGATACTCGTTTAATGTGCGTTTTCACTCCCACTCCAATTAGACAGTGGTTAGTGATGGAGAACTACAGTCATGAATCATGTACAATGAGCTGATATTTCTTGTAAGTGCCCACATCTCTATTTTCAAAACTTGAAGAGTGAATGATGACTGTTTTTAAACACAAGGCATGATTTCCAATCAATATATGACCCTATAATATTTTTTAATCAGTAATATAATCAGCAGAAGTCAAAGCTAATCTAAAACTTGAAATGTTACTGCAGCTTTCTTTCTTTCCTGTCAGTGAGACTCCCCTTTAAATGCCTGTCATTGACTGCTGCATCACTGCAAACACCCATTTGATTACAAACCAGTGAAAACTGGTTTCTGCACGCTCGCCAGCTGTGAGTGCTTGCCACACAGACTAACAGTTGTGTTTGTGCACCACCACGCTGCAACATTAGTTGACATGAAAGTTATGTAAATTGTGGAAATGTATGTTCTGGACACTTGTGTTTCATTACAGAGAGGGAGACAACTGGAAGTAAGACTCAATAAGAAAAAATGTGAGTGGATGTAATGTAGGTTGAGGTGCAAAGCTGTTCTAAGGATTTTCTTTTATGTTTTGTGGTGATATTATCATTTTCACAGGCCAGCAGGCAGCCTGACAAGCACTCATCTAAAAAAAAATAATAAGAATAAAAGAATATATATAGTCTCTGCCTTTTGTTATAAAACTTGATGTCTCTTTTTTACAGTCTCACTGATACATTCCTCATTTAGTGCGTTGACACCTCAACATGAAGTTTATCTAACTTTTAAAATATCAGAATTCTGAAGGTTAAAGGTGTTTTTTTTTTCATGGCAAGTTTTGGAAAATATAGAAACAAAACCCACATACCACAAAGAAATCAATTGCCATTTGTTGCTGCAAGGTCAAGGAAAGCATGAAGGGAACAAAGCCTGTGTGGTGAGTCCTGTCCGACACCCACACTGCATGCAGTCCACCGTGTTACCCGCTCTGCAGCACAAGCAGCCCTATCTGTTATCTAAATTCATGCACTCTCCACACAACTGACAAACTTTCAAAAGCTACAAAAAAAAATACACACAGGTCACACACACCTAACAGCCGTTTTCATCTTTTCTCCTCTTGATCTTTAGGGGGCTTCATTTAGTTGCTGATTTAAATCACACACAGTTTCTGTCTGACTCTGAATTTTACAAGAAAGTTCACTAATGTTTCTTGTTTTCATGCAAGTTAAAACAAAGTAACGCCAGCAGCTAATGTGGAATTCTAAATCATTGTTTTGTCAGCACTACAGAGCCCCTCTATGGGGTTTTGTTCTTTAAAAATGTCACCATATTCAACAAAGAGAGAAATAATTGTAGCTGCAGTTTCAATCTCGGCTCCCCAAAGGCAAGAGTTCTTAAGAAAACAAACTCATCCTACAAAGAATAACAACGCTAACATGCTGGAAGGCTAAAAGAGGCACAAAATTAGATTCAAAATGTGCTACTGATGTGCTAATAATACAGTAGCTTAATGATTTTGTCTTTCTTGAGCTAAATAAAAACGACACAAAAGGCCAAATTCTCCCGCTCTCCCAGCTTCACACAGGCGTCTGTGATTGACGGTGTGTGTGCGTGAACTGAGCAGCTGATGTTCTGCAGCCTGAAAAAGACCGGACAGAAACCTTATGAAGCTGCCACGGCTGCAGCTCACACGGAGCGAACCAGACAGGTGTTATCGACAGGAAGGAGGTGACGGACCACAAAACAAGAAGTGTGCATGTGGGGGGAGTTGGAGCTACGAAGGTGTACTGTATGTGGTCTATGTGTGTATTAGTTAGCCACAGAGCTGGAAGATGATCGGTTTGAAGATGGGGCAAATTGAGCGTGTGCAGGTAAATTGAAAGAGTCATTTAATTCAGATTATCTGCAGCCAATAAAAGTCATAGCTTTAGTACTTAGATATACAGATAAATGGCTGGATAGTGATAATAATGACTCCTTCTCTTCCATAATGTGCCTCATCACCTGCGTGCACTTAAGTTTACATACACAAAAACCAACACAGCGCCTGTATCATTCATATTGTGTCTCTTAACATGCGAGTAATTTGTATGGTTGTGTGTGACAGAGAGAAAGAAGCGATTGTGTGTGTGTTATTTACAGCGCCGGGGCTGCCTTTGGCGGAAACCTGAGCACTTGAGAGATATAGCGAGGCGGACAGAATCTAAAAATACCACGGCTGAGTGAGCAGGGGCTTAAGAAGAAGAAGAAGAAGAAGAAGAAGCAGTGGCTGTCTTCACTGTCAAACCCGCCTCTCGGTCTTCGGGGCTGCACACTGCTGTCTCAGAATGAAATATTAGGCCTTTATAAGCAAACGGAAACAAATCCATCTGAGAGCAGACAGCTAATTTAAAGTGACGGGTAGAACAAGGGGGCTCTTATCAGATATTGGAACGTTTGATCTGTTTGGTGAGTTGGTGTGATGTGAAGTGTATGAAATGACTATAATGAGATCTTGGATGGGTTGTTTGAGCTTTAATCAAAATATGGGGGGAAAAGATAGTTTGATCTCATGTGGCACGAGTTTCATCCATACTTTAGTTTTATTTTTCAACAAATACAGCATCTCAGAGTGGATTTAAGGCAACACAGAGCTGGACCAGGGCCAACGCATTATCTGATAACTGCTACATGGTTATCGTAGCCTAAAGAATTCACACTGACGACACCATCACAATGCCTATGTAGAATATTCATTCAAATTCAAATTCATCTTTGTTTGTTGTGTTTTTCTCCGTTGGCAAATGAATTACACTCGCAGTATGAATGTTGAGAGGTGGATAGAGAGTCTATAACCAAAGGTGTTCAAACATATAGAAAAAAAACATAGTCACAATGAATTTTTTACATTTTATTGCAGGTAGCAAACAGCATTAAGGTTCATTACTGTTGCATACTATGACAAAGCAAAAACGTAAAGAAACAGGAACAGAAATTATTGAGGAGGGGCTATATTATTTACATTCTCACACTCTCAAGATCAATATTTCATTTTTAGTTATCATGCTCACCGGTGTATCCCAGCACATCAGTGTGCTACATGTCATAGTATTTATGATTTAGTGACCTCGTCAGTCTTAAAGGCCTGCAGCCATGTGCCTGTCCTCTCGTCGTCTCCTCCTGAAAATGACACACAGGTGAAAACAATAACCCACTTACATGTCCTGCATCCCACTTCCTGTCTCTCTGTGCGCCCTAAACAAACAAACAAACAGTCTCAGAGGAGCATTTACGTGTCCAGTTCTGTCTGCACCAACATTTGCTTTAGTCCTGGGCCTTTATGTGACTGGCCTGCAAGTCCACTGACACTTTAATCCGTCCGCCTGTCGGTCTGTGCGTTTGTCAACCAAAGCTTCAAACATAAGCTCTCTTTCCTTTGGCTCAGCCTATGGCAGCACCTGATATGTGAAGTACACTACAAAGAGTAAAAGACTGTGGACTAGGCTCAGCGGTGACTTGAATTGGCTGCTGATGACTCATTAAAAGATATATTTCCATTTGAAAAGAGCGCTGTAAGCGTTACTTATTTACGGTCACTTTAATGGAGCCTTCAGTGCTCTGACTACTTTACATCCAAGACATCCTAGTAAACAAACTTCTGAAAGAGTTCTAATTAGGCTTCTTAAAGAATAAGTGCTTGAAAAATCCCACTGAAAAGAGTCTTAAATGTCCTCGAAGACATAAAACTAGCTCCTGTCTCAAGTAAGCCTAAATTAGCATCGCCTGTACAAAAGAGATGAGGTGACCAAGCGTGTGTGTTAAACACTTAACTGTAAGATTTGCATTTCTGCTTTTTGAGCCAAGCTGTGAGAAAATGACACCGTTTAGTCAAATCTAAAGCTTGAGTTGAATCCTAAAGACTTAAATAAGCCTTGATGGTGTGTTTCCTTTCCACTTTTCAGCTGCAGTTTTCAGCTACTTCTCTTGCCGTAGAATAGAGGCAAAAAAAAAGGGGCGAAGCTAGTAAGGTTTGGTTTCTACGCTTCTATATATAGATGCAGATTTCTATACAAATAACAGAGCATTCACAGTTCTGCTTCAGTCACAAGCTCACACACTTGTAAACATAAAACAAATAGAACAACAAGTGTATGTTTGTGAGAGTGAGTAAATAAGAGTTCATCAGCAGGTAAATGCTCATCCGCTCATTTATAATATCTGTGTATGAAACAGTTTTATATAAAGAACACACAGGTGCATGATCGCTCTCACATCTACGTAAGCAAAGACGTGCACGCTGTCACACACACACACACGGCCTGACATACCATCTTGCTTCCTGTGGGTTTTTTGCTTCCTGCATTTCTAGAGCACATACCAGACGTCTGTTCTACCGCTGAAAACAGATATGAGCGTAATTACATTAAAAGTCTCGTTTCATATCGATCTGCCTGCACAAATAGCCATCTGAGCAAGCACAACAAGATTATTTAATGCAATTTATGTTGTTTTTATTTCCCCTGAGTTCTGGGGCCAAACAGTGGAGAGGTGAGAAGGAAAGAGCAGACAACACTGTGAGTACATGTCCTGTACATTTGCCTGCTGAGCGTCCGAGCAACTGAGGGGACAGCGTCTTTTTTTTTTTTTTTTTGGCCTGCATGATGAAGAGTGCAAGTGCACACTCAGGTAGTACACCAGAATGTTTCAGTTTGTGTGTGTCTCGTAGAGGATTTACATTTGAAAATATTTCATGTGTCATTTCGAAAGCAAACACATTACGTATTCGTTTGTGGAGTCGTTCAGTCATTCAGTGATTTTCTCTTTTCTCTCATGAGGGAAATTTCTCTTTGTGTTCATCTCAGAAAAGATGGTAGGTAGGCTGTGGCAGCTTAATTTACATGAGTGCCATTAAGAAACATCTGTCTTTGTGTGAGTAAATAGAATGATGTCATTTCGTTGGCCATCATCTGCTGTGACTAACATAATGCAATTGCCTCAGCTCCTATGAATCAAATTACTAATATGTATTTCTGTGTATGCATGCATTCACCACTGTACATTTTAACCATGCGGCACGTGTGTTCAGTAGATTGTTTTGTGAGGCCATGTGACCATTTACACGTAGCATTTACAGAAATACTATGGTTTGTTCGTACACACAGCTGTGTGAGCTGCACAGCCTGCAAGGATGGAGTTCGTTGGACTTCATGACTTGAGCTCTCACACTAAAGTCATCAGCACAAACTTAATCCTGCAGGCTAAATATGAGCGAGAGCTAAAAATAGTCCCGTAGCTACAGTAACGTGCGTGGTAGGATATGGTTGTCTGGTAGAAGATGGTGATGAGAAGACCAAGAGGAAAGGGGAGGAAGACGAGATTAGAAAGAAAAGACACGGGATAAGAAGGGAAATTAATGTGAAAGGTAGTTTTATGTTCTGAAGGCTGAAGAAGGAAAAAAAAGCTCATTATTAGAGGCAGAAAATGACATTTGTTTGAGTGTTTGAGGGGCATACTGACATAATCACTATGTATGCTTAATGTCTTGTCAAGGTTAAGAAGCTTTTTAGTTTAATAATGTGGCATTTTGAGTAAATTTGAACCACTTTTTTAGTTTTAATTTTAGTCATTTGGGAAGCACGTGGCTTTCTTGATAATTCTTGAAACTCTTTGTTTGTAGGGAGATTTGTCGGAGAAAGGAGGGACAGATTTAGACAGAATGACACACAGATGGGCGCAGTCACTCGGCATCTGCATGGACGGTCCAAATAAATAGACAGCTCAGGCTAATAATGGATTGAGAATTTGATTAGAGACAGAGAGATAAAGAGACATGATCTAGCTCTATCATTAATGTTCTGTCTGCGAACCCTAATTATAGCTAAACACACTGCCCTCCTTCTCCCCTGCTCCCTCTCTGTCTAACCCCACACAATGCTTGACAATCTGAACAAAGCCTCCCTGAGGCACCTAATCTAATAGAGCAGTCTCTACAAGGCATCCACACGCACACACACACACACACGCCACACACCAGCCAACAGAGCGTGTAGGACTGAGTCAGGGGGAAAAGATGAGGGAGTGATGGGGAAAAAAGAGTCAGATAAAGGAGATAAATTGGACACTGAGTGAGGAATGACACAGAGAGAGCTTTTCTTTTCCAAGTCTCCAAAGGCTGTTGGTGTGATGTTTATCATGAAGGAACTCTGGTGGGACCTCATTGTTCCCTTCTTTGTGTGTGTGTGTGTGTGTGTGTGTGTGTGTGTCCATCTGCTGCGAGCCCCTTAAGGGCCCAGCCTATTTTATCTGGACAAGGCTCTGTGTGAGGGAGCAGGCTCCAGTGCTGCAGTGGAGTTAACGCTCCTGAAGCAATGTATTGATTTGTGGGAGCTGGTAAACACAGAGGAAAAGCAGAGAGTGGTCCCGAGCCGTCTAAGACAGGCAGCGCAGTATGACCAGGGATGTAAGCACAAACGGTCGTGAGGAGGTAGAGCTCGAATCGAACCAAACAAAGGACCAATCACTGACCTCTGTGTGCGTGACTCTGTTCTCCGTCTGTCTGCCAACATCCCTGTTCGTTGAGGTTGATTTCTGCACATAATCATGCTTTTACCAATGTTTTTATTAAATAATGAAGTGCAACATTTTTTTCTTTTTAATTCTGCAGCTAAATTCTTGTAGTAGAAAAAAAGGTTCTGTTGCAATGAAAGAAAGAAGAGCAGGTTATTGCATTTATTCAGCTCAAGATGATAGTAACAGAGAATTTAAAGAGAAGTTTAATGAGGACCATTTTGAAGTATTCATGTTTTAGTGCAGCTTTAGCACTGCAGAGCACACACTGTGCTGGCAATGAGAACACAGAGTCTGAGTGGTTCGGCTTTGTACCATCTAAATGGAGTCTTCGCTATCAGTTTTGAACTTTTATCTGCCGAGCTGCTCAAGTATAAAGCTGGAATTGTCTCATTTTTATGCTCAATATTTATGTGATTATTCATTTGAGAACCCACTTGTTCTTGTCAGTGTTTCAGTGATACTTCTGTCTCAGCAGTTGTAAATATATGTCAAAAAATGAACAATGTGCAGCTCTCAGGGAAAACCTTTCTTACATTAAATGCCGCAAATTGACTGAGAATGGCCTGTTTGGCAAAAGCCTGACATTCGAAGAGTAGAGGAGGGTATGCGATTTAATTAACTTCATTGAGGACAGTTGATGTCTGACAGAGAAGTAAATTTAAATTGGCAAGGCATCCTTTTCTACACATAATTCCTTAAATTGGATGTTTGTTTTTGTCCCATATTAACTCAGAATCAAAGACTTGGGACACATCAGACATTTCATCTGTTGTGGCCTGGCTTCTGCCACAGTGGTTAGTGTCAGCGAGGGGTCTTATATAACCCTGCCATTTATCAGGGGAGTGAAGAAAACTAAAGAGACAGCCTGTCAGAGACTCCATGTTACAGCCATAACCAGACACACACACACACACACACACTCGTAGGTAGCCGCAGGGTCGTGCTTTCTGCCACCCCCTCTCTTCAATACGCTCCTCCCTCTCCTTCCCTCTCCACACAGACGTCTCATACCGTCAGAACTGAGCCGAGCGTGCTGTTCAGGCCAATCACAGTTCGCCCTTAGGTCCTGCGTGGACCAATCAGAATCCACTTAATTCTTTGTCATGGCCAGCAAAAAATTAAGAAGCACTGTTCAGCATTTTTAAATCATCTCATTATATTTATAAGCAAACAGCTGATGTTTTGTAAAATAACTGCAGATTATAAATGGGAGAAAATGCGAGGCCTTTTCAGCAATGCAAAGCCAAACATTCAGCGTCTAACCGACCTTTTGAGCCTGACCCCTGATGGATGTCAAAGTCAGTGACTAGATAATAACAGAAGGACCGTGTAATCTTTCAATTTGAAAGTGATGAATGTCCGTTTTAATGCCACAGCATGACTGAGGACGCAGACAGCAGGAGAGGAGTCGTGTCCTCTGAATGATGTGCAGCAGCACAGAGGATTGTGTGTATGTGTGTGTGTGTGTGTGTGTGTGTTAAGAGACCACTGAGGGTGGGTGGAGAAGCAGAGTGTGTGAATACTGTGTAGCACCTCAGTAAAGATTGTCCCTGGCCTGATTTCTATCTGCCACAGCACTCATTAATTTCAGTGTCTAAGTTTTAACTATGATTAAATAGGAGCCAATGTTTGGCAGTTTTTGTATGTTTGTTGCCAGCGAGACAGAAAAATTCTGAACAGTTTTCAGTGACATTTAGTGGAAATCAACTAGAGTCTGAGCCAAGTGAAAAACTGTATGATTTGGAGGTGATTCAGGACTGAGATACCCTGCATTAGACTTCCAGAAAGCTTTTTAAAATAACTTTGGATCTTTGGAATATGTTTGTCAGATTTGCTCATTTTCAGTCAAGATTCACACACTTAGTTTTTGTTGCAAATCTTTAAAACTTTCCTCTGTTTACTTCCTAGTGGAGCTGGACACGGAGCATGCACAGAGGGTCCCCGGTGCAGAACCGGGAGGGGTCCAGACCCCCCAGGTCAAGCTGAAAGAGAGGCAGAAATTCTTTGAGGAGGCCTTCCAGCAAGACATGGAGCAGTACCTGACCACTGGCTACCTGCAGATCGCTGAGAGGAGAGGTGAGATGGAGGAGCACTGAGGTCAGAAGTTCTTCACAGATCATAGACACGCTCTTTATTATATTTATACAGCGTGACCGTTTACATTTCTCTGGCATTGAGGCCTGCGGAGTGAGAAGAAAAATGTTGAGTCTGTAACTCATTCAGGGTGAACTCCATGGAAATGAATTAATTTCTACGACTTGATACCATCAGCTGAAGCCTTCACACTTCAACTATATATCACGAGATTGAGCCGTAATGGCTTTCTGCAGCGAAGCTCCACACTCTGAGTGCCTGTCGCTAAACAGACAAGTAAAGCCATTATTTTGAAAAATGCCACTGCGTCACATAAATGTAGTCTTCCAGTGGGATTGTAATCGAATGCTGCTACAGTTTACCCCATGTATTACTGCCAAAAGCCTGTGCTAAAATACCCAAAGGATGTGCTAAAATGAGGGACTGCCTGAGATACGCAGCCTGCGCTGAAATATGTACTGGACTCAAAGTTGCAATGCGATATTTCTTCTTCTTTGACTCCTCTATCGCTCCCTTAATCCTCTAGAAATGGCTTATTAGAGAGGATTGCGGGGCAGTTAGGAAGGAGGAGAGATGGAGCGAAAGGAAAAACTTCAGGAGAGGAGAAGTAGAGAGTGAGAGAGATCTTCACTGTCATTCAAAAGCGCTTTTTGTTAAGCTGATGCAGTGCTTTTCATAATGGACCTCCATGACAGAAACGATCGCCAGACAGTTTTGATGTGCAGAAGGAAATATTCACACACGCAGCTCATAATTCAAAGACAATTCAGAATCCTGTGTAGCTCCGATTCCTTTATGGTATAAAACACCCAGAGGGGATGTTTACATTTAGACTTCACACTCTGAATGATGAGATTCACGGTACAAAGGCAGGCATGTGGGCCGCTCGACAAATAAATTAGTGACAGCCGAATTGGAATTGCTGTAAGAATATTTGTAATCAGAAGATCATTTACAGAAGAGGCTCACATCTTAATTCTGGTGAAATCTGGCATCTGAAAAAAAAGGCTTTGGTGTAAAAGCTGTGAAAAAAACACACTTTCCACTGGGGATCATTATCTGTCATGCAGCTACAAATTCATGCAGCAGGGCGGCGCCACTAAAGAGCAAAGATACAGATGATATAGAGGTAGAGAGGTAAAGAGAATTTGTTGAAAGGAGAGAGTCAAGAAGAGAAAAAAGAGGGTTGCAGATGTCACAGGCCCCTGAGCCATCAAAGGCAGTCTCAAGGGTCATACGCACACACACACACACACTCAAATCTTACTGCAGGCAAAAACAGTTCTTCCCAGCAGGAGAACCTTTTAGGCAAGGTCACAGCAGGGCTAAAAGAAGAACATGTTAGAGGCAGTCACATGGAAATGATGCTCTCAATGCAATGCTTTCTGGGCCAGGACTTTCACAACATAGCCAAAGTGTTTGTGTGTGTGTGTGTGTGTGTGTGCACATTTGATAATTTTCGTGCATGTGCTCCAAAGAAGGCTCCTCATGGGGCTGAAAACTGAATCAACTCGCCCCATACCATGCTTTATGAGGATGAATAGCTGCTGTGTGGTGGTAATTGCGAAGCTGACAGGCACGGTATGGAAATGCACGTGAGAAGTGGCTGCACACTGAGAATTCATTAGCAACAGCAGTCCCTAGTTTCTTTGTGAAGTGTCACAGTAAACACCACTGCTCTCTCCACAGAGGAAGCCAGAGAGGGAGAAAAATGTTTATATTAATGAACTGGTGAATAAAATGTGTTTGCAGGGATAATTTTGCATGTGTGTGTGTGTGTCTGTGTTTACATAAGACAAAACACATTTGATTGTGTATACGCATCCAATTTATCCAGGTTAGTGTGTTTATATTTTAGAATTAGTCGCCATAAAGTACATTCAGATGAATGCCAAAGGTGAGTGATTCAAAAGTATGACACTCACTTTTTCTGTGTGTGTGTGATTGTTTGTGTGTGTGTTGCTGTTTTAAGGACAGGGAGACTTTGTGGGAAGTCTCCATGGAAAGTAACATTCCCCTTCTTTCTCTCTTTCTTCACTCTTCTGCTCCCCTTCCCTGTGCCGCCCTCCTCTGCTCTCCTCATTTCCTTGAGGTACGGTAGCCAATGGCATCTTCTCTTACTGCTGTGCGCCGACCAGTCATCCCCCTTCTTCCTCTTGTGCTCGCAACTCTGCCAACCCCGCCCCTCCCCTCCATCCATCACCACAGTGCACTGACTGGCTGTTTTTTTTTTAAGGCATGCAGCACATCATGATAGTGAACTCATGGGGGTTTGAGCCCCTGCAAGATGGTGAATCCAGGACTGTGGCAGTTACTGTGTTAGCTGGAGTGTAAGAGGAGTTTCCAGTAATTTTAGTGTCTATAAAACCTAAAGTTAGCTTGCCAGTTTTAATGTTAGTTCAGCCACATTTATGTAGAACATCAATTAAAAGAGAATTGATAGGGGTTGGGAAGATGCTCCATTTGACGGCTTTAGACTACTAAATGTTAGCTTTAGCTTAACTGATTACATTAGGAGGAAGAATTGCAGCGACAAAATAGTTTTTTTATGTGCATATAGACATGAAAGTATTCAATAAACCTTTTTTTAATGATACTGTAGATGTTGTTTTTCACCTTCATAAACTGCCAATCCATTATTTGTTGTAATGCTTTGGATCATACAGTAAACAAACTGCACAAGCTAACTCATTTTAAATGCATCCAGCTTGAATGTGCCCATTTGCTTCTGCTTGGCAAACTTAAAAGCAACAACAGCAACAAAAAAACTTGTCTTCCTGGACTCAGCCCCTTGCTTCCGCCCTCTGAACACTTCGGTCTTGTGTGAAGCTAATATCTCGCTGTTCCATGTCGTGTCCAGAGCCAATAGGAAGCATGTCGTCCATGGAGGTGAACGTGGACATGCTGGAGCAGATGGATCTGATGGACATGTCGGACCATGAAGCCCTGGATGTGTTTCTGCATTCTGGGGGAGAGGACAACAGTGCTGCCTCGCCTGTCACTGGTACGTAACCATAAATACACATAAAGTGCCCCAAAACTAAACACACTTAATTCATTCAAGCTATCATAATTTTTACTACACTCATTAACTAAAGTGAAGTAACTTTCTGCAGCTAATTCATGTCGAAGAAGTCGCTGAAGCAGAAATATGTGAGTCAGAAGAATGACAAGAACAATGTTTAGGCATGATGCTCCAACACCATCTGTCCACATCTGCCTGGGAAAATTCTTGTCACAGTGAACAACCTACAGCATCTAACTGACAGCTCGTCTTCATCTATTAATAATTTGATGCAAGTAAATCTCTGCTGGTGCATTTCATATGTCTGTAGGCGAGTGAGCAGTGGCCACATCCTATGAAGTTATTCCAACAACTAGCACAGAACAGTGGCCTCCTTTTATTTGCAGCTGTCTGAGAAATTAATTTTTAATGATGATAAATAATAAAATTGTTTGGGAATTTTTTAAGAGAAAATGGTTCAGTTCCCCAATGAAGGTCTGAAGCAATCTGAGTGACTCCAATCTTGTCCTCCCAGGTCCAGATGTTGAGTCCTTCACCACAGAAATCAGCCTCCAGGTTCCCACCCAGGCCGAGCTACGCCACAAGCTTTCCTCCCTCTCATCCACCTGCACCGACTCAGCCAGCCAGGACACGGAGGCCGGGGAGGAGGAGGACGAGGACGAGGACGAGGAGACTGAGCAAGGGGGAGGTGCTGGAGGATCAGGGGGAGGGGGAAGGAGGAGAAGGCCCCCTGTGGTGGTGACCGCAGATGAAGAGGAGGTGCACCCCGATACGACGTTGGTGGACGGGGTGGAGCGAGAAAGGCAGACCAGCAAAGACTGTGAGGGCAGCAGGGCGAAGGTTTGAGGAGCAGCGGACTGGATTTAAATACAAACACTCAAACGCGGAACTGTGAAGTCAAATTCGGAAATATAAATATATTGGCATCCTTCTCAAATCCCTTTCATACTGAGGAAAAACATAAGAATGAAACTATACTGAGGTTGCACTAACTGCCACATGACCTTGCCTTAAAAGACCACTGATGTGAGTTTCTCAGTTATAATTAAATCTTGTAAAATAGGTCTGAGTTCTCTTTAGCATTATAGCATTTAATGGCCTAACATGCATATAAACATTTTGAAATTCTGCAGAAAATGCTCTGATATTCTGTCTCTGTGTGCATGTTGAGAACAAGAAGAGGCCCGTCACTGAGCGATAGAGAAGTAAGCACTAAAATCATCCATGTGTCCCTTTCTGCAGATTTTTGTTTTTTTGCTTCATCATGCTAACACTTATGCAATCACTTGTCTGACAGACTGCAGCTAAGTATTACTATACAAGCATGCATGAAACCTCTGCAGAATATAAATATGAGATGGTTGTTTTTAAGAAAAAATATTGCAGAAAGTAAAAGGTTGTCACCAGAACTGCCAGAGCTTACTGCAGGTTACTTAAGTGAAATAAGTTTTTATATCACCAAAAGTAAGATTACATAAAAAATGACATCTTGCATGGTTCTGCCATCAGGCCAATCAGCTAAAAATCAGATGATGTTGTATCAGGAGCAATAAAGTGTGTAGGGAGTAGGAAGTTTTGGAGTTTGAGTCTTGCGTGAAACCAAAAGTCTCTTAAACCAGAAACATGATCTGTTCCTTTACAAAACCAAGAAGTCTTAGCGCCTAAAATTAAGCAAACTTCAACCATAAAACAAAGTCTGCTTATACCAAAATGCAATGGAGATGAAAAGATCATAATTTTGTGAAGCTTTAAGCATTTATATTTAAAAAAGAAAAATTAAAGCTGTTAACATAAAAACATTAAAAATCTAGCAGCAACCTGTCTTTGCAGAACCCACTATCATTGGGACATTTTTTTTATATTTCCAATATAACAAACACAAACACTTAAAAGCTAATTTAACAAAAAAACACTT
>JAPZDY010000008.1:9690008-9702919 GCA_029783645.1 Ctenochaetus hawaiiensis | reverse complement strand
TTGCTCTCCTCAAAAAAAAGACAAACAATAATTAATTCCCAGTCTGACAAATAATGTCAAAGCTCAATCTATTTTACTTTTTCGATAGCTTAACATTTATACAAAGCTCAGTATAAATTATTTAGTGTTGCACTGATGCTGAAATACTAACTGCTAAAGCAGCAGTTGCTCAGAGAGCTACTATATTTGTCCAGCCAGTTTGCTGACAAAGCACCGAGTCTGAGGGCACACTGTCATGACCACTTCCCGCCACAGGAGGGCTCAGCGGACCGGCTCTCTGCAAGGGGGGGGGGGGCTGGCAAGTCTCCCTCACTTTTCTCTCTTTAATTATTTGGTCTGGTGGGAAAGAAGGGAGGCAAGAGAGTCACGATGAGAGGCGAAAAATATGAGGCAGCAGCAGCTAAGGACTCTGCTGAGGAAGGACGGGAAGAGAAAAGGAAGGAAAAAGAATAAAAGAGGGAAAATACGGAAGAGGATATTTAAATTTACTCCTGCTGACAGCGACTGGCAGAGACAATTCAGAGAGCAATGAAAAGGACGATGAGCAGAACAAGAAAGACACCGAAGCCAAAGGGAAAAAACAGAACACACACACACACACAGGCAGGCTGTACTGGAGTGGATTTCGGTCGCATGTGAGCTGGAAAGGGGAGGGAAGGGGAGGGAGATGGAGGTGGGCCTAGATGACATCATGTGTTGCTATAGCCCAGCTGAGGCCTGGCAGGAAGATTTTTAACAGGCAACATCTGCAGGAGTCGGGCCTAAGAAGAAGAAGAGAGGGAGAGAAAGAGATGGATAGAGCGAGAGGGAGAGAGAGAGGAGGAGAGAGGGAGAGAGAAGGCTAGCCAGAGGTTAGAAGAAGGCAGGAGCAAGTTTAACCCTTGCAAAGCCGAGCTGACTGACAAAAGAATGGAGACGGAGACGAGGGTTTGCATGCAGCGCTGCAACGTGCAGCACCGTCCTGTCTGTCAGACACACTCATGTCAGGGGGACCACAGGAGCTGTGATTGGTCTGCTTCGTCTATTTTTACGTTTTCTCCAACGAGCTGATCCAGATTGTTTGTAATGAAGACAAGTTGAGGAGAAGCTCAGTTACGTTTCTGTCTCATGATCTAGCAAAATATATTTCTAATTCACTCCTCCTGCTCACTGTAACACTCTCTAACACCAGGGGGAATTAAATGATATAAACATAAATTTGGGCACATATACGAATGCACGACGCAGCTCGATAGCCTGCGACACACATCCATCAAGTGTTACGGTGGCGTGATGACAATCAACGCGTTAAATCCTATGCTGAACTATAAATCAATTCCTACGGCGGAGTCATTTACGGCGCGGCTGCCGGAACACCTTGACGGCGAGGCATAAATCCGGCTTAAGCCTCCTTTCCCCTCTGCTGTCTTATTAGGGCGTGATGCGATGCGGCCCTGGGCAGGTTGACTTTTAAGAAGCCAGAGAAAGGTCACGAGAGCCTGGCACTAATAACACACACAACGCAAAAACCTCTTTAATATAGTAAGAAAGAGATCCACATACAGCAGCTGCACCTTCACTGATTAAAAGGTTTTAAAAAAACGACAAAAAGGAACACATTTAATTCTCGTGTGTTAGTTTTTGTTATCTTTTACATGTTGTATGATCAGTGAGGTTAACGGAGGATGACTGAGGACAAACAGCCAAACAAGAAAGTGCCGAGTCCTTCCTAAATGATGCCGAGTCGGCTGAATGGCCCGTCCCTGCACACCCCACCTGCGCTTGCTGCTTCTGTGTGCAGCTGCTTTGCTGACATCCCCGCTTTCTGTTATTTAATTAAAACCGATAGAATCATATTGTTTTATAAAAAGGTCCGGTTATGGCGCACGTATGTTGTTGATACAAGCGGCTATTAAATTTAGGAGAAGTGAATCACGGTGAATTGAATTATGATAATGCCTTTACCCTCCGGTTTTACACACACAACCCCTTGTTCGTTTTACGGCTACATAATCACTTAACCTTTCGTATGGCTTAGCCTGTATTTTCACAGTTGGCCGTGTGTATAAATGTGCGTGCGTCTTGAACACACAGGGTTAACACACGTACTGTTCATGCTAATTGAAGGGAGGGCGAGGAAAGGAGGAGGAGAAGGAGGAAAAAAAAAAAAGGACTAATCCTTCCGAATGATTGGAGCCATGTTGTCTAGGGCTAGATCCGTCTGTTTGACACTGGAGCTGAGAGACAGAGAGTGAGAGAGAGAGAGAGAGAGAGAGAGAGAGAGAGAGAGAGAGAGAATGGAGCATGAAGAGAAAATGAGTTAAAGAGATACAGAGAGCTGATGATATAACGGTAAAAGGTGGAATAAGGGTGCAGGAGGAAAACAGTATGAGGAGTGAAAAGAGTCATGCAGAGGTGCCAACAGTGAAATGAGAGAGATGGAGGAAGTGGGGAAGAACTGCAAAACAAAAACCAGCGAGCGAGGCTGAAGTTCATCTTGGCAGGCAGTCACTCTCTTTGAGACTTCTTATTGGTTTTACTGGACGATTCCAGCCCCCTTTTAAAAACCTGGAGCATATGCCCGAGTCTGCAGCGGCACATTACAACCACAACAACATTGGATAGAGGTTTGCATCCAACAGAAGGACACAGAAAGGAAGAGAAAGAGGAAACAAAGCAGACAACTGCTTCTGACGAGCTGATGTGATCGTAAAAGTGCCAGTTTTCTGACTGAAGCCATCTACTCTTCCTCCTCCTCCTCTTCTTCTTCTTCTACTACTTAGTAGGGTTCCTTAAAACCTGCTTAGCGCCACAGAAAGGGAGGCAGCCTTTCACAGCCCCTAGCCAGCACTACTAAATATAGCTACAGTCACGGCAGGCCAAAACACAACCATTACTCTCCCAGACACAATGGATGGAGGAGAGGAGAGGCAGGGATATGAGAAGATAGGAGGTTCAAAATGACAGGAAAGTAAAAAGAAGAGCATGAAAGGGGGCGAGGCAAACCAGCAATAAAGAAGAAAGTATAGGAGGGAGACCAGAACGGCACAGAAGGAGTTAGGAGGAATCGTTGAGAGGAAACTAAAAAACAGGAAATGGCAGATGGGTAAATGAAAAGAAGAGTCAAGAGTGTTTCAAGGGAGCACAACAGCCCAACAAGCCTGCCGCGCCTGCAGTCTGTCGATACAGAATATTACCTTTAAAACATGGCTAATGCAACATTCACCTGCCGCAGAAACTTCCGTTTCCCTGCATGCAACAGCTTCCCCCTTTGCTCTCTGGGAGAAGTTTAGCACATTCAAGCTTTATCATCTTGCTGCTTCTGCTCGTACGCTACCTGTTTGCGTAGCTCCTCGGCAGCTCTCCTCGGTGGCAGCCCGTTGGCCGAGCCTCGACTGCTGGCCAGGGCCTGCTGCTCCCTCGCGTGCTCCCGTGCCTCCGCCCTCTCGCTTCGTTCCCTCAGGAGGGGTGGAGGTGGAGGCGGAGGAGGTGGCAGTGGCGGTGCGGGCACGTCCCTGCCGTGAGTTCCTGCCTTGGGCCTCGGGCTCTCCCTGGTTCCTGCTTTACCGTGGCTGTTGAACACTGGAGGGGAGAAACAGAGAAATCAGGGGTGTTGCTTTTGTTAATTCTAATAGAGCTAAATTATGTTGCATTATGTTACATATTTCTTGACCAGTTAAAATTTATAAAGCAAAGTAGTTTTAGCTCATCTGTTCGCAGTGTATGAAATAGACATGTCTTTATTAACTGTCATGAAGATGATAAAGAGACATTTAAGTTCCTTTAAGTTTCAGGGCTCCGCTAGTTTGCAGCAGCATGACAAACTCTGCAGTGAAGCTTCACTGTTGAAATTCAGGAATACATGTGGCACAAACACACTTTTTATATAGAAGTTTTTACAAGCTCTAAAAACCTAGCATAAACTGCATATGCGCACAACAAGTCAAAAGTAAATTAATAAAATAACAAATCAAACCAGTGTAAAGAAAACACGACACTGTGGAAAGTTCCCATAAGCTACCGAGGTAAAAGTACCCTTAATAGAACTGTGCTATATATGAAGCTTTTTCAGGCTACCGTTAACCCGTGCCAATGCCAATTTGTGGACAAACCTTGAGTCTCAATACCCCCCCCTCCCTGGTGCAGAATGGCTTGTAAACCCCTGGCACCAAACCACAACGACCAAGTGGAAAAACACACACAAACATTGGAGTGACAGACGTTTGGCTGACTTATAGGCCCCAATCAGTGAAATATGCATGATTTAAGGCGTGCATGAAAACGCCTTTTATGCTACATGTCAATGAACCTGTTCAAAATGGACGCCGACTACATCAATCCCGAGGGGGGGGACGATGCTAAACGAGTCG
This sequence comes from Ctenochaetus hawaiiensis, assembly GCA_029783645.1. NCBI lineage: Eukaryota > Metazoa > Chordata > Actinopteri > Acanthuriformes > Acanthuridae > Ctenochaetus > Ctenochaetus hawaiiensis. The sequence goes on along the minus strand of JAPZDY010000008.1, from coordinate 9,698,570 downwards.
AACAGGAGCGGGGGGCAATTAACATACACATTCAATAGCTCCCTCTTCAGCCTTTATGAGGCTCAATTTAAAGTTTCTTGGCGTCTTAATATCAACAGGCAACAGGCTGCATGGAAAGAATAACCACAGACCACAGCGCACACAGAGCATTTACAGTACACACACCTAGCGCGCTAAATATACCCTGTTGTTAGATGATATGTATGCAGGATTTTGAGCATCAATGCATGTTTCTGTATGCAAAAGTGTCTCCGTGTGTGTCAAGCATCGGCGGGTCTTCCAGGCTCCTGCTTTAATGAAAAATGAGAGAAATCCTGACGTTCTGAGAAGTGAGCTAAGCAAGAACCTGAGCCCAATAAAAGCTGTTTAATTTAGTTATGTCAACATGGCACACGGCCGAGCGGAGGAAGGGGAGAAGCGGAGGGACGGAGAGCTGATGAATGGCTTACGATGTAAGACCCTTTCCTGTCTCTCTTTACCTCCCAGAATAAAAATGTGTCTCTCTCTTCTGCCAGTTCTATTTCTCCTTTTTTTTCCTCAACTGCCCCCTCATCCACATCTCCTCCCTGTGAGCCCATATAAGCCTCCTCCTGCTGGAGAGCATCCCAAACTGCATATTAAACTGTCACGTTTGACACCAATCTTAATGCCACAAAATGCACTAAGGTATGTGTGTGTTTGAGTGTGTGTGTGTATGAATGCTGGACAGCCAACGCAACATAAACACTGCCTCACCACCGGAGCAAAGACCCAGTCTTGACTGTGTTTGCACACCTACGTATTTAAATGTCCGTTTCAGTGTCCTTAACCTCCTCATCTCTATTGTCCCCTACAAAGTACATCTGCCTATTTCCCTCTTATCTATTTATTTTGCATATCACAGAGAAGGCGCCAAGCTGCTTTGCAAACACTGTTGTGTATATGAGATAAGAAAGAAGACTAAGCTGTCCTCGTGCACACAACAAGCCTGGATTTGTTCAAACAGGTTTCACTGTCCTACTGTTCGTGCTCCTTATGCAGAATGCGCGTATGTACGGTTCACGCTTCAAGCTGCAGCTACAGATGATCTGGAAACAGTGAGAGAAAACTATATATGTCTGTTTATGTGTGTGTGTGTGTGTGTGTGTGTGTGTGTGTGTGTGTGTGCTGGGGCGGTAAACACTGTCTGAACTATACAAAGGAGGTGCACAGTTCTCCAAGAGTTCAACACAAGCAAATCTATGGACCTCTCTCTCTCTCGCTCTCTCTATATCACTCCCTCGTTCTCTCTTAATCCCACCAGTCTCTCTCTATCATGTCTCTCTCCTCCTCCACATTCCACTGGAGAGGATGACACAGGAAAGAGCTGAGCAAGGCGTTCACCTTTTGAACCTTTCTGGCGGCGATTCTACAGAGTACAGGGAGAGGAGGGGAGGGCGAACAGGAGGAACTATGAAATCCAGCGCCTGTTTCACGGGGAAACGCCTGGCCGGAAGGATTGTGCGTCCTCGAAGTCTGCCAGGGAGGGAGGGAGGGCCTGCGAGTTTAAACTGTTCTCTATCGCTCTGTTCAACACTAGAGGTCCAAAACAAAAACAAAAAACAAAAAAAAAGGATAATTCACCAATCTCCATTTCATCAGTTTTTATCCACGGTCGAGCCCTGAAAGTCTTGAGATTATTTGTTTCCAGGAGTTTCTAAATTCTAAAGCGTGATTTTTCTGTTTAACAGGAAACAGACTCGTTTTGATCAGATTTTTTTTGCGGCGCGGTGATCAGCGTCGGGATTGTGAGCGAGTCTGTTCTCATGGGCTCCATTGCATGCATGCAGTTTCCTAAATGCTGCGCACAAGTGTGTGTATGTGCATTCATCCACATGTCTATGAGCCCCAAGGGGTGTACACATGCTGTCACTGTGTTGTGTGTGTGTGTGTGTGTGTGTCGAGGGCCCCGGCCAGCTGTTGCAGTGGGTGCATAAACACCTCGTTAGGGCTTAGTAAGCTAAGTGTTAATTGGGGTGGAAAGAGTCGATGTTCTGCCCTGCTGTCCCATGTGATTCAGCCCGTCTCTGCAGCAAAAAACGAGGGCGCAAAAACTTAGGAAATTGCTCACGTTCACACGCAGACACACACACACGCTGCAATATTACTCTGTCTTCCGTCCTGTGACTCATTCTGTGCTCCTGTTTGGCCCAAGCTTCCCTTTTTTGTGCCGTTGCCATTCTCCATATTTCACTCCCTCCCGAACTCCCCTCTAAGATGGATCTTTCCATTTCTCCCCGGTTGTTTTGCAGTGCATTATCCTTCACTTACCCTTCTTTCTTTCCCTTTACCTCCCTCTTCTTCTACTCTCTCTCCCTCTGAGTGCCAAATCTTTTCCTCCTCTTCACTTCATCTTCTGTGCACAACACTCCTGAACCTCTCCTTTCTTTCCCATCCTCTTCTCCTCAGACAGTAAACACAATCAGAACCTCTGAGGCTGAGCACACCTGGTGTTTACATGCTTCCTGGATGGGCCAATGACAAGTGGACAGCTCTGCATACAGGTGTCAATCAACAAATGTGCCCTCAAACGCATCGACAAATTGAAGGACTAAACACATGAAACACACCGTCTGATGTTTTTCAGTGCACTGAATCCACTAATATCGCTAGAATTCCTCTAAAATTGCACAATATTTGATTGAAGAGAAACTTCATTAACTTAATGCTGTTGGGCTTCTTGTAAATTTGGTAAAAGTTTTGCATCAAGTTCTTTCTTTCTTAGCTGAAAGAACGTATCGGTTGGTTCAAGCGTGATGGTTACTGTTAAAAACGACATTTGGCCTTTGCAGAGGGAAAGATGTGGGTGTTTTATGCATTTAAAGCAGAGAAGTGAGATCCAGTCACAAGTGTTCAGTCTGGATTCATGTGGGGAAACACTGCAAAGCCAAGTGTGAACGCGCCTACTTAGAGCCTGCGATCGGATCACCCAGGATGGATGTTAATACCAGGTGTATCCGACCTCCATGTCGCCCATTAGACCAATTAAAGACATTCTGTCTCTCCCACAAAACTGCTCCACCTCATAAATGACTGCATTTCCCATCAAGCTCTTGGAAAATATAGGAGGGCAGTTAACCTTATACTCTACATGGGAGTAAAACTGAGATACAAAAGAAGTGTGTTAGTAACATTAGCATTATTTCCGAGCCCCCGTCCCGTTCTTACCGTGCCCGTTGAGCGGCTGCCTGGCGGGGAGTTTGCCCTTGCGGGGTGTCGAGTGGCAGGAGGAGGAGGCCGATGCTTGGCTGCTGCTTCCCCCGCTGTGAGACTGGACCCCACCTCCGTTCCTCACCTCCTCCTCTTCCTCGTCGTCCTCCTCCTCCAGGTCCTCCTCCTCCTGGGAGCTTCCGAAGTAGGCCATGTTGCTGGGCAGGGCCGATGAACCTGAGTGCAGAGAGGTGGAGGAAAGCAGGAGAGAGAGGGACACAAAGAGGGGGAGGGAGATAAATAATAAAGAGGTTGGGGGGGGGTGGAGGCAGGAGGGAGGGAGAGGAAGAGAAGAACAGAAAAAAATTACATTAAAAAAGAGGGGAAAAACACAAAAATAACGTCCCATAAATTATCCTATTTGATATCGTCCAGCTGTTACCATGTATGGAAAATGTCTTTTTTTATTATTCTAATCTAACATTACAGATGAATCAACATCAATATGTAAGTGGTGAAATATTAATGTAAAAATAGGAGTTGCTCAGGCGCTTGTGAATGATGGTGATTGTGCTGCTGCTTTTTCATCTGTTATTATCTCAGCTGGTGGCCTATTGACGCTTTGTAAACTGCTCGGCACAAAACGGCTTCATTGTTACATTCACACACACACACACACACACAAAAAAAAGGCACAAATATAATCAAGGACATTCACAGCACAATGTTGAAATGATGCGCAAGGTGATGGCGGTTTTATTTTTACGGCTTTTATTCTGTGTGAATCAGGCTAAACCTGTTTTGTCTAATAGATCACTTCTAAAATCTACATCTATGGATTTGCCATTAATCTCCTGACGATGACCTTTGTTTGTGCCGTTTGTCCTGTAGATGTTTCTGCTTCTTGTTGCAATGTTTTGCAAATGTCACCACAAGACATTTGTAAAGGAGGGGGATGTGGTGGGGGTTTAGAGCAATATCACTGGCTGTATGCAAGGAGCAATGAAAAACTCAAGAGACTAATGCAGGTACAAGATCACCGTTTCATTTAAAGTTTTTGATTTCCTGAACAAAAGCAGAAGCAGCACCATGTGGAGTCTGCAAGGATCTCCATCAAGAGGCCTGCGATGACACGAACTTCATGTCAGCGATCATCACCGGTGCTGAGGGTTGTGTTTACAGCTTTAAAACAGAAACCAAACAGCAGTCTTCGCATGGCAGGAGCCTGTAGTCTCCGATACTAAACAAGGCGTAAAATCAGGAGCCAAACCGAGAACAATGCTGATGGTGATCAAATGATATACCTAGAAATACTCACAGAAGTCATAGCTTGAACCTGCAACACACAAACTTATGGGCAGCAATCTGATCTCCTCAATAGGAACAGTTATTGATCACACCTCCTTTATTTTAGCGCAGCCTGGATTTGCTTGAGGATCATGAAACCGTTTCACCTCTCATCCAAAAGAAACCTCTTCTTCCACAAGCCGCCTTTCCATTGAGAGTTGAAACAACTTTAAAGAGCCTAGAAAAAGCCCAGTTGCCAGGTTAGCACTTGTAAATATGCTGCAGAAGGAAAGAGAGGGTGATGACTTGCAACATGTTCTGATAGCTAGAACTCAAGCCAGAGCGCCGGGAGTTTGTAACAGGCCGTGTTTCCTCAGAGACACTCGATGCTGACAGCTTTATTGAGACTTATATACCGTCCATGTGCTCAAATATCTAACTCTGTAAAAGAGTTACTTCAGAAACCAAAAGATTCACTGCTGAGCTAAACCCAAATCTGTCGCTTTCACTCTTCCAAACAGGATTACTGTCAATCTCTCCTGGTGTCGGAGAAGAAAACCGACAATCTCTCCCTTTCCTCTTTCTGTCACATTCAATCACTTTCATTGTCATCTCTGAGAAATCTCGCTCAATACGTGCTGGAAGGATGTAACTGGTGTTTGGCAGTGGATAGCCTATAATGTTACCTCAGTTAGCTGAACTCAGACACGCACTCGCTCTCATAAAAAGGTCATAAAGCCCAAAGCTATGTTATTAAATCTCATAATGTTGCACTCGTAAATCAGCAAGCAAACAGCTGGTTCACTCACAGATGCAGGAGTAAAAAAACTGAGGCAGACTTCGGGGGTGTTGCAGCAGTGACTGGCACTGCGAGCTGGACACAAACAGAAAAAAATGCAACTTTCTTCTGCAGCCTCTCTCTCTCTCTCTCTCTCTCTACAGGTAGCCTTCTAAACAAAGGCCTGCTCCCCCTATGAGGGCCCCATTTATAACCTCAGGAGGACAATGAGCGAGCAAGCTTGGGTCAAACCAAACACAGTCTCTATGCACACATCTGTGTCTTTTCTCTTTTATTTATGAGGACTGATGCTGACATTTTTTATGGTGCGAAACATGGACCTGTTTGCTAAGCTTTGGCTAACGGTTATTGTGGGTTTATGAATGATTCAACTGATTTTCTCCCTCATCTCCTACACTGGATTCACACACAAGAAATACTTTTGATTTCTGCATGCATGAACTTTACTCATCTACACAGAGAAAGGGCAGCGGGCAGCACAAGTGATTATTTATGGTTAGCCATGCACTCAGAGATAAATGAGGGTGATGCTCTCTCAATAACAGAAGCCTGTGTAGGAGTATATCCAGGCACAGTCTGCAAATTTAATAAAATAATTTTCCATTTGCACAATTATCCCTTTTTTTTTTAATTTCGCAACTGTGTGTTTGTGATTGTTAATTTTTTTAGTTAACCGGAACGTGTGGTTACACAACATCCTTTAATAAAATCTGCCTGTTTATGAGCAGGATTTGTGAGTCCTTTAAAGAAAAAAAAAATTGTGATTGCATAGTATGAGCAACTACTGTGGCTTTTATTACCCATTTAGTGCTCAAAGGGCATTAATGGGAAGCAATGCATGATTATAAGTCAATTAAAATAAAGTTAAGCCTCTGAAAAATAGGCTGAATTTAACAAGCCTGCATTAAGCTATACAGAGTACTTTAAATGACAGAGAGTGAATTAGGAATTAGCCAAGCCAATTATTCAATTAGAAGTCTTGTTTTGGATGGTGTGGACTATTTCTCTTAGATTTTACACATTCAATACATTGTTAAGAGGCTTAATATTAACATTGAGATAAAACACAAGTGTGAAGGCACCAAAGTTTTAATTTATATAATAGAATTAAACAAGGGATTTATCTTATAAATGTAAGAAAAAGCATTAAGCATAAGGACTTTATGAGGACTCCTTGTTAGACTGTAGGTTTTAGAATGGAGAGTATGTGAAATCATTAGCTCATGTGTTAATAATGCATTGCAACCCTGCACTGAAGCTGCTATGGACTGAATAACTGCTTAGTAACCAGCCTTTTGTGATCAATATGTGTGCAATATAACAAACACAAACACATTCACACTTTAAGTGAACAAAGCAGCACTAAACGTCCGTGTGGAATTGTGTGTGCGTGAGGATACACTCCATGCTCTAGTTACACTCTGGCTAAGCCTGAGCTTTGCTAATGACAAAAGACAGGACATAGTGCGAGGCTTAGCTGGTGCTAACTGGTACCATGCAGACCGGTGCGCTGCTGCACACTGAAGCATCCCCCTTAAACAGGCTACATTGCAGAATGAGCTAAAAAAAAAAAAGAACAGAAAGTAAGAGTACTTAAGGAAACACTGGAGCGTTAAAGCTAGAAAAACCCCTGCTGTTTCTCTGCTGTTGTAAATCAACTTCTGCACTGATGTAAATGTGATGGATGACTTTCTGATTTTGCGATGAGAGCATAAAATAATAAGCATATTGAAATCATTATTCCACGCAAAGCCTTTGAACGTAGATACATTGCATTTTAAAGCGCACTAACAACTATTATTGCTATTTTTGGCCAGCTGGGGGACCTGTGGTTACCGCATGTCACTTTAAATTTATTTTTAAAAGCTTAGTTTAAATTTCATACTCCTATCAAAGCTTTTCCCCCAACACTAAAAAATAAGAGCCTAGTAATAAAACATCTTGTTGTTCCTTGGATCACATTTTTCACACGGCAGCTCTGCCAGTTTCTAATTATCTCCTCAGAGAGCTGGAGAGAGAAAAAAAAAACTGTAGTGGCAGCAGATTCCCTGAGCAGATAATACTGGAGTTTTACCTGCTCTATTTAACTTCCACACGGCAAAAAGTAGCCGTTCAATAACAGTGAATTACGGCTTTACCATAATCCATAGTGAACCACATGGTAAGGGATAGATTCTCCAACCACGTCTGGTTAAGGAAGCCCTCATAACTCAAGCCTTGTGTGTGTTTATGCTGTGGTTTCTTGGCTTACAGCATCTGAAGAAGGATGCAGACAACTATAAGTGGTTGAGCTTGTGTAGGAGTGACACTTTGTAGCAGAGTGCAGTTTTCTGGCGTTTAACCAGCGGATCAAGGCCTCGAAGGTTGGGAGGCCGCAACATAACATACAAACTGACACATACCAAAAGGCTCACACGAGCACCTTAACACACACACACACACACACACACACACACCCAGTCCTTTATCTTGGCGACAGAGCAAACGTCTTCTCTCCGACAAAACAAACACACCAAGGCGGCGCACACACACACTGGCCCACTCAGCTTCTAATGACTTGCTTCATTAGCTAAATGGTTGTAATTTACCGGCCTGAACAGGGGTCAAAGGGCCAAAGGCAGACAGACCACAGGGGCCTCCGGGTGCAGAGATGGAGGGAGGGGGTGTGCGTTGGTTTGGGGGTGAAGAGAGGCAGAGATGAACCAGCAAAAATGTTCAAAATGCACTTTTGAAAGTCTGTGTTTGTGTGTGTGTGTGTGGATGCACCTGTACAATACTTCTGAAAACCAGCTAAGCAGGGTACGATTCAGGATGTGGGAATAAATCCATTAAATACAAGACTCTCAGAGGTAATATGAGACAGTTTTTGATATGAAATTGACAAGAGGAAGACAGATGAATTGACTGTGAAGGCGGAAAATAGGAGATGGAGAGAATTTTTTTTCTTTCTGTTTTAGCTGCAGAAAGAAGCAGGGTGGCAGAAAACAGGGACTGGAGATCAGACAGAAACAGATGTCACAACAGCATAACTGTATCCTCCAATATATCAAGATCCCGAAATAAGACTGTCAAGGATTTTGGAGAGAAGGAAGAGAAAACAAAGAAACAAAAAAAAACCAGACCAGATTAGCCTGCCAAACAGATCATGTGGTCCGAAACTGACCACTGGCATCTCGACCACAGGAGCTGCTGCAATATCAGAGACCCTGAAATCTATCAGCTCCTCGAAATACACACACACACACACACACACACACACACACACACACATGCACATACATGGTGAAAACACACAACTCCATCCTTCT
>JAPZDY010000008.1:9667043-9679122 GCA_029783645.1 Ctenochaetus hawaiiensis | reverse complement strand
CCTGTCTGCCTGCCTGTCTGCCTGCCTGCCTGTCTGCCTGTCTGTCTGCCAGCATAAATGATGGTACACTATGTTCCCATGCGCATAAACTATAGAATAGTCATTGGTGCACTGCCATAGTAGGTAAGTGAGTCTTACGTAAGTTGAAATTAGGCTGATTGGCCTGATTGAAGGAGAATGAGAGGAGAGCTGGAGAGACGCAGGGGAGGCAAAAAGTGGAAACAGAGATCCAGTGGTGGGGAGAAAAAAAAAAAAGGCACAGAGATTACAGCAGGATGTCCCCATTCATCCCTTTCTAATCCACCTTTCATCCATCCCTTCCTCCCTCCATCCCTTCCTGCAGCCTCCGCCCCCCCCGACAGTCATCTACCCCTTCAAAGGGCCGCTGTAATGTCTAATATTACACGTGCCACCGTAGCTGCCGGAGCATTGATTATCTCTGAGAGAGAAAGAGAGAGAGACGGAGTGAGAAAATTTTGACGACCCTGTCAGCCAGCAATCCTGGGAAAAAGAGACCAAAAGGAGGAAGAAGAAAGGGGATAAAAGGGCCATTAGTGATTTCCCTTTAACACATGAAATGGAAAATGGGAGGAGGTGACGATGAAGAGACAGAGAGAAAAGATGAGCTGCAGCTGCTTTACTTACATCTTATTTTAATCTACATTCTTTTCTTCTTATTAATTTCCTTTTTGCACACTACAAATTTTTGGACCCTATCTAGAAGTTATTAATCTTCAGCATCTCATCCCACCATCTTGCACTTTATTAATAACTGAACTTTGAGTCAATAACTCATAATTTATTTATCAGTCTTTCTGCTTATTCATCTTGGTTTCATGACGGCTGAGTTCATTTATTTGTTCTAATTGTTTTTTTTTTTTAAACATCTGGAATCTATGAAGACTTCATCTGCCTACCAACCAAGTCACAGCGGCAACCCAGACAGCTGACTTACATCCCACACACGCACACACACACGCGTGACCCTGTCAGTCACACACTTCCAGCACTCCTCTTCAGTCTCCATCTTATCAACACCTTTCCAGCGAGAGCCGTTACCATGGGAACTGATGCGACGGCAAGACTTTATCAACGTGGTCATCCTCCGACCGATGCTTTCCAGGCCGTCGGCGAGCGATCCACACACCGCTGAAGTGTCACTGAGCAACGCCTTCACCACCAGCTCCGGGGACGCTGATCAGACCCTCATCATCTCCGAGCATCTCCCCCAGTGGAGCAAAGCCAGCTCAGGCTGAATTTCTCCTCCACACCCAGTCAATAACTCAATAACCCTCAGTACGAGGGGGGGAGTATCTCAAATAGAAACCTTCAACCCCAGCCGGCTCCTCACAGGCTGTGAGTTCACTGTCAGCAAAAGCACATCAGCAGGGTGCAGAGTGCAAGACAGATGACTAAGCACATACGAGTGTCTGTGTGTTTAGAGCTGATTTATTGTACCACATGTCAGCTAATTTCTAGATGAAGTACTAATAATAGATGCAAAGGAAAAGTCCTCTGAATGCCAATTAAGCAGGACTGATTGTTATGAAAAAAAAACAGCCTCCCATGCAGGTTTTAATTTATTGGATAAGCTGTTGGCTGAGCAAATCAGCAGCTTTCAATTCTTTATGTGTGTCAAACATTGATGAATTGAGCCCTGTGAGTACAAGCAGTGACTTCTAATTTAAATTGGAAAAGGGTACAAAGTGATGCAAACATTGTTGAGAGTTTGACTTGACAGCATGCTATAGATGACTTGTTTTTAATTGTTTAAGCTTAACACAAATCAACAACAAGTTTTTTAATATTTCCTCCAATAAAGCATCAAAACTAATGAACTGGTGGATAGAAAAACACACTGAATGGTTGAACACCTTAATGTGAGACAGCATTTAATGACAAGTGTGTGTTTGTCCTGCACACTGCATGTCTTGCAGACGTCGTCCGAGTCCTCCACAGGCTCGGCTGTTCATTGTAGTTTGGTTTCAGACCTTTGTTGTGTCACTGTAACCTGATATTTCGATAAGGCTGGCGAGTGGAACAGGAGCGGGACACAAACGTTCGAGCCTCTGACTTTCAAAGCGCTCTTAAAGCCGTGAGGTTCTTTGTATACAAGCAGATGTCAGTGATGCTCAAAAAAAATGCCGTATTAATTGGAAAACAACTGTTTATCTTAATTGCATCCATGCCAAAACTCCACACGTACCACAAGAGAGAGAGGATGAGAATAAAAAAACACTGCAAGCAAAGGGAAATAAGAAACTGTGAAGTGCACAGAGCCAGAAAAAAGTGACTAAAACAGCTAATTATTCTGTGTTTCACTTGCATACTTTGTTTGACTGAAAGAAACTGCAAAAAGATGCAACAAAAAAACAACGCACAGACGTTTGAATAATTGTGTATTAAGTTAATTTGATGTTTTAAGCAATTAAAACTGTTCTAGGAGTCCAGTAACTATACCCATAAAGTATAAGTAATCCTCAAAATATCTCATACATTTAAAATCTGGCTTCTGCAGTTATACGGTACATCAGAATACAGCCAAGTCTTGAGCTTGGCCGCGCTGTAGTCCTAAAGGTTTGATCGATTCTGGCGTGAGGCTGGGCTCAAGTCAGACTTTGTGTTCCCCTGAATGGTTAAGGTTATTGTGTGAGGAGAGGAGCGCTGATCCAGAGTCTGTACCTTAGGGGCTGTATTAATTGGCTCCAGATGGCCCACATGGTCCTGATAAAAGACTACCTCACTGCAGCTGGCTCTGCGAGGGTGTGTGAGTGTGTGCGTGTGTGTGTGTTTGAGTCCATTTTGTTCTACTTAGAGCAACATCAATGTGCATGTTTATGTACATAAGAGTACGAGTGTTTATATGCAGGGATTAAACATCACAAAATGTGTATGTGTTTAATCAATGTCTCTGCCTACTCATCTATCTACTGTATATTTATTTCTCGGTGTGTTTCCTGGCAGCGAGTTCACTTCAAATCTGTCAGCAGATAAATGAGTGAAAATAAATTGTGTGTATGCACAGTGATCGCACTGCAGTTGACACCATGTGTATGTGTGAATTTGAGCATTAAAGAACGAGTATGAAAGAAAGAAAAAAAAACTCCGCCGCTACTATGTTTTCACACAAATACTCAACTTGTCCTCTACTGCATTTAACAGACAACCCGACCTTTAATTCACAGTGCAGCTGCTAATTTAAAGTCATTAAATCCAAATGTGTCAAACAAAGAAAATGAATATAAAAAGCATTTGCAGATGTTACTTATTCACCTGTAAGGGGCAACTACTGGGGTTGAAAGTGCATAATGATATATTTAGACCAGCTTCCCATCATAAACCTGTAAAATGAACTATGTGTGGTCAGTGTAAACAGTCGTAACTGAACACTTAACCTTACTCAGTGTGTTTATTGCTTTTCTGTCTCTGTGCATTTAAAAAAAAAAAGGACGGACGGCACGGCGGTGAACCGACCCACTGACCCCCCGTGACCTTCACATATGCAAACAACCCCTGTATAGACCCCCAGTCACATATACACAGAGCATGTGAACGCCAAACACAAATAAACCACATCATCAGTCAAATGAGTCAGGGCCGCCGGGAGGACGAACGTGCGCACAGTAGTCTGCTGGAACAGGCCTTAATAATCAAGATAGTAATGTATATACTTAAGTATTTCTGTGTGTTTTGTCAGCATGTGGTTTCAGCGCTCAACTGCTCGGCGCTGACATCAAGATAAATGCGAGTGTGTTCTTCAGAGGTGTGATAATGTGTCTGTGGGTGTCTGTCCCAGTTCAGCCGGGACAGCTATATGCTTCCAACAGTCACAAAAAGGCTGAAATTCAATTGAGATGAAAGATATAATGGGGCCTGTGTGCATATTTAAATATAACCTTGGCTTTACACCAGCAACCCCCCTCTCCTTATCCCTTTTTTTTTCCTTTAAGAAACAATGAGAGGGGAGATGGCCTGATAGGCAGATGTGGAGAGAAAAGACATCTTGACAACAGATCAGCTTAGCTGTATCTCTGTGAATATATAAATGCTATATTAGGTCAGATGGAAGTCAGCTATTGTCCCCTTTTGTCACCTTAAAAGTAGGAAGGAATGTATGAAAGTAGCATTTAATTGTTTAAAACACCAACAGACCTTTCTACAGATGATGAAGCCAGAGGTTTTGAATTTGTGGTCAATTACATGGCAGAGAGAGAGAGAAAAAAAAGGATTAAACAGCACTTCCTGCTCTGCTTCCTTTTCACTCATGGCCACAAAGAAAAGATAAAACACCGCAATTAAATGTAGGCTTTGTTAGCAGTCAAGGTCCAATGCTCAAGGCTATTTGCCACGCCCCCCACCCCTCCACCCCAAAACCCCCATCCCTTCTCAACACAGGCTGAACTCAAACCCTCTGACCTCTGACCTTGCAGTCCTCCTTAAATCACCCCTGGGAGAGGCTGACCACAGCCAGGTTAGGTCAATAAACATCAGAGACGGTTCTGTATGAGCTCAGCAATCAGTCTAATTAGGCCGAGTCCCGTATATGGACCTTCAGAGACCTTGAACGGACTTGAGGCCTTGGGGCGAGAGACACAGGAGGCCGGAGCTCAAATTAAAGATGGGGGGGACAAGTGGAGAGCAGTGGGGTGCAAATAAAACAAAAATAGGCACATGAAGTGAATAATAAACATTCATTTTCTCACACTGAAACAAAGCTGTTTCTGTTTTTGTCACAAGTTCCAGTTTAAAGCGTCTTGGTGTCCTGTGGTGCATCGATTAAAGAGAAAGACTTGAAAGGAATTAAAGCAAGGTATCTAAACACCACACACACATACACACACACACACACAGATCACTTCAAATTGATCCATCTCTCATCGCTGCATTTCCAATTTACAGAGGACTCCCAGGTAAAGACGACAAGACTGACCCTTCCAACGGGTCACTGCACTCTGCACAGTTGAGCACCTCTTATGTACTTTTGAAACATTTTTCTTTTCACGCACACACACATGCACACACAACCTCTAACAGAGCTCTGGCTCTAATAGCACAGTAAGCTATAACGTTGCCCGCCTTTGGCTTATTCAGCTCCGTTTAAAAGGAAAACTTTCTGGCAAACGCAGGCAGTTAGGCTTCTAATTGAGAGGTGTCATCTCAAAATGAAATATTCTTTGGAAATCACATCGTTATTTAAACATACTGATGCAATATCCTGAGTCATCTCAGCAGCTTGGCTTACAATAGATATTTCTGCAGCTTAAAAAAAAAGAAGCAGAAACTATTAAAAGACTTTTCTGACTGGCAGCCTCGGTTATTTCAGATACAGAAATAACAGTGTACAGTAAACCCTGTGCACCATTTAGATTCTGCTGCATTACGAAAAAGCACCATGCAAACTGGTTGCAACATGGTTAATCTGTAGAACAATCGAAGCACCAGAACTTGTATTTGACGGTGATTATGGGAGCTGGTTTGCGCGCTGAGTGACATTATGCGCTGTGTTGGCTGGTTAATACTCCTTCACCCGGCGGAAGGCTTTTATAAAGCTGCAGCGACAGTGAGAGGAGAGTTTAGAGGAGATCACGGAGACTGACACGCCGGGGTGAGTCGCCGGCAGAGAGAGAGAGAGAGAGAGAGAGAGAGAGAGAGAGAGGGAGATAGAAAGACAAAGAGACAGTTTAAACTGGAGTGTAGGAACAGTCTTCCCCTGTGCTCCAAATTTCTCTGGCATTCGAGGACACAGTTTGACTGCAAAAACCAAAGATGCCGTTCTAATCGACTGGCTAACAGCTCAGCGGACAATCAGCTTTCTCATAATAAGCTTAATGTGCACCGATGTGTTTGTGAGTCTGAGTACCCGACTATGTTCGGGTACAACATTAGGTGTTAGCAGCACATATAGGTTCCCTCACGATGCTTACAGTTCAATAGACACATTATAGACCTCTATTAACACACACGTTAGCAGTGTGTGTGCGTCGGCCTGTGCGCACATGCATGTAATCCCTCATAAATGGAAATGGTGATTATGCATTACTGACAAGAGTCATTGGTTACGCCAGACAAGACAAGTGTGTGTGTGTGAGTGTGTGTGTGTGTGTGTGTGAGTGTGTGTATGTGTGTACACACTTGGCATTCATTAAGTCGAAACAAAACAAGCGGCAGCAGCTGAGTGTGTGAGTGTGTGTCTTGGCTGAGACAACAGAGAGAACAGATTCAAAAAGAGCCAAAAGTGGGGTTTGGTGAAAAGAAAGAGAGAGAGAGAGAGAGAGAGAAAGGAAAAAAAAGAGAGAAAAAGAGAGAAAAGAGGGATGGAGAAAGAAGAGGCAGAAATGAAGTGAAGTAGTCTGTTTAAAAGGGGCCACTCAACTTCTGATCCACAACAACTCTGCCTCACACTTTTGTTATGCTTCACAGCTTTTTTTTTTTTTAAACACGCAAATGTTGGGTTTGGTCTGACTGGTTGAAGCTCACACACGGCTGAACTACAGGCAAAGGTGTTGGAGCAGACAGCATGAAAACCTCTTGCAAGCATTTATCAGATGAACTAAAATATGATGCATCAATATTTTTGTGGTTTTGAAGTCTTCCAAGATTCTTGTGGTCTCAGATCACAACAGATTAGACACTTTGGATTTTTCTTTGAATTAAGAGGGCAAAAAAAAGATGACTAGATTATTCATGTTAAACACAAATTAAGAGTTTTATTTCTGTATCTACATGATACAAAGTAATCGCACTCAAAGCCACAAAAACATCCTGATTATGAAAAATAAAACACACTGCAGAAATGGTTGTACCTGTAAAAGCAGTGATACTAATTAAAAACGTCAATGACAGTTTTACTCATTTCATCTATGACTTAACAAGACGCTGACTAAATACCAAAATTATGACAGCTCACCGGAGAAAAGTTTTCTGTAACTTAAGACTTCTTGCAGGAAGCAATGCAGACACTTTTAAAATTACACACGCAAACTGATACCTGCAGTCTTCTGCAAGGCGATACAACAAACTCTACGGTTCAGGCCACTTAAAAGCCTGAGTGGTAAAGAGAGACTAATCATACGTGGGGGAGGAACAGAGGTGCAGGAATATAACTGGGTCAGTAAACCGTGGCAGCAAAGAAGAGATCGTGCTGGGTTGTGAAAGTAAGTTTTTGTTTTTGTGTGCATGTGTGTGTGTGTGTGTGTGTGTGTAAGGGCCCAGTTTTGGCAGGACGATCCTATTTGGAGAATATGGTCATGCTGGTAGGGAAAGGGCTACAATGAGCTGGCATGTTGGAGAGGATGTGCTGCCAGTCTCCTCCAGCACTCTCAGGAGCATGGGAAGGCAAACACAGAGTTGATCTCAAAGACTTCTAAAGGGATCTGCTTCCTGCCAAAAATCACTCGCACCTGTCCTTCTGTCTCTGCCTCCCTTCCTCTCCTTCTCCTTCTTCTCTCTCTCTCTCTCTTTTTCTGCTGCTCCTCCCAGTCTTTCCCCCCTTCTCCGCCTACCCCTCTATCCCTTCATCCTCTCTCTCAACAGTGCAAAACTTTTTTTTTCCCCTCTCTTCACTTAAAATTTGAACCAGCTACGCCGCCACGCCACGCTGCCACCCCTCCCTTCTGTTTCGGCCGGTGCCAGGTGTAAAAGCTCCTGGCATCATCTCAGTTGGTCCTGCTTAGGAACAGTGCGGGCCAGCCATGCCAGGGCACTAGAGTCATCCTTCACACATAAAACACACACATACACACAAACACACACACACACATACACACATAATAAGCTTTTTAAGAGGGCATGAGACATTGCCAAGTACTGGCTAGGCTTGTGTTTCATTAGCATCAGATAGAGAGCCTTTCTTCATTCAGTCCTGCTGTGTGCATGCGTGTTTGTGTGTGTCCGTGTACGCAAGTGTGTGTGTGTATGTGTGTGTGTTTTAGGTGGACTAATGAAAACCACGTAGCAGGCTGGCCTGCAACTGAACTCCACTCAACACACTCTGCACTACAGACCATCAGAGCAGGAGAGAAGAAAAGTGTGAAAGTGTCCTCGTTCGAAGTTATTTTCCTCCAGTGCTTTTCTTTCTGTCTCAGTAGGTAAAAGTATTTGCGCTTCGCTATAATATAAACCGCAGGGTCACTTGCTTTCAATTCACTACTTTCTGTTGTTGTCAGTCAGGAAGTCCCCGCTACAATTATTCTCTACTGTGTTTAATCGAGTCACATTTATCGTGTCTGACTTCAAGATCACGCAACGCAGATTCTTTTCTATTACTTGCAGAGAAAAAAGAACGTTTGCATCCTCTTCTTTTTTCCACACTTCTACCTTTTAAACTGAACTTTTTAAGCTTCTGGAAAAAACTCCTGATTTCCCATCAGCCTGCTCTTCTGTTGCGAAGCCAGGTAGATGAAAGCTCTCAATGACCGAGCTCAGATTTGGAGGTTACAGTATTGGATGACAGCGAGGAGGACGCAGGCAGGTGCTCGACGCGCAGTGAATGGAGCCTGTTATGGGCCGCTCATTACAGAGGGACATCTGCTGCTGTCCGGCCCCCCCAGACTCCGCCCCTAGCTTTACACTGACGCTTTGATGCCCTGTCAATGTGTATGTGTGTGTGTGTGTGTGTGTGTGTGTGTGTGTGTGTGTGTGTAAGAGAGAGAGAGAAACCAGAGGAAGAACAAAACAACACACACAACCACAGGCATGAACTCACACTAACACGCATACACCTGCCACATGCAGGAGTTCGAATAAAAGTGGGGGTGAGAGTTAAAATATACAAAAACAAGAAAAAAAAAGGCACTAATGTAAAGTGCATTGTGTACTATGTTATGTGCATGTGTATGTGATGTGTGTTTGTGTGGCTGCGGGAAAAAAACATCACACCAGCCATTTTAATCTGCAGTACACTCTATAGAGCGTGATTATTTGTAAATCATATTTTCCAGCTTGTGATTTAAACCTGCTCCGTGCTGAATGCATTAGAAACATCACATTTTCCAACAATCCTTTATTCCATTTCCCAACAACATTTGTCTGAGAAAGAGAGAGAGAGAGAGAGAGAGAGAGAGAGAGAGAAAGAAATAGAAAGAGAGAGAGAGAGAGCAGTGTTTTGTAACAATTTCTCTGAAAATGACTATTTTGAATCCATTTCAATAATTCATCTGTTGTTTAAAAAAAATGGTGGACAGAAATTAACAGCTCATTGTATTTTACAACAACTTCAGTCTTTAAATGATTCATTTCTAAATGCATGGCAACATTCCTTTAAGTGGCTAATTATAAATGACTGAAATGGCATTTGCGTTAAAAGATGAGGGGGCGTGCTAATTAAAAGACCTCGGTGCTCTTTACAGGGTGGCACTATTTTGCACTTCCATGGATGACTGTCATCTTCCATTACAGAGCTAATGGGCAACTTGCTCTTGTCCGGAAGAGTGAAGAGAAAGAGATGACAAAGAGAGAGCAGGAGCTAAGTTTATAAATCAAATAGATGAGCAAAGCGGCGCTGAAACATTTTGGATTGATTTTGCTGGGTTGTTGTTAGAAGCGGATACAAGAGAAGTGTGGAGAAACGGAGAGAATTTATTACAGAAAAAGAAAAAAAAAGAGGAAGATAAAACTTGTGTGTGAAACAGTGTGGAGAACTTGAAAGCAGCTGATATCACGTGACAGCCTCTTAACCCACAGAGCTCAGGAAATTCATCCAAACTAAGCTGCACTTAACAGTTGAGTTTCTCTCACACACACACACACACTCACACTCACAGTATCGGCAGCAGCAGCCTTTGATATAAAAACACACACTCACACAGACAGCGACAGGCTCACAGTTCTACGCTGCTGCGAGATTCACGGCTCTGCAGAGCTCTCTGATGACCCAACGACAAGCTAACAGGATTACACACACACACACACAGACACACACTGACAAAAATATACAAGAGAGAGTCTCACCTCTTTTTTGCAGGACCGTCCTCACAGTACTTACTGCCGTCCAGGCCCTGAGAGCGCAAGGACCCATCTTCTTTGTGACTGCCCTTTGACCCCGAGCCATTCAGCTGCCCATTGGCTAGGAGAGAAGCACCTGAGGAACAGAAGAACCAGAGGGTCACCAGCAATATTTTACACACAAAAGTGGATATTTATGGATCACAGGAACTTAAAGTGATATTTTAACAAGTGATAGATTCTATTAGATTCAATATGTGGCTTAAAATGTAGCGATCAGTGCGTACAGTAAATATCCTTTTGAGATCGATGTGCAGTAGCTGTTCTTCTATTGGTCCAAAAAAAAGCAAAAAAAAGACCACTCCAAGGAATATATATATATATATATATATATATATATATATATATATATATATATATATATAGGCTTGTGGAATTGCATAAATTGTTCATTTTACAAAATTTGCAGGCATAGAGACATTACATTAGACACAATGCTAACTACATTTTAAGCCACAGAGTGAATCTTGTGAAAATATCCCTTTAATATTGCATAAAAATATTTCGGAAACAAAGTTTTTATCTGTCAACATTAACAGCCCCCTGGTTTCTGATTTGCTGCATTAGAGAGGGCTGAAGGCCGAGGAGATGCATTTCGTTGATAAGATTAAAGCAGGGCCGCTTTATCTGACAGAAGATGGAAAACAGACCACAGACAGAGAGGAAGAAGCTGATAAATACAGAAAGGACACTAATTATTCAAGCATCTAGACTGCACAAGTACACCGAGATCCTGAGCCGAGAGCATCTGCAGTCGGTGCAAAAACACTGACGCATCGTCTATTGAGCAGCCAGTGTGACTGAAACTCGCACACACACAGTCTTTAATATCACACATTGCCACATCTACTGCAGCGTCATGGGAAGCTAAGTTTGGAGCGGGGAGAGAGCTGCTTATTCATAATTCTGTCCACATTTTCCCCTCGTGGAACGCAACCGCTGCTCTCCGCTGACGTACGTGATGCGTGCCCTTTGACAGAGGACTTAACAAAAAATAAACAAGCCCGAGGCAGCGCGAGGAGCGAACGGATAACGCCGGACTTGACATTCGCAGTGAGACCAATTGACAGAGGCCTAATTAAATATTTAGCAGGCAACTCAGACAAACAAAATAAGCCCCCAGACAGATTTTTAAATCAAAAGCAACAACAGGCACAGAGAATTCAAATTAGGTCAAACAGAAGAGTGGAAGTCAATGGTAATTAAGGGAGACAACCAAATTAAATAGATATCACAAGGCTTGATTTCCTCATGGGCAGTTCTTGGGATTCTTGGAACGAGTCACACAGAACTGTCTGATTTAACAATGGCGCTTGAATGAGCAAACTTATCGGAGAAACAACTGGGGGGAAGTTCAAAGCTTTTCAAGAGTTATTATAAAAAAAGAGAAGAAGAACACTTGAGCTGCCAAGGAGACCGACTGGTCTCCGCTCCTGCCAGCTGCCGACTGCTCTTGGCAGCTGAAACATCACTTTGCAGGGCTGAGAGCTGAAGATTTATATCAGCGAGTGAGCAATGCAGCAATCAAACACTTGACACTGACCATAATAAATCACATTTTACCTGCAATGACCCGTCGTTTACGACTATTCATGCCTGACAGGACTTTGGTACGGCTGCTTTGTTAAATTATTCACGTTCGTTTTTGCGAGAACAAAAACGATGACTCACAACATTCAAGCTTCCAGCTGTTTGTTTAAGCAAGAGCGCTGCTGTCATCAACGCTTTCATTCACCTTTCCTCTGGTATGTCACTCTCTCATTGGCTGAGGCATTCTTAGTTTATTGACTCGCTCGCACACCCGGTGAAATTCCATTTGACTGATTGCTCTGGAGGCATGTGTCACTCACCCTGAACCGCAACTCCTAATAATGGGTGTCAGAAGAAAAATACACTTAGATAATAACAACAATGGAGCACGAGTTAAGCTAAGTGTGAGGACTTGACTGATATCCTGTTTTTGTGAGGAGGCTACTGTTGAACAAGCCCGGGCTTTGTGTGATCCGAGGATGATGGGACGGTTGGGGGGGTGCGTGTGTGTGTGTGTGCGTGTGTGTGTGTGCGTGTGTGTGTAGAT
>JAPZDY010000008.1:9652952-9665431 GCA_029783645.1 Ctenochaetus hawaiiensis | reverse complement strand
CAGGAAACTATATAAGGGCCGCGAATACAGCTCCAATAAAATGCTCGCTTGTTGCTGGGTTAGCAAAAGTATGGTAGCAATCTGTCTTTTGACTTTCTTCTCATAAATAACAAGCCTGTACAATTTCAAGTTCGAAATTTTAATGTTATACAAGACTATAATCTCCCTTCCCTCTTGTAAACAAGAGCAGTAAAATTCTATTTCATGCCCTTTGTTCAAGTAATCCTCAGTGCCTGTATACAATTAAAACTGCAGGATGGTATAAAAAGAAACAATGGGTAGTTTTATTTCTGGGAAACCCCCTCATAGTGCCCATTCCCAGACGTTATTTCTGGAGTAGAAGCAGATACTAAAAATTGACTGCCTGGTGAGAAGATTTCAAATAGCCCTACATGTATTACTCTTCCTTCCAAAAAAGCGGGCCTAACAGCGCTGCATGACACTCACGACAAGCCAGAACAAAAGTATAAAAGAGCAATGTCCCGTTCAGAGCCGTGCCATGTGCTTTGTGAGTTTAAGGCTGTAAATCTAAAGCATCAAAGGCAAAAATGGGATACTGTAATGACTTGAGCTGTTGTGTAAAAAGAGCTCGTGAGGACAGGATAGATTACCTCAAGTCTCTTTCTCTTCCAGCTACTTTGATTCACTTATTCATCTTTTTTTGTTTGTTTTCTGCACGTCACTGCTGGTATTCCAGAGAGGGAACGGAGAAGCTGCCAAGGCTGCCACTCCAGCCGTGCACGAGGTTGCCGGCATGGGAAATGCAGACAGACAGCAGAGTGACAGCAGAGTGAGTGCTGAAGGAAAGTGGACGTCTTGCATAAAAAAACAGGGAGGGATGGAGAGTCCTGGACGGGGCAGACAGACGGACGGACGGACGGACGGACGGGAAGGGAAGGGAAAGAGACAGGGACAGTGAGAGAAATGGGCGAACAGGGAGCCCTCTCTGGTGTTTGGCCAGCAGCCAGCTCTTCCATCAGAGGCACTCAGAGAAATGGAGAGGGAGGGATGGAAGAGATGAAGAAGAAGAAGAAAAAGAAGAAGAAGAAGAGAGGTAGAGATGAGTGCAGCAGGAAATGGCGTGGCAAGGAGGCGCAGGAAGAAGATGCAGCTCTGACGACTCAGAGAACGAGGGAGGAAGGGTGGGAAAAAAGATGGAGGGAAATGAAGGGTGGGAGGTATTGGAGGTAATAATGGAAAAAAGAGGGAGGGAGGGAGGGTTTGGGTGACAGATACTATAGATAGTTAAGACAGACAGGGGCAGAGGACAGGAAGGACAAAGCGTAAAAGAGGAAGATGGTGAGAAAAAGGAAGTCAGAGACTGATGGAGGGAACAGGAGGGGAGGAAGAGGCTAGAGTGTGCAGGGTGGGGGTGTGGAGATACATAATCGAGGAGATTGAGCAGCGGGAGGGAGAGAGGAGACAGGAGCTTGCGGAGAAGGCAGTAACCAGAGTCCTATTGATGTGTAATGAAACCCTGCATCCGGGGAGAGAGACAAACGAAAGGACGGTTGGATGGCGAGAGAAGGGGAAAGAGAAAGAGAGAGGGGGAGAGAGAGTGAAGAGGAAGAATGTGGCTGTGATGGAGTAGGGAGAAGGGTGAGTGGGTGAACGGGCGGAAGCCGGGACGCAGGAGGGAATAATGTCATTTGTTAAATAATGCAAGCGGCGAGCGGGAGAGGCAGGAGGAGTGATGGACAAGGAGATGGACGGCTGCCAGCAGGGAGAGGTAAAGTGGCTGGGGAGATGGCATAATTGCTGGCTATGGGCAGGGAGAAGGCTGGGTGGGTGGGGAGACGGACTGACACGCACGCACACGGACACACATGCAGCTGACTGACAGACCGCCACACCCCCTTTAAAACAGATAGCCACTGCTGCCACACAGTGAGTGAGAGAGGAGGGAGGGAGGGAGGGAGAGGCTGGGGATGGATGGAGGTATGTGGGAAGGGAGAGATGGAGAGACAGATGCCTGGGGGGTGGGGGGGGGATGCAGCTTTATGGAGGCTTACAGCCAGGTATTGCTGTAACCTCCTGTCTGATGACACCTATTTCCCCAAATGGTGGATGCTTATCTGGAAATAGACTGAAGGCAGAGAGGACCTTTCCTGTATTTGGACCAGATCCTGTATATACACCACAGATTCAACATCTTTTCCTCCATTATTCTTTCAATCAGAGGTGTAACGATCAGCCATTAAACCATAAACAGAAAATAAATCATCATCCACTTGAACAATTTAAGTACTAAAAGAATTCCATCATAATTTCCCAAAACATCCTTAAAATTCTTAATTGTGTAAAATCAACAGTCTGAAACTCAAACATATCAAAGTCAAAAAGCAAAATTTAATAAAGAGTCACACTGGATGAGATGAAACTAGCAAATTTTATGCTTAAGTCATGTATGATTTTTTTAAAAATGTTCCTTCATTGTTTTTCTGGCTATTAAGCAATTCATGGACCAACTAATCATTTAGAAATGACAGTTATCTCTAATCCATAATCTTCTCCAACTCAGTCAATTACATTTTCACTCCTAATGATCATGTGCCTGCATGCTGTGGTTCCCCAAAATGGCTGATAGTTTCACAACACTGCCTGTGTGAGGCTGCAAACCGTGGCACATGTCTGGCTCCAACATAAGCCCAGACTCTCTAACCCACAGTCCTCTAAAACAGCGGGGGCTGCCCATTCAGGATGTAGCGCATGCTGAGTGTGATCCTCCAAAATGGCTGACAGTTTCACCACAACGCCTAAGCAAGACGAGAAACTGTGCCGCTCGCACAACCTCCAAAGCCTCGCTAACCCACGGTGCTCTAAAACAGCGGGGCCCGTCTATTCAGCTCCGGCTCCCTTTTGTGTCAGCGCTGGCTGCTGTCGTTACCCCCGGCACGACAGGGCCGCCGACGCTTTCTAATGAGTCATTTTTATTCAGGCGATAAGGTCAGCTACCCGCGGCGGCTTAAAAGGCCCCGAGGAGCTCTGGAGTGGCAGCTATGAGTTGCCAGACAGACACACACACAGATACAGCAGCTACAGAGAGGGGAGGGGGCACTCGGCACAGACATGGAGAGGAGAAATGAAGGTGTGGAGGAATAAATAAAGAAAACATGACCAAAAAAAAAAAACGCAGGGTATGGAAGATTCGCTACATTTCAAAAGAGAGTTCCCTCCTGTCTGTCTGTCTGTCTGCCTGTCTCCCTGCCTGCCTGGCTGGCTGGATGACTTCTCTTTCTTTCGGTGTCTGGGTTGTGTTAATGTCAGCTGAGAATAGCTTCTGAAGCACGTGTGAAGTTCAAGTCTCCGCTGTTGGCTGGCTGAAGGCTTTTTTTTTTTTTTTTTTGGTGAGGGAGCACCAGTGTCAAACAAAGACACGGTGGCAGCTCGGTTCAAAACGAGCTGTTCAACCCCCTCTGTGCTCTCACTCAGGTTGTGTTGTTTCAGGTTAACACGATGCAACACAACAGCAAAGTCCCTCAAATGTTACAAAAGCTACAACTGTTCTGAGTCATAATTTATGTCAGGGCTTCTCTTAGTCCATTTTTAAATGACTGGACTCAAGGGTGGATTTAGCTGATGGAGGCGAGCATCACTTCAACATGTGTTTTTCTGCAGATCTCATTATAGTGCCCCCGTTTGACGCTTGAGCAACATTAAAAAATAATCTGAAAAAACTTTCAGTTCAAGGGTTTCTTTGAGGATGCGACTCTGAAGCAGCAAAAAGGAAAGACTGCAATTTGTTGCCCAGTGACACACGACAAGAAGGAAAACCAGAGGCCTTGATCATCTGGTCTCGCTGGATTCTCTCCATTGAACTAAAATCAGGTTCCTTAAGCAAAGTAAACATGCTTAGTCCTCACAAACAAACACACAAATAAAACTGTCGCCTGCAGTTGCAGCAGTTAAGAGCAAGACTGAGACGATGTCAGCCAAGCCAGACTAAACTGGCAACTCTAACATTTACTCCGCAAAGTACTAGTGCAGCACTTTTATCATCAAATCAAAATAAAAGTTTCAACAAGTGAAATTGCTACATTTCAAGATATCCTTTAATTGCTGCAGGCATGTTTACAGCACACTCAGAGAGATGCAATTCAGCTTAATCCATTTAAATTTTACTCTTTAGAAAGGCCTTTTTCA
This sequence comes from Ctenochaetus hawaiiensis, assembly GCA_029783645.1. Taxonomy (NCBI): domain Eukaryota; kingdom Metazoa; phylum Chordata; class Actinopteri; order Acanthuriformes; family Acanthuridae; genus Ctenochaetus; species Ctenochaetus hawaiiensis. Next base: position 9,661,288 of record JAPZDY010000008.1, on the reverse strand, counting down.
GCTAAGTGCAGATTTTCAAGGATGGGATTGGTGACAAAAAAATCCTTATACTTTGGGAAAAATGGTATAATGATGTTTTCTTAAACTGGCATGCAATGTTACTGTCTATTTAGTCTTAAGTTTTGAGATACGGTAGGAGTTTATACTCACTGTTGTGAAAACTGATTTATTCTCCTGATTTGCACAAATTTGCTACTTTATGGGGTCAATTTGCTTTATTTCATGTTTTTCACCGCATGGAATTGAATGAACCAAATCACAAAAACATCATACTGTGTTAAAGTGGACAGCAACAAAAATATAGATATCTATTTTAATAAAAATACACAAGTGGGAGGACGGGATGCACATGGAGAATCTCCTCTGCATTAAGGACATGGATATGAACGTACCATTGGAGTTTGTAGTTCCATCATCCAGCTGCCGTTTCTGTGCACTCCTAAACTCCTTTAGTGAGAGGTAAAGCACCTTTCTCATAACCCGCTCCTCCGACCACGGGATCCCATCACTGTCATCCTGCAGAAACATCCAGAGAAAGAGAGGCAGCATGTCAGTACAAAGTGGTGTCACAAAAAAGAAGAGGGCTTTTTGGCTCATTTTCTGTTCTGTGCTTGTGGGAAAGTACATTTCTAATGCTTTGATAAAAGACAGTTAAGATTTATCATGTTATTTTTGGACATATTAAAGCTGGCAGACAGACAATGAACAACCAATTGTTATGGCATGAATATAGGCTGCGGGTTTGCAAGTTGGGTGATTGTTCATACTAATCCTTTCTTTTTATTTCTGTTGTCAGACAGTTTCAATCCTGAAAGTGTGACAGGCAGATTTTATCGAGATGTCCAAGTCAAAACCTAACAAGCTAATGTCAGAATAGTTCTTCTATTTTCACCATCTTAAGCCAAAGAGTTACTCTGTACCTTTTTTTGCACTATGATAGCTCCAAAAACAGCCTGGAAAACACTTGTTTACATCAGTAGCTGCAGCCACTTAGCATTTTAGCAGTCTGCAGACTGTGAAATTGATTTTTATATCGTATTTTTGTCAATCAAATTAACAACAGCATATACAGGAAACACTATTATCCTGTATCCAGTGTGGAAATGCATGAAAAGTTATGACAGCTTCCATACAGAGAAGCAGACAACAAAGTTTTAGTAGAACGGGAGAATCTCCCTTCATATTGTTCCAGTTGCCATTTCTCGCTACATCGTGACATTAGCATGACACGGCATTAGCATAACATAGCGTTAGCTTTCAGCAGGACACAGGGCAACAGCATTAGCATAAGAATGCGCGAAGCACTGCGTCTCCCCACAATGCAATGATAGGAGAGCGTTTTGGTGATGAATAGGTAGGAAGCAAATGAAAAAAGCATCATGGGACCGCGAGTTCATGTGTTGCTAATCTCTCCCAGGGAGACTGAGACAGAAGATGTTATTGTCGAAGAGGTCAGCAGAAGTCACACACACACACACACACCCTTGTATAAGTCACTGCCATTTTTTTCCTCAGTCAGTTTCAATTGAAGCAACTAACTCAACACAGCACAACATATGGCACATCAAAGCAACAACTGATTCAATACACCTTGACACCAGTTTTGCATTTTAACAGCTTAATAGAAAAATATTTCACTGCAACATCACTGTTAAACGGGTCTTTAGCGAGTGTCCAACAGAAATAGCTGTACTTCTCTCTCCTCTCACTCCCCTACACTCTCTGCTCTGGCAGCTGTGTTTGATGTCGAACAACGCTAATGACTAAAGGAAATGAGATTAGGACATGAGCAACAACAAAGAGGTATTAATAAATAATGGAAACTGGAAATAGCTTTTTTGTCTAGTCAAGCCATGGGGCGAGTGGATTTCAGCTGGAAGGTTTTAGGAAAAGAAAACACTTTCAGTCTTTGTGCAAAAAAAAAAAAAAAAAGCTAATGTATGCTAATTATTTGAATTTGTCTGTCGGCTCATCCCGACGAGCGCACTTCCTCCTGTCTGAGTCAATTGCAATGGAAGACGCAGACGTGAGAGGCAACGTGTGTGGGAGCGCGGCTCGGATCATCCGGTTGACTCAGATCATTTGAGCTGGCTCGGCTGAGCGGCTGGCGGGCATCACGGTGACATCAGCGCAGGGTACGTTAAGAAAAAATCTCCCTCCCTCCACATGAAAATAATTACGCCAAGATGTTTTAACGCTGCTGTAACAACAAGATAACAGTCACAGTCTTCCATTAAGAACAAGTGCACTCTCAAAAAAAAAAAAAAAAGAGGAGGAATTCAGAAGATTATGGCTGAGTAAGACAGAGCCGAGTGTGTTTGTGAGCCTGAAAGGAGGAAAGTTAATGCAATAATGCGCAGCCTCCCACAGCCAGTGAATAAAATGCTACTTAAATGACTCCTGCTCACAAATGTCTCTCTTTCAGTGCTGCATTCCGGGTCTCGTTTACTCTTTTAATACTCATTCAAACAAACGACATACCAGAGGTGTTATGAAAGATAAAATCTGCCTTCTGCAGACGACTCAGTGCTAATTATAGCAGCATCACGACAGAGTGTGTGCAAAAGTGTGCGCTTGCATTCACCTCAAAGTTGCAGAGTTCAGGAACCAAATATGACATTTATGATCAATGCATATATTTTTTCAAGATTGACAGTAACAGTTATGTGTGTTTTGGTTATAAAACTTACATCATCTTAATGCATCAGCTCACAACTCGCAGCTACATTTCAGTGTTATGTGTCAACAGAAAGCTAAAAACGGTGTTTAGCACAGTGCTTCTTACAGCATTACTTGAAAGCCACAGGTGAAACCGGTGAAACCGGTGAAACAGTGTGAAGAATTATCTAGAAATTGGTAAATATGGTTTATTATCTCCATGTAGTTGATACTTCCTGCAATTAGAACAAAACTAATCTGGCCTCATTCACTCACTCCATTCATCTCACAGCTCTTAATATTTTTTGACAATATTGACAAGACTGGAGATTTGGATTGTTTTTTCATGCTTTTCCATCTTCAGCAGATAAAAATAAGCTTTTGCAGAGTATTGTTTTGATTTCCCAGGACTGCTCAGGAGCCTTGGGGACGAGGCCTCAGCAGAGCTAACGGGAGGAGGGGGGGGGTGCACAAGATTAAAAGCCGAGTGTCTGCAAATGATGGAGCTGATGGGTGACAGCCACGTCTCCCTGCATACTGTACACACACTGGCACATGCCACACACACACACACACACACACACACACACAGAGATGAGCGAGTATACCGTTCAGCACCCTGTTGGTGTGCAGCCTCTGACAGAGGTTGATAGGGTGTGTTTTGTGTGTAACGCTCAGACCCTCATTACACTGTCACACGCGAACACGCACATACTCACACACACCAGCGAGAAAGGTGGTGCAAGTATTCAATTATGCCATTTTCTCCCTTAGTTAATGTCATCTAATCCATTCTGTGCACGTATGTGTGTGTGCAAAAGCCTGCCAGGTAAGCACCAATTACCTCGACAGCTCACTGGCACCCTTTTCCCTCCTGGTGTGTCACAAGGCCAAATGTGCACTGATACACACACATACACACAGCATAGACAGTATATCTCAGGGTTACATTCTCACATATACAGCTTCTGTGGTATTGCAAACACACACACACGCAACACACAGCTGTACCGAAAGTGAAAAAAAAAAATTTCTTCCCTCCAAAAATTGACCTTAAAGTTCATCTGTGTTTCTTTTTCTCTCACTTTCTCTCTGGTTTTCTCACAGTCATTGGCGGCTTGCCACAGATATTTCCTGCGCTGTGTACACATAGCAACAGGGTCTGCAAAAAAAAAAAAAAATGGAGGGGGGAAACGCTGGCTGACTTTTCATCAGCTGGTGGGAGCGTTGAAGCTCTGCTCCGTCGCAGCTGTTGTACCTCGAAACCTCACTAACAGCTTTTCATAACTTGAGATCATCGGTTAAACTGGATTTCACAACCTTTGCTCAACTGCAGGTTAACTGTTTGTCTGACCTTAGAGTCGGTTTGCCATCTGTTTCAGACCAAAGTTACAAAAGCCAGCTCCTCCCTGTGTCTGTCTGTGTGTGTGTGTGTGTGTGTGTGTGTGTGAGTGTGTGTAATCCAGGTGTAAAAGAAAGAAGTGATGGACAACAAGAGGACGCAAAATTCCTTCGAAGATATTCACGCCGCCTGCCAGAGGAGGAGTGTAGCATGACAGAGGAGGGGAAACTCAAATAAGCAATAAAACCAAATTGTGTTGCACCTTGGTTTCTCAGTCAGAGCGAGTGTGTGTGTGTGTGCGTGAGTTTTTCTGAGGTATTGCCAGAGCTCTTTAGAGACAGCTCTTACACACAGCAATGCCAGCAGAGTGCTACCTGGCACTGACACACACATCTACACCCGGACCAGCTCCCATCAGGCTGCTGGAATTCCACTAATGAGCGCAGGGACCTTTTCTGTGCACATGCCTGTCTGTGTGTGTGCATGCGTTTGTGTGTGTTTGTGTGTGTGTGTGATGGGGTGGGATGGGGTGGGGGGTGATATGAACATTGTGTGCCGACTGTCACCCGGCAACCTCACCCCTTCCAACTCCTTTGAAATACACAGGTAATCCGACCAGAAAAAAAAATGCAGAAACCTTTTAAGCGTCCGCAGGGATACTGTGCTTGAAAAGTATGCCTCTCTCTCATTTGGCCTCTCTCTCCCTCTGTCACACACACATGCTGCTTGGAAGTACACCAATGTAATACTTTTCCTGCTAGGCTTCTTTAAATATTTTTACCCTAATAAACTTCTCCAAGAGATTGACTCCAAGGGGAGGAAATATCACTGAAAACACACCTGAGACGCTTTTTCTTTTTACATTTAAATTCTTTTTCCTGATGATACTCTGGAGCAAAGCGGGGCTTTTATGTCATCTCCAGGTGGAGTTTGTGTTTCTTACTTGCTTAACCAGCAGCTTTTGTTGTACAATTATGCTGAGATTAGACTGAAAAAAAAAGGCAGAAATAAATTCAACAGCGCGAAAAAAGAGATCCATAAACAAACACCCTAAAAAACTCAGCTGCAGTTTCACCAACAGCAGAAAAACGACTACAAACACAAGTGAATAAACTGAATTTTAATAACATTTCTCAGAAAGCAGCCAGCGGCATGTCTATGATAAGAAGTCAAGGATCCAAGCAGGATTGATCCACTGCTGTATCTGTATATGATCATCTATCTGGATAAAAAGTGGAGCTGGTTCCACTTCATAAGCCTGGCCTTTAAGTTTGAAACAACTGGACTGCAAAACTCTGGCCTCACACCACTGACACACCAATGAACGGCCAACTGTCGGCATCTGTGACCTCAGTTTTTGCAGTGTGTCCTGCACTGATGACACTAGTTGGCCTTTGTCGATTAGTTTGTTGTTGACAGTCAGTGAAAGAATCAGTCAGCTGAAGTGAATCAGTGCATGAGAAGAGAAATGTAAGTGAGGAAAGCAAGCAAATGAGTAGAGACGAGAGGACACACACACATAAGGGTCCTTTCATTTTTCATCAATCATGTTTTCACAACAACGTCGGCCATCTGGAACGAGGAGACTGAAGACCAACTGATCAGCACGATTCAGGAGAGGCCAGCTTTGTGTGAAAATGGTAGGCGAACGCTGCTTCGCCATAACAACAGTCTGTACATCCACAGTCTGAGGGCTTTCAGTTATTTTGACTAGCCCCACCTGCTGGTACGGAGTGTTATTTTCTCTCATTAAGGCACTGGCATACATGCTAGCTGGCTGATGTCAGTTGTCTTTGCAGATTTTGGAATTGCAACTTTTCGGCCAAGACACTGGCAATATGAGGCAACACAACTGACAGCCATCCTCGACGCTAGTTCTTTCATGTCTGTTCGTTGCATCTGGGTCTTTATTCAGCAGGCAAATCCAACAACTCAAAGAGCTGATGAGGGAAAAAAAGTGAATTGCACTGACAGTTTGCAAAAGTGGAAACTGGAAAGAAAAGTCCCAAGACTGTGGTGTTAGACACAATAAAGGAAAAAGGAAAAAGACCATGCAGAGTGCCGGATGTGCAACACGTTCACTTAAATGTAAAATTGCTTGTTACGCCATTGACTGAAAAACGCACACTGTGCCTTTAAGAGCATCACAGAGCCTGTGTGTTGTGCTCTGGATCTGTGTGTACATGTGCGACGGAGAGCCAACGCTAACGTCAGCTCCACAGCTCTGACGTGCCAACACTGACTGTATGGGAGAGATGTTAGCCAGTGGTTTCAAAATGTGATCAAATCTGTTCATTACTGGTGTTCTGCTGCAAGTGTTTCAGCTTTTATTCATCAATTAACTATCAAATATATCAAATTACTGCATAGACACCACGGTAACATCTTACATCATAGCAGTACAAACAACCTCATTTATTCACAAAGCAAAACCTTTACGTGTGTCAACATTCACACAAATGAGATCTGCAAATGCGTACATTTGTGTCTGTGTGTGTGCGTCTGTGTGTGTGTGTGTGTATGTCCTCACTGGCTGTTCTAAAAATAGCGCCGTGCTGCTGCTGACTGCTTGGATGTCATGGCAGAGGAATGTGGGCCACGCGCCAGCTGCGATCTGCTCTACAAAACCGGCCCGAAATCTGTTATTCTAACACACATTTCCCTTTAGAAGAGCGACGGATGGATGGATGGAGGAGAAATGTTATTTTAACAAAGCTTGGGGTTATTAAATCCGGTAGTCGGGACAGTCTTTACCCCACCGCTACCCTCTTTCCCTTATCCTTCAACATCTTGATCTGTCTTACTCTTTCACCGACACATGGGCCCCAGATGACAGCCTGCGAGGATAAAGCCGCTCACGCTTCGCAAGTGGCACAGATGATAATTATTTAATTCACAAATACAGCACTGTAACCTTTCCTCAGTTCATGACCAACCATTTGTGGATTAGAAACATTCAAAGGCACTCTGATTATGACCCAGTGGACAAACAAAAACACCTTCAAAGCAGCAACGAAAGCTCAGACAAGGCAGCAAGAGGTCCTAATTACACCACCATAATAATGGAGGGCTCTTCAAAGCGATCCGGAGAGGAAGAGGCGCAAAATGCAAATAAGAGCATCTAAGCAGCATGTTTTAGAGGAGGTTACTCGTTAGAAAATTCGACTGGGAAGCCTGCTGTCTGCTTTTGATATAAATGATAATTTTTCCTAAAAAGCATCCAGGCCTCCTCTGACAGTACGTGACAGCAGCTTTCTAACATCAACATGATCTGCAAACAACTGAGACAGTGACTCACACCAGGCAGATTTTTTGGACTATGAAGCAAGTGTTTGCACACACACACATACACACACACACACACACACAAAAAAACTTGCATTCCAATCCTAACTACATCCTGGTCCCCATGTCCCTCATGGCTTCAGGCAGACCGGATGCTTAGCTCAGCTTGGAGCTCAGAGTGCAGGCGAATGGAATAAGGTTGTGGGGTTGCCGGGGTGGAGAGGCCCTATATAATCGCCTCATTACACCACAAGCTCACTGCATTGGAATGTGTGTGTGTGTGTGTGTGTGCATGTGTGTATATTTGCAGCCACAGGGCCTTCCCTTTAAACTAGCCATGCTGGGGTAGCCCCAAAATTTACAGCACAGGGATCCTGGATGTTTCTATCTGCAGGGGAGGAGAACAGGAATGCTACATGGGCACAAAGTTAGCTGTAGCAATCATGTCTACAATCCATTACACAGGTTTTCTGTAAGCAGAGTTACTCTTGTATACAACTTTCCTGAGCGACAAAAATATGACAAAGCTATAAAAAAAACTAACCACACAGATGGTGGCTAAAAAAAGGAGCTATTTTTAAACAGTTCACATACAAGAAATTGGGTGTTTGACCACATTCCCTCTCCACCTTCCCTGCCTGTTTTTTATATATGCAGCAGATAAAGGTTCCTCCCTCAGAACAAAGCCTTCTGTTTGCAGGTGGGCCGTGATGGTCTCTCCTGCCGAGCTCGGTGTCTCACACACACACACACACACACACACACACACACACACACACACACACACACACACAGCAACACAGCAACACAAACCTCCCCCGTCTCCACCGTCAATCATATCAGCTGTCTGCATTCACACACTCACGCACGCATGCACAGTCTGAATCTGTCTGAGCGCACAAAAGTGACAGACTGCCAGCGCCATTGAGCCCTGTCGTGCATTAAACGCCATCAGGCTGGTAAAAAAGTGGAGCAGATAGAGAGAGAGAGAGAGAGAGAGAGAGAGAGAGAGAGAGAGAGAGAGAGAGAGAGAGAGAGAGAGAGAGAGAGA
>JAPZDY010000008.1:9625717-9637384 GCA_029783645.1 Ctenochaetus hawaiiensis | reverse complement strand
AAATTAACCTTCTCCGGAGCAGACTCTTGCTCATGGATTTTTTAAAGGTCGCGTCAGCCGCACAGCCGAAGTAATGCTCACAGGAGAGTTTTCGGAGCTTCGTTCACAATCGTCCAACACGACAAACGTTCTACTCATTACATGGATTTGACAGCAAATAAAAAAAAGGTAACAGGAGCTCTTGAGGGGACGGCCCACCCATGCAAACACCGGTATATACAAATAATGCTGAGATAAAGAGCTCAGGGCCTCTAGCAGGTAAAGTGGCCGCTATGCTTCATTAAGCAAGCTGCGATTCCCTTTGCCCTGCTACGTTTACCCAATTTAGACAGGAAATGACATTGTGTTAGCGTTACCCGGCAGAGAAAGAGAGGGGTGTTGAGGGGAGAGAAAGAAAGAGAGGGAGAGACCACAGAGAAGAAAAGAACAGACTAGAAGTGACCGAGATTAGATTAGGAACGTAGGAAATGGTCTACCATGAAGAGAGCGATTGGTAAAGTGAATTAGTGAATTAGCACACAGCAGAGGTGCACAGAAAAAGAAAAGTCTCGGCGTGGCATTACCTCAGCTGCGGCAGCAAAGAGGGGGAAGACAGGAGAAAGAGTGAAAGAGAGACGGAAAGACAAAGAAAACAGCATGCGGGAAGCAGGCGCGCAGGCCTAATCACATTAACACTGACTGGAGGAAGGATGGAGAGAGGGAAGGAGGGAGGGAGCAGAGTGCTGTAAGACAAACCCGTATTGGAAATCAAGTCTCGTTCGGCGAGCTAAAAAGGTCAGCGTGGTCACAGCGTGCATGTGTGTGTGTCTGTGTACTTAACAGGTTGAGGCCACTGGAGAGCCCAAGGTCTGCAAAGTAGGAAAGAGGTCGATAGTGCATTACTGAGAGAGAGAGAGAGAGAGAGAGAGAGAGAGAGAGAGAGAGAGAGAGTGTGTGTGTGCAAGTCCCTGTCTGTCCGTTTGCACTGTGCAGCAGTTGCAGAGATGTTGTCCCCACTGGGAGTCAACACCCCCCCCCCCCGCATCAGATTGTGTATACAAGCTTTTGACGGGAGCGTCCGAATGAAAAGGAAAGCTTAGCAGCGTGCACAAAGTGGCTTCAGAGAGATATTTATATTCACGCCAACTTCCCCAAAATACCAGCTCTAGTTGCAATAAGGAACCAAAAAAAACAAAAAAAAAAAGGCCTAAGAGATACAGACAGACAGTCTCACAGCTTTAGTGGGCCTGTCATTGCTCTGGGTAGACATTACATCATGAGGCGTGGCCTGAGAGTGATCTGGGAACGATTCTCACATTCGTGTCCGGCCCTCTTCCAAATCCCCAATTCCCATCCTTCCACTTCAGCATTTCAACAAACCACATGGATCGAGCTGCGAACTGAAGTCGTCGCTAATGAAGGCGAGATGGAGGATGTTGCGATTAAACCCTCATTTGTCCGGGTGGAAACACATACTTCATGGATTTGATTAGGATGTCAAAAGACGGCGAAAGGACGGGTGGGAAAAAAAAAAGAGAGAGAGCGAGGGAGGGGAGGAGGAATGGTGAGAAAGCAGGAGAGACAGAGATGTGTGGGAGTGTAGTCACAAACTGACTGGCAGTCCTGCTGAGGGCTAGCAGGAGGTGCGCACACACTCACACTCACACACACACACTTATTCCTGCAGACACACTTGCACACATGCAGAGTGGGCCAAGGCATCTGTGCTGGGGACCTGTGTGAGTCAGGCAGACGAGATGACGAGCAGACAGACAGACAGACAGACAGAGGGGGAAGACAGACAGGAATCAGGCCTGAGTGAGACAGAAGTGATCTTGATGTGCAGCCAGCAAATGTGGCTTCATCACAACAGAGCTGGGCAGGGAAATAACTTGTCAGACAGATACACTCACTGAAACACACACACAAAGTGTAACAGCAGAAGGTCAAACCTCAAGCAGAAGCAGATTTATTTTTCTGTCTGATCAAATATTACTTGTTGCATTTGAACACATCAGTCCAGTGCACTTAGAAACTTCTCTCTGCACCACAAAGCCGAGCAGAAACACATGATGATAATTTACCCTGAAATTCCTTTGTATAACTGATCTATTACATCAGATTTGTTTAGCAATATTAACAACATCTCTCTATCATTTTGGACAGACTGAATTCCAGCTGTAATTTTCAAGATCAGCTTCATTTTTGCCATTTTTTTACCCAATCACCTCTGTTTTTTTTTTTTTATCAAAGTTGCATCTCTGCTGTAAAAGTAGTTTCTCTTAGGGCTTAGAAAGCCTCTTTTTTCACATTAACCTTTTTTTCCAATACTGGACTTCCTCTTTTTTAAGAGTGGCACTGACTTTTGGAGGACGCCCCCCTTCAATAAACTCCCCTGTCCCTAAGAAAAGGGTGAGCCAAACATTTTACATTCCAAAGCCAACAAAAAGCTTTGAAATAATCCTCCCTCGCTGAGCTCAAAGCTCCCCTGCCTGCTATAAATCCATATAAGACCATCAGCGTTTCCGCATCGTAGTGTAAACTGCATTCCAGCACTGCCCTGAAGTATCCCCGCTTTAAAAAGACAGACAAGACACTCTGCTTCTGACTGCGGACATCGACCCCTATTTACATTCACTCCCAGTATGGAATCAGTGTCTAAATATTAGATTTAATCCAACTTCTTCTTCTTCTTCTTCTTATTGCAGTGGTCTATTGGAAAGGGTGATGCCTTCATTCAGTGACTGCAATTTTCACTTCACTCAGGCCTGATGAAGCAGACCTCCCAAGGCCGTCACTGAAGGCCAGACATCGTCCTCCTTAAACCTAACAGACACAGATGCATGTTCACACACTCAAACACGCGCACACAAACAGACAACTTCCTCCACCAAAACTCTGTGACCCTTTGTTTAATCATCAGCCATCTATGGGGGGGGGGGTCACTCGGGAAGGATCAAAGCGAGCTCAAAGACAGACCTAAATAACTGAGGGGGGGCAGTGAGGGTCGGGTGAGTGATGTGTAAGTGCCTGGGGGAGAGGGGAGGGGGTGGGTGGGCGGGTGAGTAAGAAAGAGCGAGCCAGCGACGGAGAGGCCGGCTCACCGGCTTGAACCCAAGGCCTGTCTGTGCATCGTCATAAAAACACTTCACATGGCGTCTCGACCACATTAAACCCCCCCTTCGATTTATAGTCGGGTCACTTTTATTGGGTCTCCAAAAAAAAAAAAATGACTTCAGCCAAATGGGCTCTTAATGAAACATGGAAAAACCCGGCGAGAGGGAACCTGTGTGATGTATACGGTGTCACCGGTGAGTAAGAGGAGGCCGCGCTCTGATATGGTTGAGAGAAAACACCAGTCTGGGTGAAGAGAGAAGAGAGAGGTGGGCAGCTTTGTCGATAAGCCACCTGAAATCTTTGCAAAAGTGAGTAATGGTCGGTGGCAACTCTGTCTTCAAGTCTGACACACAATGTTTCTGTGACTCACACGGGTTTCCAAAGACAGACTTACTCTGATCTGCAAATGAGATTGTTGATATTCACCGCAGATCAAGCTATTATAATCTGTTTAATATCAAAAATCCTGTGAGTTTGTATCGTTGTTTCAATGCAGTTCTGCCCTGTTTCGTTCATTGCGGTGCGCCCACCCAATCATAGGCCTTTTCCTGGCTGTAATTACTGTCTGTCTTAAGCTGGGAAACTGTATACTCAAGAGGACGGGTTCAACCACAACGACAAACCGCCGAGCTAATAATAATGAAAACAGAAAACACATTTTGAGCAAAGCCACAGTTTCGTGTTAAATCTCCAAAGAACTTTCTGTTTGGCCATGTCACCGCCTGTCACCCATTACATCATCAGCCGGTGTCCGGGTGGCTGGGAAATACCTCCAGGGGTTTCCTTATGTTTGTCTCAGGAAAATGACGCCACTGCAGTAACCACAACAAAGCCCGAGGTCTTCGTAAGCAGGCGGATAAGCGGCGCAGGAGCCGCCGCTCACATGCAGGAAATCATTTAGCTGACTCAAATGTGTGTCAGTGACATGGTGCGTTGCCCGCTCCAGTTATTTGAAAGAAAAAAAATAAATAAATCGCACACAGAAAATGACTTGTGGTGATGCAAGGATGGGGGAAGGGAGGGAGAGAGAGAGAGAGGGAGGGTTGGAGGAGGTGAATCCAGGTCTGAGTCAGAATCCCCTGAATCACTCTTTCATGTCAGCGTCATTATTTAATGAAACCCAGAGTAGGTTTTTCTCGTGAGGAAACATTTGTGTGCAGCTGGGAAGGAAAGGTACGCTGGAATCAGCAAAAAAAAAAGAGAGAGAGATGAGGGAAAAAAAATGAGCAGCTTCAAGTGTGCCGAGGAAAAAGTTGTGCTAATGGTGGCTGCGTGGGCTTGTTGTCATCAGGCTTTTTGAGAAACAGAGCTGACAGGTTTTTGTGCAGAAAAAAAAAAAGAAAAGAAAAGGAAAAAACATGTTCCACTGGTCATGTGTGCTGCTGCCAGCTTTTCAGAGCTGCCATTGTTGATTCAACATTAAGACGAAGGCGAAAACTGGTAGTCACAATATGTTTTCAAAAGTCCATCTTTATTTGGACTGTGTGAGAGCATCTAGAGACTACAAGACATCTTAGCACGGTCACGTTTTTCCTCCCAAAACCAAAATCCGTCTTGCCCCCCCTCCCCCAACGTTAGGAAGAGACCTGAATTCTTGATTTAACCCGGCGGTGACCCTCCTTCCTCATGACTGTCGTGGAGGAAACTCTTGCGTCTCGGTCCTCCCTTATATCCTCTTCCTCGTTATAATTAAGACTCCTTTTCTCTCCCTTTTTGCTTTCTCTCTCTCTTTCTATTACAAACACACACACACACACACACTCACACACAGAAGTTGGACAAATGCCAGAGAGACAAGATGAGCACATTCCAGCAGGCTTGAGCTCATTTCAGGGCTTCATGTGTTCGCTTCAATGTCAATTTGCATTTGCCTCAACTTTAAACCGTCGCTCATACACTTCAACCACAAATGAGCCACGAGCACGTAAAGACAATGTAACATGCGCCCGCGTGAGTTTCGGCATGTACGTCCTTATCTCGGCCGAGCAGGAGGAACAAGTTCAAAATGATTTGCGATGCGTTTATCCTGCCCTAAAAGCTAAACACACATGTGCCCACTGTACATGTACGCCCTCGCGTCTCTTTTCGCCCGAGACAAAGGGCCACCGAAGGCAATCAATCAAAGCGTGGCGCTGAAGAAAAATGTTCACATTCGTCCCCGCGAAAGAAAAAATAATCAATCTTAATCTATTGTGTCCCTTTCATTTCACATTGACGGAGGGAGTGAGCGAATAGTAAATCAATAGATGAGGAATGTGTTGCGACGACAATGACGTGGCATTGGGTGTGTATGTGTGTGTGCGTGTGTGTGTGTGTGTGTGTGTGTTTAAGCAGTGACTTTGAGGTCTACACTGACATTCCTGGGAATCCTGAGGCTACATAATTGTTTTTTTTCCTGAGAAACCTGACAGTGGAGACGATTAACAGGCGAGAAAAGGTATTTAGCAAGACATAAAAAGAGGAAATAAAGGCACATTAGCTGATTTTCACACACCGGCGCTGATAGTGGAACACTGAGCTCGGTGTAATTTTGCTTGGCTGTGAATGAACTCTACTCTGCCTATGAGTGGATGGTAAGGGGAGGGGGGGGTGTTAGGGTTACGTGGGTGTGGGTTACTGTGACTCTTGCTGTCTGAAAAAAAACCCCACAACTTCAAGGCTCTGGGGATTTATTGACCGAAGGGGCAGTCTGGTGAGTCTGGAGCTAACATGGTCTCTAACCAGAGCAAGTGGGGGTGAAAAAAAAGCAGAGTCAGTACAGAGAGGGCCATAGGGGAGTGACTCTGTGTGTGTGTGACTCTGTGTGTGTGTTTAAACGTGTGTGTGAGCTGTGTGCTGGAGACAGGTTAACTGCCAGTGTCTGCACGCAGCGGAAGACGGGCCAGAGAGCTGCCGCCCCAAACATCCGTTATTTAGGGAAACGGCCATTGATCTCTCTGCTGCTCCCTCCCCTCCTCTCTCCTTTTTCCTTTCTCTCTCTACATCTGTTCCCTCTCTCCCCTCGTCCCTCACACCTGCTCCCCCTCTCTCTCACCTCCTCCCCTACGTCTCCCTTTGCCCACCATTTATTCAGCCTCGCTCCCTTCCCTTCCTCTCGCCTCTTTCCTCGCCAAGATACGCCAGTCAGCAGCTCAACCACCAGGCAAAAATCACTCTACACTGAATTAAAAGTCCTGTTTTTTTTCTCCCCTGCCTTCCTCTGCGCCCCCATAAGTGGTGGAGCGGGGCTATAGGAAGCTGATTTCGACTCCAACCGGCCTGATAGCCCTGCAAACTGCATGCACACCATGAAAAACGGCCCACTTTCTTTCCCCCCTCTCTCTTCCACTTCCCAAGATTGTTTTCCCACACAATCAATCCCCTTGCGCTTCTGCAGAGTGATGTGAATCGCAGGAGACCTGTGTTTTTTCGCCATTAAAAAAAAAAAAAAACACCAAGTGGGAGACTCGGGAATTTTGACGATTCTCGGGGTTTCCCCCTCGCCGGTTTTGCGAATGCTCACCATTCCGGTTCTCTTTCCCACTGAAGCTTCAGAGTGTGGGGGAGGGATTGTATCCTGTCAGAAGGATCCAGGAATTCTCTGTGTGAGCACTGAGTACAGTGAGGACTCAGTGGGGAGAGAGGGCCGGTACAGTGAAGCCATTGTGAGCCGGCCAGCCACCCACACGTGGTGCTAGGCTAGTAGATACAGATACACTCTCATGACTGGAGGGACAAGAGCTGTGTCCCCAATCAACACAGTACAAACACTGTGAACTTTACACTACACGAGCATGCTGCTTTGGCAGTAAATATCCAAAATGACATCAATGTAACACTCTATAAAGTGAATGTGAATGAAACAGAGAGGAAGCAACATCATTTTCTAAAGCAAATAAATTATGGCATTCTGAAACAATAGTTTTCATGTGTAACACACTCAAATCTGGCAAATCTACTATGACTCTTTTCCAGTGAATACACTTCATACTCAGCCTCTGCTCGGATTGAACTAGATTGCATCTAAGAGCACAAAATTAAATGAAAAAATTACTTAAACTATTATCAAACTCATTAAGTAGTCAGACCAAGATTACACTCTTAGGTGTAGCAGCTGGGTGGTGTGTTTTGTCCGAGTTCACAGCCTGCACACACTCACAGGTTCCTCTGGTATGACTGAGCATTGCATTATATCAGTGCAGCTCATCTAAATGGAGGCCTATGTGTGTATGTGTGTGTGTGTGTGTGTGTGTGTGTGTGTAAGTGTGTGGCTTCGCATCATCACAGCTTTGCTCATCACAAACGGAGGAGTACGTGTCAGTACATTTACGTGCGCACCAACTGCACTCCCCTCCGGTTCCCACACCTCCCACCTCTAAGGTCACATCCACCACTTTCCTGGTAAAAGCGAATAGCTCCTATGGCGATGGAAAGCCTATATACAGTAAGAGAAAACACTGCCTGCCATTTCAAACAAACGCTACACCCCTGCTCGCACACACCTACGCACACTGTCACTCACTCTGCCTCGCATACACAAACACAAGTTCTCTGAAATTACCATCTACAAGACGTAATGATGTGGCTTGCAATATAGACACGGCATGGTGCCATTTTTTCTTTTGTTATGCACAGATAAGTGGGATCAAAGACAGCAGCACCATACTGGGGCAAATGTCAGGTTCTGTTCCTAATTATTACTGTATAACAGCGCGGCCATGTACAGCATGGTATGGTTAAAGTAACACCGTATGAAGCTAATTGACTGGATAAGAACCGTGCCTATGGGGCTCATATTAAAACTTCCAAGGAATCTAGTTCCTGGAAGTCATACGTAGCACCAGAGGGCTGATTGGACCGTTGTACAAGGCCGTGGATGTGTCTGCTTTTTGGAAAAGCAGCGGTGACGCCACAAAGATTTTTCCCCTCTGTAAGCTCTTGATGTTTATTGTTGGTGGAGGCTTTTCTTGCAAGTTGTGTCATAATGAAACTAATCTGAAATCAGGTAGTCTTCCTGTCAGTGCAGCCGAAGTGGAGGTGGTGAAGGGGAAAGTGTGTAAAGGATGACTATGAGTTAAAAAATGATCAGAAAGTTATGTTTAATGCAATTTACATCCGGTTGAAGCTGAACATACAGCAGTTTTCTGGTCTTTTCTTAGAAAACACACACATATGTACGCAGCCAAATTGAAAACATCTCCTAGTCGTAAAGACATTATACATCATGTGCATTGATATTTAAAGTAACAGTATTTGAATGACCAAACCACAGGAGGCCAAGGAGGAGGGTTCTGCACCGTCCCTGGGGAAACCCTGTGCATGTTTGCAAGCTAGCCATTTCTCCCGCTGGTTTGAATAATTAACTTGGGGCCTGTTTATCCTCTGGGCTTATTCAGAGTTGCTGGACCGTTGACTCATCCTTTTTTTTTTTAATTCCTTCAGGTTTTGGCCAAAAAACAGGCAGAGGGTGCCGGCTCTTACGGGACTGCGCTTAAACACACAACACACTTTCGCCTCTTCAGGGTGTGAAAGTTTGTGGTTTTGTGGCAGCCAAGTCATTTCAGAAAAAAGAAAAAAACAAAAAAAGGAAAGACTCCTTTGCAAAACAAGATGATGCACAGCTTCTCTGATCTGTTCCCAGTTACCCAAAACGCGGGGATTTTTGCTACTTTTCTGTGTATATGCTTTTGACTATGAGTGATAGGTGTAGGCATAGAGAATAATACAGATATGATGAGAAATGTATATGAACAGGAGTGACAGTAACGGAAAACCTTGCAGATATGAGAACTGTCTCAGCGTAAAGGAACACGGTGTTTTTTAATCGTTTTCTGTATTTTTTGCTTTGAAAATGTGTTAAAATCTTTTGAACGTCAAAGATTCTCGACAGATGAAATCTACACTGAAGGTTTCGGGGCAGGCAACGATCTGTGTGAAACTGAAAAATAACTGCCCTGGCACTTTTTGGTAGCTTTGTACTAACAACAACTAGTTTTTAGTGTAATGTTAATCTATGCAAGTTTGCATAACAAATTCAGATGCAGTCAAAAACATAGTGGCTTTTCTTGAGCCGGAGTCATTTAGAAGAGGAGGAGTAAAGAGCCTCACAAAATGCCTGCGTTTCCGAATCGATGTTTTATTGACGCCACTGGTAGCAAGCAGCAGTTTTTATTGTATTTGGCAGGCCATTGATTTGAACACGTGCTGATCTTTCGGCTCATCTATATTCATTTAAACGCTTAAGGCATCTTAAAGAGACCGAGGGAGAAAGGGTGCTGGGGGCCGGAGGGACACAAACACGCACCGAGGAAATAAAATGAAGGAGCACTTGTGACATGTACACGAGATGGCAAGTTAAGCTTAAATAAAATGAAAAAAAGGCAGATTTCAAACAAAAAACTGAAAGAATGTTGTGTTTCTTACAGAAAAATTAAAAGTGAAAATCTAAATTTCTTTAGTTTTAGTTCCTTGTCAATTTAGTCAAATTTGTTAACACAACAGGGATGAGGAGACATTTGTGCAGATGTTTGTTATCACTGCTGTCACAGTAACTGTGAGTCTAATGGCTTCACAAAGT
Organism: Ctenochaetus hawaiiensis; assembly: GCA_029783645.1. Lineage (NCBI taxonomy): Eukaryota > Metazoa > Chordata > Actinopteri > Acanthuriformes > Acanthuridae > Ctenochaetus > Ctenochaetus hawaiiensis. The sequence continues at coordinate 9,627,732 of JAPZDY010000008.1, read as the reverse complement.
GTCATGAAGCAAGAAAAGCCCCATGATAGAATAAAAAAACAAAACTGATCATACAACTTCATATTTAACATTCATAAACAATTAAAACTAAATCCACTTTGGAAACTCACTGAAACTGAAACTAAAAACTTAAAAACTAAAAATTTAAATAAGACCAATGAAAAATAACTCTGGTTCAGAAGCCTGACAGAAACACTCCATAAGCACAGTGTTAACATTAAGCAGCAAGCTCTTTACATGTAGCTGTACTGTGTGTGTGTTTAATCCACCAGCACTCCTGCAAAGACAGAACATCAGTCAGTATCTGAAGAAAAAATGTTACAGCAGAAGCTTGTTGTGCATTTGAACCACGTTATTACATTCACACAGAGCACAAGAGGTCGGCACACGTCCAACTTGAATTGAAAATGTGTTTGCATTTGAATTTTGTCCTGTCTATTATAAATATGCAAACACGGTTCAGCAAAATGCACCTCTTGTATAGTGTACAACATATCCAAGGACATAGCTCAGCAGCCATTACGGAGCAATTTCCAGCTCTGGTTTCACTTCCCATTAGCCATTCAGAGCCATGACAATACCCAGGGGGGGAGACAGTGCAGCCCTGGCTTCTCCCCTCTGCCAAGGTCCTTGCATTAGTCAGTCCTTTCTCTATAAACACCCAAGCAAGTCTTCCCAAGTCCCACGTTTTGCAAGATGATGATTTTTTTCCACTGAATGTGACTGAAATTAATTTCACTCGCCTTCTTTCTCGAGGCATATTAGAATAGAAGAGCGTGTGAAAAGAGGCACTCAACCTCCAACCTTAGCGACCCTGGGGAGGCATCATCAAGGCCACGGAGGTCATGTTCAGAAAGGGAAGTCACCGTGCTGTGCATGCAGTACAGCGTGTTCCACGGAGTTACATGCTGCAGCGAGTGTGTGTTTAAAAGCATTTTTATTCAACAAAATCTAATCTGCAGTCTGGCAGACGATTTTTTTTTTGTGACTGACCCGAGCTGTGGAAATTCAATCCTGTGCATTTGGAACACTGTATTGTAATGTGATTGCACTGCCATGATCTTATCCCTGCCCTGTATCCCCGACCCACCGGCCAAGTCAGTCTTATCTTACCCCGAGCCCTGAGCCCCTGCCCCCCTGTCCCCCCCCACCCCCCACCCCCCACCTCCGGTCCCAGATTACCCATCAATCCCATTTTATTTCACTGGCTCAGACAGCCCACCAATCAGACGGCAGGATGGGGAGGAATATGATAGTGGATTGGCTCGTTGGGGGGGAAGGGGTGGAGCCGCTCAGCCATCCCCTAACAACAGCAGCGTGCTGTGAAATGAGTGAGTGAGGATGAGAGGCAGACAGAATTCATTGTGCCTCTCCCGGTTTTTTTTTTAGTTCCTCCTCTTCCTCTTTACTCCGTCACTCAGCTCTCGTGCCAGTTTTCCTCCGTCTTTCTCTGAATCTCCCATGCACACTTGCTCCGTCTCAAAAATAGTGCTTCCCTCCCCTCACACACACTCTCTCTCTCTCTCCCGGCTTGCTCGCTCGGCTGTCAGTCTGCATATGACTGCTGACTCTGTTGCTCACAGCGACAGTGAACAGAGCTCTGCCGAGGCTTCAGCCATCACACACACACACACACAAATACACACACTTGCCTGATGCTGTGGAAGCCGGGGGAGGTCAGGCTGGTTCCTGGCGGAAGGAAACAAATTACACACTGTGCTACACATGCCCACACACTCGCACACAAGTGAATATGTGCACGCACGCATGTATGTATGCACTTATGCGCGCGCACACACACACACACACACACATATACACACTCGGGCGGCTCAGCTCGGGTTGAACGAGGTCTCTTCTGTGACCTACTTCTTCACTGTCACTCAGAGGCAAACACCGGGCAAAACTCGCACTCAACATAAACTCTGCAATAAAGCTGTTCGCATGGTGTGAATGTTTAGGATCAAAAGGGGACTCTCACCTCGGGGGGGGGGGGGGGGGGGGGGGGGGGGGGG
>JAPZDY010000008.1:9582435-9620813 GCA_029783645.1 Ctenochaetus hawaiiensis | reverse complement strand
CCCCCCCCCCCCCCCCCCCCCCCCCCCCCCCCCCCCCCCACCAGCTAAAACTGACAGAATACAGGGGACAGAGTGAGAAACAGAGACAGAGAGGTGAGAAATGGCACGAAAAGGAGGAGAATAGTGAGACATTTAAAAAAAAAAAAGGGAAGATGGTGTGTAAAAAAGCAACGGAGCAGGCGGCGTGGATGGAGGTGGAGTGGAGTGGAAAGCAAAAAGAGTGTGAGAAGGAGGTGAATAATGGCGTTAGTACAGTGGGGAGGAAGAATGAAGGTGATGCATGAGGGGCGATTAGAAGGCGTCAGTGCAGCTAGCAACCCACGAAAGGGAGATAGAGAGCGAGAGACGGAGAGAGAGAGATGTGCCCACACGTGTGTTGCAGACTCTTGCGCTGGTAATTGACCTCAAAGGGAGTCTGGATAGGAAGTGAAATAAATGAATTTAGGTTCAAGTGCAGAGGAGAAAGAGGTGGCTTTAAAAAACCTCGAACATGCACAGGCACAAGCTCGAGCTGCGTGGAGTCGAGCAGGTGTAACTACGTCATGGATGGCAGACATGTTTGCTCTCACTTTTAGCAATTGCGGGTTGTCACTTGGTGAGCTGGTAAACATCTATGAATTAGATAACTTGATTACTGGATTTATTCTGTGTGAGTCAGCCTTTCGTAGAAATCCACATCAGTTAGAAAAACCGAACGGTTCGTTTCTCACTCTCAGCACACTCTGTGAACACTGTTCTAATATGCTTATTAATGATTTAATCTTACATTATGAAAAACCTCTGAGTCAAAACTCTGGTTTATAATCACACATGTGGCCAATGGTGTTTGTGGCAAATGCTCAAAATTAATGAACAGGCCTTTTTCCTGGAAAGACTCATATTATATTTTTCAAACTTATAATATTATGAGCTGAGCTGAAGGCCTGAAATAATATTTTATTGTCTAAACAACACACCTGGTTTATATCTTCAATAAAGGTATAAATGTTGTGGGTTAAGTAGTTTAGTAGGTGTTGGCTTGTGAACTTAAAAAAAAGGTCAAATCAACATAAACAAATTTTTCACATTAAAAGCACACCATAACCTCTGGTATGAATCTAGCCATGCACAGTTTTATGTGCTTTGGTGCTGTAATATTTGTCCCTGAGATTTCTACTACCATCCCAGTAAAACGAGGTGAATGAAAACTTTTTTTATTATTATCTGAAGGAAGGCACAGAAACTAAGCAGCAATGTGTATTTACAGAAACAATGTCCTTGTTCCTTTGAATGATCCTCAGTCTGGCTATGGATCGTGTTTTGTTTCAGACAATTTCCCGCTGATGCATAGTGGTTCAGTTTAAACTCCTTTCTGGAGTCTGTCTGTGGATCGATGTAGTGGCTGCACTAACTAGTCCTAGGAGTCGCAACAAATTGGAGGCACAAGGATGTCTGCGAAGAGCCTTCACACACACACACACACACTCTCTGTGACGAAAACTTAACATCAAGTGGAACTTAGCGGAACCTTGCTGACATGGAAAGTATAGTTTTGGCTTTAGGGTGACTGAGAATTGTTTTGTGTCACATAGAGTTAACTGATCCTTTATTATCATTTTGTTTTAGTCACAAAGACTCTGAGTCATAAAGACGTGAGTCACAGCTGCTGTTATAATTATACCTACTGCTTGACAGACATCAGAAACACCAACAAACACTGTTCAGATAAATTATTGTGATGTAAATCAAAGTAGATTTAAACTTGCTACTGCTCACTTTTTTTTGTCAGTTTTTTTTCCCTCAGTGTGTTTTTGTTGATTTAGTTGTTTAATCTTTTGTATTATTAGACATAATGCATTCGTGTGTCACCTCTCCCTCTCAGGAACACGACAGGAATCAAAAAGATTTACAAACAACCGTCACTTATGACTGAATGGTATGAGTAATACGAAATTCCGATCTTGATTTCAGTGAGTGAATGGTGGGGGTGTTTTTGTCAAACCGAAAAATGGCTGTCGATAATGGTAAAATAAGTCGTGTACTGTCAGGAAATTGTGAAAGCTTACAGGTTTCTTATGACTGTCGAAATTTACTGAATAGACATCACCACAGCTGGGTGATACGAGAAAAACGGTTGATTCAAGAAGGAACAGTTTTGGCAACAATGAGCATTTTTCACGCTCTACAGATAACCGTCACAGAAAAGGATATTGTCTTTTCATAGTCTTTTTTTTATGTCAGTTTTACCATGTGAGGCAACAGTCTTAAAATATAAGCCTATGAATTTGTTTATTTATATTTTTATGTTGCAAAAGGAAGAAAAAAAAATAAATGGCGTACCAGCTTTTGAACATAAAATTTCCTTTCTCAGCTACATTTTCTCAGATTTACAGTTTTTTGGGTTTTTTTTTTTCTGACTCACATGATTGCTAGACAGACTTAGTGACTTCCCCTCAACGCAGCCAGGAACCAGATGCTCCAACAACAACCCAACTTGACGTTCCACACCCTCACAAGCGAGCTCTGAGACAAAGAGGAAGACATGTTTGACTTGCTCAGAAACCCTGTCAGCAGGTCAGTTTCTATAGAAACCCTGGGGGTGGGTGGTAAAAGCCCCCTCCCCAAATCATACATGCCCATCACACAAACACACACACACAACGGAGGCCTAAAGACAACAGTATAGCAGTTTGGGAGGTGGGGGGGGGGGTATATCGTGAAGTCACCATGGTAACTTCCTGCTAGTTGGCTTACAAATGATGTTTACCCAGAGTTTGTTTCGATCGGTTTCTCTTAAGTGCCAGCCAACACCTGCATTACTCATTTCAAATGTGTGAAAGTGAACGTCAGGCTTGCGTTCAACCAGTGGTTGTCTCATTTCCTATCCACATTCTCAAACAATTAAGTCTAAAAACAGCAAAGGTTCTGCCTCTGTGCCTTTTTTTTTTTTTAATCAGGAGCTGCACTTTGTATGGAGATATTTTGACAGAGATCAGTACACAGGCCTCGCCTTCACTGCCGTCACTGTGGATATTCCACTTGAGATGGTGCCTAATTTGATTATTTCTATCCTCTCGGATTTCTTCTCCTTGACGATCACAGGTTGTGATTTCCAGGGCTGGCCCTCACCCCCTCACCCCCCCACCCTCACCCCCTCACCCCCACCACCAAAGCCTTGTGATGTTTGATCCAGGGCCAGGGGAGGCCGGCCAGACATTCAGCCCAGACTCTGGCGCCCTTCCCTCAGTGTACCATGCACTCTAGCTCCCTGCTGTGAGGCCTGGAGGAAATCATGCAGCCAGGAGAATAATAAAAGCACTCATCTATTGAGCAGAGGTTAAAAACAGGGGGAACAATACCTTTGACTCATACTCTGCCTCTCTCTGCGGAAAGAACTTAGAAAGCACCGGTCGCTCAAAACAAAAACAAAAACAAAACACACACACACACACACACACACACACACACACACAAAAAAATCAATAGTCAAAAGAGGAAAGAAAAATCAATATTCCTATACTGACTTGTCAGTCCGTACTGTTTTTCATGCTGCTTTTCATTTATTGGAATAAGAATGACAACAACAGCGAGGACATCCCCAGAGTGCTTCACATTACAAGATTACAATAAATAAACATTTAATGTTACAGCAAACATCAACAATTCGCTGGAGATAAAAAATGTTTGGTGGCAGCAAAAAAAAAAAAAAAAAAAAACGCATTAAAAAAGTTAGAAAATTTAATTTGTCCAACAGCTTGAGCTGAGCAAATGGACCAAAAATCATCCCTTAGTGTTTTCAAGCAGAACAATTAATAGCCAGACTAAATGTTCAATTGTAAGTCAGAGTCAGATGTAAAATGTCACTATTATTAAAAACAAAATACTTTGCTCAAAATGAAATGCAAAGACAGTGTTTCCTTCCAGTGCTTGAAAATAATACAGTTGCAAAACATATAATTGAGCGACTACATTAAATACTGTAAAAGCCAGGCTGCACACAGGGCTCGCTGCTGGACAGAAATAAATATGACCAATTGCTTAACCTTGATATCGATATTGTGACAAAACTTTTGCCAAATTGTGACATGATGGCAGGCAAACCATAAGCCTCATATAACATGTCATATCATATGACAATATACATAATATTAATAGTTAAGCTCTACAAAACGGCTAATTCAATTACATTTTTGCTATGGCACTACAGGAAGGACAAGATTCACTCGGTACAAAATCAGAAGCCCAGAGGGCCAGATTATGCATGTGCATGCATGTTAGCATGTTGCGGTGTGTGTGTGTGTGTGTGCATGAGGCGGGCTGGTGTTGGAGGGTGTTAATTCACCCAGCTGTGTAAGATCAAACTGGAGAGGATTCCAAAGTTTCCTTTGGCAGACCAAATCAAAACACAAGGGATGGAAGAATGCAGGATGCTGACTGAGTGGGAGTCTGAGAGGAAAGAGCCGCAAAGACCGCCAACAACCAATTCACGTCGCGAAGCAGTCTGATCTTTCAAGCAAATAATTATCACATGCAAAGACACACACTCAGTAAAGTTAAGACAAGGGGAGCTGATCCCGGCGTTCGCGCATTGGCTCCTCCTCTGCAACTGCGAGGCAATTTCGCAGCGAAGCGGGGAGAAAATACCCCCGCGTCTTCCATCCTCTCTCCAGCACTATCTTTCAGAAAGCCTTTTTCCTCTCTTTGTAGCTCTGCTGAGTAATAGAGCGAATGCGTTGAGAGGGAGGAGGTGAGAGAGATAGAGTGGCACACAGAAAAAAAAAAATCCACTCAGTATTCTATTACAAGACAAGATGGGGGGGAAGTAATGCGTTTCTCACGGCGGCAGAGGGATGGGAGTGTAGCATAGACGCAATGAATGTGTATATACTGACCCGAGAATCAAATCAACTGTTATTCTGCCTCTTGCAGCCCTCCACATCCCACCACCACCACCACCACCACCATCAATGCCTCCTCATTCCTCCCATTTTCCCACACGAGAGCTGACACAGGAACCGGTTCCTCCAGCAAATCAGCAGCAACGCAGAAACCTTTCCACCAACCATGCTTCAGCATCAAAACACGCCGGTGTCCGTCCTCCAAATACAGTTTGCCAGACACAGCACTGAATCACTGAGCTTTGTCTAAAACCCCTCTTTGCATTACGGACCTTTCCCAAATCTTTCTCCTCAATCATTCAGTGAGGGCTTAAAAGTAGAGATTAGGCAGAAACAGTAGTCACCCAGCCACTTCGCTCCTCTGGCTCATTACTCCCCTGGTTGGGGGATGGATGAAGAGGGGAGGGGTGGGGTCTGCCATCCTGAATTAAGGCCTCCCTCGCAAGGGGCCAAACGCTTGGTAAAAGGGGTTGCATTCGAGAGCGCTTTAACAGGAGGGAGGTCACCGTTCCACAACTAGCAATGCATGTTGGAGAGCTACAAATGACTGTCGTGAAAAAGAGGGATAATGATAGTCAAATCTACAAAAAAAAAAAAGTTATCACAGGAAAATACCCTTATGAGAGATTAAATGCGGGAGCAATTCATCGGCCAAAGCAGCGCCGTGCCAAAGAGGACCTGAATAGAGTGGCCAGTGGCTTGTTGGCAGGGAGAAACAAACTGCTCCATCATAAAAAGAATGATTCATAGATTGCCGCCGTACTTGGTGGAAGGCTTGCGAGGCCGTAACACATAACAAGAATAGTTATGAATGTACACTGAGTGGTAAAACTGAATAGTATTCCCGGACTGAAGACTGACGACTCTGTGCAACCAGATGTCTTTATACAAAACATGATTAGCATAGCATTTTCTCAAGAAGCCCAACAACAGACAGCTTCAGGATTTGCTAATCTTAGACAGTAAAGACATTTTATGATGCTGCCTACAGAGTCTTACTGGCAAATGTTTGACAGTGAAACTGTGGTATTCCGGGCAGGAAGAGCGAGGGAGTAATGGAGGATCGATACGGACTGAGCCTCTACTCTGTTGCTTCATCCCCCGAGGCTTAATTCACTGGATGTGTAAAGACGACGGTGTCACAATAGGGGATCAGATGGGATTGACCACAGAATGAAAATGTAAGGAGTGTTTATTAAACTGATGTAACTGAGATGAAGAGTGGGGAGAGGATGAGCAAAGATGGGTCAAGGGGCTGTCTGAGAGATGTACATAATGGTCATTAAAAGCTAATGCCAGACTAAGCTATGATGGCCTGGTGATTCAAAAACGGATGAAAAACAATCTAATGCCTCCTTTTTTTTTAGCGTACAGAGCTTAAAGGGAAGCTGAGGGCTAAGCTGAAATTTAAGCTAGAAACAAAAGGCACCTGAAGATTTGTGAAAATGTTTTGACGATTTTTCTAAAGATACACATTAGGTTATGCTTAAAAAAAAAAATGTTGAATAAAAAACTCAGTCAATTGTTTTCTTTCCATTCTGCCATTGCTAAATGTCCTTCATGGGCCCCCATAAGGCCTACAAGGCCAAACGAAAGACAAAGCTAAAGTGTTGATTCAGCTTCATAGGGATCCTGAACGGATAAGCTGTGGCAACCACTCACTCATTCACACACACACACACATGCATACATACACACACACACACACACACACACACACACACACAAACACATTCAGCCTCTCAGGGCCTGACCAGCTGTCTCACTCCCCCATCTCCATCCAAACCCACAGGAGCAGGAGGATATAAATCACTCGGCAGAATGAAGACGTGCACGGAGAGAACACATTCGGTTACGTGACAAACACACACAGCGACACACACACACACACACACGCCCACGCTTACATTGGCTGTCCACAACTGCACTGTGAACTATCAGAGCACATGCTGTAAAACACAACTACAGGCCTGTGCACACATTGCTCCTGACAGATAAACACACACACAGTGTAACAAAGGCAGTCACGCCCAGTTTTATGTCATTACTCTTAAAAATCCGGCACTGCTGATATCCACGAGACACCTTGCAAGGCTGGCCTTAAAACCGGTTTATCTCACCTACTGACTGCAGGTGCACACCTAAAGACCTTTGCCTCTGTGTGTGTGTGAGTGTGTGTGAGTGAGTGCGCACTGGTGTGGTGCCAGCAAAGAGTCGGAGATTGTACTCAATGTCAACAGCTGATAAGAGAAAAGGTCATGTTGCATAACAGGAGTTTGTGCCGTGTGTGTGACATAATGGCTGTGGAAAACAGACGCAGGAGAAGAAGAAGAAGAAGAAGAGGGAGGCAGAGACAGTGAGGGGTAAACAGGGAGGGAGTCTGTATTTACGCCAGAGAAAAGAGCTGAGTGGTCGCCGGTCCAAATTGAAGCCGGCAGCTCACAGAGCGCCTGTAATGATGCAGTAAACTCTCTGTTGGCAAAGATGACTTTATTTAAGGGGAGGGGGGGAGAAAAAAGGGGGCTCCCTTTTTTTTTTCTTGATTCTGCACAAACTTGATAAATACATAAATAAATAAGGCGGAATTAAAAAAGATGCTGGGTTCGCCAGCTTCCCTCCCTGAATTTTTTCTGGCAGCGCTTGTGCAGTCAGCAGGCTTTGTGAGAGGGTAGATGAGGCCAAAGGGACGTGAGGCTGTGCCTGCAGCATGGGAAGGGCTGTTTCCTCACTGCTTTAACACTAAACTGTTGAGCTACTGGGGGGGGGGGGCATGTGAAATAAGGCAGTGTAAAATAACCTGACCTGAACTTCCAGAAGAGTTAAAAAAAAAAATGTAATTGTCACCAAGACACATAGAGAAAATGTGTTGCAGAAAACATCTGGTTATGTGTTGTCGATACTGTCGAAAGCAGACAGGATTCCTTATGTTTCCTCCGCTCAGTGTGAATGACACACAAACTTCTGGTTCTGTTCAGTTATTTTCCACTGTGTGTAAATTGCTGGCAATCTTCATGAGGACTTTTATATTCTTGGCAGTTGCTTTATTTGCCACGCTGATACAGTTTGGCATTGCAATCAAAGTAGTTCTGCTTTGATTCTTCCCCACTGGTGAATAAAAAAGAAAAAAAAACTGTTACTTTTAAATTTTTAAGGTATTATCCTCTGTTGGCTTTTATTTAAAGGTATCCCTGCCACATCCTGCTGGTTTAAAAACTCATCGCTTAGCAATACATCTTCTTGGCTAAAGCGACGCTGTCAAAATGAACAAGCAAATATAGGAAACACTTTTATCTCATAACGTAGTGCCTTTCACAGGTGCCACGTGGAGTGTAACCATAGTGAACGTGGTCAAATAAACAGGCAGTAAAACGTCGCTTTTGCCACAGTACACTTTGGTTTGCCCTGGTAGCCATAGTGACAGGGAGGTTGCAAAGTGAACCCTGCCATGTTGCACACGTGAGGAGAGGGGAGCTTATGAAAGAATAATTTGCATTGAAACATAAGGTTAAATGAAGCGCATTGAGGCTCAGGCACAGTGAAAAAACAACCTTGTGACCCTCTCTTCATGGTCCTACATGAGGCCCACATTTCATTTGGACAGCCCAAGAACGAGAGAGCGAGACAGAGACAGAGAGACAGGGAGATAAAGAGAGGTAAAGGAGGAGAGGAGGGGGAGAGTCTGTGCCTTTGCACTCCCCATTCTGCCCCCGCTCTCTATTTTTGTTTCCTCTTTTTGTGCACGCTCAACGCACACACTCACAGTGCAATGGATTTTCAACTTGGCCCTCATCAGTTGTGCGCCTGATGAAACAAACACTGACAGCCTCTTTACATTTGTAAAGGCCCCTGCAGCAGCTGTGCTTGTCCCACACACACCATGCATGCACACAAACACGCATTCACACACACACAATCTTTGAATCAGAGGCCTAGCCCCAGCTGGGGCCTACAGGAAGAGCCGACTCGGCACAAAATGGCCCTGGCTGCACTGAGCTGCACTCTGCCGTGCTCTCTCCCGCTACTCTCGCTTACACGCATTTACGAACACACACACACACACAGTATGTGTCATGTTTCGTTAGACAGAACAACACTGCCACACATTACTGCTCGCTACCTCAGTCATTACACAGCACCTTCCATCAACCCCTGGTTTGAAAGCCACCAACAAATTGAGGAAATAAGAATACCATAAAAGCATTTTTTAAGATATATTTTTTTTTTATAGCACAGGGGGGAAGTTAGCTATCTTGCTCCTGCAATGTCAGTCAACCCGACAGTGACGAAGCATCTTTGGGGAAAAAAAAAAACCTGACAGAGCAGTTTGGCTTTTCATTTCGGTTCCGTTCACATCGGCGGCTATCAATTCCATTAGAAAATGGTAATTGCCTTGTTTGCTTTTATTAAGCACTTATTCCCCTTTTCCAATCATTTTGTGACTGAAGAATTTTAATATCAGTCGCAGTTAGTGGGTGTTTTTTGGGCTCAGGGGGTGGGGGTGGAGGGCTAACAACTCACACTCGTGTTTCAGGGGAAATGGTTAAGCCAAGCATGTATAATTGTCTTACGCTAATTAAGGGGGGGTGCGAAGGGGAGGGGTGGATCAGTGGGGGCCATGAGTCCTGTCTCAAAGCCTGGAGGTGGTGGGGGCTGAGGGGGGTAATCTGGACTCCTCCAGGTTGTTGTAGAAATGGACGATTGTGAGCCTTATTTGGTCCGGGCCAGACTTTAAGCATTAACTGCAGCTGCCGAAAACACATGACAGATGTGACACACATGTACGCTCACACATACACAGAGACACATTCGCATCCTGCCGTCCAATATACAGACAAACCATTTCCCAGGCCTGATGTTCTTAGGAATATCAAGTTAAGAATAGACAAAGTACAAAAAAACCCCATCTGATTTTAGAGAGCGTGACACATGACACCGAAGGCCATCAAAGTCTGGCTCCATTTTAAGTGGGGATTTTTTGTTTCAGTTAGTCATCAATTCTGCGGCACATCCTGTTTTACTCAATTCAGAGGGGGGACTTACAAAAAAACTTACAAAATCTAAATCTTTTGATTTCTTAAAGCTATTTAACATAATTACAACACATGAGAGTGAAACCATTTGGTCATAAAAGGGGAAATTGACTGTCATGGTTAAACATTTAAAGAGTCTGTTCTGACTGAGACAAAACAGACACTATGGGATGTTAATCATTACTTCATAATACAATCAGTAAAAATGTTGCACACAAGAGACTTGGTTGCAATGTGTAATGTAAGATTTTCTTGTTCAGTCATTTAAATGTGTCCTCTGTGGAATTTGTGTTGCTTTCTAGTAAATAAATGTTGATCTCATGACATTTAAGCACATTTTGCTACTGCTGTTGATGATGTATAATAATCGTATGTTGACATAAGAGGACATGAGCTGCAGATTGACATTTTGAATGACATTTTTTGAGAGGAGTGATTTCCTCTTCAATGAAACAATAGCGTGTGATGGACTAAACCACAAAAACCATCCTTAAAGCGGTAAATTAAAAGCTTTATCGTGCTCTTGTGGAACCAATTTTCCTTGATGTTATCTGTTAGCTCACACTTTTAACAGTTTAGGTATTATTATTAAGCAAAAACCACAGGGACACTTGGAAAAAAAAAACCAACAAAATGTCTTTCCAGCTCTCTTAGCAGAAACACTGTGACTATGCTTTACTTGATAGCACATTAATGCATTTAATACTCCATACTTGGAAGTAACAGAATAATCCCCAGTTAGATTATGCTGCATTCAAGAATGCATGAAAACAAACATTTTTGTGTTAAGTCTTGTTCTCTTGCTCCTGCAAACCTGTTGCTCAGTTTGGCCCTTTTGCTAATTTCCCTTTCAGCCCAAAATAAGTTGTGACGAATTGTTCTGTTTTTGTTGCGTTCAGTGACTCAACCGTATGCAGGAGTTAACACACTTTTTTAAAAAGACACTCCACGTGTTGTTTGGTGGGGGGGTTGGGACTAGAGAGGGAGGGAGGGGGGGTTGCAGCTAGCTCTGCTGACTCCAGCTTCAGTGCCTTAGCAGACATGATATTGCCTCGTGCAATTAAACGCAACAATGTGTGCATTTGGGCGCGTGACGATAATTCACAGAAATCGCAGAATGTGAAAAAAATGACAGAAGAAGAAGAAGCGCCGCAAACTTTACAGCACAGACACGGAGGCCGGTCGGCGTGTCGCCTTCATGAAAAACGATACATGGTAACTTAGTCGAGGGATATGCTGAGCCATTCACACTTTACAAGATTAAAAGTCTTTGTTTCATTCATGAGTGAGGATGAACAGGCCTTCACCAGAACCGAAGCCTGGACCTGGACTACAATTTTAAGCTAAGCTTAGGCTGAACAATTTCATTCCGAAGCCCCATTCGCCATAAATTCACCAGCGTTACTTGCTGAAAGAAAATGGTTGCTTCTTGGTATGGCTTCATACATGAGCCTCTGCAATGCGACTGAACACAGCTTCTTAAAAAAAGATTGACTCGTTCAGTAACGTCACGTTCATCCACGTCGACCGAGTAATGTGCAGTTTGATAGGTATTCGGTAGCTGGAGGACCAGACCCAAACGCTTGTAAGATAATCCCCCGGTAGTATTGCAAAAAAATGGAGTTATCCCTCAGCGGGCTGCAGCAATATCTGCTCGCTCACAGAGGTCACACGGAGACCTGCAAAATAACCGAGACCCCGGCGGACTTAGCGTTTATATGAGGACTAATAGCGAAGACACCCACATAACAGCGAGCCTCAGAGTGTCCCCACACCGTTTCAAGTGCTGGAAATTGCACGAATATGCTGAATTGCATGACCCCCTTTTCCTCCTGCTCTCCCTCACTCTTTATGGAGAGAATTAAAGAGCCACAACAGTCCGCGAAACATGTCGGTTTGTCACCAAAAAAACAGCACACAGCAAAACCGACACACAACAACAACGCTGTCTGGAACATAAACTATACACACGAGCTCCAGCATGAGAAAAAAGGGTTTGCATTAATGAAGGTGAGAGCTCAGTTTAAAGCGGAGACAAAATGCTCAGCATGGGACGAAATGGAAGCCGAAATAGCTGAGCCATGGCCGACAGGCTTGTCTTCACGGCTCTGAATAGGAAGAAATGGGGGGCGAACAAAAGCTTTCACTGGAAACACACTGCCAAGTCCTTTAATTTAAAACCTTTCCTAGCTTCATCAGCTAGCCAAGACAAACAGTGCATCCCCGTATCGTGCGTTTAAACGAGTCAAAAATGAATCCCCCCCCCCCCAATCAAAAGCAAGCGATGTTCAAAAGCCTTAAACATGTCTGATGTCGAAGAAACGCTGCAACACAGACACTGAATAAACATTGCTGTCTCTTTAAAATATAAAGCATTTAATTGTTAACACGTTGGGGTAACTCAAGGCCGTTACCTTTTATAGAAGATTTGACCCAAATAGTGCACGAGCTGCCTGATGGTAACCTTCGCAGTTCGTGATGAAAGTTTATGCATTTTCATCGAGACGAGCAAGGCAAACTTGAATAGAGCCATCGCATTTGAGAGCAAAATAAGGCAAAGGTGGATCTTTACTTACGTATTTCTTTTGAATGATATTCCTCTTAGGTCTTTCCTTGCTCATTATGCAATCCCCCAAAAATGTTTGGCTATAGAGAGAATGGCCACATGAATTTCTTTCTTTGACTCTCGCCTCTCCCGGAGCACCACGACGATTTAAATCCCCGGCTCTGTAGGAAAAGCTTGCTGGCTTTGCAGAATCCTCCTTCGGTGTTTCCCCTTAAACTATTCGGATATAAATCCCAAAAAAATTCAAGGATCGACGACGTACAGAGACGGACTGAAGCCAAACTCACTTGGGGATAACATAGTCAAAACAAATGCACAACAATAAGTTCCATTCGCCAAAACAGCTCGGCTTCTCGTCTCTGCGCACTCGCTCCCGGCTCTTTTCAAATACATGAATATGCTTGAGGTGATGTGAACAAGTTACATCTTGTTCTGAGGTGACGATACGACTAGAAATTAATAAATAAAAATTAAAAAATAAAACGTTTAGGTGTCACGTCTTTTTTTTTCTCTCTCTTTCTGGCTGGAGCCTGCGGTCGACGAGAGAGCTCTCCAGCGGCACTGCTCTACTGACTGAGAGCAGCTCCTTTCTTCCCCAGCTCCACCACTCAGCCTATCACATCCTCCACCATTCAGCGGCAACTTCAAAATCCCGATGAGACAACCCTAAACAGTGAACACTGCCAAAAAAAAGCCTTTGCCATTTTCTGTCATGGATGTATAGGGTTTGGAGTACTTGCAGTGGTAAGTTTGGAGTGATATTAGATTAAATAGTGCGCTCTAAGTCCTGTGATATTAGTTTTGAGATTAATTGTTTTTGTGGCGTTTAAAGGGGAGGGGGCTTTAAAGTAATATTGTACTTCCCATATGCTGTTTTTATTTAAATCCAATGTTTTTCTAATATTCCCATGGGGGTGATGTTCATATGGCCTAAACTCTATGAGAAAAGACCTTTTAAATAATTTATATTCCACAACTGACTTATGAAAAACAGTCATCATATTGATGTCCACATTTATATCAGTGGTTAATTTGTGTTACTTTTCTTGGACATAAACAGTCTATTTTCGTATTTAAAAAGAAATTCCTAGAAGATGCTAGGCGACATTTAAGTGTAAATTCACACATTTGTATGTAAATGACAGTCCTCAACCCCCACACGTAGCTCCACCCCCACAAAGTTAAACATTAAAGCATAGGTTGAATAAGGACTTGCATCCTATAAAACACTGTGCTTTCTGAAACCTTCAAGCATATTGTTTTTTCTATAATATTTATATGCCAGGATGGAAAGTTTCAACTGTAGGTGAGGAAGTAAACAGGGCAGGGAAAGTCAAGTTAGTGTATTTTGTTAATTGTATCTTAGACTCACAGTAAAACACATTATTCAGACTAAAATCTTTCCCCTAAAGCCCAGCAGGAAAACTACCAGAGTGTTTGCCAACTGCTTCTGCTCTAAAATTAACAAGGTTACATGGAAATCATAGTTTTCCATGATCCCTCCACTTAGCTACACAACTGCACTGTTCAGTTGTCTTACAATGTTGCAACACAATGTCCATGAAGAAAAAACGACTATGAAAACACACTGGCTTGATTTACTTTTATCTTTATTTTATCTTTTATATGTACAATTTTTAGATTATCCCTTTATAATTGATCCCTTGAATGTATTGATTTTTCTCAAGGCTTAAATCAAAACCTTTTGAGAAAATGTAGTCAAATCAGGATTCATGCATATTTGTTCAGGTAGAATTCATCCTTTTGTGTGATCCACTTCATGATGATGGTTAACTGACTGGGTGTCCTCATCCCCCACACCAGAAGTGGGCATGCTGTGTCATTATTCTAATATGCTGAGTGGGATGGCTGCTCTGTGTGAACTGAGGAGGAAGTTAAGAGATATGTGTGTGTGTGTGTGTGTGTGTGTGTGTGTGTGTGTGTGTGTGTGTGAGAGTGTGTGAGAAAAATGTTTAGTTCTACCCTTGTCCTTCGGTTGGACTTTGAATGAAGCTCAGAGTGTAGAGTCATGCGTCTTGGGGAACTGTACAGTATTTTAAAGTCATGATTAGTCAGCAATGAGCTGGACTGATAAACTAAAACTGCACTGGGACTGTTCCATGATCCAACACTTTGATCCATACTCAGATATCTCAACAACTATTAGATGGATTGCCATTAAAACAGCCATGACACTCGTGAGTCCTGCTGAATTTGTTAAACCCCTCACTGTTTTGTTAACAGCACCGACATTGACATTTCTTGTCCTTTATTAAATTTCTCCACAACATTTGGATGAATTAATAAAATATGGTACATATATTAATGATGCCCACTGGATGAAGCCTAATGTCTTTGGAAACCTCCTGATTTTTCTTCTAGCGCCACCAGCAGGCCAGGGTTTTTTACTTTTTTGTAAGTATCTCAAAATTTGGTTCATAATTTTGTACAGTCATTATCTCCCAAAAAACGAATCCCACTGACTTTGATGATCCCCTTATTTTCCCGTCTAGCGCCACCATGAGGTTTAATGGGTGGATTAACTGTTGGATAAAGTTTGATGATCCTTTACCTTTTGTCAAGTGTGTCATCATGTCAGATTTTTGATTTGTCCAAGATTTGGATTTATGACTAAAAACGCATTAGCTAAGCTAATTAGCAATGATAGCATGCTAACACCCTAAAATAAGATGGTGACTACTCCAAACATTGCCAGATATCAGTATGTTAGCATAGCTGTTGTAAGTACGCTAGCATTACCCTTTTGTAGGCCAAAGCCCTGCTGTGTTCAAAGCCCTTTGTCGCATCATTACATAGTGCAAGTGCATTTGGATTCTCCCCTTTAAGGTCAGTCTACCTCTTTGCACTGAGGGAGGAAACCTGTGTACAGGTATGATCAAGAAATGCTTAAAGCAGATTAAGTATCTCCCTGAACTTCTCAAAGCTGGACTACAATCAATCACCAGCATCCGTGCAATCATGCTGATTTCATTATCATTCATGTAACGAGGAAGAGCTATTGATTCCTCTTCTGTGTTTGATGTAGATTTAGCATAACGGACCAGATGATCAAAGCACTGAACTTACCCATGAATGCATGAACAAAGACACCAAATCAATAGCTGACGGGTCAATAATTCTAAGCATGGCGTGCAGGATGACATGATATTTATGTAGCCCCCCATTAAGTTATGCTGTATGTAATATATAAACAGAGTAAGAAAGAAATACTGAAGGATCAGTAGGAATCCAGATATTATACAGAATGGAGAGATGTTGAGTGTGAGGATTTATAGACGGGATAATGGTCTGTGATTTAAATAAATGCTGATCGTAAGTTTACTGCATGGCAAATTGAATCCTAAAGCTTTAGTCTAAGGTATAGCTAAGGAAAATATCAGATGTACATCTATTCAGTACTTTCATCTGTGGACATGTTATTCCTTTAGCGCTGTAATCAATGATGTCTCGTCCTTTGACAGTGTCAGAGTCAAGCAGGCTATTTTGAGACGAGGCTGTGGAACACGTTGCCTTTAGCCCCCATCACCCGGCACTCTCAGGGGGGGTTTACCAGGGTCCTCTGCCCTGCTGGTGCTGACATTTAGGCCCACATGAATCAATGAGACAAGCTGCAGAGAGATGCCTGAATCTCACAGCAGTTCACATTTAGCCCCTCGCCATGTTCAGGCAGATAGGTTGCAGACTCTTTTAGACACTCCTAACTTGATTTCTCCACATGCAGATTTGAAAACCACAGCTTAGTTATAATGAGACTAGATGTGATCTTCTATTCTGACAAAATCAAAATCATTTTGCTTTCAGAGTGCTGCGAAATTGTCTGTATTTTCAGATGTGCAGAATGAGTGTTTGTGTCTGTTTTTTTGTGCATGTCCTTGAAGGGACAGCAGGACTCAAAAGTGTTTGGACAGCTCTGCACTCGTATAAATGGCAGAGACATTTACACCAATGGATTTAAGAGTGAGTGTGTGTGGGTTTGTGTGTGTACGTGTGTTTGTGTCTGAGTGTGTCTATACGTGTGTGATGGAGAAGGCCAGGGATTGATTAGAGCTTTCACTCTCAATGTGGTTAATTGCCCAGTGAGGCTTAGCAGACGGTGCTGGCTAGATTGATGTCCGATAGCCAAGAGGAGGGGGAGTCAGGGTGTGTTTGTGTGTGTGAGATGGAGGGAGGGTGGATGCGTAGGGGGGTTTGATTTACTTGGCAGCATGAACGGGGGGGGGGTCCCAAATTAATGTTAAAAGATTGAATGGTTAAGTATTTTATACTGTGGAAATGAACCCAAAAGGAGTTTCCTTCAAAAAGACAGAACAGTCACATCTGCTGGAGAAAGAAAAGAGGATGCACTGAAATAAAGTTAGTAAAAATGCTCAGCCATGTCACCTTTTGCTTTTTTTGCTCTGGTAATGAAAAAAGGTCTGTTTTTTTTACAGCAAGTACTGCCCTCCCCTTAAAAGATGCAGCTTCCTTTGGATTCAGTTCAGCAATGACCCAATGTTTTCAACTCAAACATTTTTAAACAATTGTTTCATTCTGGCACTAAATCAAGATCAAATCAATAATCCATCTTTGAAGTTTTAGTAGATTTTATTGTGCTTTCGCCAGAATTCATAACAGCAGCTCGAGCAGAGGAAGCTCTTAATCAGTCAAAAGTTCCAGGATGTTCAAACGTTTCTATAAATGTTTAGCATTGCGGTGGAATAGACCACAAATGAAGATGAATGACATTTACTCTCTGGCATTCGCAGGAAGCAAAGTGCAAGCCAGTCCTGATCTTTTATTTTTCTGCACTTATCATCTACGGGGCCATAAAATGATGTTTATTGTTCAATAAGAGGGGCGGGGCGGTTTGTTTGAGCGAGGAGGGTTAGAGTGTGACACTACAGGACAGCAACAAACAAGCCACAGTGTTGGCAGGGAGAAACAGTAAAATTATGACTTGTACAATTGTCTCCTTTTCACACAGGCTGTTAAAACTCTAAGTAATACAAGCGGCAAGGATATTGGATATTACATGTAAGAGAAATTGAGGAGGAGAGGGAAGGGAAGGGAGAGAGAGAGAGAGAGAAAATAAAGTTTTACAGTCCAGAAACTGTGTAGTAAGCCAGATAATCTTATCTTAGTTTAAAATGCAGTTGAACTTGTTTTGAGTATAAACACAATTTTTACTGATGATTATGCAAGACTCTCAAAACATCTTAAAGGTCATTAGGGGGATATATTTGTAGAATATTTCAGGAATGGAATATAATATTTACAGGAATGTTTTCATTAGAGTACAATCACCTGATAATAAAAAAATATTGCATTTTCGTTACTTTACAATGAGCCTTTTATATCTACAGAGGGAGTGAATCCTCTTACAAGGAGTTCACCCTGTATCACCACCATGTTTTTCACAGTAAGCCAGAACAGACAGACCAAACACTGACTCAAAAGAGAGTTTAACAGCCACTGTGGGTTCTCCCACATGCTTGAAAGTAGAGAGACAGTCAGTCACATCCAATCTGCAACTTTACTGCCATTAAATCAGGACTTAGAATTGTTAATTCTCTCTTTGGTTGTTTTTTATTAAAGAAATACAGCTTTTTTTCTCTCAAGTAATTTTGTCTGCTTGACAAACTAGGCATGGCTTTTTAACTTATGAGGCAACAATAGCAAAATTCAACAAAAGGGAAATATTCCGTGAGTTTACTGGAGCTTCTGCGATAAAAAAACAGGGGTTTTCTTAATTGAATCAATTAATGGCCCTTAAAATTTCTGGCTTTGACTATTCTGATGTGTGTCTGTGCAAAATTTGTCACTAGAAAGATCTTTTCTCTGTAGTTTTTCAAGTTTTTGAAGCCTAAACGGATCAAATTTTAGAGACATTTAATTTGTATTTAAGTTACTGAGTTGTCTGAAGCTTTAGGTTAACACATTACCACAATCAGTTAGAGGCTGGATGTTTAATCCTGATTTTCAAGAGGTCTGTTTTTGTTTTTTTGTTTTTTTGTTTTTTAAATTCCTTTTTATTTGTTTCGCATTGTTTTGTGCATGCCCAGGATTTGATGCCAGACAGACTGGAGGTCATGGTGGCTTTGAATTACTCCGCTGAAATTTGAATCCTATAAGAACTCTCATTAAAGTGAGGTTAACCTTCTCCACAGCAACCCCCACCTCTCCCTCCCTCTTCCCCACTGTTCAGGGACTCGTTGAGATCACAAACACAATTTATTTTTCGACAACCCCCCCCTCCGCACGCACACACACACAGACACACACCTCCCTTTCTAAGGGGACTCGAGTCCCCACTCTACTAACATGGATAATTGGACACCTTCAGGATGAGAAATCCCCTGCAGAAACAAAACAGGCACCGGTGGTGTAGATTCATATCAGGTTTGTCAAATATAAGCACAACAGTGAGGATGAGACAGAGGCTCGGTTGAACCTTAACTACAAGCTAGATTTGAAAAAGCCCTTTGGCAGTGGTTCTTACTGATTCAATTCACACATTGAATACCTCATTTCCTGAGCTGTGATGGCTGTGGCGTGGTATGGCAGGATCAACAGGAGGAATATCCACACCCTCAGGCTCCAGGGTGAAGCTGTCCTCAGGGCATGTAACGAGGGTCAGCGCCGTCTTTGCTGCGCCCTAAGTTGACCCATCTGGAAGCTAAATGCAAAATTGCCTGAAGATCAGAGTCGAGGGATGACTTGCCCTTATTCCAGGCCCCAAGGCTGTTGTTGTGATTCACTAATGAGGCAGAGCTCCCTGAGCTCACCTGGCAACCACAAGTCGAACCTGGTAAACTGCAGACTTTGAGAACAAATACATGCTCAAATGGCCTGAATGTTACTGTGTTTTTATAATGCTTTAACACTCTCAGGGGTGGTCGGGTCACAGGCCGTATCAAAGTTTTCACGGATCAAAATAGGTACCTATTACACATCCTTGTAATGTTGCTACGGTGTTGCCATGGAGCGGGAAAGTGAAAACATTTTTTCATGATGTAACACGCTGTAATAGGAAAACAAACTGATTTCTCATTACGAAACATTTAAAGGAACAGTATGTTATTATTTTATCTCAGAATAAGAGCTTGAAAATGAATGAATTTGATGTTAGAGCGACTTATAATAAAGAGCATGGCCCCTCTGTCATTTCCACTCTGCACCCTGAAAACATATTCTTGCACTATGCAACTTGGGTTTAGTGGGTGCAATTTTCCCACAAGAGTTGAGTGACGCTGCACAGCACACACCATTAACTATGTCAGAAGATTGGAGCATATTTTGTGGAGAAAAATGTTATCTGGTTTTCCCTCTGATGTTCTCCAGCTGCTCTACCTCAACTCCCAGTGATTTACAGAGTTTCTTGAAAGACAGATTTTTTTTTATAATTTTGCAAATTAGCTGTGCAGCTAGTTTAATCTGCTCAAAGCAACAGGGCGTTTTGCTGTTTACACCACTAGAAGAGGAACTCTGGACCAGCCTTGTCAGGGCCTGAGGCGGTGGAGACCTCATAGGGCATACAGGTGGAGAGCAGCACCTTAGCAGGCACTGGAATCAGCCTCAACAGCCTCTATGAACATCATCACAATGACAAAGATATCTAGGAGAAGGTTTATGGAGGAAACTAAGAAGAGAAAAAATGAGGGGGACTGAGCTAAACTCCAAACACAAGGAAATCTTAGGCTGGCTTTCAGTCGTTGGCGAGGACTTTGCAAAATAAAAGGTCATTGGAGACACCAAAGTAGCCTTCTTCCTGTTTAACTAATAAGTCATGAAGCTGGCTTGCTAAGTTATATATTTTGTGTTGCTGCATTGGCTTGATGTTTATCTGATGATAAGAGATGTAATCATAACAGCCGTCCATATTTACAACAGCAGTCTATATGAGAAACTGTAAGGATTGTAGTTCTTGCATAATGTCGCTTTGCCGTGATAAAAAAAAACTTCTACTTCTTCACTTTTAATTCATGCTTCTGTTTTTTGTTTCACGTGAGCAATGTTTTCAAAACAAATAACCTCAACATGTGGCCCTCATCAATGAACGATCTTTCTGCCATCAGTGTTTACTCACCCGTTTTATGAAAGTCCACTTTCCTTATTCAGCTAAACTTCATTCAACACTTCTCTTTCGCCTTTCTCACCTCGAAACCAGTCTGGACTGGAGCACAGTGTGGATGAGCAGCTAAGTATGAATCACTCATGAGGAACAACCGGCGTTGTAGGATTGCCAGGTCCCTTGTGTGTATCTAGCCACACAGAGAGTAATAGCATTCAGCAACAAAGCTTGTATAGCGCAGGAGTGACTGGCTGACTCATGTGGGTCAAGACCTGCCACAGGTGGGGGATCGCAGACTAAATAACCTCCCCCCCTTGACGGTAGGCAGCCACAGCCTCTGCGCCCCTTTTCACCCACCCGGGACACCTGCACCGGACACAAAAGCCACCCCCTCTCCGATTCTTTGAGGGCATGAGCAGGGAGAGGAAAATGACGTGGGGAAGAACAGAGCGAGGGAGAAAGAAACTGGGTTGGATGGGTCACGGTGGGGGCTGCCTCATTCGTAGCCATGCGGAAACAAAGTAACACAAACTCAAGCCACAGCAGGGGAACAGCTGGAGCACACAGGGACGGCAGTCTGGGTGGTCCGAGAGCGAGGGAGAGAGACAGGGTGTGAGCCTGCAGGAAAATGAGCGAGAATGAAAGACACAAAGAGGGTTTGGGTTTGGATGGAGATTGTGAAAATAGAGGCTGTTGAAGAGAGGCAGTACAAAACGAGAGAGGTAAAAAACAATTGAGAAAAAATCAGCTACTTGTGAGTTTCCCCTTTTATCTCCGCAATTACGGCAAATCGATACACATCAATATCTAATTATTCGAAGAAGCCCTTTCCACCAGAAGCCCCATTAGAAGGAGAGGTGTAATTCAAAGTAAGAGGCCACTTTTATTCAGAAACAAATTACTGTTTGTTTGAAAAATCAGTCACAAATGTCTTAAACAACAGCTCAAGATGGAAAGATAATTATGACTTACCATGCCTTTTTACATTTTGCATTAAAAACAGAGTAATTAGTACACCACATGCTGCAGTAAACTAAACAGAAAGTGAGATAATCAAACAGTTTTCCAACCTCTTTCCATCTTTCAGTGACCATTTTTAAAAGCATTTTCATCCAGCTGCTGATATCAGAATAAGTTAATTAATCCTTTGGCATTACCAAAGTTAAAGTGTTGGTTATTAGAAAAGCATTTGATAACCCTTCTAACAATAGAGACGCATTTCAGTTGCTCGCAGTGAGCAAATATCCCCGTGCTTTTCCATACAAGGCTTATCACACCAACATGGTTTGCATGATAAAAAAAGAAGGTAAGTCATGCGGGAGGTCCTGCACATTTGCATATCCCCTGGGTGCATGGAGTAATTTAGCTACATATGTCCCTTCCCTAATAGGCTGGAGTTGGCTTAACGCGAGGCTTGTGTTTTTGGAAGCGACCTTGCTTGATTGTCTATTCGAATTCGCAGCTATGCTCTGATTTGCAATTGAAAGGCTTGTAATAGTACTTGAACTAACTGAATAACTATAGGTTTTTTTTGTTGTTTTTTTTTAAATTTGGGTACGTGAGGGAGAAAGGTGTTTTTTTGTGTGTGTGTATGCTGGATTAAAGCTGTCATCCCTGAGTGCAATCTTCTCCGTGGGGTATCTTTCACAGAGTGGTGCCTCTGCTCATGTACAGCAGCGGTTGAATAAGGTGGAAGATACAGTGAATGTGAAGTTAGCTTACATGTGCTACCTCAATCAATTCAGCCCGTATCACATTCGACTGAATTCTTAATATAACTAATCAGCCTCCATGTTTCCCATGGTAATACATAATATATTTGACTCAAACAAATGGAAATGTATTCATGATATGCATTCGCTTATTCTGCACTAAGTTTGACATTCTCCTCTTGAATCCACAGAGACTCAGAGAACATTAGCAGGGCCGATACACGACCAACCAGAAGCCACCGTAAATTGAGGACCCACTTTGTTCCTGGTCATAGCCCGCTGCTTATCTCCCGTATTTGACTACCATAATTTGCCTCTCAAATGCTCTGCTGTATGATGTTACGGCTGCCTATGTCTGAAAATGCATATTCCTCAGATGCAGAGCCTTATGTGCGTGTGTGTGTGTGTGTGTGCGTTAATCCCAACTTGTTATCCATGACATCAAACCCAATTTAGCCAGATTTAACATCAATTTTCGGTTCGACGGAGAGGAAAAGCACCAGAATATGAATTAATGTTATTTTTTTTAATCTTTCTAAATAATAACCCAGCCACTCCTGCAAAACACTCACCACTTTTCTCTCTTCCTGATATTAAACAAGATTAGGATAGCTAAAAGGTTAATGAGATTCCCTTCTTTTGAACAAACTGTGCCTTATTTCTCCCTTTCAGAGGAAGCCATAAACATCCTCCCTGTAATAACGAATGGTGATTATGCCGATGATATTAATTATCATTACTTTCAATTACTACACCCAGCCAGGCCCTGTCGGTTATGAGGGCAGCTCCCTGTGGAGGAGCCGCCACCCGCCGCCGTGCATTCATTAGCTGCGCCGAGTGATTGTGCGACTCTCTGTCTCTCCCCTTCTCCATCTCTGTCTTTCTTCCTCTCTTTTCTTCCTCCTCTTGTGGCCTTTTGTTTCATCCTTTCTACTCCTCTCTGTCCTCTTTCTTTCTGTGTCCAGTGTCATTGAGTCCAAGAAGCTCCACATACCGTCAAGGGTAGGCCAATGAATGAATGAGGTGAGGTGGAAGTTAATTGTGGAGAGATCTGAGAGGAGCTGTGAGGGAATCCATGGCACAGATTGTACAGATTTCCTCAATTTCCCATCTCTTTCTCTCTGCTCCCCCCCCCGCCCCCAACCTTTTTTTATCCGTCTCTTTTTCCCTATGCATTTAGCTCTCATTACTTGTCCCTTGCTCAGTCTTGTTGCTTTGTCTCTCCCCTTTCCACTCTTCCTCACTCCTGACATGAAACATCCATTTCCGCCCCATGAAATATGGAGAGGGCCCTCATGAATTGTTTACAGGTTAGCAGCATGCATGCCAATGGCAGCGGGGGGGGGGGGGGCAGGCTCAGGTTTTCAGACAGGCTGCAGTGGGCGAAGGGTGGTGATGGCAGGGAGGCCCGGCCCCAACAAATGTGCTCATAAACCTGGAGGGTCCGGTTATCTTGGCCTGCAGCACTTAATGAGGGAATTTTGGAGAATTCAGTAGTTACGAAGTCCTTGTGTGCAATGTATGTACCTTATGTGTAAATGTTCGTACTCTTAGCTTCGTTAAATTATAACGCACACAAAAATCCATAGTTTAAAGATTAGTTCATGGTTCTGTACATCAAGTTTTAACCGTAAACTTTAGTTCAGACTCATGCTCTCGTATTTGAGTAAGACAAATTGTCATCAAGTCACATTTTTGACAAGCCTGAGCTCTCAGCACAACCCTGATGTGGAAAATTGAAAATTTCAGCAACATCCAAAATGTAATGGAAAACAGGCACCAGTCTATTCAAGTCTTCTCATTTGTTTTTTTGTCAAATCTGTTTAAGTTGAGTCTTAGTTCTCATATTTTCTCTTGACAAGAGTTTTTAGTCTCTCTGTGAAAGTTTTTTCAGTCACTGACTAACATCCAACATTTCTGGAAGACAAATTGTCAAATTCTCTGGCACACTACTGACCTTAATAGCTTAAAACTATGAGATAAGACATTTTTTTTCCTCTTCTCCAGATAACATTGGTAAACGTTATCCTTTTATAACAGTAAAAATCTTAGAGACTCCACCGTGCAACAACAATATTTGTTTTCCACTCAGAGAGCAAAGCCAAGAAAGCTAGTTGGTTAAACATGCTAACATTAGCTCTCATTGATCATGGCACTTCTCATTCATGTTTCAACGCCTGTCGAGTCTTGAACACTGAATGTGCATATGTGTCTGTGTTGGTCCAACATTATTCAAAGGAAGGGGATCAACTAGCATTAGCTATCCTTGTTTTATGGGTCCAGTTTGCACAGGAATCTAAGCTTACAGTAACTACTGGTTCTGTCACCTCAGGACTTTACACATTACTCCATAATTAAAATTCTGACATGATTTGAGTAACTTTCAAGCCACGGAGTTACTAAGTGCTCTAGTATGAAGATACCAGATAAGAATAAGCAACTGCTAACTTCACCCCTCCAACTGCTGGTTCACTGCAAGTTTTAAGTGTTAATCAACACAAATAAAACACCGTTCAAATTACATGAAACGACTTTGTTACCGCAGAATAATAAACAAAACTTGCTTTTCTTTTGGTGGTTAAAGTTTTGACCAAATACGTTCATACACATAGGATATGTAGAATGATTTCTTGACAAAAATTAATTTAAGTTCAGTTTTGGGTAAACTGTTTAGATTGCACACCTGATATCCCTGCAGCACTAAAATCTTCACCTCACATATGTCCCTGAGGAATCAGGGGGAGAGGAGATAATGGGATGGGTGTTGTAATGCGATCGGTCAGATGGCTCAGGATATTTATTTGGTCGGTCTCGCTGGACGAAACACGGCCTGTTGAGTTGGTTAATTTCCTCCTGATGAGCTTGTAGATCACGTCAGTGTCGCACCGCAGGGATTTGAAGGATGGGTATGGAAGCATCAATTAAGATGTACTTCTGCGAGGGTTTTATCAGTTGTGGCTTTTTTTTTTCCTCAGCCCTAATAGCTTGTGATTGATAGTGATGAACTTGAGCACAGGAGGGGGGGGTGTGCATTTCAGATGGACAGATAGAGCATTTTGAGGGCTCGCTGACTGTAGTGCTTGACTGCAGCTTGTGCACTTGTGGTTATAATGGAGTACTTGGGAGCCACACCACTTGAGAGATTGTGTGGATATATTATTAATCTGTTCCCTGTGCCATTGCTGTATAGTGCTGAACTGCGGGCCTGGCAGAGAGAGAATGCTGCTGTGGCGCCATCATCCCCTTATCTGTCTTCTTCACTCTCTTCCACCCTCTATATCCTCTCCCCTGTCTTTGTCACTCAACCTCTCTCTCTCTCTCTCTAGAGCTCGAGCTGGAAGAAGGGAGGAAGAGATGATCAGATCAATATTCCTCTCAGGAAATAGGCTTCCTCTCTGTGACTCTCTGTCTCTCTCCTGCTGCCTGTCTTTTGTATAGCCAGCTTGTCTGACCACATCACTGGAGCATCGTGGCCAATTTCACAAGCAAGCCAGATAAGCAGCCATACTCCACTTGTCTAGGAGTGTGAGACAAGCTCAATACGCGTCCCCATATGATAGATGGAGGGGGAGAGAGAGTTAAGAAAGTCGGAGTTGTGGTTGAGAAAGAGGAAGACAGTGGACGTCTGTTTCTCAATGCCATGACTAAGTCATTTCAGAGTTATGAATTAGCCCACATGGTGATAGTTTCTGAGGAAATCCTGTATGCTTTTTACATCTGACTTGAAAATGTCTCCATGTATGGTTTTTACCAGCAAATTTTCACTATGTAATCAGTTTAAGTAACACTTTCCTTTGTATTTATTCAAGATAAAAAGCATAAAGGCTTAAGAATAATAAACAAAACTGTGTAATAATTGTTTTTTTTTTTATTTTTAATGAGTTCTTTATCAGTGACCTCCCAAGTCTAGTTGTCTGTCTCTTTCATTGAAGGTGATTGCTGTTAACTTTGGTGTAGTGAGCTGTCATTGCTCCCTGCAGCATAAACCATGACTGATTAACTCTCTGAGCCAAACTGAGCCGATCCATCATTTTTTTTACGCATACATTTACTATAAAAGGTAGACTTTTGGCATGCTTAAAGTTATTTTAGTGAATTGCCTTCTGGTCATGTTTTTCAGTGTTTTATAGTCTGTCAAAAATCTGTTTGTTTTAACAAAGGGCACATGGAGTTCTTTTTAATCATACTGTCAACCTTGAGTTTGAGGGAAAGACTTGGTAAATTCTAATAGGAAAAAACAGTGACACATATTTGCAGTTGATGTATTTGTTATGAGGTAAGTTTAAATAAAGCGAACCTGACATTTAACAAATCTTCATCAAGTGAGCTTTGTTTGCAGAAGGACCGAGATGAAGTAAAGAAGTTATTGAAAGACATCAAAGAATTTAAAAAAAAAAAAAAAAAAAGGACGGATGGGCTGGACTTGAATCAAACCTGGAAAAAACATGAACAGGATGAGACATGACAGCTGGCACACAGTACTTTGGAGACATTGTGCTTATTTCTTAACCAGGATGGCACATCACCTCAAACACAGCTCACTGGCTGCGACCATTGTTAGATTATAGGCACTTTTTTTCTCATCACAGCGGGCCGTGAATTCTCCCTCTGTTCTGAGTCTTTCACTTCTCGCTGGCTGCGGAGCTGTTTACCCATTCCAAGGTAAGTAATAACTTACTGTCAAGAACTGTTCTCTGATTTGACTGTTGAGGCGATGAAGCTGCAACCACAAATTGTGTCAGCTGGAACACCACGCGGATGTCGGGGGCCGGTAATGGCTCGTAAACTGCATTAGTGTTATATCATGGAAGCACGTCGTTTGTCAGATGTTTGTGGTGTAAGGTCACAGGGAAACGACCTAAATGATCACAGGGAATCTATGTAACAGATTATTTCCCACACGGGATTGTTTCATCACCACTGTGTGGGGGCGTATGTGTGTGTGTGTGTGTGTGTGAGTGTGTAAATACAGTAGTGAGGAAAGAGGAAGAGATTGTGTGTAACAACAGGAAAGGTGGGTGGTGCAGAAGATACTGTATTCATGTGTCTCTGTGTGTGCAGATAGGAAAGTTTCCACTGCAACCATGAACTGGCACTGTTAGATTGTGAGATTAGTGGTCCCATCTCTCTAACACACACACACACACGCTAACACATGCACACACACTTTTTTCTTCTGTCTTACAGACCTGCTACCTAGAGATTAGCTTCCCCACAGAGGGGTGTGGCTGTGTCGTTGACCATTGTCCAATCAGGCGTGACCCAGCAATGACAACCAGCCAACCAGCACGCCCAGATCCCACTGGTCTGCCAAGGGGGCGTCACATGATGGGACCAACTGTCACCACACATGGTCTCTTTCTCTCTCAAATCTGTCCATTTGTGCCTGAGAAACAATCCATCCATTTATCCTTGTTATCATGGGGGAGAAAAAAAATCTCTTTCTTCTGTTTTTGGATTTCATTCAGACCTGCTTTTTTTTTTTTCCTCCGGTAAGGAAGTAGATTTCAATAGAAGCTAAATCATCTTCTTCCTTTTGTAACCTGAATGTAGGTTTTTGTGTGTGTGTGTGTGTGTGTGTGTGTGTGTGTGTGTGTGTGTGTGTGTGTGCTCTCAGCGTTGTGGACGCACATTGTGCTTCAGATAGTTAAGTGGTTCAATCCGCAGGTTCTGGAGCTGCACAACCCCACCACCACCACCCCTCCATCACCCCCCTGATGGCAATGAATCTTGCCAGAACTCTCCTGTGCCTTTTCTCTCTGCTCTCCAACAGTCTAGTTAAAAGAAGAAGAAGAAAAAAAAGATTAAAGTGAGAGGACTTCCCACTCTCTCTTTTTTTTTTTTTCTGACAAAATTGAGAACACACTGTGTTCCTCACAAAAGATTTTCCACAGGTGCACAAACATTATCACTTTCTTTGTAGCAGCCTACATTGACCCAACTTGTTTTTTTTTTTTTTTTTGTATCTGCAGCACCTGGCCATTTTCGGCTTCATTTCATTCCAAATACAGAGATTCTGCACTGGATATCCACACTACATTAACTCTCCTAGGAACAACAAACACCGTGTTTGTTTTGGACATAAAGAAAAGGACATCATGGCTTGAGCTGGATCGCCTCTGATAAAATATCACTATTCAAGGCAAAGGGGGCAGCACTCTGTTCCAAATCATACAGCCAGCTGTTTGCAACAAAAGGACCTCTGTGGTTTTCTAAACGTAACCTCTCCTGATCTTTGTTTGCATGACTTACCTGACTCGCTGTTGGGTTACATTGTAGTCACTGAGGATTATGCTCACACCTTTCATCCCGCGCAGGTTGAATGTACACAAAACATTCTAAGGGAGTAGTTTTATGATGTTGAAAACGCTTTTATAGTAAGTTGAAGAGAATATGAAAGTGCATACGATCAATACAGACAGAGCTCTTTATAGTCTTCATAGTGACCTTCACATGTCTCTACAAGCAGGCAGGAATTTATCCTACAATGTGCTTTAATGTTTGATTTGCTCAAGGTAATTTGCTTGCAGCTGAAGCTTTAGCTTGAAAAAACTGTCTCCGTGTCTCTCACCCTCTGTCTCCCTCTGGAAATGATTAGGGCTGTTGGGGCAGCCTGGAACCATTACTGATGTACACTGATGAAGTCCCATTTGTTTGAAGTGCAAGCACTCTGTCTAAGCTCTCGTGCGTGCGTGCATGTGGGTGTGTGTGTGCAAGAGTGTGTGAGCGTGAGCAAGCCTGCATACATCTGTCTGTTCCTCTGTGAGTGTGTATGTGTGTGTGTAAAAAAATCTCCCCGTCCTTCCCTTTCTCCCTCAGCCAAGCCCACACCACTAAAAACTCATTGCAGAGAGGAACTGGAAATAAACTTGTGAGGAAACTCGATCCCTTTGAAGTGTCAGGCTCATAGTTCAAACGACGACATACATTTGATGACCCGGCAATGGTCATCAAATGTATGTCGACGACTCTCAATTTACGCATGAAACGCTTGACTTGGCAACGGACGCGTTTCGCTATTGTTGTTCGGCCCTGTGCTTTGACAAGATAACACAACAGCTTTTTCCTGTCCCTGACATTATTTAAGCCACAGTATGTCACTTGAGAAAAGCTGGGTTACCAGTGCAGTGGGGAATTAGTTGGATGTTAGATATTACATATGTTACAGGCTTTTGGCCAGATGATTAGAATCTGGAGGACATCGTACAAGTGTTGATGTGTCTCAGTGCAATTGTTCTTTCAAACAAAGGGCTATACAGTGAAAAAATCTGTTTCAGGTTTTTGGCCCGTGTGTAAAAACTGAAACTGTTCTTTTCATTTGCAGTTGAAGACAGCTGTGTGTTCCCCTGGTAATGTAAAACACTTGCCCTTGAACTGCAAATATTCTGGATGTGTGAAAAAGAAAAGAGAATATCACTCAAAGCAGGATTTCAACACTTAAAGGATCTAATTCTCCGCCAAACTGTCAAAACACGTCTGTGCTCTGTGTTTTGTATCTCCCAGGTTTATCATGGCAACCAAATGTGAAATTTTTTGCATCCAAAGCTTCAATTGATAGTTTTAAATGAAGTCTGAAATGTCATTCGTCATATTTTATGACATTAAGACCATAAAAACATGTCACTTGCTTGAGTTTAACCACAGGATCATTTGTGTTTGTTCACCTCAAACAGCCAAAAACTGTACGATAGCTTTAAACTTGCAAAACTCTGAAGGCACAGAGGGTGTCAGTGTGTCTGTATGTGTTTGATTTCAGTTCAGCCTCTGACTGAACTCAGCACTCACCAGACTCATTTTCTATCAGTTATTCTCATACAGTCTCTTTTTTTTCTCCCCTCTTCTCCCTGTACGTTCATGAGCTAAAGTACATTTCCTCTCCAGTAAGTTAAGCAGTCAAGGAGGACAGAGTAATTAATACAGCTTGGTATCTTTGCTGTTTGCTGCTGTGACAGATTGAAGTGAAGATTAATCCACTTTTTAATCCAAAAAGTTTAAAAACTCATATCTGAGCTCTTGGTCTACTGGTGAACAGCTCCGGATCAGAGTTGCATCCAGCATCCGTCCCTCTGCTCCACCTGTCCCTCCTCATTCTGCAAAGCTCCACAATATGCATTTAAATATCACTTGCAAATTAAAATTCAAACTTTCAGGAGGAGCACCTTGAATAGATACAGAAATATTCTGAAGTTTTTGGAAAGTAACAAATTCTTTATACTTATTGATACAATCCTTAAAATTTCAGTGAACCCAAACCCTGTTTTAGATGCTCTTGATAGTATTTTGCAGCCATGCTCTCTATATTAGTTTAGGCTGCTAGTAAGTGTTTACTGTTCTTGTGCTGCATTTAACAAGCTCACCTGTGCACAAAGGATTCACAGGTAACATTTGCATGCATGATTATATTCAAATGTTATGAATATCAGCCTTACTGGTTACTGTTCACTCTTCTTACCAGTTAACTTTATAGCGTGTCTGAGACTGAAAACATAACAGTGTTGCTTTACAGGGGTTAAGTGAGACTATTTTTTGAGTGGGTGCAGCAACTTTCTTGAGTTTTACCAGAAAACGTCACAGTGACAACAAGACTACTGTTGGTCACTGTCCCAAGCTGACAAATTGTCCATCACATAACTCTGTAAAACCACGATGTGTCATTTTTAGACAAGAAAACAAAGACAATGTTACTCAAAAATTATTTCTTTAAACATTTTGACAGAAGCACAGTGTGAATTTTTAAAAATTGTTTTCCTCCCTTCATGCAGCCATGTTCTTCCAATCATTCCTTCCTTCCTGCAGTATGAAAATCAAAATTGCTGAAAGGTGAAATGAGCTTGACTGTAAACAAGTAATCATCTAAAGTGTTCAGTTCTCTTATCATCTTGAGATTAAGCAGTTGTGCTCACAGGGACTGTTTAAAAAGAAAGACTCTGGCTGCATTAAAGTATGATCTAACACACAGGAATTCAGAGCTGGCTATTGAAAAGCGACACTTAAAAAGTAATAAAACAGCTAAATTTTATGACTGTTGTTGACAACACCCATTTACTTTTTTATTTGTATTCAGAATTTGATTCAATTTTTTCTTGAGGAATGGGAATTATTTGACAGCTTTTATTTGGTAAATATTGAAAAAAAGAAACAGGCTTTTCTCTCTAATGAATTAACTCTATCTCAAGCATATTTATAGAAGGTTAAAGTTATTTATACTGCAAATATGGAATTTCTTTAGGGTTAAGACTTGAAAAATCCCTTGCATAGCTCTGTAACTGGCAAACTGGGGCCTCCAGTTTGTTTCTAAAGAGACTTCTGTTTAATTCAGCCAGGCCAGGTTAATTATTTTTATACAATCTAATATTAAGCGAGCAAAGTGGGGGGAAAAAAACCTGAATGAGGATTGTGATAATTTTCTCATTGTTGTCCTGTCATCTCCTAACAAAGCCAGCGCAGGCGAGGAAGAGCAAAGGCTTATTTAAAGGAGACCTAAGGATGTCCTCACTAATGGATGATGCACTTTACTCACCAGTGCACAATACTGTACACTTCTATTTAAATTCAAATTACGCCATTTGAGTTTTGTGTGTGTGTGTGTGTGTAGGTGACAGGGGAGGGCCATGGTAAGTCCCTTTTGTAGTGTTTATTGTCGACAATGAGGTTGAACCCCTCTTAAAATGCAAGACAAAGGCAGTGAGGTGCTAAGGGGCAGGAAACAGCTCACCATTTCTCTTCCATTTCCTTCAGCATTCACACACACTCACACACACACACACACACACACCCACACACACTGCTAATTACATGTGCTACCACTATAGATGCAGTGTGCTCTAATTGTGGACCCACAAGTGGCTTTGACTATAAATAGATTGACTTATTATGAGAGGAGCATGTTGGTGTCAATTATAGAGTCTGTGGTAGCTATAAGTTTAAGATCTAAAAGATGATTGGATGTTTTTCTCCTGTCTTTAACATGGCTTTTTTTAGTTTTGTAAATAAATTATTTTTGAATCATGTTTCAAAATGCATGTTACTTTAAAAGCATAATTTGTCAAATTTGTGCATTTAAAAGTCTCAAAATGGCTAAAAATTGTTCTATCTTTTGTATAAATTTTTGTTGAGTGCTGTCCTTAGTCTTATGAAAGGTAATACTGCAGTCCAATTATTCGCCTGTCAATGACCTAATTTCCTTTTTCGCCCCTCTAGTTGCTATAACTTGCTGTGAGATGCACCACATGATACATCAGCTAGTCAGGAAGGAAGTCAACCACTATATTGTTTACTATTGCTTACTTTGCTCCCTCGTGTTGCAGCACAGTTTTTCATTTTCATCAGAAGTCATGGTTCTTTAAAATAAAGGAATCAACTCCCATTAACCTATTAAAACTATCTATGAAAACTACCTACCTATTAAATCAAACTCAATCTTTTGTTATTGTTTCAACTGAGAGACATCTAGTGACAGAAATTACAAACTGTGTGTTTAAAGGAACGTTAGGACAAAGTTGGCTGGTTAGAAAGTGTGCAAGAGTTTAAAGCAGGATGTTGCTACACAAAAAGCAAAAAAGATGAATTAGTATTACATTTAGAGAACACTACATAGCTTTCTTGGTTAATCAAAAATGAATCAGTTTTTTAGTTACAACATCTTGACTTGGATTTACTTTAGTGGAAGGATCATTGGATTAGAGAGAACATTAAGATTAATGTTGTGATCTGTAATATAGTTGTTAGATGCTTAAGTCATTTAAAACACACACACACACCACACACACAGATAAATAGAGTACATATAAAACACACCAAACTTCTTTAAAACTTTGTTTTTTAGACCACTGTGTGACTGAGAAATGAGGTAGAGTAATGAATGGGTTCAAACAAATATACACATGAAAAATTAAAGTGAGCATTATATTAATTTTTTAAAATCAAATTCATAAGAGAATATGTTGCATTTTTTCAGACAAATTTGTTGGAAAAATACATATGTGAGCAACAATTAAGAAGCTTGAGTTGGTTACTTTTTGGCACTGTCCCCTGAAACATGCAAGCTTACACAGCTTTCTGTAAGTGCATAAGCATTTATAAATAAGGGAAATATTAATGCAGGAACATTCATGAAAAAGCAAAACAGAAACAGTTATTTTGAGGTTTTGAATTTTTCTGTTACACCAAAGAATAACAAGAATATTATCCTAAAATAAAACTCAAAACAACTGCAAATCTATTAGGGTTTAGATGATAGATGCATCGTTGTGAAGTTAATAATGAGGCTGTTTTTCTCTTAAGATAAGTTGACATGTTTTAGATGCATGTGTTTTTTTCAAGTGGCAGTAGCTTAATGAAGACCAACTAAAATGAAGTCAAAATGAAAAAGAAGTTTCATTAAAAAAACTTATAAAAATTGTAAAAGCATAAACTCAAACAGAACCGAGCAGAGATTTTCCGAGAGAGAGTGAGCTTTGCTTGTCTCCCTATAAAGACAGAGGCTAATAGATGATTATCACTGATGTGAAAAGTTGGAACAAACTTTCTGCTCTCCTCTGGCAGACTGTACCAGACTGGTATATTATCAGTGTGTAGTGGTGGTGAGCCTGGTGAGTTCCTAATGATAGCTTTGCCCTTCACCACAGACTAAATCAAGGCTTGCTGGGTAAACCATCTCAGTGCGACCACTTAACTCCCGTCTGCCCTTCTGCCGCCAACACTAAAAATTTCCCTGTATTTACATGCAAATCTGAGGGGACCACCTGACCGCCGTATATCCAGGCGCTTTAGCCGTGTAGACAGCCGCAACAAGTCGTCTCCAAAAATAACTTACAGAGAATCTGTTTCCTGTGCCAAAATAGATTCAGTGTTACAATAATAACTGACATTATTATATCAGACTAAAGGGTTTGTAAATCGAGCTTTTTGCCGCTGCACACTCTTCCTCCTTAGAGAGGAGCCTCTTATTTTTCTGCACGCACTGTCATTTCTCGGCTTCACATCACTTCTAGTATTTCTCTTGCACCTAAAAAAACTCGGAAGAATATTATTCAGAGCTTTTTGTATCACTTTCCTCGCTTGTCATTTGAGCATGCCGCAAGCAAGACCAGAGTTTGAGATGCCATCTAGATTAGCCCCTTTGTTTTGAAAAGTCCATCAGAAAATGCACCAAACTCAGGGCCCCAATTTGTCTCCATAATGTGAAACTGTCAACACTTCACATCCCTTTAAAGGAGACACCAAGGAGGCTTGCCCTTTTACTCCGGGGCTGTAAGAGAGGCATTAGAGCAGGGTTGAGAATGTGCGTGTTTGTGTGTGCGTCTGTGTGCACGCGGCGCCGCGGGGCTCCAGGTGCGTTCACCTGCCTGCCATTCACATCCCTTCAAGGAGAACGAAGCCCAGGCGAAGCACTCAAGATGTCCGAGATCAAGTTACACTTCTCTCTCTTTCTGTTTCTCATCATTCACACAAATTCACACACACATACACACACACACACACACATAGAAGAATGCAGAAGGTCCATGATCCATGAAATGGGGAGTAAGGGCTTGAGGCCGGTGTGAAGGCTGTGGAAAGGAAGGGCGTGGCGTGATTGATGGCGAGGATCAGGAACTTGTGCAATGACTGTTACAGGTAAGACCATGAAGGAGGTAATGACCCCGACGCGGGTGAAGAAATCCAAACATGCGAGTGTCTATAAAATTCTCACAGACAAAAAGAGAAGCACAAACGGAGAACAAAAGGAAATGAGAGTAAATATCAAGTGGTTTGTGGGAATTGCAGAAGAGTGAAGGGTGGAGTGGCAGGGAAACTGAGCGAGCACATGACTGGAAGTGTGCCGCATTCGACCACACTGGTTGAAACTTTTCAGAATAGTACGGAAGCAAAAAAACCTGAGATGATAAAAATATATATCATGCTGAAAATTGATTGTTGCTGACATTTGTAAAATCTATGATATGTAATGTAATTTAAAATATTTTTTTTGCTTCAATCGTCTAAAATTCTCTTTGATTCCCCTTTTTAATTAATAAACAAATAACAACAAAAGAGAAAAAAAACCCAGGATCTGTAAAAGCCAATCAAATCATTTTGTACAGTTCAAATGAAATGATTGGACGACCTAACTGCCTGTCTGGCTGAGTGTCTGCCTCCCTGTGTGAACTCACTGTGCATGATACATGAGGTTTTACGAGGTGTGATTAAAAATATCTGAGTGTGAACACACGGGGTGCTGCTCAGTTATGTGAGCAGAGTTTTGTCTGCAGTGTCGATCCAAACACCAAACAGCAGTGTTCGCAGTGGAAGAGCCGCAGTCTCCAAACCCGAAGAAGGCCTGTCGGGTCTGAGAGCACGCTGGTGGTTTTCTTTGACAGTTGTGGGTTGTGCGCCCTGAACTCGTCTGCCAGGGTCAAACGATGGCGACTGGGGCGTTGGAGGGAGAACTTCTTGACCTTGTGGTGCACATGCAGTACAACATGATAAAGGGCCTGTTCACAGTGTGTTCGAAAATGTTCCCGCCCGCAACAACACAGCCGTCACTCCCAAACACCTCTGCTCAGCACATTTGGCTCCTTGCGACTCCAGCCGAAGCTGAGGGACGCTGTTTGACACTGTAGAGGAGATTCAGTTCAAATCACCAGAGCTCGATATGCTTCCAGGGAGCGTTCCAAACCTGGCAGGAACGCTGTGTTTCAGGAGAGCAGCTTTTGAAAGGAGGCCTGAAAGAAGGGAATGGGAATTTTTTAGTGGGATATTTTAAAAATCTAGTTATTGTTGCTGGTTTCTTCAACATTACCAACCCAAACCTAAGTTATTATGGAAGTTAGAGCCTCTAGCACCTCTCTGCAAAGCGCAAAGAGCTTCCCATGTCTGTGTTTTTAGGTTTCAGGTTGCTCAAGTTGGGAACAGTGTGCTTTAAATTTATTTAGAGGCAGAGTTAGTGGGGATAATTTGATTTCCTCTGCAAAGAGACTGTTGCTCTTGGACGCAACTACAGTAATCAAAGTTTCTCCATTGCTTTTGAATCAGGTTTACAACAACTTTCGTCTGGTAGTAAAAAATGGGCTGCTGGTGCAATTGCATCAGAGGTGTCAGAAAAGCAAAGGAGAAAATCAGCAAAGATCAAAGAACGGGGGAAAAAAATAGGAAAATCAAATAACAAAAGGAGGCTCGGGGTGGGGGAGGGGCTCTCGTGTAAATGTGATCTAAGTACAAACATTGCATTTTCCAAGACCGCAATTTCCTGTTTTCCCAGGCGATTAGAGTGAAATGTAAGCCTGGAGGAGTCACGGCACGGTCATGTTTCCTCCTGCGCTTGAAAAAGGGGCTGGAAGAGGAGAGCCGAGGAGGGCCGAACTGCTCTGAGATCAGCCGAGCCAAAATTTACATATGTGCAGTGCTGCTGACTACATCCTGAGCACATTGTTTCACTTAACTCCCTCCACGTGCTGCAGTGCGTGTGTGTGTGTTTACGAGTGTGCTTTGTGTTTGTGTGTGTGTGTGTGTGTTGCGTGGCTGAAAAGGCCTCAGTGCTGCTGTGTTTGCAAGCTGTCGCTTTGTCACACAAGAATTCCCACTTTGTTCCACGAATGCATTCAGGCAACTTGCAGCGATAAGGTCATCACAACTGCAGGAAAATAATGTGAGATCGATTTGTGGGAGAAAATTAGGAACATCAATGTGCATCAAAAATCTTATTAAAAGCAAACAAATCCAAAATATCAATAGAATGTGTGTGTGTGTGTGTGTGAAGATTGCACCAATTCAATTAAAGTGTGTTTCAGGAAAAAAAACACTTTAGCAGTGTGTTTGAAAACAGTGACTCTTTTGTTTTCTGTAGTAAGTGAGTAAGTGAGCTCCATACTGTCAGTGGGTCTAAAAAACAAAGCTTGGATTGACCAAACTTTGGTCACATGAAAATCTGAACGAACTGAGTGCTGACTCTGGGTCTTTCCAGGGAACCTTAAAGGATATGTTTGGTTTCAGACTTAATTATTGCGGTGATCACTGCAGGTTTTGTGCAGCAGACTGAAAGTGTCGGCCCATTTGCACATGCAAATGAAAGTCTTTGTATTCCCTCGTGTCAGGGGTTTGTTCAGCTCTGCTCTGCTCAGTCTGTTCGGCCGATCAGCTGATTGGTCACTGCAGCGCGGTTGCATTTCTCCAAAAGCCGACGCTGCTAACTTTCTTCATCAGCTTTTTCTGAAACCTGCATCACCACTTCTTCAAAGATTTAACCACTTTTATATGAACAAGAGTGTTTTCATACTAAAGCCTGATTTAGTTTGGACGGGGCCTAAGAAACACACATTGTCCTTCACTGCTGGTTATAATGAGCCCCCCCCCAATTAAAAAAAATGCCCTCACACGTCCCCTAACCCTCTTTGCATGACAAGATGTCATGGCAATGTACAACATTAACCAAACTCTGATTTCTCTAAAAGTCACATCATCATACACACATTTTTATCAAACCTGCAGGACTCAAAGGATTCTTTATCCAAATTTAATACTTTTTTTTGACAACCATCAGAAGCATGAAGACATTTAAAATGTATCAGTTTGCAGAACAGACATCCCCTTCTCTGAGTGAGCTGTTTCAAGTAAAAAAGTTACCAGAATTACTTAAATGGGGAAGTGTGAACTCCTGTAAGTTCCCAAGCCTGAGTCTAAATTTATGAATGTAATAGACAATGCTACAATTATTCTTGGTTAACACTGTGGTCAATATTCTCACGAAACAGTTTTTTCAAGAGATCTATTGCAAAACTGAAGTGTCTAGAACAAAAAAAAGACTTATCTCTAAAAGACTAAGGCATCGGTCGATTAGCACTGAATCAGCCGTTGCTCCTTTGTTACACCGTTAAACAACAATAAAGTAAAAACCGCTTTCCTGTAAACTGCTGCTGCTTTGAATCATACATAATCTCCCATTGTGAAACCATTCATCTCTATTCTTCTCCATTCAAACAGAACTAAATTTGTCTTTCACAGTCGTTGGTGACATCTGGCATCCAACAGTGCACACACCTGACACTGTGGGATAACCTGACGGGTGAACCGGCCCACAGGATGAGTCAGTAAGCCCTGACTAAGTGTGTGGTTCTTACCCAACGTGTGTGTCACTCCCCTTTC
>JAPZDY010000008.1:9525342-9547907 GCA_029783645.1 Ctenochaetus hawaiiensis | reverse complement strand
AAACTCTTTGCCAGCAGCCAGATGAGAGAGAGAGAGAGAGAGAGAGAGAGAGGGACGCAGAGGGGATTAGGGGTCGCAGGTTTTGAGGCCACTCTGCATGACCTCAATCAGCGCTAAAGGGGGCGTTCCCAAATAGCTAAAACTATCCAGATGATGACCTTTGACCTCAGATCTGCACCCACCAACCTCTGTGTGAAGTGGACGTTGCCTCTAGCTTTGGGAGAACCAAACACCTCTATTATGGCCTGAGATTGGAACGAGGATTAGACTTGGGGAATCAACCACACACACACACACACATACACAAACACAAATGCTGTCTGTTTTCATATCTCACTCTTTCACTTGTCTTCTCTCACCCTCCACCCTCTCCCTCACCTCCTCCCTTCTTCCTCCTCTTCCCTAACAAGCAATAAAGCTTTTGTGGTTCGCTGACTTCTGCAGGCCGCTCAATTGGGGGAAGTTGCCTGTCTCCAACACTTTATGTTGTTTAGATTTGCAGAAAAATAAAACATAACCTGCCACCTGCCTGCTCGTGCTCCGAGAGGCAAGCCAAACACAACAATTAGCCAGCACAGAACTGCTATAAATGCCATTATGATGTGTCTGTGTGAGTGTATGTGTTGGGGGAGAGACAGAGAGAAAACACAACGCACTTGAGATATATAAGCCCATTTCCACTCCAAATGAATTCATAGCATGTGGGAAAACACAATAGCTTGACCTGAATAAATATTGGACGGGCTGTGTTCGCGTCCAAAAATGGAAATCAGCCGATTGATTTCAGGATAGTTGCGTGCATATATTCAGAAATGGCTTTTATCGGTGCCACAGAAAGTCATAAGAGGAAATCTAATGTTTCTGTAATGTAAATATAACGCCACTAATCCGAAGGTGCAAGGCAGCTTGAAATCTCCTCAAGCAGGCGTGCAGGGGCTCCTAAATATGTAATACCGTTAAATCAAATTAGAATACCGCTGTCTGACCAGAACAGAAACCAGCG
Organism: Ctenochaetus hawaiiensis; assembly: GCA_029783645.1. Taxonomy (NCBI): domain Eukaryota; kingdom Metazoa; phylum Chordata; class Actinopteri; order Acanthuriformes; family Acanthuridae; genus Ctenochaetus; species Ctenochaetus hawaiiensis. The sequence goes on along the minus strand of JAPZDY010000008.1, from coordinate 9,546,904 downwards.
TGCACCTCACACTGAAAGATAATTCAGCAGGAACAGAGAGAGGAAAGCAGATTAATTCACACCAAAAATTATCCAGTAGATTGTTTCAGCGAATATTTCCATTTTTCACTTATTCTCTCACTGCAGGCTTGGCAGCTGAGCGGCGCAGAGTACGTCACACCTCTTTTGTCAAACTAAATACATTTTTTGTCATTTGCCTTGGCAGACGAGGCCTTGTACATGGCATTTCAACCTCCATGCCAACCCCTGCGGCAGGCAATACAGTGGTTTCTCAGCAGCGGGGGCACGTCGCCTTTGATTGAGGCTGTCTGGTTCTGAGTGGCACAGTTGGCCCAGATTGGTTTAATACCCAGCATCGGCTTTTATGTGTGTGTTTTCGAGACCGTGTCTCCGACATTGAGGACACAAAAGAATTTATATACAGAAATCGCAGCATTCAGTGTGGAAGACCACATGTCAGTCAGGTTTCCCTCAGACTAGTCTGCTCCACAGTGCTGTGTCTGGCTTCACACATTATCATTCTGCTATGGGGGGAAAAACTTCTCCCACTTGTTTGGATTTGTTTAAACCAATCATAGTCGTCGTGGTGGGCAGCTCGAAGCCAAGATACAACAATGGCGTCCCTATGAAAACAGAAACAAGATAGCAGATGAGGGGGGAGAAAGCTGACAAAAATAGTTGCCCAGTCACATCAACATCTGGTGAGTCAGAGCTGTTTAGACCTTACAGCTCTAAGCAGCCTTCATCACTGGCCCTGGGTCATCAGAAAGTGTCCCATAATTCTGTAATTCTTGGACCATCCTCCGGGATAAATGGCCATTTAGGTTCTCTACAAACGAAGTTTCTGAAAACCTATATTTTCCCCCAGCTTTTATTTAGGGCGGGCCTTTATTTGTTTGTTCCTGTTGACCACGCCAACATTTATTTGAGATGTGGCCATTATTTTCTCATCCTGAACGCCCACACTACATTTAGTATGGTAGGCGTTGTTAATGATTTTCTGTAGAGAATAAATTTAGTTTTCTCAGACAATGATAACAAAGTGTGGACCTCCTCCAATGCACAAATTCTGCCCAGAGTGGGATGATTCGATTTTAAAAATTAAAATTTAAACATGATAGATGTTAAATCTTATCAAATTTTAGAGGAAAGTTTGCCTCGGTACCCCAGGTGCTAACTGGGGGATAAAGATTAAAATCACATTTTAATTCAAAATTCATATGTGGCAAATTATTTGAGAATTCTCCTCATTAGATCATTTCCAGAAGTTCATTGTACTTTAAAATTTCTTCTGTTTTGCAGCTGTTTTTTTTTTTCTCGCAACTCCTCATCTTTGACTGCAGAGGTTTGGAAGCGAAACTGAAAAGTTTTGCGCAAGTTGATGTGAGACGCCACAGACGCACACGAACACACACAAACTTCCTCAGGGCCGGTCGTATGCTTCGTGCTCTCTGTTCAACTGGATGTCTTTTGTGGTGAACTTGCTGCCTCACCCTCACTGCCCACGCACACTCCCACACACACAAACACTCATTCACGCATATGCATAAAGCCCTGCATACACACACACACACGCACACACAAAGACAAACAGGAATAGTCTGTCATGACTGCATATCTGATGCATCCTTTTTGTGAGCGTTTGTGTGGAACAGATGGGAGTTAATAGTGCTGCCAAGTTGAATATCATGCAGAGAAATTTTGTCAGATTAAAACGTCACTTCAGAGAAGCTTCTAGAAACCGCCAACGTGCAGCTGTGACAAGTGCTGCTTTTGAATAAACAAATGTGTCACAAGAAACATAAACATGGTCTGAACTGCTGCACTAACACAGTGGACAATTACTGACCGGAGTCAATAATAGTAGTGTGTCTAATTAGGATGTTAAAGTTAAAAACAAAAGCACGAGGAGCGATTGATAAGTTCATGGCCTGAAGAAGAAGGATTCAATTTCAGACAATCTAGCAAATTAATTTTTGAGAAAATCGTCCCCTCCTGCATTTGCAAACTTTGTCCAGTGGTTACAGGTCCTTCCTTTGTAGGGGTCAGCATGTTTGACCTCCAATAAATGAAAACATCGCCATTACTGTCAAAATGGCAACCGCCAAGCTCCTTTGTCATCTCGGGAAAGAGGCAGCAACATTGGGAGAAGGTAAGTAAAGTGAGTGTTAGATGAATTCAAACTGCATTCCTCAATGAGTGCATGAAGGCTAATAATTCTACAGTTCTGACTTGAAATTTATTAATCATCCATAACAGAAATACCACAAAGGATGTGAACTTGAAACTGTCTGCATAACCACTCAGTTAAACTACATGTGCATGCAAAGACAGCTGTATAACACATCTCTTTCTATCTTATTCAACAAACTTATCAGTCACCTCTTGTATACATAACCTTATTTTGCTAAGGCTTGTAGATCTTTGACAGATATCTCACACTAAATCCAGGGAGTCATTTCAGATAATGAAACTTAAAAGACCTTGGAATGCACAGGCTGGATTCTTAAGAGGCTTTGTTTATTGGTTCACTGTTGTTTTGGGTCTTTTGCACCACAGCCGCTTTTATCTGTGCTGTGTGGTCACACACAGCTGGCCGTCAGCTGAGGTGTCACTACAGTGTCCTTATGTGCAAAATATTGGTGCCAAGATGCCAAAGTAGTTTTTTGATAGCATAAAATAGTACTTTTGATGCTCTGCAACATTTCCTTGACTCTGTAAGATCATTTAATCAATCAGAAGCTGCTCCACAAACTGTAATTTAATGTGTATGACCTTGTGAGGCAGTAAATAGTCAGGACCAGATTTCCTTATGGTTTATGCAGGTTATAATACACTTGCGAGTGATGTGTGCCATGTACATGTGTTGCTGCACGTGTGTGATTATCTATAAAAAGGGGCACACCCTCAAAACTCACTCCCTCACTTTCTTTACTGTGTGCAGGAGTCTGCGTCTCTGATATTTTTATGACATACAGGGTGGAGGGTTGAAGGGGTGCGGGGTGTTAAACCACAGGAATGCTCAGTCAGATGCTTTGCAGCACTCTGAGGCCACCGTCAGTCCCTCGGCACTTTGAAGGAATCTAAGATCCACAATCCTTCATCTACTGTGTGTATGAGGCTGAGTTTTTGATACTGACCTGCTTATACTGTAAATTTACTGTATATGTACAGTTTTTTGTGTTGATGAGCATTGTATTTAAAGATATTGTGGATTAATCAATGTGTTGAGTCATTAACTGTGTTGCTTTGTATTTTATCCTGCGCTGCACCAACAGTTGTTTTTATCGTAAGTCTCATGATCTTTGTTTTTAAAGATCTATTACTTATTTATCTATAAAAAGCCTAAAGATAGGAGAAAAAATGTCTTCACATTGCTTGTTTTGTTGTTTTTGAACAAGCAATGCATGACTCAGAGATTTTTAATTATTTAAACAAAGAAAAGAACAAAATTCTCAGATTTTAAGAGGCTGAATCTAGTGAAGGGATTTAATTATTTCTTTAAAAACGTATTTTTTTTATTAATTCAGCATTTTATTGCTAATTCTGTATTTATACAATGAAAATGTACAAGCAATCAATCTATAATTTGATCTTTTTGTATGAAGAATCTCCTTTTTTAAATTTGTTTGTATTTATCTCGTGTAGCAGCCTGCAGCTTGTCTTGTAGCTGGTCGTATTTTGAAACACTATGATTTGTATTAAATTGTGCTGATTTGTCAACAAGTTCTTCACATTGCACACAAAAAAGTCTGAAAATCTTACAACACAAAAATATCAGATCAAAAGAATCTGTTCAACAAATTCTGTTAATGCGTTTCTTAAGCTTTTTGTCTGAACAGTTTTATTAGCCATTTAAAATCTTTTGCGGCAAAAAAAAAAAAAAAAATCCATAGCATACGAGCAGCTTTACAGGTGTGAACAGTTTTCCATAAATCTACTTACACATCTGCCACATAGGAAATCCAGTTCACTCCTTCTAACCCCTGAATTCCATGTTAGTACATCATTAATACAAACATAAACACTCATAATTGCATGCCAACATATTTCTATAAGCCCCCACCTGTGTCAATAGATTGTCAGTTTATTTAGCTCTAGCTTTGGGCTAAAGGTTTAGCTGTTTTCCATGGCTGCAACAAAGCTGTGCCTTCGGGGTGCAAGTTGAACAAAGATTACATGTGTCATTATATTAAGTAGCGGCAGCTCTTGTTTCTGCACACAGTAATATAGAGTGACATACATTTTACATGAGTTCCACTGACCGACTCCTGCTCCAAGGTTCCTCACTTCATTTAAAGCACGGACAGAATTAATTAGGTAAATGTCTCAGAGGTTAATCATTTTCCCTCCTCTCTTTTTTCAGGAGTTTTTTCCTCTGCGCAGGCTTTGTCTTTGCATAATTGTTTGTGTGCTAATTTGTCTCCTCTCCTAATATTTCTTTGCTTTGTTGTTAATAACTTCTTACTGGCTCTTTTGCTCAAATAACATCTTTATTTTTAAGTAAAAACAGATTCTTTGTTTGATTTCTAACACTATTGAGTTACACACAGACTCCCTCTCCATTTTTCTTTGTCTCACACACTCACACACACACACACGCACACACATACTGATTAGAGGGTGGTCTGTAAAGCCTGAGGTTAAGTTGATTAATTAACATTGATCTAGATTAATTAGCTGTAGCGACACTTTGATCTATGAAATCACCTCCATATGTGTAGTCAGCTACATCTTTAGCGCTGATGTAGTTGGTACATGTAGGCAGGCGACTGCATGTGGGATTTTGGTTGCATGCTTGTGGTTAAAAACTGGCCTCCTACCTCTTCAGACCCACCAACAAGAAAGACAAAGAGAAAGACAAAACAAATAAAACATGGATCTGCAGATAATGACAATAATTAAAAGGCATTTTGCATCAGGGTTGAACACACTAATGTGCATTTAATATGGTGTCATTGATTGTTAAATGAGTACAATTTGACATACAAAACGCAGACTAATTTTTGCACAGCAGAAGAGAATTGCTGTGCATGGTTTTGAAATGCAAACAAAAAAATTAAATAATGTGTCCTAATTCTCTGTGTAAAAAACTCTTACTACATTACTGTAAGGGCCAATTTAGATTAAATCAGGCGTTGCAGCAAAAGCCTAAGTACTCCGATTTATTTTACTCTAATGTGGATACAGTTTGATGCAGCCATGCTGACTGCACGGGACTCAAGAGTACATAGCTGCCCTGAATCTAAAGGCAGAGTCAACTTTTCAAAAAACTTTTTGTTGCATTAGCTAATCAGCTGATCTGCCGATCAGATCAAGCACAGCTGAACAACCCTGCCACGAGGTGATACAAAGACTTCATTTGCATTTGCAAATATGCCCACACTCCCACACTGCTGCAGAAAACTGTAGCGATCGTCACGATGCCTGATTTGGTTTGAAACAGCTGCAGAACAAAAAAAAAATAGAGGACAGAAGCTGTGTTCAGGCAGCTAATGCATATGCTTTTTATTTAAGAGGGGTCGGACTCAAATTTCAGCCATCGTCACGCTGCCCCTGCTGCTCTGTGTTCCTGTGTGTACCTGGAACAACTGTCCCATCAGACATGTTGTTTTACAAGTTCTTGAGGGGAACCACACTTTCTACAACAACAAGACAAAAATATCTTGTTATAAAAAAAGCAACAAATATTTGGGAAAGTGACCCAGCTCATCCATTCATCTTGACTTCCTTCCTTCCTTCCTTCCTTCCTTCACTCTCTTCATCTCCACAGCACAGAGGGTATCTTCCATTGGCTGGCATCATTAAAAATCAATATGGCTGCTTATTTAGAGTTTGAACTGTGTGTGAATTGGAGAGAGGGAACTCTGACAATTCCCCGGTGCTAAGCCCTCCAAGTCACATGCGGTTTGTCAAGCTTTGTCAGAGGACAAAAAGGGAGAGTGAGGCAGGGAGGGTGTGTGTGTGTGTGTGTGTGTGTGTGTGTGTGTGTGTGTGTACAGGATAAGGGTGAGAGTGCTGAGGATGAGTGGGGAGGCATAGTTGCCATGGTCTCCATGGCGATGATGCTAGTTAGCTAGCTAGCACTCGGGGGCCCTGGAGAAAAGTGACAATACAAGGGACTTAGCAGCAGCCGCAGCTCAGCAGCCGCACTGCATTAATGAGATTTTTCACACTTATTATACACACACTCCCAGCTAGCGGCATAGCAGGAGCGGTCCAGTGGTGTGTGCTTATTGTGCGCACACGCAGGCCATGAGCTTGTGTGTTTGACAACAAAATTAGGAGCGACCCGTGATTGTTTACAAGCAGTTGCACAAACAAATACACACCAGCACACATGTGATGTTTTCCATCTCAATCAATGCCTCCATCAAGCTCTGCTTCCCGTTCACAAACACACATAAACATGGAAGCAAACAAACAAACGAACGAACGAACAAAGAGCAAATTACAGAGATAGACTCCAGGCTGTTATTACACTCCTGTATGATATCGCATTGCTTCATCTCCAGCATAATGTTGTTTGGAAAAATCATTTTCCGTCTTGTGTTTTCTTTTCCAAGTGCTTGAACAGGAGACCTGCAGTGACATTTCTTAAGAAGCTTGAAATACCTCTCTCATGGTCAAACACTGAAGTTCATTCTACAAATATGTACAGACAGACAGACAGGCAGACAGACAGACAGATTGAGAGTGCGAAGATTTATTTTTTGATCAATTTTTCACCCCATTTAATAGAGCTCATGAAAAAAAACATGCTTTTGGCCAAGAAAACCACCTGGAGAAAAAATAGAATTCAACTCAATAATCATGAGATCAAATAAGATGTTTGTGTTACTTCAAAAAGAGAGATCAATCATCAGCTTTCTTCTCTGTCAAAGAAATACAACTCAATAGCTCTTGCTGACTTTTATTTTACTTCATTTTGACCAAAGCTCTTATATCTTCCTCTGTTTTTGATTTTGTGCATATTTCTTTCATGTAAGTCTGCTTTTCAGTGTTTTCCTTAAAACATGAAGTTACAAAATAATAAAAAAACACTAATTGTAAAATTGCATTTGTGCTGTAACTACAGGAATAAGCTCAAATTGCATGTGAACAGTCAAATCCAGGAAAAAAATGTTTGATGATATTTGGAAAAGAAAAATTGGAAACGGTTTGGTTTACCGAGGTGGTGAACCAAGTTGTTATTATTTAAGAATTTTGTCATTTAAGATGACAAATAACAGTTGAATGATCCTCAAGCGTGGTCGGCTTGGCTGGGTTTTGCGTGGTTGTGGGACCGTCTGTGAGTTTTTTTAGTGGTGAAGGATACAGATGTCAAAGAATGTTTTCTCTTTTTCGCAAAATAAAAGTGACAGTCTCCTGGAATATTTACATGTTACTGTTGTCTTGTTTTTTCTTTAGACTAAATAAACAATAATTTAACCGAAACTTTTAAAAACTAACTAAAATTATCAACAGAACATAAACTTATTACAGTAATTATAGTGTCTATACCCATGTTGGGTTCTTCAACTTGTCCAAGTGTTTTTGGTTCCTGTTGGAAAATTTCTGCAGGTTCTACCTTGAACACAACATAAAGAATTGAACCAAATCTAAAGGGTTGCAAGGTTCTACATAGAGTCCTTACATGGTGTAACTCTTCTTAAGGTTTTATCAAGAACCTTTCCACCCATTAGGAGGCCAACAAGAACACCCTCCCACCACCACCACTAGGGGCTTTCTATTAAGAACAATTATGTATTCCAAGGGATCAATCAAGAACCAACCTATGAGGCTCTAAATTTGGCCTTTTGTAAAGGATTTCATATTCCACAGATGAGGAAAAATTTATGAGATCTGCAATATTGTATATTGTAGTCTTACATTAATTTTGCATTCTGTATTACAGTAACCAGTGTTTACACTGAGAAAGCTCCCTAACATTTGAATGAGTAAGAGGTATTTAAAGATTCAAAAATCTTGGAAGAATAATGGGGGACAAGGAACGGAGATGAGTATAAGCTAACAGGATGGGAAAGGTGGGGATTCCAGGGGAACAAATGAAAAGTGAACATTGGACCTGTGGAATCAGAAACATGGCAGCAAGTAAATTTACAGTGATTGTTACATAGCTGAGAGAGAGGAGAAAAAACATATCATGCCAAGGTCCACTTACTGCACCAGATAAATCACAAGTCGTGTGCCAACAACAAGGTAATGCAGAGTCCAATGAGAGCAGTTAAAGTACGGGCACAATAATGGTGACAGTGGAAGAGATTGAATGAGCCCGTCCTTCAACTGCTGCTGCTAAGAGCCTCGACCAGCGCACCTCATTGTTCGTTCAGGCTGTATTCATTTCTACTTAAAAGCAAGAAATCAATAATGCATCACAATGGCACACCTTCCACCGTGAAAGTACTTAGCTCAATTTGTGCACATATATCCAGCGTAGAAATTCAAGAGAACCTCACCAAACGCAGCCTCAAAGTCCAAGCTGGCTGCTTTATGCACCAACAGTACTGAAAGCTGTATTTGAAAATATACAGTTGAAAAGCAAGTTCTCTCTTTTTTTGCATCTCATCACATCAGTCGTACTCACAGTACTTTCTAGCTTTTATCTGGTAAATAGATTAAATTAACCATTTGGATCTCTTATTTCTAAATTTGCATGTTAAAGCATGTATGTTTTGTGTTGCAGAGATATCTACTTAATGAAGCATGCTAACAAGCTAGCCCTAATCCACCACTCCAAAGCGAGAGTCAGATATTACTGCTCAGGTCTCTGATGCCTGACCTCCCTTCACTCCTCTGCTGCTTCTTGCGTCTCCTGTTGCCACCCAATCTATGTCATCATCATCCCCGGAGTCAGAGTGGCTGGTTGGTGTTGTTGTGAATCACCACAACACTGTATTCCCTGTCTTCAAACTGGCCTCCATCGGTCTCAGAGGCTGCAATATTTTTAATTCATTAGATATTATGATGATCTCAAAGTTCTAAAACTAAGCAGACCTCCATATTTAAGGTTATGTTGCTTGTGATTAATATCAGAGTGACCTACAGTATGTTCTGCATACAGACGCCGTCTATATGCATGTGACGCCCGGCTGTGCCTGACAATAAGTTGAGGAGAAACACACCGGGAGGAAAAAAACAATTGTGTGCAAAGGAAATGAGAAAGTCGTTCTACAAAGGAAGTGTTCCTCCGCTGCCTGGCTGCTGGCTCGCAGATTAAAGCAGCTGTCAATTGATCAAATATTTGCATTTTCCTCCCCTTTTCTTATTGTGTGCATTTTCAATCGTGTGTTTGCTCATGCACGCACATATAAACCTACACACACACACACACACACACTCTGAGCTCCATCCATTTTCATCGGTGGGGATCTCTCTTGACACCGTGAGTGAGTGAGTGAGTGAGTGGGAGGGGGTGGGTTGTGGTGGGCTGGTGTGTGTGGGGGGGTTCCTTTTCTCGCAGCACTGACGGCACATGCCCCCTCAGGGGTAGCAAAGGGCAGGGGCCACAGTGCAAAGGGCGAGCCCTTGTCGCCGTGGTAACATCATTCTCAGGGGGGACATTCCCACCAGTGTGAGGTTACTGAATCCAACTGGTGATGTGTTATCACTTGTAAAGTTACAATTTAACATCGTGTGCAGCAAGTCGCTCCTGTTCAACACAGTGAAGATGCTGCATTCATGGGCCCCATAGTTTTTTCCCATTATTGTTGCCAGGCCCCTTAAAATCTTTTTAGGATGTTTCATAAATTCATTTCATTGTTGTTTTATTGTTGTCTTTCAGCGGTTTAGTGCCTTGTTTTCTTGATATCGCTCCTCAGTCTTCTGTCTTTTGTCTTTAATTGATGCCTTGTGGTGAAGCCAATTACTTGTTTTCCCCACTTAGGAGACAACAAAGTGGAAAGCTTTAAAGTAAATAACAGACAGAAGGGGAAAGTTTGTAATTTAATCCTGAAATTAACTCCTTTGTCATGAATGTGACTGTGGTGGACATGGATTACTGAAGGTTTGTCACCATGAGTTCAAATGAAATAACTTCCCACGCACAGATTTAGATTACTGATTGTTATTTGTTTGGAATTAAAAATATATATATTTTGGGGTTGCCAGACTTTTCTGTAGTTATTTTATTTTTCTAACATCTTACAGCAATTAACATCTGAGTTTTTAGAAATGTAAGTTTAGAAAAAGTATTTCTTTAGCTGTGAACACAGACATAACCTCAGGAGGTTGTGTATTTTTATTCAGAAAGATGCACTTGGAGGTTTTAGACTCACAAGACTTATAGATGTGTCTGAAAAGATCAGAGCATAATTACTAATTAGCCAGCCAAGAAACATTTCACTGGTGTGCAAAAAGACAAAGGAGCTAAAATGAAAAACAAAGCTGATTTGAAACCAAAAGAAAGCTTGATGATTTCAGAGATTTGTGGGCGCCAACTGCCTCCAAGTTTAGTTCATGCACACAAACAAACAAACAGACCATTTAGTCATCATAAGGTTTCATCATGTACGATGCAAATAAATAAAACTGCATCCCTACAGACTTTTCCTGTGTGTCTGTGTGTAGATACAAAAACTGTAAAACAGGACTAATTGTGTTTAAGCAGTTACATTAGTTGAAAGAAAAAACAAAGAGTTTACACTGATGCTCAAATGAAAACAGATCAGAACATTTAGTTTTTACTGAGAGCGAAGTTTCAAGAAAAAAAGGCTTTCATGGACTGAAATTTGAGTAAATTTGAATAATTATTTGGTCATTTATCAACTCCAGAAATGACAAACTAATGCTGATCCCTGGTTTTTACTGTAGCCCCTTTGTGTGCATATGTGTATGTGTGTGCACGTGCGTGTGTGTGTGTGTGTGTGTGCGTGTGTGTGTGTGTGTGTGTGTGCATGCGTGCGTGCCAGCAGAGAGGACGTGTTTACAGCCCATGTAAGTGCTTGTGTGCCTGCGTATGCATGTCTCACCTCCTCCTCACCCTGCTCCGCTGAGAGATGAACAGATGGACACAGTGGGGTGGTGGTGGGGGTGGGGGTGGTGGTGGGGGGGTTGGAGGACTGAGTCTAGCGAGGCACGGGGAGACAAAAGGGAAGGAGGAAGGAGTTTTTTTTATCTCGTCTCCTCCTTTCCACGGTAACACAAGACACCAAGCTGTGCCGCAGACGTGTCAGACTAACAGGTGATGCAAAGGTGTCTTCGAGGGAGCGTTCGGGTGACAGCGAGACGAGGCAGAGAGCAACCTGGAGGACAAAGGTGACATTGTGTTAGAGAGATGACTCTGGAAAGGCATACAGGTGGCACTAATGTGATTTGCAAAGTGCTCGCAGGTGACACAACAAGGAGTAAACAAAGAGGTTTGAACGAGGAAAACAAAGCTGCAAAGCTCACGTTTGTATTTCTGTATATGTAACATTTTAACATAGTAATTAAATTTACCTTTGTCATGCACTGTGCTGCTCTATATGCTCAGGTTCTGCAGGTTGTGGAAGTGGCTCTGTAGAAAATGCAACTGTGGCTTGAATTTTACAATTGTCACTGTACTCACGGTGTGTTTCTGTATTTGACTGTGTTTTCTCTTTTTGCAGAGTTTTCCTAAATGCTATCCATGTCCTGTCAAACCAGTAAAGATAATTTGCTTTAGATGATTGTGTGTTTTCTTAAGTTGAAGTGCTTTCAGACCTCAAGGCCCTAAAATTCATGAGTGAACTTCTGTTGTCACAACAAACCATAAATCAGACCTGTTAAAAAAAAAAAGTCAGTACACACCAGGTCACATGTAAAAAAGACATCAAAACCATACATGTGATAAAATTTCTAGAGCAATGACTTCAAAGTGAAAGATCAGATAGCAAAGCACATGATATGGAAGCTGTGATACACAGCAAAGATAAGGTCTGTGGTGTAATGGATATGTTTCAGGTTTCTGGGGCATTTAAGGTGACTAAAATCATTTTTTAAAAAATAGATTCTCTCTTTTGCCTAAAAATTTTTAAAAAAAGGAAAACTTTAAAAACACATGATTTAAACTGAAAAACACTTGACTGTGTAAGGAGTTAATTATAACTCTGAGTTGGACTTTGAGTTGTTTGAAGTGAGAAGGCTGCACTAATGAAAAGCATTAGCCACGATCCCTGGTTGAAATTAAGTTGAATTATATGAAATAGCAGTGTCATATTTAATTGGTTTGATGAGGCTGAGCTTTGGCTGAATTGCAGTAACAAACTTAACAGCATTTTCGAGTGAAACTACTCAGCACTTTGGTTCTCCTCATACAACCATGGATGGAGCAAATGCTGCAGTTCCTCAAATGGCCACATGAGGTTGACTCCAAGAGCAAATTGATTCACATGGATCTCCATATTACAAAGAGAACTTAACAGCAGAAATGAACATTTTTACAGCCTGGTACAAAAATGTTTTGTTTTTAACTTCCTCTTTCATGACAATTGAATTAGGGGTGAATTTTTATATAACTCACTCACTCAAATTGTATTGGGGCTTAAATTATGAATAACTCATGCATTAGTGACGGCAGCCTTTCACTGTCTGCTAAGTGTCACACAGTCCTCCTCAGCTCCTCTGCATAGTACAGATATGGTCACTTATGACTCTACACAAACCAAGACGGCGACCACCATAATGCCAAACTCCAGGCTTCAGAACAGGGGGCCATAAACCAATGGGTGACGTCATGGTGACACCACTTTTTAATTTACTGTTTATGGTGCAGACTCAAGACATTCCAAATAATCTGTAACAGTGATACAATAAAAGTAATACAAAGGAAGTTATGAGCAGAAATGATATCTCTATCCGAGGGGTCATAATTCTGAGTGACCCTGTTTCCGGGCCTAAAATGATTGAAACCAATGATTGAAACCAGTGATTTCAGAGCCAGGAGCCTCTGAACAAACCAACCAAGTTAGCTAGCTACATAAACAAGAACACAAAACAGTTTGTTCTCATCTGTTTACTAAATAAATGTTTTAATTTAATTGCAGTGGAGAAGTTAAGTGCTTTTGGTAAACCATATGGGGACAACAAACTCATCATTTGATTATTTAATTTTGTTTTTAATTGGCTTCAAATGCCCATAACTTTTACTCACACACTCTCCATATCCTCCTCTCTCCCTCATTCACTCCCCTCCTAATCAGACTCTCTCTCTCCTTTTTTCTTCTCTGTCTCTCTCCATCCATCTCTCCGTCGAGGCAGAGGAGTGGAGGATTGGCAGATTCAGCTGTGCTGCTCTTCAGGTCTTTTGCACAGCAGTGATCTGCAGACCAAGCAAATTGAATAATTGCATAGAGCATGTGCCATCAGGGAAGGTAATATTTTCATTTAATTGACAGTTTGTGTGTCTGAGCGTGTGTGCGTGTGTGTGTGCATATATATATATATATATATATATATAAATATATATGTGTGTGTGTGCATAAATGTGTCTCTTAAATGCCCCCTTTTGAATCTGTGCAACACTCAGTGTGAAACTGTTCTATGATGAGGGCATTTGTATCTTTCAAGTTGATCCATGATTTAAATGTGCAGACAGAAAAATTGCATATGAATAATAATCCTAACAGCAGCAAAAAAATCATGCATGTGTCCAAAAGAGTTTGCATCAGTAAACATAAATTTTCTTCCAAACCAGAGCACTTCAACGTCTGAGTCTATTTGCTAATCCAAACAAGCTGAAGCAGTTTTATGTGTCCTTGTATACACTTGTTTACACGCTTGTTGGCCTTGCGTGCTTGTCTGTCAGCTTTGTTCAATGGACAGACGTATCCGACGCCCTCTGTCTGCCTGGAAGTGGATCTGATGGGCTTTTCCTGTGACTGTGTCAGCTTCGCTTTGCTTTGACAATCTCCTCAATTTGAGCAGGAATTAGATTTACTTCCTTCTGCCAGCGTCGGCCTTTCATCAACAAACACAGGTCGGCTAGATCACATTTGACAAGTGCAGAAAAGGTAATATATGACCAGATCCATCATTTTAAACTTTTTACAGCTGGCAATGACAAGGCATAAATCTTTTTGAAAACAGTTAAGTGTTTGAAGGATGTCAGTAGGCTTGGAGAAGTCTGACGGAGACTGAAGGACAAGTACAGTAAATAGGGACATGAAGTTCCTTCTCCTCCAGAGTTCAGGAAGAATAGAGTTTTTTCATCACTTTTCAATATTCTTTTTGTATAAAAACAAATGTAACAATTAATTTGAATTAAAGGAAAGGTGTTTTATTTTATTTTAAAACAAGTTATTTTTAACAAGGAAGTTCATTTGTGAGTTAAGAGCAAGTTGATGGTTAAATTTCTTTATTTCTCTCCTTTTAAAGAGAAATATGTGATTTTTTTTTTTCAAATGTTTATTTGACAAAAAGCAAAGAGAAATTTTACCTCATTATTCACACAAATTTAAGATCTGGATTGTTTGCACCCTAAACAGCCAATGTATCAACTGTGCTAACTTGAAGTCCATGCTTGCTAGCAACAGATTATGTTAGGGTATGCACCACATTCATGGAGACCCAGGCTAAATGTTAATATTTAATTCAAGCTTAGAATTTTCAGAATCATGCAGACACGTCTTTGCATCAGTTTGCTGCTGCCTGGGTGAATTTGCAACTTTTCATTAATATTTAGAACACAAGTATTCAAAAAAATAATTGCAAATTCTCTGTGAAAACACAGTCCTGAAGTTTTTTTTGTTAGTTTTTTCAAGACTTACTTGCTTATTTGTTTCTAGAGTAAATGTCTTTACTCTTGCTAACAGTATGAAACTCTCACAACTCATTTTGCTCAATAAGCAGTCACAAATTTAACATTGTGGTTATGTGAAACTGTTCAGCATTAGCTCGTTCTCACACCACAGCTGAATTTGTCTCTGCATCTCTATACACAGATATCTGCATGTGCAGACTTCCGAGAGCATTTTGGTTTTCATTTGTGGTCAGTGTGTACTCTAAGTATATTGACCAATCATGTTGTGTTGCATGATGGTGGTGATGGTTCATGTGAGCAGAAAAGAAGGCAGAGCAAAATGACTTCTTTTGCACCTGCATGCAGGCATCTGGCCTCTTCTGTCATAGAATGATGATTCAAGTTTTTATAACCTATTTTAATCATATAATTTCATATGCACCAGAGCTGATTGTATGCTACGATATAAACATTTGATCTACTTTATAAAAATGTCACTTCAGTGTGTCTGGGCCCTACAGATGTTCATTTTTAAAAATTCAATTTCTACATCCTTTTTTCACAAATTAGTTTTCAGCCAGCTGAGAAGTTGCTCTTTCCAGTCCGTCACAGTTTCAGCGTTATAATAAGTTGTCATATTCTCTCACAAGCAAACATAAAAATAATATTGAGGCATCCCCACCGAAGCCGGGAGCAGTAAAGCAATTAACTTTGTAAATGTGGAGTCTGGCACAGTGGTGCAAAAAGCAACAAGAGGTAAACAGCCTTGATAAGAATAATTTGATATGCAGATGCAAACAGCAGAAACAAAGACGTACAATGTGATTTCCTCACCATGCAGCATCCCAGCAGGTTTTGCTCATCTGGGGTCATGCATAAATATCTGGAGGAACAAATGATGTGAAAGTGAGTCATTTCATAGTAGGCTGAGGGGGGATAACAGGCTGTTTTTTTTTGGTTTTTTTTTTATAATTCCTTATGCCATACAAACAGCTCAGAGCAGTATGGGTATCATGTGTAAGGAGGATGTGCGGTGGTGAAGACATCCTTCTGGGCTGAAAACTGCTCCTCAGGGTCCATGCAGTTTGTTTCACTGACTCACAATTCTTCCATTTCTGGCGTTTTCATGACACCTTAGCAAACTTCTTCCCCTCCTGACAACATACTTAAGTTTAGGATTGTGATCAAAACATACCTTTCCCTACATCCGCCCTGGTATCTTCTTAACAAAGCCAGAATCAACACCATTACTACGCCTCTCGCTGCACCAGCCTCCACAAGGCCCCTGCTCTTATCTTGTTTTCCACAGGGCGAAGTACGAGTGCTGAATTGTTTAGCTCAGCCTCTATCTGATACCTATCATCTCTGACGCTGTTTGCTTGCAGCGCTGCAGAGGAGCCGAGATGGATGCATGAGCGGCATCTTTTTTATTGATGGGCGAAATAAAAGTTTACGCTTGACAGTCTGTCCCAAAATGGATTCCTTCGCTACCTGCAGGTATATCTGAGGTACGCTCATAATCCATCTGATGCCGTTCAAGCATGGGACAGCATGGCTGGTTTGCCTCTGGTGGTGAATTCCCTCTGTGCCCGTATGTATGTATGTATGTGTGTGTGTCTGTGTGTGAGATGTTTGTGTGCAACAATGTCTTTGCCTGTATGGGTAACATATAGAAGAAAACAAGATGCTCAGATTAGGTACATCTGTCCTGCTTTGTCTCAAATCATGACTTACTGCAGAAATGTTTGGGTTTTTTTTTATTTCTGAGCTTTTGCGAACTGTCTTTTTGATGTATTATTTATATATGTTACGGCTTTAATCTGCATGACACCCACACTGACTCATTTACACTGGATATGTTGAATCAAGATAAGATCAAGTGCAGTATCTTATTTTACTGCTTCAAACAAATGACATTTAAATTAATATAGAGCATGCATTAATAGCAACATAATTAGGTAGGAGTGGTTGGAGTGACACGATGTATTGATTAGACCATTTTCCTGAATGAATTTCCTGGCAGCAGAAACAAAATGTGCAAGAAACGTCCTAATTAAAGCTAAATTGATCTTGGAAACAAAAACCACTGAGCTGATTAGTTGACAAAATGTGTGGTAATTATAGTGCAAGACGGTCAAATAATCAAACTTATACTGTTTTTGTGTGCGTGTGCATGTGTGTCTGTGTGTGCCATCAGTAAAGAGTGTGTGCTAGCATTTCATTATGCTAAGACGGAGATGTTAATAAATGCTGCCCACAGGCGATCATCGATTGATCACAGTTTCTTTACCGCTAGTTTGTTCAGTGTGTCATAGCCTGCGCACACACACACACACACACAAACACACACATTGGTTCAACACAGACATACATAAAGTCTCGTAGGTGCATGAAGAATCACCAGCGGAGACATGCAGAAATATAAAATCAAGCATCAACACACAAAAAACCCACATCTGTAGACACACACTGGGAATGATAAATCACAGTGGATGCTGGTTTTTCAAACAGATAGGCGTGAAGAATTACACTGATCATCGTTTAGCAATGCACAGTTTTTTTTTTTAGGACGTGCTTCTCATTTGTTTTGGCTTGTAAGATCCAGACAGCAGCACAACATGCAGGGAACAAACCAGAGTCAGTGTTTTGGCAAGAAGAAGAGCTGCTTGTATCTTCATAGCTGCTTATTTTCTGCTTGGCATTTGAAAGGAGTGTTTGTGCCTTGTTGAACGCCGAGGTCTCATCATGCTGCTGCTGCTGCTGCTGCCGGTGGTGGGCCTTGTTTTGCATGCTGCTTACATGGCTGCGCGATCGCTGCGTGTTTGTGAACAAGCCCTTGTGCTTGTGCATTTGCAAAGAGACATGTGTGTTTAAGGTGTGGGTGAGTCACCGCTGAGGTTTGACATATATTTTCCTGTGTGATCTCACACACACACACAGGATGTGAGGTGCAGCATGTGTAAGATGAAGGTGTTTAGATGCATTTAACAAGTTATCTCAAAAACATGTCTTAAAGGTGACAAAAAGGTTCTCATAGCATTGTGTAAAGATGTACACACATTTAAAATCACAGACATCAATAGGGCACATTATCTGTGAGAGGGAAAGTAATCTCATATTCTAAATTTATCTGACAACATGAGAGCCCATTGGCTTTGGATGTAAAAAGACAATAAATGCAAGACTTATTTAGCACATTGATAATTAATTTGCAGTGTTGGAATATTTTACTTTAGTAAAAGCATTATTACTATAATGCAAAAATAAACTGTCATAAGTTAAAATCCTGAGCACAAAATTTATTCAAAATTGCAGTAATTTTTTGGGCCACTTTGGACCAGCCAAAATAATTTGTACACAAGTTAAATCACACACATTTTTTTGCAAATAGTTGCCTACAAGGTGCAGTCAAAACCCTCCTTAACTGCTCCTGTTGCAGGCAGACAGAGTGCTTGACAGAAACATGCATGCAGTAGCAGCAAGCTGATCCTTTCATCAGTAAGAAGTTCAAGTTTCATTGCTCGATCATCATCCATCACTCAGCTGTGTGTTTTTGTTACAATAGGTATGTGCACATTAGTGATTTGCTGACTCAGGTGCTGATGATGATCAAGTGACAGGAACAGGCTAAAGTTTTTGGTTTCACCTCATATAGACATTCTGCAGTTAGGGAGCATATACGTGGTCATATATTCAGTCGCCTGGTAAACACACATGCCTGGTTTCACTGTTTTTAGCACAGTTTCAAAGATTGTTCAGTGGAGTATTTAACAATGAATCATGTTTTGTCAAAGCTTATTAGCATATTTTTAAATTTGTTTTCACGTAAGGTGCAACGGCCGTTGATGCTATAAGTCTTCAGGATGTTTAAGAGGTTTTTACTTAAAATAAGAATTCCTTTGCAAGCTCAAAGTGAAGCTAATTTTAACTTTTTCTCTTTGTGTTGAGCTGCTTTAAAATTTGCATCAAGGATCTCTGTGATTAATTCCTCATTAATATTCTTTGTGAATCCATATCTTAATAGTCTTAAAGCCTCATCATCACTGCTCAATTTCACCACATTTAGTCCGGCCACCTTAGCCCCCTTATCGTATAGATTTACTGAGGATAGCCCATAAAATCCTATATCACTTTTCAAACTGTTATCATACACCAGTTGAAATAGGAGTCATTTAATGGGATGTATTAAACGGCCAATTGAATTGTAATGTGCTAAGGTTTTATTTCCATTGTAAGTGATGGTGACACGTGAGGGCATAAACCCACAGACCATTAAATGAGCTCAATGAATTAATTTTATGCAAGCACATGTGTGTGCACATGTGTGAGTGTCTCTAAATGATTGAATCTTTGGATCTTGTACATTTGTCTGTGCATATTTTAAGCAGCCTGTGTGTGTGTGTCTGTGTGTGTGTGCACTGCTTGGTATGTTGTGAGTGTGTGTTTTTTTGTTCATGTAGGTGAGTCTGCTGGTGTTAGAAAGCAGCACTATCCCAGAGCCAGTCGCTGCCTCCCCCTCATCAACCCGCTAATCACCGTGATTAGTGACTCATTTCATCATTACAGGTTTCATGCCACATACTGCTTACCTCTGTGTACGACCGTTCCTGGAAGAAACTTCACACACACACACACACACACGTAGACAGCCACACACACACATAAACCTGACTGTTGATCACACACTCCTCCACCTTCACCCCTGCAGACTGCCATCCATCACCGCGCCACTCGGGAAAGAGACAGAGAAAGGAGAGAGGACAGGAGGGGAAAAAACGGGAAAGGGAGGGAGAGAAAGAACAGAGGAGAGAGACAAAGGGAGGAGTGACCACGTCTGTCGTTTTACCTTGAGCTGGGCCTCTCTTAATCCGCGCCATGCACACACACACACACACACAGACACACACACAGAAACACACACACAGACACACAGATCAAGATACGTGAAACCAGAAAGCCTAAAAGGCAACCACTTCCTCGAAGGGCAGCTCCTGTATGAGTGCATGCACGTATATGTGGTGAGGTGCACCAGAAGCTATATGAAGCTTTCTCAGGTCAGGTGCTTGTGTGAGGCTGTGAGCCAAATGCATGCTTGAAAAGCAACTAAAATCACACACACACACACACACACAACAGCTGTAAGTTGTAAAAAAAAAAAGCATAGAATGAAAACACTGTGTAGCTAATTTTTTTAACATTTTTTTATTGTTAGCTACAGCACACATCATACTCTGGTGTCATTACTACAGGAGACTCCTTTAACTCATGGAGTTTACATGCACAGCTGCAATAGAGAGATAGTCATAGCTTGATGAGGTCAAAAGTGACATTTAATTTGACTTGTTGACTTTGTTGTTGACCCAGGAACCCTTCCACTTCTACTTTTTCTCCTTGTCCTTGTGAACTGCCATGATGATGCCTTTTTGACAGTGTGCTGTTTGGTTTTTGACTTAAAGACTGCTATGAGACTGGCTCTGACTTAGAAAACATGCAAAGAACAAACAGTTTTGGGCTGACTGAAGCACAAACAAAGTAAATCAATCCCCAATCACATTATCCAATTATGTTGGTCTGACTCCAAAAATCGACTTAGTATGATTTCAGTCCAGACTAACATGACTGAAATCTATTAATCCAGATGATTTTAAGATGATATTTTAACCTGCTGATTGTCTGCTCAAACAGTGTTATTAAAATATTGATTAGAGCCTATTTTTTTTTTTTTTTTTTTAATTAAAAAGCCATACTAAAAGACAGACTTTTTCGCCTTCTTTTCACTTGTTTAGTGCCTCAGTGCCAGTTTCATACAAAGAAAGCTACCAAATTATTCTGGCACAAGTCAAAAGAGAAACAAACCAAATGCAACTTGTTCTACATTTCTACACTTGCGGGCACAGATGACATAATTCCTCAGTCTGCTCTGAACTTCAGAGAACTTCGGACTCTACATGACCTGCATGCACTCGTTCTGTGCACATATATATATATAAATGTATATGCATGTGGGCTGTATGCATGTGCAAAAGCATCAGACTGTCTTTGTACATATTTCCTTTGTTTCATTTCCACCGCTCATGTGGTGTGTCACAAGCTGAGCCAAAACACCTAGTTAACTTTCTTTGATAGCTGATCCTACATCTGTGTTTCGATGGCACCTTGTCCAACCTGCTCCGAATGATCCAGCCAGGCGGGACGTGCACCGAGCTCAAACCTCCCCGTGTGCCAAGAGACTGTCGAAATTTTAATCCCACCCCGGGTCAGAGTACATTAACAGTCTCTTTTATGAGGTAGCGTACCCCGAGAGCCTTTCGGGGGGGGTGGGGGGGACCTTTAGAACAATGGAGAATGTTTCCTGAAGGCTCTGAAGCAAATAAATTCAGCATGTAGGGACCTTTGAAGGGCACGCGGCGTTCTCACCGAGCTCCAGTAACTTCTCAGTGGCAGATAAGTGTTAAATTCTAATACTCCGAATCCCTGCTGTGTGTCTGCTGCCACAAAATATCCACACATAGAGGCCAAAAATGGGGGTTCAAAGGAAATGTAATAGCTAAGTATTGAGAGAGCTACTGTACAAATCAGTGTTAGAACAGGTGTGGAAGAAAGACACTAAGACAAGGAAGCCAGGTCCAGACTGTCGGGGCAAGGCTATAGGGTTGTGGCAAACTAATCCTAAGCAGACCTGCCTCGTCTGTCTTCAACCAGCGACACCTCGTAACACCGAGGGGAGCGAGTGTTTAAATGTGTGTGTAGGAGGACGTATAGGGACTGGTCTGCATCATGTTACAAGTTAGAAAAAAAAAGAAGGAGACATTTTGGAGAGCCTGCAGCCCCCCCCCCCCCCTTCAATAACACAGTGTGTGCATG
>JAPZDY010000008.1:9474733-9516410 GCA_029783645.1 Ctenochaetus hawaiiensis | reverse complement strand
TGTGTGTGTGTGTGTGTGTGTGTGTGTGTGTGTGTGTGTGTGTGTGTGTTTCTGTTTGTGCAAGTGTGTGCCTCAAGATTCAAATCAAGGTAATGAGTAAATTTCAATATCATTTACAATGTTTCTATTGGCTTTAGAGGGTAAAAAAAAGGTATAAAACTTAAGTTATGGAAACAAAGAAAACCAGCAAACATTAAACCGTAGAGAAATGTGAAAAATCTATGAAAAGAGAAAGGCCAGACTAGAGACAATGATTTCTCAGTAAAAGATGAGACAAAAATACACTTATATTCAGGCAAAGGATAAAATAAAGTCATCACCACCTCATGAAGGCACCTTTTGACAATCTGGGGGTTGTTCACATATTTAAACAATTGTCCGGAGAATAAGAAGAGATAAGATAAATATTGGGGGGGCTTGATATGGAAACAATTCAGTTTAGTAGGAAACAAACTGCCATTGTCATCAAGTGTTATTAGTAAATATAGTCATAAACGTAAATATGTAAATTTGTGACTAAATGCATGTATTGGCTGTATAAATGAGGAAAAAAATATGAAACCTAAAATGGAGCCCTGGGGCTCACCACAAGTGAGACAGACAACAGAGAAAACAGTTTTTTATTTTGAGGTGCAGCAGAAAATGTTCTGCGTTCAACGTGGAATAAAACCCACAGTAGAGCAGTGTAGGATTCATGACACTTTTTCTGTATTTTAAATTTTGGCTTTGGCTGACACTTTTGTACAAAGTAAAGCACAAAGAGTAGATCAAGGAGCGGTTATTGAGATGAATATTTTACAATGATCACTTTTTAAATTCCATCTTGCACAAGTGCCACATGGTTGCAGGTGCATGAAATTAAAATGCGTGTTAAAATAGATATTTGTGTTTGAAGAGAGACAGAAGAACCTATTTAAGAAAGAATGTAATCTCATAAGAAAGACGTCCTCGAGGCCAAATGAAGATTTGAGACTCTAAGATGAGGACTGGTACTACCAGAGTAGAGCAGTCATCTGCATCACATGTACAGACATTTCGTCCTCATTTCTATACAATGGCAGCAGATGTGTGGTCAGCACTATTTAACAAGTCGCCCCCATAACTGAGGTGACAGCCTTCTGGAGAGCTTCGGCCAACAACGCCACATGTGTTCACTTCACTGTCTGTCTTTGTACCTCCTCCACAGACTCTCACCATCCTATTCCACCTCTTTTTGTTCATCTCTTCCCTCTCCCCGTCTCACACATTGCAACTAGTTTGAGAACTACGTAGCGGGAGAGAGAGACAGAGTGATAGAAACAGAAAAAAAGATTACTTTTTTCTGCAACTTGCCTTGCACCTGTGTTTCATTTTGTCCAGCGAGCAGACGAGTCACAGAACACGGCTGCAGAGTCCGACAGTGTGTCATGACTCCGTGTGATCCAAAGAAAAGGATGTAGCCACAGCCGACGCAATGTCTGTTCAATACGACCCGAGTCCTGAGATCAGTCAGAGAAGCATATGAAGGCAGTATATGTGTGTGTGTGTGTGTGTGTGTGTGTGTGTGTGCCCTCCTTTCTCTTTAATCAAAGAGTGAGTGGAGCAGAACAGAGCGGAGGGTCGAATCAGGGGCTGACTTTAGGCTGGCATTGCTGCCGTCTAAATACCCTCCCATAACCAGCTCCGCATGTTCCTCTGTCTTTACACACAGGATGGATTACTGGAAGTATCTTTTCATCTCACTGTAATCTTCTCCTCTCACATTACCACCAGAGGGCCACCTGAATTCAGACATATGGAGATGGATTAAACCCACACGCTGCAATGAGGTCTGAGTATAAAGTGACTGTCTGCCATGCTCCTCATTACGAGCAACATCTTGTGAGGAGAGGAGCTGCTGTCTTAACGTGGAGATTAACTCAGCCTCCCTGATTTTTTTTCCCCCTTTCTACCTTTCTTTTGTCTTCCTCCTTTATTCAGTCATTATTTTTACTTTCCATCTGTTTCTATCTCATTAATTCTCTTGTCTCTTTTCTACCATGTTATCATCAATTTTCACCTCCCTCTTCTGCTTCTTCCTCTTGCCCTTTCTTCGTCTTTTTTGTCCTTTTTCTTTGTCTTTAAGTTCAGCATAGTGATGTCAGTTACCTTCACATGTATCCACTGATACTGAATCAGTGATTATTTAAGAGTCGATTCAACAAGCTTCATAGGGCCACATACTGAAAAAAATTTATGAACAATTTTTGTTGTTTCAGATGAGAATGATGCTTTGATGGCCCAGAAATCCAGACATTCAGATACATAAAAAAAGCATGTGTTTAGCCTGACTACATGCAGTGTATCTAAAAATGTTATTAATTCTTTTATACAAATGTACTTTTTTTGCTTTGTTTTTTCTCCACCTCTCCTTTATCCTTAAACTCAGCATCACTCCTTCTCATCTCACATCCACACCATCAATCTTCCCCCATTTCTTCTCTTAAAAATCATCTGTCGCTAAGAACCAGAGGAAAACCTGTCTGTTTTCATTTTTTAAATAAATGGAAAGTCTGGTTTTGGGCAAAAAGATCAGTATATTCTCCACTTGAGAAAAAAAAAATTCTGTGGGAAATATATAAATATTAATATGCATATAACATGATCCAATGCCAAAATGTTAAATGCAATAATTCATGAAACCAACATATTTGGGTTTAAAGTGAAGAAATATGCTTTGTAATTGTTGTGTCAGCGCTCTTTGTGCCTGACAAAGCACTCTGCATCCAGACCTTTGAGAATGTTAAATGCATGTTCTATGGGTATGTACTGACCTCTGCTGGTCATAAGTGGGACTACAACACAGAGGAGGAGAAAATGACAGTGTATCATTTAGGCTTTATATTGTATTTGATGGTCCCATTGAACTCTCACACTAAATCCTAAATATCACTGAGTGACTTTCAACTGGTTAATGAATAAAATAAAGCTCAAAATGTGTTTTTAAAGTGTCTGGTTCCAGTTTACCTCTGTATAGACCTTTTTTTAAAAAAAAACAGAGTTGCATTTATATGGCAAAGCAAAAACAGCAAGTAATGAAAATAATTTGAGAGGCACTTTATTTTTACACAATATTATCATATGTTTATCAATAACAGGTTATTAATATTTGTTTCTAAATATCACAGTTATCGTCAACACTCCTGTTTTATTGTTCAGGAACTATTTTTTCAAAACCAGTGTCCAGCAAATTCAAAGGCACTAAAACACTGTGTAGAGAGCAAAAACCTCATAGGGAGCATTACTGATATTGTCCTGGGGTGGGCGCCTTAAGCTTGACTACAAAATGTCTCTGAAACAGCATTCACAATGGACCAAATCATATTATCAGATACTAAAATACTTAACTGATCTCTAGGAAAATAAAAATTGTGAAAAGGAAAATCAAGAATATGTAAAGACATTTGTTTTAATGTAGATTATCAATAGCCTTTATTTTATCAATAAATAGTATAAATAACATATAATATAGCATATTTAAAGTATTATACATTTTATTTTTTATATATAGTGTTATTTACAATGACAACACGATTGCAGTTGTTTTCTGTTTCATATCATTTGTATCTTACATCTAATATCTTTCCATCTAACTTTCACTGTTTGATGCAGAATTGATATAATTTCAGTAAATTGCTATTTGTCATCAAAGGTTGTTTTACGGTCACTGTCAACAGTTTGAGTTCAGTTTTATTAGAAAACCATTTACTTTGTACCTACTTGAGAGATAAAAGTTAAGTCTGCACCCATTACTGAAATCAAAATATGGATACTGAAGTACCGAATCTAAAAATGCCACAGAGCACCACACTGGGAACACTGGTTTGCCTTCAGTGCTTAGTGCTAGAGTGAAACTAGCATCTGACCATCTTTCTTCAATCAGCTGACGTGTACTTTGTGGGTTTGTAACTGGTCAACACATTCCTTTAGTGAGTAAACAAGTGATGGTTGCAGCTACTGGGAGGCATTGCAAACGGCAGCTGTTGTCCGCAGGCGGCTTCAGGGGCCCAGGAATGTTGTAAAGCAGGACAGCAGTCGGTAATATTCATTTCCCCATGTTTCTCAAAGCTTCTTCCACTGTGGTTGTTGGTTATAGTTCAGGGTAACTGAGGGATGCATCAAGAAAAAATTCTGTTTGCTCTCTTTGGAGGAAAGTTTGACCTGTAAACATTTATTAGTCATGTTTCAGTGATTAAAGCATACCTGCTGCATTTGGAAGCCATCTCCTGATCAAAGTATTGCTGTCTACTTCACTCTACGGTGGTTCAGAGCTAAAGGTGGGCTGTTGTGATGTTAAACCATGTAAAAGTTTTGTTACAGATTACTTTTTTTTTTTTTTAATTAATCCGAAACATAAACCACAAGAATAAAACTCTGCTGTAAGCAATCACAACTCAATTTCATTAGGCTAGCTGATGGTTTTAAACTGTTTACACAAGTTGTTTCAGTTTGCATTCATGAACAAAACTAAATACATGTTACTTTAAATTAATGCATATCCACCTGCCCTGCTTGACAAGCTGAGCAGGTAGTTAGAGATAATGATCTGTTACCTTCTCATTATGATTCATGTGGCAGATCATAGAACAGACAGGATATCACTAATGTGAGAGACTTGTTTTTTGTTACATTTCAGTAAAAGTTGTGCTTAAGTTCTTATATTCCAAAGATCAAAAATCATCCTAATTTTCTTGAGTTGTTTGAAGCTGTTTTTCTCTATTTTTTCATTATAAGGGAAAAATGTTTGTACCCACACACACACATTTTTGATTTGATGCTCGTGCGCAGCCTTTGGTTGCAATGTTAGACTAGATTGAATGGTAAATAAGCTTTATGTCGATTAATGCTCTATTTGTTTCAATCAACATCTTTCTTCACAATCAACTTTTTGTCCTTTAAACTAGAAGCCTTGAAAACACTTGTGTTAACAAAGGCGTCCTCTGGCGCACTGGAGGACCAGTGTAGCGTGGTGCTAACTTCAAGTACTGTCGGAAATATTAGACACTCTCAGTGAAGCGTCATATAAACTACTTAAAATGGATAGAGCTGGCTGGGTGAGTGCAAGTTTTGGTTATTATTGATTACTTTACCTGCTTTGGGAACTTGAAGACACTTCACATATTGTGTATCACATTAATTTAAAGATGCTGAATGATGCATTTGCCATAATTTGGACTACTTTATTTATTTTACACTACCTTCGGTGCCAAAGTGAGCAATTGAAATGCCTAAGTATGTATTCAGATAAGTTATAACTAGCCATAAATACATTTATAGCCTAATAATAATCAAGAATGTCATGTTTAATTTTCATAGTGAATTTCTAAGTAAGCTGTGTGTTTGCTGTTGTAAGTTCTTGGGCTTCTACCTGCTACAATAAGATTGCTACCACGTCGTGACCTAGGATACTGGAGATTACGAGCAGTAAGTGAAGGCCTCATCGGATCCCATTTTTTAGGAGAGCTGATGTCATTTCAAAACTTAACTCACACTCCCAAGTCAGCACGGCGAGTTGCTCACCTCCTCTCCTACCGTGAAGTCCGCTCTTCTGTCTAGCGGAGCAATTTTTTTTCTAAAAACTCAAGGAAGTGAAATAAACCAAAGAAAAGACGAACTTCTTTACCGGAGACGAAGCAGGGGGATATTTTTTTTTTACAGCAGTAACCCCGGGACCAGAGCCCCTCTTTCTGCGGGCAAAGGCGGCTGAACTTTTTTTTTTTTTTTTTGTAACCAATAACCACAAAAAAATGAATCGGAGCTTTAATAAATCGCAACCTCTGCGAACTACGGATTGTAACGCCGTGGAAGTGAAAAGCAAGGTGAGTGTTGTTTGGGGGTTTTTGGGGATTTGCAGGCTCTGACGTTAAACGGGGACTTCAGGCAGAAAATAGGAGTTCACATGGTCCCGTTCAACGGAGCTGAAGCTGCTCGGACAAACTGTCTGCAACCAAACCACACTTAGTTTCTCCTCTTGGTAGAAAAAAAAAAAGATCTGATCTAGTTCGTGGATCGAGAGCCGGACGCTTCACTTTCTGCACGTTTTTGTTATTTGCACTGATTATTTTCTTCTTTACTGTCGACCGTGCAGATTGTGCTGATTTGGCTCCTTCCCTCTGTGACACGAAGCTTTGATGGGGAAAAACTGGTCTGACATTGTTTCTCTACAACCTTGTTTTTAGTGTTTGTTACAATAAGAGGGTTTTTTATTTGTTCGGTGGGATGTTTTTGCTCACGATCTGCGTTGGCCGCAGATATTTTCGCCACATAGTTTCAGCCTCCTCATTGTTTTGGGTAGATTGTGAGAGGCTGGTACGAGTAGCTGCAGTAATTAGTCTAACCCAACAAGTAAAGTACAGCAGTTATCTGCTAATTTCAGGAGCTTGTAATGAAGATTCCGAGTTTATACAACACTTAAACTGACATCACATGGATTTGAGCAAACTTTTCCCTGCTGAAACTCATCAAATGCATTAAAACAGCCTTGTCTGCAGTGTAAAAGCTGTGTAGTTTGATACAGACTTGACAACAGTTTATTGAGTGTGTTGACATGGTGAAAATCATCCTACATAAATGCATGGCTGTGTTCAATTCTGACCACAAAACTGAACAAACAGTGAACTATTTTATTTATTTATTTATTTTTTTTTTTGCCACAGCCTCTCAAGGACTTTTTAACCAACATTCTTCTTTAAATTCCTTTACCAGGATGACAATCTGGAGTGGCATTCATATAATGTGTTTACACATACCAACTGTGTCTGCACATATATGAAGGATGACTCCTCGGCTGTGATTGACATGCCAAATTGAGATGGTGCGAATGGTGCAAGAGGTCATTCAGTCAACCCACAGGTCTTCTGATTTGTAGTTTTGGCTGCCTGGTTTCAGGAGGCAGGGTGCCTGTGTGTGGGAGGGGGGGATCACAGATAAACTGGTGGTGGGTGGAAAAGAAAAGGAAAGGGGGGGGGGTTCACATCTATTTCCAGGATACTCATACAAACATCACGGGAGAGTGGCAGTAGGGTGGGTTTCATGTGTGTTTCACAGATAACAGGAGTGGTCATTTTAGAGCTGCCAGAGATTGTTTGTGGGTGGGACTGACACGCCAGGAGCTGCGTGGCTGGAACGGGCAGGTTTAACAACGTCATTGCATCCCCGCAGAGGTGACTCACTGTCACACAACGTCACGTTTCCCTTTAAAGATCAGATATACCTCAGCACTCCCATTATGTCAGTTTTGTTTTACTGTTAAATCAAAATAACCATGTTTGGTTTCACATCACATGCCTTAAGAAAATGTCTGGGTGGCAACAAAATTGTGGCATGTAGTTAAATTTTCAGCTGATTAAACCAGAGTGACAGTTGAAAGCATTTGAATATGTGTAAAAGTGTCTTATCAAGCTGGTAACTCCGCTGCTGTTGAGTCTATTTTTGAATGTGTAAAAGCAATAATTAGGAATTTCCTGAACAGGCAGCCTCTAGTTTCACTGCTTGTGATGGGTTGCGAGCTGAGAAAGCATAAATAATGAGGGGGTTTATCTCGAGCTGTAACCAGAAATGGCACTTAAAAATGTGCGAAATGAGTCCTTCCTCCGTGCAAGAAGAAGCAGAAGTAGCTGATGGAAAGTGGCAGACTCCATCGCGAGTTAAACAGCAGTTTATCTTCCTTCTGCTTCTTTAAATGCAGCAGATGTGAAGGAATCCATCCATCCATCCAGCCTTGTGTCAGATGCTCAATTGATAGCTGATTGAAACTGAAACTTCTATCTTAGCAACACTGTCAGTGAAGCCAGCCTCACTTAGGCTGTAATTATCCAGAAGTGCTAAGTTAAAGGGAACATGGCTCCCTGTATTAAGTCAAACTACCCATGACACAGCATTTATGGATGTTTTAAGACCTGTAAGACTGAAAAAAAGATTAAACTGCCACTTAGACGCTCGAGTTCACAGATATTATATACATCCTGACATAGTCATGTAATGTTGTAGGAATATACCCCAAAATTCTTAAAAGTATTACAGTTCCAATGAAAACTGTACCAAAAAACTAAGGAGAATTGAACATTTGGATTACCTGTCTTGCAAAAGAGAGAAACTGGTGTGTATACTCTTTGTGTATGTGATCATAGCACATGTTATGTGCCTGGTTCTCACTGGTTAGCCTTTGGTTTTCTCAGGGGAAATTGTTCCAATGATAGGCTTATCAGGGATAACACTGGAGGTGTCTGGCTGCCTGTTGTGTAGCCTCGGCCAGGAGCTGGTTTCACTCACTTAAAGCTCTTATCAGAGACAGAGAGAGTGTGTAGGGATGTAGGGGGGTTGGGAAGGATTGTTGTTGTTTCACTCCCTCCGCCCTCTCTTTAATTAAAACATACTCCAAGTACTTTTTATTTTCAGAAAACTACTCATCTCATTTTTGAGGCCTGATCCATTCCGACAAATCAGGTCAAATATTTATTAATCAATCTCTTGATATTGCCAATACCTGCAGGTGATTTCTCAGGTGTGTTGTGCCTGAATCAAAGAACAAAATCAGCGTTGGCAAAAGACGCAAGTCAGTTATCTTCCATTTTCTCAAGTGTGTCACAGTTTAGTGTTTCCAGACATGTTGCGACCTGTTACCATCATTCTCTGCCCCAATAGGCCAGGAGGACAGGTGATGTCATGTTTGTAGTGATTTATTCTTAGGTTTGGGGTTAGAGTTAATGCTCTTGATTAATCATACCGTGTTTAGACTTGCTGATACCAGAAGGCCGAGTTCTGCTTGAGAAAACATATTGTTCAGACTGATGGCAGTGACGTGCCAAGAGAACATTCAGGTTCAGGGCAGTGACGGAGCTCACTGATATATTATTCTTGTCATTTGGTAAGTCAGGTGTAGTGCGTTGAAGTCTTACTGTGTTAATCACACTTAATTCATGTGTAGATTTCACTTTCCAAATGTGAGATGCACCTAGTGAGCATTGACAGACCTGTTTAGCAACTTCCCATGTCTTCTTCAGATGTAGGTTGAGACTTTAAAGCTGATATCCAGGTTGGTTGCTTTATAAAAGCATGTTCATGTGTGCCCATGTTTGCTTTCAGTGAATCTGACAGCAAACCACTCGCCCGCCTGGCATCCCCGTAGTCTCCCGACACGCCTCCTCTTAAATTCATTTGTCGTCTTCTAATTACAGAGCTGGTTAATGTATCCCCCCTGCCCCTCTTCTCTCCTCCCCATATACACTGCTACTCTCCTCTCCTACTCTGTCAGCACTTTCGCTCTCCCATCCTCCCTCCTCCCACTGCTCCGTGATCATGTCTCCACTCTGCTCCCTCTGCTTGTCAGCTTCCCTCCGCTGTGAGCTGATGATTACAGTAACAAAAAAGCACCTTAGTCTACAAATTACCACTGTGATTCAGACACCGGGGCTACAGCAATTGTCTGTTGTTGTGGTTTTATCGCGCTGTGCTTTTGTGCTTCCGTTGTATCTCTCCTCCTCAAGTCCTTTCTTGTCTATGAGTCACATGATGACCCCACCGTGACCTTCAGCCGTGCTCTCATTGGTGCTTTGGTGACCTAGCCAGGAAAAAAAAGCTGTAGCACAATTGTGAAGTCTGTGCTCTTGTGCATGAACGGTGGGCGGGAGGTGGGGTTGCCCGCCACTGTCTTTATTCAAGCTGAGATAGCTTACTCATCTACCTGTATTGTTCTATTGTACAACAACCTCCTTCCCTTTTCCTGCCGCTTTCTTGTTCAAAGTTTCGTATGATGTGCAACTGATATTAGCTTTTGTAATATGATCTCGGCCAGCTGCGTAATACAGAATTTTGCAGGGTTTTCAGTGGAAAATTGTTTAGCTGAGGGTGTTAGATGCACAGATCCTGATGTGTCTTGTGATCAGTTTGGCTTTTGGAATAGCCCACAGCCTCAAACACAGATTTACCAAACAATTTGGGGAAATGAGAAGTTATCCCACTTTTATTTACTTTTATATATTCACTTTCTTAGAAATAGTTAGATTAGAAGAGTGAGACCACTCTTGTGCATGCACACTAAATGTAAAGCTAGCGTGGAGACTGGAACGAGAGCTAGCCTGGTCGGTTAGCATAAGTACCTAAAACAGGAAAATGGCCTGATTCAGTCAAAACAAAGGTAAAAAAAACCTCTAAAGCTCACCAATTAGCTAATATCAAGCATTGTATGACAATATTGATACCACTGTTATCTGTCTCCTAAATATAAAGCTACAGCCACCAGTCTTTGATATTTTTGCTTTAACTATAGATTAATCAAAGTTAGGGTTTTGGACATATCTGTAAGTTGTCAGTAACAGTGTAATATGCAAATGTTTGAACAATGATAGTGATGTGGCTGTGTCAAAACCAGTTCAGCAACGGATTGCAGCTTAGATCATTTCATATTTTGCTTAGAAAGAACTTCCCCTGTGCCATGTTTTACATAAGTTCATGACCTGCGGCAGAGTAGCGGATGTCCACCCTATTAATTTTTATGTGTGCCAGTTAGATGATTAAGATAAGTGCGGCAGGATCGGACGTCCCGGTTTCCTCTTCCTGTTTGCTCGTCCCAGTAACTGTCCCTGAAACGGCCTTTCACTTTTGATCTTTCCTTCTTTGCAGTATGGGGCTGAGTTTCGACGCTTCTCTGTGGACCGGGTCAAGCCTGGAAAGTTCGAGGAGTTTTACAAGCTCATTCTGCACATTCACCGCATCGCCAATATGGAGGTGATGATCGGCTATGCTGACGTCCACGGTGATTTGCTGCCAATCAACAATGATGACAACTTCTGTAAGGCAGTGTCAACAGCTCATCCACTGCTCAGGATCTTCATACAGCGACAAGGTATGCTGTCTGGGATTTCTCTCTTTTTTTTTTTTACACAGCAGGAATCAAATTTATTCATTTAAAAATGCTCAGTAGACAGTCTTTTCCTCCACAGTGTCCTTTAAACTAGTTTTCAGTATTGCATTTTAAAATAGGCCTTTCCTGCAACTGGCAAACCTATGAAACAATCATCTCTTGCAATAATTGCATCATGGGCTGCAAATATTCTGCTGACTTGAACAAGGTTTCCCTGCAGAATGTCTCCTTATCCAATTATGTCTGTCTTCCCACAATGAAAACTCAAGGCCTTTCTGTTTACTTCATGCAAGGCTTTTCTCTCTGTGTCTGTGTGTCTGTTTGTGTGTTTCCTGCCCTCTTATTGGCTGGATCTGTCTAAGTCTGTGTCTGTCTGGGTAGCTAAGTCCTGTGTCTTATCCAGAGGAAGGGCTTGCAGGCAGATGATCGCAAACACACACACACACACACACACACAAACGGGCTGGTGCCTCGGCAGCCCCATAGAAATCAGGTCATTGAGCAAAGCCTGTATCCCGGCATACCAGACATTACTGAGAGACAAAAGATCTGCATGAAAGAGAGACTCCTTACTGAGCTCCGTCCATTTGTGTGTTCGTGCGTGTGAGTGTGTATTTGTTCAAAGACAACACCACGGTACCCCGAATGGGAGCTAGTCCTAGTCTCTCTTTCCCGTCTCTCTCTTATTGATCCCAACTCTGGAGTGGGTCTTGACTGACTGCCAGCCAGCCAGCGAGCATACAAATGAATCTATCACCATTCACATCTATTCATACCCTCAATCCTTCTTGGAATGTCCCTCGGCCGGTTGTGTAATGAACATGTACACTCCAGGGTATTGTTTTAATTGTCATTCAGTGGTTCAAATACAAAAGCTAGCCGCAGTGCGGTGAATTATCTTGTTTCAGATTTTCAGCTAGAAATAGGGTTTTGGATTTTCATGAGGCCCCACCAGACTCTCTCTCATTGTCTGGAGCTGAATTAATTCATTGTGCTTTAGTTGATGTGCCAGAGATGTAAAATGTATAAATAAAAAGTTTGGATTGTTAATTAACCAGATTTTTTTTTTTAGGAAAAGGTGATTTATTTATTATCCGTGGCCTTTGGAAACAAGATTAAAATTTGTGTTCAGTAATTGTTTGGTGTAAAGAAACACAGCCAGCCTTTTAAAGTTTCTTAAAGGTTTTCTTTGCTCTTTAAAACTCTCATAAAAGCAGTTATTTGCCTGTAGCAGTCAGTTTAACAAATATTTATGCTCTTAAGTGTCTACCAGAAAAAAAAACATTCCTGATTTTTTTTCTTTAGAAAATTATCATTGACTGCTCTATAAAATCTTGCCCATCATATATAATAATAATATCATTTATTTTTGACTTTGACATTGCACTAATTACTTACTAAAGGTAACCTGAAGGGTTTCCCCAAGAAAATTGTTTTGAGGCGACAGTTAGCCACCAAGATTGTGACACATTATGATAGCCTAAAAAAGGTAGCCTTGCTTATTAAATGCATGGTATCAATTGTGTAAAATATAGGCTCCTTTAGCCTGATTGTTGCTGCTTTAATTCATAAAAGTGTAATGAGTTTTATGATATCAGCAGAGGTTTTGTAAAGTATTTGAAGCTAGCCTTTTCCATTATAAAACATTGCATAAATCTTGAGCTTGTAGTGTCTGCATGTTATAAAGTTAGGCACTAATGAACATAGATAATGTTGCTTTAATGCCATAATTCATTCTTAAGACCTGAGTCTGTTTTAGTGGTAGAATCACATAGATGCAAGGACTCTGCTCCGGGCTTTTATTTTGAGATGTCAACCCATCTGATGTATCCCTACTCCATGAGACCGATTGTGTCCCATTCCCACTCCACTTCTCCCTCCTACAAGGATACCTAGAATTAAAAAATACCATAAAGCACCAGAGAAACTGACCCTTTTTGAAGGACAGAGGTGGTGGCTCTTATGAAAGGGCTCATGTAGCGTTGTTGTGTTGTAAACACCCTCACATGGTGAAATGCAGTGTTAGGACAGATGCCAAAGCAGTCTGAGCATCTTAAGCCTCACTGCAGTCTATTGTTAGTCACCAGACAAAGAGGTGTGTGTGTGTGTGTGTGTGTGTGTGTGTGTGTATGACTGCGAGTGCCTCACGTCTCAGAAGTGCTGCCCTGCGCTCACTATGGCACATGCTCGAGAAAGTATGTGTGTGTGTGATAATGACTGTATCAGTCAGTGCCAGCCTGTTAGTGCAGGTCACTGTGTATCGTCTCCGTCCCGGTCAGCAGACCACCCCAGATGAAAGGCTTCACACACACACACACACACACACACACACACACACACACACACACATACACATACATAAAGGCAGTGTGACTCATTCCTCGGTCACAGTAGGGACGTTCTGTGTAACTTAAAGTGGACTGGTCCTTTCATATGATTATGAGTTTGCAATGAAAAACAACACATTAAGTCGGGCTGCTCCCCCGACAGCTCAGCCCACTAACTTCAAAAGGCAAGAAAATTAAAAAGATAATCTCAGAAAGTTATTACAATGTATAAAACATGCAGTTGTTTCAAAATAAGCTGCCACATGGAACAAAACTCTCAACACTCCCAAGTTCGTGGATACATTGTAAAATAAACGGCTTTCTCACAGTTAAAAACCAAACACACTGAGAGCTGGGAGGTGAAAGGAAGGAAGGGAAAGTTAAAGACAGAAAAGAATAAAAGTCCCTTGATGCATCAAGGTGTGCAGATAAATCCGTGTTTTGTTCTACAGGATGAGTTGACTAATACCTTGGATCAGTAAGACAGAGATATGCCTTCACCTTGAGATCAGATAAGAGTGTCTTTGTCTGGCTGCAGGATTCTGTGTGTGTGTTTGTGTGTGTGTATACATTTTTAGATGTAACAATGGGTATTCTAATGCGTGTGTGTGTGTGTGTGTGCGCGTCTCTTTTATCTACCTGACACCTCCCTTCCGGACTGAGATCGCCATTGTTGGTAAGATCACTTGAGCACGTGCAGCTGTTGTGTGGCAATACCCAAAAAACCCTGCTCATGTTATCTGTTACTACCTGTGAGAAATGACGGCGGCTTGTTTCATGATGACTTCACCTGAAGAGCGGAGGCTTACACTTTGCGGTTTTTCTCAACAATACACAATGGCCCCTCAGTGCAGATGATTGTACAGTATTCATCTCCAGTCAGAACAAGGGGAAGTTAAAGGATAATCCCTGTCTTGTTTTGTGTTATGAACCAGGAAATCCACTAATATTTAAAAGATACATCACAGTAGAGTCACTTACAGGAAAGAACAAAGGGATTATTTTCAATTACAGGTAAGTTATTACTTAAAGATGATGCCTCTGGTCGTTCTGGAGTAACTCTCCCATATTTTTAAAAAAATATGTGGTGCTTCTCATCCTGCAGTTACTCCTGGTTGCGTTTGGACACAGTATTGAACTTTGTAAACAACCTTGAAAGACTTGAAAGTTGCAAAACTGAGATTTTAAAACAGTAATGTCTCTTTTATTCATTATTCTTTTCTTTCAACATGTCATAGAGTGTATATTTCCTCCTAAGAGATGATCCTCTAAAATGCACTCTTGCAGCTCCAAAGCAAGTATCACTTGCAAAACTATAAGGAGGTGCATTGAGCTGTAAGATTTTTCAATTTAAATACATTCGACTTTAGAGAGATCCACTGTATTAGAATTCCAATTTAACTGTGTTCAAAAATAGATAGTCATGAACCTGGCTGTGCTCACAGTAGAAAAGGTGTGCACTGAAACAGCAGACAGTCTGTTTGGGATTAAACAATTAACACAAAAATTAAATGAAGAGAAAACTTGAATCTTGAACCACCAAACTGTGCAGAAATGTTTAAATGGATAAATAACAGCTTTTCATTGAGTGACCAGTGTGTAAATAACAACAGGGGACATGTGCAGTGTTCACAATGTGCAGGTCAGTTTCTGTACTTTTTACTTCAGAGATGAGATTTAAGGTGGTATATAAAGTGGGTAGATAGAGAGATTTATCCTAGTACTCCTGGTAGTAGTCAGATATACAAAATGAGATGTTATGTATGATTTACACGTGATTAAAATCCAGCAGCTAAAAGCAGATGAAGTAAGACTGTGGATGTGAAGGGTCCTTCCCTCTCTCTTCTTGTGTGATATGACAGATCAAATTTAGTGTCATCTTCCATTATTTCTGCATCACCCTCCTCTTATTTTAAGCTTTCAAAGAGGCTCTGAGTAGCCAACACAAGCCGTGCTTCCGTCAATTCAATTTTATATGCGCATTTTGAAGTATTGCTTTAGAAAAGGTTAATGGAATTGCCAAATTTGGGGGGGAAAAAAACTTGCCACTCTTGCAAAGATTTTATGCTCACTTGAAGTTTTTGTGTCATTTCGAGTTAATGCACGTGATTGGAGATGGAAACATGTTTTCTGAATAAGTTCTGAAACAGCAAACATGAACTCAAATGACTGATCCACTGTTTCTGCTCCTAAAAAAAAAGAAGCTTTTTCTGCTGTTATGTGATTCATGAAGACCTCTCCACATTTTCTCTAGTAGATGGCCGAGGCAAGTTGAAGTTGGCAAATTACTGGTTTAATTTCCAGTTCACAACATCTATTTCTTTCCTCCTATTTTTTACGGCGGTGTATAGCACAGTCTATAAATCACCCTCTGACGACATGCTTTGCTAAGCCTGTTCATTAGCTTCAGACCAGTTAATGCAAATGCACCATTTCATTTTTTTATTCTTCTTAAATTTTCAAAAGTTTTCTTCCACTTTGCTTGACAAAGGAAACAGGGCCGATGTCAAACCCCGCAGTAGCGAAAATGCCAGTGTGTAGAAAAAGGGGGGGTTGGGGTGGTGCGTAGTTTGTTCACCGAGGGAAGTTTTGTACTGAGACACTTCTGGGCTTCTTATGGAGGCACATCTAAGGAGGGGGGAGGGGTGCATCAAGAGTTTTGTGAGCAACGAAGAGCAGAGTGAACCAGCTCTGTATGCGGAGGTGGACTCCTTCTCTGTTCCAGTGTGAATGTGTGTGTGTGGGTGTGTGCAATTATAGTAACTCAGTCATGTGTGATAAACTGATGATTAATGTTAGATTGGGGTCACATGCATATTACCACCTTGAAATTGGTTTGAGAGTTTCGACATGTTGTTAAAAAACTAGGGTATTATATGACCATGAACCATTGCTTCCAAATTTGTATTCATTGATAAGCCTGCTACATGACACATATTGTGATCAGGCATGTTTAACACACACATCTAGGTAGTCTGACATGCTATCAAAGGTTAATGATTCGTTTGTCCGGAGAAACTGCTGCTACTAGCTTAAGTACCGACTGTCCATTCATGTTCTGCTTTTTGAGCAGACTGATGCAAATAAGGACACAGATAAGAGCGAGCGAGCACCGCCTGCCTGCACAGTTATTCTAGGCAAAGATAACTTGGACAGGAAACCGGCAATTGAGCTCATGGATTTCCACATTTCACCGTCATATTTTGCTGTTATGAGATGAAAGACAAAGTATAAATGACCCTTGTTTGCAGTGGAAAAAAAACACTGGAAAGACTAAATCTCTCTTATTCCCACAAATCCATTTTGGGAGTAGAATATGACCTGTGAATGGAGGCCGTTAATGTGCTGAAAGGCGTTTGGAGCTGGCAGACAAACAAGGTCTAGCAGGCCCTTGTGCACACTACAGTAATGACTACAGCAATCTTGATGATAGTTTTAATGGTAGTCTGTGCACAGAGGAGGACAAGC
Organism: Ctenochaetus hawaiiensis; assembly: GCA_029783645.1. Taxonomy (NCBI): domain Eukaryota; kingdom Metazoa; phylum Chordata; class Actinopteri; order Acanthuriformes; family Acanthuridae; genus Ctenochaetus; species Ctenochaetus hawaiiensis. Next base: position 9,499,736 of record JAPZDY010000008.1, on the reverse strand, counting down.
AGGGTTCAAGCAAGGATATGTGTATTAAATTTGATGCAGATTTTACCTGTAATTGCACTAATGGTAGACAAAACGGCCCCGATCCAAGCAAAGCACAGACTTGTTTTCAAAAGCTCAGTTTTGGGGGAAAATGGAGTTGTTTTTATAGACAGTGCCAGTGGCCTGCACACAGACTAAACTTTCAACAAAGAGAAGAGACCTGCGTTTGGCAAGGGGCTAAAAGTTTAAACAAATAGAGCAGACGTGGTCGGCCAAGGACGACTATGCGTGGCTTCATATCTCTAGGTTTTGACTGCTTCAGCAACCCCGACCGCTCTCCACACCTGTGAAAACTAGAGGGCCAGATACCAACATCAGCCAAACCAAAGAGAGATGTGGCACTAAAGCACAAATGAAAAAACGCCAGAACGTAACAGCATCTGCGCCAGTTAAAGCTGACACCCAGACAGGGGCTGTTTCTCAACAAGTTGGACTGCATAGTTGCTTCGAGATCAAATAAATGCTAGCATTATTAGTCTCCTACGGCTGCCCTGACTGTCTGCACTTTGCTGACTTTCCACATTTAAATCTTTGCTTTTCCTTTCTGTTTTCAGTAACTTAGAACAAATGCTATTTTAGCGATCATAGCTTGATATCAAGTCATTTACACTTACAACAGTTACACAAGTTTAGCAGAAAACTAATGCAACATGTCGAAATTTTGAGTGAAAAGTTTATTGTTCCAGCGTTTTAGTCATAGTTGGAAGGTGTTAACTGGGCAGCTGTAGCTCAGGAGGTGGAGTGGGTTGTCTACTTATCAGAAGATTGGTGATTTGATCCTCAGCTCCTCCAGTCTGCACGTCGAAGTGTCCTCGAGCAAGATACCGAACCCCAAATTGCTCCAAATGGCTGTTTCATTTGTGTGCAAATGTGTATGAGATCTTGATGGTTGGCACTGTGTCGAGTAACTACCTGCCATTAATGTGTGTAAATGGGTGAAAGCTGACTTGGATTTAAAGTGCCTTAAGTAGTCAAAAGATTAGAAAATCGCTATTTAAATGCAGGTTATTTACCATTTATCACTGAAAGTGTTGACAACCAAACTTGACTTTCAGTTACACAGAAAAAACACTCACAGACAAATCAGAGGTTTTCTTTACAGCAGTGCATTCTGGGCTGTCAGGTGTGTGCACAGAGAATTAGGTGGATGAGAAAGATGAGCAGAGGCTTGATCTTAACCAGACTTGACCCGTCCTCTCCAACTATGAGGCCACATTGTCTGACTTTTCAGTCCGTTCACCTATAAATTTCAAGAAGATTTGTAAGTAATTCAGTCTTTTATGATTCAGTCTGTTGTTTCTTGGTTTTATTAGAAATAATCAGGAACTTGTCAAGAATATAACATAAGACAGAACGAAGAAAATAAAAGTCAAAAAGGTTTGTGAAACAGAAACTGCTGCCATGGCAGTAATCTAATGCCTGAAACAGTTAAAGTCCAAATGCTGCTCAACTGGAGAGGAAGTTTGGTGGGATAGTGTTTGTTATTTTTGTCTGGTTTTCTGGTTTTGCTGAAGTCCATTTGCTTAAATTTTAATAACATCTTATTTCCTCTCATAAAAAAAAAAGATTGCAAGCAGACATGTAATTTCTTCAATTCTCATGTTTTACTTTGAAAGTTTAAATCCTTCTCTTTTTTTTTTCAAATACTCTTGTTCCAAGTGGATGTGTTGTAGTTTATCGATCAGAGTATTTTTTAGAATTTATTCCTGGTGTTGTCAATATGATTAGAAATGCAGTACTTATACTTATTTCTCCTAGTAATGATTTGACCCCAGCTTGAGGTTTCTGCTAATACTGAGAAAAAAAGCTCAGTGTTACTATGACAGATAAGGAGCTGGACTGGTTGCTGACTGATACCTGCCCTGCTGAAGAAGGTTATTGTGAGTGAAAATACCAATCTAGTGTGTCAGATTAGGGCGTCATTAGTTACATATTTCATTAAATTACGTTCATTTTTTTTTGTGTCTCATAGATGTGTAGATGTAATGTAAAATGTCTGTATGAATCTATAATGCAGCTTTTTAGACCCAGAGTGTCTGCTGTGCTCCTCTCAGTTTGTGTGGCCAGCTGCTAGGACCCTGTCAGCACATCTGGCCACTTTCTCGCCAAGTCCACTGGGCTTCGGAGAGCACGTGTGTGTCTGTGTTGTGTGTGTGTGTCCAAATGCCCTGTTCACTAGCTGGGATTGTGCAGCAGATGTGTTAACATGCCAGTGCTCAGTCATGGTAGCTGTGGGTTAAAGCTTTGACCCCTCAGCATTTGATCCATGTCGCCGAGAGGAAGAGCCACCTCAGTAATTAGCGATGGTTCTTTATCCCAGTCAGACCTCACAAAGCTGATTTAGTCCTCGCACACTGGATTACAAAAGATCCCTTGATAAGTGTAGATAATTTATGACATATTCATGCCAATGTGCAGCTTTGGCTCTTGTGTCCACTTCGCTTGCTTGAATTCGAGCGCTACTGGGTAGATTATATATTTGCATGCCAACCAAACAATCAAATGCCATGAGAAGCAGAAAGCATCCTTTTCCTCATTCCAGCGGATCTATTTTGGTCGTGCAAAGGCGCTGCCTTGTTGCAATGCCGTAGTGCGCTTTTATGACTGCCCTCACAAAACATCCGAGTTATTAAGAGTGATTTTGATTGTGCTGGGGACTTCCACTACCTCCAGTCTTTGTGCTTGGTACCAGAGAGTCGCCTCAGGCTGTGCAGCGAAGAAGCTGGTTAAGGAAAATGGATTGCCATGAAACAACAGGCCTACGCACTGACTACTGCTCCTCACAGGAAAAGAAGACAGCAGCTGTCAGTTGCAGCCCATCTCTGTTTTTTTTTTCTTTTCTCTTGTGCTCCTGTTTTCTTTGTTACATCTCCACCCTGCTATGATTTCTCTTTTCCTGAGCGCAGCGTTGAAAGTGTGGAATTCCTGTCAGAGGGGCGCCAAGAAACAGTAGAACCAGTCCGTCTGATCATCTTGGTCCCAGTTCAAGAATGCTGTTTTAGGTAGCTGCATAGACCGAACCTCATTCTTTTTGCATTAGAGCTCAGGCATGACTCAGTTGTCAAGGGCAAAGGGGGAGAAAACCACGGCAGACAGTGAGGAGTCAGCCCTGACAGTAAGAAAGACAGACATGCGGAGGGAGGACTGGGCAGGTTGAGTCCACCTCCATCCTGTGGTCTGGCTCTTATCCCCCTTGCAACGTGAGCCAGTAGAAATCAGGAATTTGCTGAAGAAGAGGGGAAGCCCGTGCATGTTGGCACAGGCAAACGTCGTGTACGGCATCAGACAAAAAGCCTTTTATTAGAGCTTATTGTGAGCTCGAGACAGATACTTTGATGACACATCTGGGTCACATTCAGAAGGTAGCAGCATGGGAAAGTGCCTTTAAAAAAGGCTTCATCTCAGGCAAGTGGGGTGTTTAAGGCCTTTTCATTGTCGGAAGTTTCTCCTGCTTGTCTTGTGTGCATGTGTGTGTGTGTGTGTGTCAACATGCATTTCTGCGCCATACCAAATAAATCCCCGTCTCTACGGGGGAAAATCTTCCTGTGCTGTAAAACCTTTTAGGAAGTGTGTGTGGGCTTCTCAATAAAAACCTGTGTGTGGCCTTTCCCCCTGCATGTCATCAGACAATGCCAGCCGTAGTTAAAGTGTGATGGAGATGCTCGGTGCCTGCCAGGAGCCGGACACAGCGGCAACAGCCATGTCTGATGGGGAGCTGCTCCTCTTTGTGCCTCTGACTGCAAACCAGCTGGAACGATGCTATAAATTATGTCCGCTGGCACGAAAGTAGACAAACAATACAAATCCACACCCATATTAAACATGCAGCCAGACACCAGCATGCACACACACACACACACACACACACTCTGTCCCATTACATCTAATTTGTGCTTGTGTTAAGTGCTTTTGAGTTGACACACTGCATAATAATTATACCACAGAAGTCTGTTCACTATCTATAACAAAGCCTTGCAGTATGCACACATAATTGTTTTAAACTACTACATGCACTTGTTCATATGCGTCACAAATCGCAGCTGACACACACGTTCAACTATTCTTTCTGTTGCTGAGGCGTAGGAGGGGAGGTCCTTTGTTTTAATTAAACTTTTAAGGGCTGTTGTGTTTGGCGGGGCTATATTGGTGTTTGTGTTTCCTAAGTCCCTGCCTCCATTTTGGTTTACGACCCCGCTTTGAACTGAGTCCCCCTGCTCCCCCACAATGAAGTTTCCAGACATTGCAGGACTGGAGCGTCTGTGTCAGGGCCCTATTTCTATCGTCTGTTTGTCACTCAGATGAGCATTTTATGGATTTATTTTTGCATGTTTTTAAACCAAGAGTCAACTGTGTTTCCCTTCTTGGTTTAACTTGATGACAAACTGTCAAGAAATAAAGGAAATGCATTCCTTTAAACAAAACCGCTCAGATGTCTCCTCCAGTGTTTGTCATGCACGTTTCCTGAAGGATGCAGCTGATTTGCAGATCGTCATACTGGTTTAAAAAAAAAGAAAAAAAGAAAAGAAATAATAACACAGCTGCTCAGAGTTCAGGAACGCCATCACTTCTCAACACATTTTCATTTTTGACGTCTCTGATTCCCAAAAACCAAGTGGCAGAGCTGAAATTGACCCCATTCTTTATCTGTGCAAACGAAGGCTCTGGAAGTTGAATCCGAGATGTGATGAATGTAGCCGGTCCTTCAGGGACAAACAAACAACTTCCTAAGCCGCCGCCACCACGGCCACTCCTCAGCAGCATGAAAGAGAGAAAATAAACTTGAAATACTTGTGTGCGTTATTTCTTTCCTCGGTTTATGGCTTTAAAGGGGAATGTGATCCTGTGACATGTTTTGCTTTAAATTTCCAACTGTGTGTAGGTTTTTGTTCTCTGTTTGTTTGTAGGTTGTCGAAAGAAAAAGGGGGACGATTTGTTTGGAGATTTTTTCCTGTCTTGATTTTGTAGAATAATTTTAACACGTCTGTTTGCCTATTTAGTGTGATTTTACTTTATGCTGAAGCTGTTTTATGGAATTTTACAATAGATTCCTTTAGTAAATTGTAATTTAACAGAAAAACCAATTCAAAGACACTCAATTTAAAATATATGATTTCTTGTATGGTTAAAGTAATTTATTCTTATTATGCTCAGGTCAAATGCTTTTACATGATAAAATGTTAACTTTCTTCTTTGTAGTTGTTTATCAATGTTTAATGAGGAAAATCAACTTGAAAAGAAGTGTTTTGCCTTTTGGTGGTATGGTATAAAATTTACATTTTTCTTTGACCAAATAGCTAAGTTTTGTCCATCTAAGTCCTCAACTTCAACATCATCCAGTTTTTCTGTCAGTCCCTCAAGATAAATAGTTTTAAAAAAAAATCAACAATTCACATGAATAAACCAGACAAAGTAGAAGCAAAGAATTCTGTTTTTTTTTTTATCATGTTTACGTCATTCTGGTTTAATGTTCATGTTTGTCTGCTCACAATCTATTGAAGTGGTTAAACCTAATTCTGGGAAATAAATGCTGTCATTAAATTTGCATGACAGGATGAGGGATTAACAAACACATTCAGTATTAAAGTAGCACACATAATGCATTAAACATCACAGGTGAATTATATATAGAACTATGTAGGGATGAATTTTCCTTTAAGTAGGACAGAGACAATACTGAGAACGGTCAAATAGAGAGTGTGCAGTGGAAAATTCCCAGGCCAAGTTTAGAACCAAGCAATGAGCACAGTGAGGGAAGAGGGTGAAGATTTGGGGTTAGAGAGAGCAGGGAATATGGACGCTTGGGTGGATGTTAGTGGGTTTTCGAGGGAGGAGCTGCTGGTTTGTGCACAGACGGCTCACTGCAGTTCCTCCTTAATTACAGTTCTGCTGGAGGACAGGGCCAGGCATGCTCTGTGTGTAGCACTGGAAGTCTCGCACAAATTCACGCATGCAATTGAAATGAACACAAACGCGAGCTTGAGCGAAGGGTTTGCGTCTTTTGAGAAATCCTTGTTATCTCACATTATCAAAGCATGGAGCTTGACTGGAAAGATGAAATTGTCATTGAAGCACACACTGTATCTTCAATCTGGTTTTCTGTAATCTTACACGAATATCCTAACATACTGTGGTTTTGTATTTTTGTTGTTGTGCAAGTAACCGCTATCTCTGGCTTCTCACAGTCTTCGACTGAGCAGAACTAAATCTACATAACCTGAAAACAAATAGCTTTCTAGCTTAAGCATGCTGAGGAGTGCTTGTGGCTAGCACAACATCAACCTAGAGCTGCCTCTGCAAAGGGTTATTTTAGGAATCCATAATTACAAAGGAGGGTTACTTTGCTTCTCAACAGCTCGCCCACAGCATACACACTCACTACTGGCAAGGTTGCCTTCAGAGCCATCCAGCTTACATTAGGTTAAAGGTGTTTTGGCTACAAAATCAGTTTCATGCTAGCAACTGGTAGCTAGTCTCAAGTTTAGATGATAAACAAGTAAATCTGTCAGCCTCCCTTTAAGTTTCTGAACTTGCCACATTACTTTGAAATGTGTGGAGTTTGTTGTTCATACTGCTGCTGATGCACATGGTAAGTGCATATGCTATAAATACTCTACAGTTCAAACACACAAACACTTCTTGTCCCTTTTAAAACCAATCAGATTTGCTTGACCTCGTAGCATGTGATGTCATTCATTTCTCCCGTTTGATGACCCTGGTCAGAAGTTCAGACCCCGAGGCAAAAAACCATCAGGAGCTAAATCCATTTAATATGAAGGCCTGTGCAAACATTGACTGTATGGGCTGGATACAAGTGCACCTACTGTATGACCTCTTCTATCATTGATCTGTGTGGACAGCAGAGCGTCTGTCTGAGTCAGGGTCCATGTTTATATGCGTCAGGGCTAGCGATACCCATGACAGAAGGTGTTATGCTCTCAGGTTGTCCATACATATGTGGAAGTAGGGTCCAGTGAGTGATATGCTCAGTTCAAAGCTAAACTGAAAACAAACACACCCTTGGGGTTTGCACGTGGCTTGCTAGCTTACGGCAAATGTACTTTTTTTGTGCTGTTTGGGGCAAAACACAAATAATCCTTAACATTAGATGCTAACATCAACTTGGAATCAAAGAACTAACTGATTAGATTTTAATTGTCAATGGTTAAAGTTGCTTTATCTTTACAAAACTTTGTGTATAAGATTCACTCAGATGAGTAAAAGCAGTACTTAGTATTCATAGTCAACAGATGATGCTTCTCTGGAATGACAAAAGCGTGCTGATGTGTCACATTTTACAGATGTTGCCCCTGTTTTTTTTCCCTGAAATAGTATGATCTGGTCTGCTGAGAGGGAGGTGATTGTTTCTTTAGGGTTGTTTACTTTTCTGGTAGTTTCCCTTGTGGCCCAGCCACACTGACAGAATAAGAGCTTTTTTTATAGGAAGAAAGGAAGCTGCATTTTAGAGTTATTTATGACTTTTCCTGATGGCATTTTTGTATAAAAAGAAGTCCTTGGAATCCTTACTTGATCAGTCCACCTCATTTTAAAGCTCTCATAAGTATGGCGATGAATGAGTGAGTGGATAATCGTCTTTGTTTAAAGGTGTTATGAGTAATTACTCTTTAAAATAATCAAAAGAAATAAAAAGAAAATGAAGAATTAATCTTTGCCTGTTTTACTAACAAGTGCTTTGAGTAATTTTTGTATTTTTTTTTTTTTCTGGAATGTGAGACTTGTTTGTGCCTGTGCTTCATGCAACATTTGATATGTGTGGACTAGTGCAACAGTATTGTTTTTGTGCGTGTGTGTGTGTGTGTGTGTGTGTGTGTGTGTGTGTGTGGCTGTGTGTGCGCGCATGTGCTCAAGGAATTAAAGGAACAATTACAGCCAGCTAAAAGACTGAGTAAAGCCATATATAGGTCATGAGGCTAAAACAATGAGACAAGCTGTCATGCCCCTCACCAGGCTGGCAGTTGTTCAGCCTTAGCATGCAACCGAGGGATTTGATTGGTTAGAATAGAGCCAATGTTATTTATGATTGGCCATCACAAATCACCAGAGCTGGCAATGGGCTTAACAGAAGCCTTTTTAAACTTGATTTAATATCAAAGTAAATCAGTTAAATGAATGCAGCATTGGTGCATTGTCCATGAAAACCTCAAATTTTAATAAACTTTTACAAATTCATTTTTAACTTAATGCCTTTCTCTTGTGATAAATGTGTTCCCTTATGAGTACCTGAATGAGTTCTGCAGAGTTGTGGCAGATATAGGAAGACACATGTGAAGATGCTGCCCCCTCCTCGACCCACCGTCCTCCACACATTTGGGCCAAGAGTTGGTCATTGAATCAGGCCAACTCAGCAGTTCAGGATGGGAGAGGAAGGAAAAGAATGGAGGAGGGGAGAAATGAGCCCTGACTCTTATCCTGATATGAATTGTGTCCTAGAGACTCGCCGAAACAATGGGCACTGACAGCTCATGTGGAAACACTCCCACGAACACTTTTGACTTTGTGTGTACGTGTGTCTGTGTGTGAGAAGAGGGAGCAGTGGTTTTGCTGCAGAGACTAGATAAAGTAACCCACAAATGGAGTTAGTGGAGCAAAGCAGGAGCAGGAAGAACCAAGGATATGTGTCACTGCACACAGGAAGTGCTCTGTTATGCTGTGTGTTTGCGTAAGAAAGGGTGTTGGTGTTTTCAGGTGCAGGGGAGGATGGGACCGAGGCCTGTCCGAGCTTGCAGAGGATTTTACCAAATCGCAACCGTCAAATAGAGGCCCTCACCTGGAGGCCAGGGATGGGGCTGTCAGTGACCTGTGTTCATGACTGAAAAGAGGTCAATAAGGGAGATCATCTTAATGGAAGAGTTCACATACCAGTGAAAATCCTAATGCTGGACCCCTCCCATCAAAGGATTAAGACTGGCTGAAGAAAGGATTAGGGATGTCCAAATAGATCAACAACAAAAGTGGACAAGAATCCCACACTGAGCCAAAACAAGGGTGTAACAGAACATAGGTGATTCATACAGATAATCCCTAATGGTTCAGCATGCATATGAGCTGCATATTAATTGTAAAATTTAACTTTTGTGGGTTTAAATACAGTTTTACAGCCAAAGTTACTTTTTTAAAGTGGTAAATTGCTAAATATTGATGAAGAGCTGCAGTAAAAATGTAGATAAGACAGATGCATGCTGTGTTCTTCAGGCAGCGTTTGGGTCAGGAAGTGACTGATATAAGCAACAACAACAACTGTGGAGTCAGAGACATATAGATTCACTCAAAGTGGTGACTACAGACAAAAAAGTGACTATGTCTGAGCCTAAATAGCAAATTTTTGAAATATCTTACCCATCTAGTCCAAAACATAATCCTATCCATGACCTGATACACCTGTGACACAGTTGGATTCATAAGTTTGATGAGTCATTGCACCCCAAGCCCAAAGAGTCATGCTGATATACTAAAAAATGAGGTTCACGTAATTGCCAGAAGGTCTTAATAGACAAAGAAGTGTGCAAAACTGTGTATTTGTTTGCCACAGGGCTGGAGAATTTCTTCATATTACACTGATATCATAATATGAGACTATTTTCTTGCACTTTTTGAAATGATTATTATCATGATATGACATAAGCGTTGTCTTTTCCTGGTTTTAAAGGTCCTATTACAGCGGCGGAGTAATTTTCTGAACTTACCAGACTGTTTAAGCTGTTCTAAAATTTGTCTCCATCAGCTTAGACATTATATCCACATTACCAATGTTTCTTTTTCAAAAATCTCTTTGTGTTTATATTTTGTGGAAGCACCAATAATCATCCCTCCGTTATTGACGTAATATTGATTTCAAGCTATCTGGTCCAAAATATTGTATTATTTGTGTTCACTCCACGTCGCCCAGCCCTGGTCTGCTTGGATAAGGATAAAAAATGAGCTCATTCAGCTTTCGAAGACAACATTTTCTCTGGCCACTTATGAATCGAGTTGTAACCCGATGGATTATTTTTCCTGCCCACAGTGTGAATAAGATGAATGCCTCTTGGGGCAGCTTCATAACAAAGGATCATTTTTCCTGTGGGTTAATGTAAGACCCACTCAGCAAGGCATCTCCTATGAGACAGACGATCTTGCCCTTTCTCAGCCTTTCTGTTTTCCCTTCAGCCTGCAGTTTAATACAAACAAAGTCGAAATTGGCTCAGAGGCAGTATGATAGGTTGCCACTCTTTCCACCTGTTTACAGAAGGAAATTTGTCAATTTTCAAGTCTGCATGTGTGTTTACTTGCTTGGTTGTCTCATTTCCTCACCTGTCTGCTTGAATGTCCCAACTGCCAGCATTTTTTAGCTTGTCTGTGTGTGTGTCTGTGTGAATGTGTGCGTGTGTGTGACAGTGAGAGAGCCAGAGAGATCCTAATCCCTCTAGTCTGCTTGTTGTCTGTCACCTGCAGCTGATAAAAGATTAGAAAGTTGCTTAAGCTCCAGGTCTTGAGCTTGAGGAGGGTAATGTGGAGGTTACAAAATGGGATACTAGCAGAGGTCCTTCAGAGTTCATGGAAGTGAGAACTGAACTTGGTTTAAATTAGGTCTAATTGAGTCAGGTCTCACTTTACTGTCACAGATGTGTCAGTAAATCTAATACCTAAGTAGATATCAAAATAAACTCTGACTGTATGGTCAGAATAATCACAATAATCACTGTTGCTCTCTAGTCTACAGAATGTTTTTACTATTGCTGCAGCAGGTGAAAGCAAGACTTTTGTTATAGTTATAAAATATTCTGTGAAGAACATAAACAACAAAAAAAAATGGATAAGTTTCTGTGATTTGACTTTCACTTTGCTTGTTTACCACTAGAATTAATTAGGGCTGGAAAATACGTCCCTTTTACATCGGGTTCAACATTTTTTTAACAGCAAAGACCCCCTAGACAGGAATGAGAATGGACAAAACAAATAAAAACCAGAAAGCCAAAAAAGGCAACTGATATATCCTTTGTAGGTTTATTACTTGTGCATATCTGAAGTATTAAGATGTGTCAGTGTACATATATGACGTCCATAGATTGAGAACATTCTCATAGCTAAATACACACGGCCAGATTTGTTTTTGCAAGTCTCTGGTTTAGTTCAACTCAGGTGGTCCTTTACAGTATAGTTAAAGTTTCAGTTCACCCTCTCCTCCTCACTCTGCTCCTTCACTTTATATATAGGGGTTTATTATTTTTAGTTCTCCAGTATGTCAGTAGGGCTAATTTTATGACAATTCACTGAACCTGTTTTTTCGCTATTTAAATAGCATGAATAATTTCATCGCCGGATGATTATTCCATAAAACTATCTCAACATACTATCACAAATGAACCATAGTCCCCCCTTAACACTCCTGAAGTGAGCCCACGTGAATAATGTTCACACAGGACTCATAAACATTGTTCTCTTCATTAAGCAATGCGAGGCAAATCTAATTGAGAGCAAATCTTGTTCAGCCTGGGGCTCATTAAACCGTATTTGATGGTGGAAGAGGCCGAGGGGCTGCCAGGCTTGTATTTTGTTTTGTGAGTGTGTTAGAGGAATTGTGTTTATACAGCAATCACTGTTATGTTAGTCACAGTATCTCTGCAGAGTGTTGACTTTGAGTGAGAGGAGAGGAATATACAAGGATAAATTGGATGTCTTTGTTATCCTCAAGTCTACACTCCTCCTTCACGCACTCACTTTATTACTCATACGGGCTCTCACACACACAAACAGAAGGCCAGACAGGTGGCAAGGACACAAGTCCAAGTCTGCTGCTGGGACTTGTGCACTGCCAGAATCTATTTCCCCTGATCGTTCTTTGCCAAAAATGCCTGCAAAGTATATCATTTATCATATGATTGCAGGACTTGGGTGTGCTTCTGTGTTTACACTTGAGTCTGGCTCTTCATTGCTCTCTTTTGAAATGAAAAAAGGTCCTTCCTCTGCTTATGGCTCGCTATAAGTGAAGCAGAAAGTCCAAGATTTCCATTAACTTTGTATTCCACAGCGACGTGTATTTATCTTTTCACATGGGTAGTGAGCAGCGAACGCAGCTCGGGTACCTGCGGACCAGATGGCAGCAGGGACTTTGTGGAGCCTGAATCAGCAGCATGTGTTTTCTTGGTCGGAAAACATGCATATGATCAGCGTCGTAGCAGCTGGATTAAAACCAGAAGCAGTAGTTGGTTATATTCAAGAGAAAGAAGGAGGGAGGAGGCAGGAAGGTCAGTGAACCCGTTCGACAGCACATTCTTTTTTCCTGAAGGTGGGGAACTCTTGATGGAGCAGAGATCGTTCCTTTGGAGCAGTTAGAGGAATGCAAGACTCGTCCACTCCGCTTCTCTCCTCTACCTCACTCTTTGATGTTCCCCCCTCCCCTACTCTGGTGTTCACCACCCCCAACACACACACACACACACACAGGTTACCCTCCCAGTGTGCACACACACCGTCTCCCACTCCTTGAATACCTTTTTTCTTTGGTCATAACCTCCGTTTCCTTTGTGATTTGGTGTATTAAAAAAGAGTTTCTGGGGGTGTGTGGGGTCGTGTGTATGTGTGTGTGCGTGTTTTATGGGGGTGGGTGATACCTGCAGTGAATCTTAAACCTGTGACTGACTCCCTCACCACCCCACCCCGCCCCACCCAACTACACAGGCCGAGCCAGAACGGAGCAGACAAGGCAGCTCCATTTAACTTGTCCCAGATGTGCAGCCCGGCCCCTGTGTGCCGCGCTGACTTCTGGAGAAATGAGCGCAGGGAGCGGGGGAAAGGAAGGGGGGTTAGCATGCAAAGTGCTACCTAGCACATCTATGCATGTGAGAGTTTCAGAGCTTTGTCATTTTTATCAGGAGAAAAAGCCTCTGCTTTATCTTATTCTCTTGCAGACAGATACACCAGAGTCTCATTGGTTATCAATCCAAGGCTCTTTTATATTTTTCTTCTATTTTTATCAGTGGGACTTGAAACAATAGAAGTGCATATTAAGATGAGTTAAAGGTGAAATACTCAGAACTGTACAGTACTTATGTTAAAAGGTTACATCCTGGCTTAACATTGTTCTTTGCAATCTAATGTCTCAAACACTTTGAGTATTTTTCTTCAGAGTAGATCAAGATTTAACCCTTGACTTTAAAACCCTAATGAAATAATATTATAATGAAGTAAAGTTCATTTTAGCACATTTCAGGTTTATCAGGAACTTTCGATCACCCGAGGCAGTTTATAGATAAAACCACTCAATGGTTCTCTCCCAAATCACCTAGTATAGTCTGATAAGTGGGTCTAATACACACTAAAGTGTTAAAACCACTGTAATCATTATACAAACAAGCACTTGAAACTTAAGTAAGTAAGTTGGGCATTGCCTCATTTTAAAGAGGCATGTAGTGCTTAGCTGGAAAAACCTCATCAAATACAAAAATGTCTGTCTAGTTTATAAGATTATGCATGGCTTTGCTCCTCCTCCTCTGTCTGGTTTCATCAACTTCAAATCTTCCTCAAACAAAGCTACCACAGATGCATCTGCCCCTTAGGAAGGCTGCATTTAATACCAGCATTTTCCTTCAAAGCTTCCCCTTTAATGCAATGCAGTACTATAATCAATTAAAGAGCTCCTGTTGTGGTATTTTTTAAAGTGTAATGTCAAGAGATGGCTTGTTCACAAACTAGCATGTCAACACTGAGGATGTATAATCCAGCTTTTACATAACTGTGCTCATACTGTCCCTGTGTGATCTGCTGTGGGATCTTGCAGGCTTAAATTAATTAATACGCTATTTGCAAATAGGTAGTATGTTTTAACTGTTACAAATATTGTGTAATTGTTATTTTACTGCCTGACAGCATTAAGCAAAAGAACTGCCAATGAAAACAAGCCTTTACGCTAATTAGGTTGCATTTATTTTTATTTGAATGCCACTTAATGTTTATTGTTCTTCTTCAAATAAAAAATAAAATGTACTCAGTTACATTCTTCTCTGTGCAGTTTGGATAAAACAGCATGCACAAGATCACAGAGACTTTCAGTAAGTTCCTACTCAGACATTCAGTGCAGCTGTCCATTTATAACCACGTAGGTTTATCAAGCTTCTCCAGATTTCCATCCCGGCCCTGCCTCAACCACCCCTGCAAGAATGTGAAATATGTTTGCATGTTTAAAAAAAAAAAAATGTTCTTCTTTTATTTTTTTCCATGTTAGTGTTAGCTGGAACGTCTTGGCAGCAGTCAGCCACTAAACACACAGATAGACTTTCCAACTGTCTCCAATGGGGAAGGGACGTCCAAGAATACTTATTGTTTTGGTTCATTCCTTACATTTATGTGTGTACGTCCAATCGGAGCGAACCTCCGTGTGCACTTCTTCACTGAGAAATATGAAACCTTGACCTGGCAATGCATAAGAGGAGAAATGCCTGTTTTTAGTATTTGCAGCAGCTTATTTACATGAGAGGAATGTAGAAATTTGCTATTCAGCTCATTTTGCTGTATTTGGATGTGTTGTACGAAACCACCGGAGAGTCGTAAAAACCAGCTATTTCTGAGCCCACGCTATGAGGAGAAAGCACTACAAAGCGCTCTGCATTTCATTAAATTGTGTCCTTTCTAATGCAAACAAACAGGGGAAAAAATGCAAATGTGGCTAAAGGGAAAATGTTGGGAATGGATACACACTCTTATTGCACTGCATTGTATGGAACTGTGGCGTTTTCTCCTGCATGGCCGTGCTGTCATGTATTGTTTCATCCCGTTCTACTTTATGCCATATTCTTGGTGGTTTTGAAAGTGAAGAGCTTCCATTTGTGTGTGCCTCTAAGTGTGTGTGTTTGTGTGCCTCTGTGTGTGTGTGTGTGTGTGTCTGTGTGTGTGTCTGTGTCTGTCTGTGGGGCCCAGGAATGAAGCCCACTGCCACAGCATACAGTGACCTAATGCAAAAGGCAGCAGGGTCTAGCACTATTCACCATTCTCTCTTGTGAGCCTCGTCTCTCCCTCTCTGCAGTGATCATGGCCTCTCCTGTCGCTAAGCACTTTGTCACGCTTGGCCGAAAAACTGTGATGGGGGCTGGAGAGGGGGTTGTTGGGGTGCAGGAATGTCACTTGCATAGATGGACCGTAGCTGGACGGAGCAACGGGGCCGTAGGTCACAGGCGCTGATCTTAGTATACAGTCATGAACTGATGTGTTGTGGCTGACTGTCATGTGAAAACTGTTTATCTTTAAAATGTCAGCATTCTATGAGCCAAAGGAAAGTGGCCTGTTTATAGCTCTCTGACAATACATTTCTTAGATTTATTTTGTTTAAATTAGGAAGCAAGAGAATTTTCCTAAACCACAAATGAACCCTTAGAAATAGTTCACGGGTGCAGCTAGCTTGGCTCTGTCAATAGCTAACAAAATCAAGTTACCATCTCCTTCAAAGTTGCGATATTTAGATGCTAAAGCTGGTTTATTTAGTCCGTTATTTAATTCAAATCTAAAAGCATCATGTCTTTGTGTTTAACTGAGTTTCGTGCCGGACTCTTTCTCGGTTCAGATCAGCTGCCAGGTGAAGTTATTGCCCAGCCAGAAATAATTTTGTGATTTTTCTTTTTGTTTTTGTATGTATTAAGCAAATGTCAGAAAACTTGTTTATTTCTGTAGTAGACCTATTTGTAAAATGGAGCCAGGCTAGCAGATTACACCTGTTTTAAATATGCATGCTAACCAAAGCTAACCAGTTGCTAACTGTAGTTTATATTTAATGTACGGACACGACATGGCATGGTATTAATCTTTTCATCTAACTTTATCTAACAGAATATCCAAATATAAACATCTCTGGTTTTCTTTGACAGTTACATTGCTTGTGTTAAGCAGACCGAAAGGATTGTGTGTGTTTTTAAGTTTCTCAGCTGGGCGGCTCATGTCTGCGTCATATCACTGGGTAAAAATATCATTACCAGGGGTCACACCCCTGAGGGGCCACCACTAAAGCTGTTAGCAAGGTGTTGATGTCGTCTCACATGCTGACAGTTTTAAAACCAGAAATAATTAAAAGTCAGTCTTTGAAAAGTGGGGAAGCAAAAAATATAAACCAACTTGTTTCAGTTAATTTTTTTTGCAGCTGGCCTTATTTTTAGTTAGATTTTTATTTTTTTGCAGCCAACCAGAGCCGATGATTGGAGCTTTTTAGAAAGATGGATGCAGTATGTCTCTCCATTTACTGCCATCCAAGCACAAATATTTCCATTCATAAAGACATGTTCATGTCTGACGACATGCAGGCATGGCGGGTTCACAAATGCTAACACAGTACACACAACGCTAACAAATCATGAGAATTATACAGTCTGGCTCGTGTTCCAGCAGCTGGCTGTGTTTTTCTTCTCCTCGTAATGTTCCTTACTAGCACAGGTATACCAAAAGTAGTCAACACAGTGTGCCAGCTTTCACATAGCCCCGTGTGAAATATCACACATGAAACCGCCGGCCTCAAACACCTTTTCAAAGTCCAAAGCTCTGTCCAGTGATTGTGGTGCCGCTGAGGTGAACTGAGAAGCAAACCAGTTGTGTTTTGGCTGTTGTGCTGCAAGTTGATTTGTGTAAATCCAGGACCTAATATATGAGTTTGTAGTTGCCTTTCCATATCGGTGCTTTCAGAATGGAGTGCACACAGAACACACATCATAAAAATCCCCGTTGCTTAAATTCCTCCTACAGTTTGTGTATATCTCCCATTCCATTAAATGTTAAATCACCCAGGCATAAGAAGGACTCGAAACTCTTGGTCAAAATAGGAGCGTGTTTTGTTTTGGTTCGTTTCCATCGTCTCTTCAGTCTGTGCTTACAGTTGTGTCAAGTCTGTAGTGAATGTCAGAAGACCTGCCAGGAACAAGTGTGCAGAGAGGCCCTAATGGTTGATCATAAAACTCTTAAGATTCTTCTCTTTTATGGGAGATGGTGGAAAAGCAGTGGGACTTTAAAGGGCCCTCTCTTCACAGCTTTGCTTAACTAGAGGTGGGTTTCAGTGGAACAAAACCTTCTTTTCCTCTTTTTTTTCTTTGCTGTGTAAGCACAAGAACAGCATGAGGCGTTCAATTACAACTGAGATCCAGACACTAACAAGCTAGCTGGCTTCTAATTGGCTTCTGGTTGTTTTTTCCCCTAATGCAACAGAACACATTCATTACAGGATAAATTTCTGTGATTGTCAGGTAGTTCTCAGTTTTCATTCAAGTAACAGCCATGTACAGCTGTAAAAAATAGAAACACTAAACACAGTGATTGGAGGCGTCACTTACAGGTATATACAACATAATCGCATTAATATCTGATGTCTAAGAACATTAAATGAGTAAAAAACTGGATCAACATGTCAAGTTTCCGTTGGTCACCTCACCTACATGGGCCTATGTCCCTCTTTTTCTTACCATTTGTTGTAACATCAGTGGAAAGAAAGGAAACACCAGATGATGCATTGGAAAGTAAAGAAAGTCAAGTGAATGGGACTAAATGTAATGTGATTAAGCTTTTAATGCATTACCTTGTCCATGAACATTTCTGTCTGAGTCATGTCAAAAAGATTTTTTAACTGCAATGGTGCTTACCGCCATGACCCCACCACGTCTTCAGACTACATCTTTTGTTTACATTTTTTTTGACAGAGAGACCTTCAGCAGCATAATCTACTTACTGTACGATTACACAGTATCATAACAAACTTGAAACAGCCAGTTGCTTTGGTTCAAAGCAGCCAATGAATGTCTTGATAAGTAATGTATGTCTTCAACCTGCTCTGACTTATCTTCCGTTACATTTACCACCACATTCCTTCTGTGTCATGCACACTCACACACACATTGTGACTCGTGCACATGGCCACATGCATTAGCAGCAGAGAGCTGAATGTAGAAGTCACCCAGAAGCCAGGTTTTCACCTCTGACCTCTCCCCTCTGACCTTGTGTGGGTTGTGGGTTGGAGCCATGTTAGTTGGTGTCGTCTGACATCTTCAGCTCTTAAGCTCCAATAAAACATTTCTAAATCATTTAATCCTACTATTGAAAGACAGACTTTAGGTTTCTAATGCTGGGAAACATAGCGATGTGAAATGTTAATGTTATATAAGTTATATAATGGGTTGTGTTTCCATCCCTGTCAGCATTTAGCCTCATTATTAGCTTTATTTCCAGTAGAATTCCCTGACCTTGAGTTTAGAAAGTTTAGAGTAAATGCAAACAGCTGTTATGTGCATGCATCCTGTGTGTGTTCTTACATTGTGTATCCCCTTAATTGTCATTTTATAGTCTCTTATATCCTCTGATCAGTAAATTTCGTTTGACGGGAAATAACATAACGAGATTGTGGAAACATTAAGTAACAGCTAATTGGCGCACCAAGCTTTTCTAATTCGCTTTGATCTGAGGTGCTGTTTATCTTGCACATGCTTGGCAGTGACCCGACGGTCTTTGATTAACAGGTTCACATTGGTTTACCCATCATGCTTCAGTGTAGAAGGGATTATGTTTGTCGGGAGCAGTTACGAAAATCTTTGTTTGATCGGCTGGAACGTGCTCACCGAGGTCAGCTGTGCACCGGTATCCCTCTGTGTGTGTTTGTGTGTGTGTGTGTGGGCGTGTGGGTGTGGGTGTGGGTGTGTGTGTGAGTGAGTGAGTGAGTGAGACACCTGATAGTTCATTGTAACTTCTTTTATATAATCAGTGACCTTTACCAGACTGGACTTGTTTATAAAAGTCCACATTTGATCTGCAAGTTAAAGAGCAAAGTGATTTTCTTGCATTATCCTCGGGTTGGGTAATCACATTCAGTTAAAACTCAAGCAAATGCAGGTTTGCTGCAAAGCACACACACAGTTTCTGTTAAAGGGGTGTGTTCAGCAGGGTTTTCTTCTCCCACAGTAGCAGAGAACATGATGTTTAAATTTGCAATGGAAAAACCCTTTTCAGCCTGATGAATGCAACGGTCCTGAATGTAACAACCCACAGGCACACACACACACACACACACACACACACACACACACACACATGCAGAGTTTTTCTGACACAGTCTGGTTCTATGACTTGACATCTTAATTTTTTTGGTATCTCCAAATGCTGTCATCCCACGATGCTCCAGCGGTTTTACTTACCAAGGGAATTTGAACTTCGGCCTAGTGAATCTGAAGTTTCAGCCGTGCTTGTGGCTGAAAGCAAAGTGCAACTGAAGGGCTCTAACCAACGATTGTTTGTATAATTACTTACTTTTATTTCTCAATTCAAATGATTTATGCTTTGATGAAAAATGCTAATTATAAGTTGGTGTCCTCAGACTGCTGGTTTTGTCCAGCTGCCAAAAGAAAATCCACTTAGTACTGTTAAACACAAAACTACGTCTCACATTCAATTGACTGACAAAGAAACAGTTAATTACTTAAAGTTTTGGCCAATCAATTTTTCTGTTGCTCAACTTTATGTGAAAGACTCTGTGGGTAGAATATAGGAGGATCTTTTTCTAGAATATGGCCAAAAAAAGATAATATTAGTAAGTATGTTTTCATTAATGTAAAAACACCTGAAATGGAGAATTGTGGTGTTCTTCACCTTAAAATGAAGCTTTTGTAGCTACAGAAGGAGCAGATCTGCTTCTTCAAAGTCCATCGTGTTGCATCACCATGTTTCTACAGTAGCACAAAATGAAAAAAACAGAACAGCTGGCTCTTCTGATGTCCTTTTGCAATATCAGGAGTTTCATGACCACTGTTGGTTTTCCTGCATGCTTAGAAAAAGAGGGTGAGTTGAGGGATATTCAGTCTGTGCAATCTGCAACTTCACCACCAGATACCACCAAATCTTGCACACTGGACCTTAAATTCACTTAATCTTTCAGTGCCTTTAAAGGCTCTTGATATATGTACCAATTTGTGTCATATTGCTCCTTAGCTGAAGCCTAAAATGACTTCAGGGTTTGCTGTACAGCTTCACCTGTGGCTGTCCTACTTCCTTGCTTGGATCATATCAACATTCTTCCGTAAACTATGTGACACTACTGGATGTTTGGTAATAACCTAGATGGCTTCTTGACGTATGAAACTTTAATCAACTTGATAGTTCCTCCATGTCGTCATTCAAAAGTTAGTTCCTTTGTAATTGTATCAGTTGTTTTACACTGGGCTTGTGCTAGTTTTCTGCTCACTACAATTTCTTCTGGAGTTGCTAGTTTTACTTTTATAAAGAAAAAATCAGGGGAGAGATGTGTATTTTGATATGAAACAGACCGTTTAAAAGGTAGCACAAGGTTAGCACAAGGTGTCCCAAACCCCAAATTTAACCACGGCTCAGTTTAAATTAATAATTTTCTTTTTAGTTATTCGCTCTTGAATGTATGAAACTCATCCTATGTCCTCGTATTTGAAGGTTTCTTATAACAAATCATGCCAACATGGGCTTCCTATGGGGTGTTGCAGGGCAGCTGTGAGACATCGCAAACAGAAAGCAAAATTAAAGTCGTACACACAGAATTTCTTCCTGGAAGATCATCTGTTCTCCGTAAATACGCTCGTGATACCAAGGGTGTTGGTTTCAGACTGAGGTGAGGGTGTGGAGGAAGGAGGGTGTAACACCATAGACCAGTAATGAGACTCTGCAGCTATTCCCCCTCCAGTATGGTTCCCATCAGGGAGACTTTCACTTGTGGCAGAAATTCCAGCCTTGTCTGGATTCAATCAAATCAGCTTCTGCCACAACATGCACAGAACTAAGATTACCATGCATATTTTCTTTGATTTTATTCGGAAGCTTCTGGTCAAAGTTCTTTTAAAAATACTCATTCCAGAGAGATAGATAAGAGACATTTTCCAGACTGTTTCTTTATCTAATAGAATTCACTTTTGGCACAGCAGTTTGGCGAAGTCTGTGAGCACTTGACATCATTGTTTCATGCTGCGCCAAGATATGCCAGTCTACTGTTTTATACTGGGTTTTGTCAAGTGAATCAGATGTGGATGTTCAAAATGAGTTTTTAGTTCAGCAATTTTTCCTGATATCAGCCTCATGCAAGACTCACATTTTAACGCATTTCTTTGTCATCTGTGACGTCAAAACATCAGATTTCCACACAGTCAGATAAAAAGTAAAAGAGTGCATCCTGCTCAAAGTTCAGTTATGAAATCCCTTGGCATCCCAGAGCATCTCCCCTACCCTGCCAGGCTGCTGACAGCGCTGTCAGCCAAAGAGTCAATCACAGTGGATGGCAGTAGGGGAGGTTGTACCACCGTGTGGTTCAAAAGTGGTTTTGTCTACTTCACCGACTGTCAGCGCCGGAGCTGAGCTGGAGCAGCCAACACTCACTCTGCCCACCCTTTTCTGCTCCCATCAGTTATTTTTGTGGTTTGTGTCCTGTTGGGCTCTTGAACTGTCAACTTTTAGGAGGTTTTTCTTTTTTACTTGCCCATTTATCATTGAAATTTATCTATAATTAGGGTGTCACCAGTTCCCAATGTGCACTTAGCTGTGGTCGGTGTCGCTGCTGACACCCACAAAAGTTGCTTCTTTTCTCCTGACAGTGAAAAGCTTGCACCAAATTCAACACCATTCTCCCCCTAAGACCCTTCGGTTTTGAAGCTGTAGTAAAACACGCTGCTTAGTCAACATTCTGCTCAGGAGGAGCAGAGGGGGGAGGTGGTGGGAGAAGAAAACACATATTAATGATGAGTCAGCGATGCATAGGGAGCCGCATGGCAGACGTCCACAGGGCTCTGAGGCTGGAGGGATGACCAGCCAGCTGGCTCTGCCGGGAAACTGCATATTCTTTTCAGCTCCCTCCTTCCACAGCCTTCTTTGAAGAGGGGGCCAAAAATTACAGTGTGCTCACCAACGATAATTTCATAAAGCAGGTGTCCCAAACAGCAGGGCAAAGATGATTCACTGCCGTTGCCATGGAAGTGCAGGAGCTGATGCACCCGCCTGGGGACCCTCACTTCCTATCACATCAGGCTTTGCTCTGTCCAGATTTCCTGACTTCCTGAGAAAGGAAGATTAGAGAACTATCGAGTTATTATTGCTTTCATCATGGAGCACATGGTGCATGGCTTTCTCACCATCTCACACTGTGTCCGAATCATATCTCAATGAACACATTCAGACATTTTTCTCAAGTTTGACTCCCCAGAGTGTACTATTTCTCAACCCTTCTTCCTTTGTTTTATTTTATCTGAGCCAGTGCTCGAACATGTTTGGCAGCAGCTGTTGTTCTGAAAAAGCCACTCTCTTATTTCGAGGGTGATCAGGTCCACCTATGAAGTGTTTCATTGTTTTATTGATTGCTCTAAATCTCTGTCTGGAAACATAATGTTTCAACTAAGATTGCCAAGCTAATCTTCCCCTCACAGTTCATTCTTTCCACACTGTATTATATCCTTTTGTGGTTTCTTAGTAGTTCAGCTTGTAGAACTCCATGTTTGTGCTCAGGATAGTATGTACATGTATTTGCCTGTATATCTGGATGAAAAAATGCACACTTTGAATTCCTTTCCCTGCTGCTGTCTGGTAGCAGAGGGGTGGTTCACCTTTGTCGATACAGGCAGAAGTTTTCTGCACACTCAGCATTTTATACTAACATGCACAGAGGGAGAGTCCCAGTACTTAAGCGTATGAGTCTAGTAAACATGCCTACATGTCATTTTTAATATATATGTTTAAATCACTGTAAAAATGTTGGCTTCATACTGAACCGAGTTGTAAACCAGCAAGCATTCGGGCCTCGTTTATGGCTTCAGTATAAGAACTGTGTTATGCCACATACAGAATGAAATCTCTGTATAAATGATTAGCAGGTTTATCACAGGAAAGGTATTCTGAAACACATCTGTGCATGGTTTGATCAAGGAGTTTTTGAGTTTGTAAGGCAGGTGGTTTGATTTAAAGGCAAAGTGTGTTGATGTACAAGTTTTTGCGGTTCCAGGGTGAAAACCTTTTCTTTTGTCAGTTTGTTTTAGCTTTCCAAATCCTGCTCTCTTGACTGTGATCTGCCTTTTTTTTCCCTGTTGCCTTTAACATTTGGGATACACATGGGAGAAAGAATGTTCCTCAACCCCCCTTGAACTCGTTAAAAATGATGAAAACCTGACACTAAAGATGTAAATTCTAAATCTTTCTTTTTCTCTGTGTCTCTTTGTTTCTCTGCAGAAGAGGTTGACTATGCTAACTTTGGCACCAACACAATCACTCGTAAGAAGAAGGCAGTGGTTGCACTGCGCAATAATGATGTCAACCGCAAACGGCCACACATCCGCATCGGCATGCCCCAGGACTTCCGGCCCGTCTCCTCCATCATCGATGTGGACATCCTACCTGAGTCTCACCGCCGTGTCCGACTGTATCGTCACGGCTCAGACAAACCCCTGGGCTTCTACATCCGCGATGGAACCAGCGTGCGGGTGACGCCGCACGGGCTCGAGAAAGTCCCAGGCATCTTCATTTCTCGGCTGGTGCCTGGAGGGTTGGCAGAAAGCACCGGGCTGCTGGCAGTTAATGATGAGGTGCTGGAGGTGAACGGCATTGAAGTAACTGGAAAGTCCTTAGATCAGGTAACGGATATGATGATCGCCAACAGCCACAACCTGATTGTGACAGTCAAACCTGTGAACCAGCGCAACAATGTGGTCCGAAGCAGCAGGATCTCCGGCAGCTCAGGCCAGTCGTCTGACAGCAGCGGGTCCACTGGATACCCGAGTTTGTCAGTGGCCTCAGCCGGGGTGATATCCTCTGGAGCACATGGGTACCAAGACGATCTGGAGAGCGACGAGGAAACAGACATCGTCATTGAAAGCAGCCTCAAACGGCCGTCTCAGAGGTCCAATGCTTCCCTGGCGTCTAGTGTGTCTCGCACGCACCAGCAGACGCCAACGACAGCTTCAGGCCCAGCAGCACCTCCAAGCCCACCCACACGTCCTTCATCAGTGGTCTCCACTGCATCTTTCCACTCCCAGCCGAGCCTCAACGGAGGGTCCCATCACCACCAACACAGCAGCCTCAGCTACCAGCTCCACAGAGACCTGAACCTCCAGCACAACCCACACCAACAGTCCCAGCACCGTCACCACCACGCACAGCCTCCGCACCACAGCAGCAACCCAGCCCTCCGCCACAGCAACGGCAGCCTGCACAAAATCCTCAGCTCCATGAAATCGGACCCACGACACAGTCTTGCACTGCCCAGGGGAGGGGTGGAGGAGGATGGCACCGTCATCACCCTATAATACTTAGAAACACACATGGACAGAAACATCCCGACTGCTCAGAGACTAAAACTGGAACACCAAGCCGGATAAATATGAGCATGAATATGTCTTGTCAAATGCTTAATTTGTAACTTCTGTTTGTTTGTTTGTTTGTTTTTTTTAAAGATAATTGATAAGAGGAAGTTACAAGTGAGGAAACAAGGAAAACATATTGTATATATTTCCTGTATTTTTTAAGATGTCTTTGTCTTACATCAAAAGATTTGTACGTATGTATGTAATAAGCATCAGAACAAACTGTTTTTAGGTGAGTCCACTGTATCCTAGAGTTCTGAATGTGCCTACAGCCTAATATCTTTTGTTAGTGACCACTTTTATTAAGACCCTTTTCATTATTATTACTGGGACCAACTTGGGGTTGCTTATGGATGTTTTTAAAGAGTAAATCTATATTTCTTATATTCTGATAAATGCTGTGTAGAGTATGATTTTTTTTTAATAGTTCTTTTATGCATTGATGATTGTGATGAAATCCTTGTACCTGTTCCAATAAATTATTCAAAGTCTTACAATTTTGTAAAGCAGAAATATGATTTGATTTAGAGGTAACATTAATGGTTCCTAAATATTTGGACTGTTTCTTTTAAAGGTTGCTAATTACTTTTTGAATAATTATGTGTTGGATGTGGTTGAATAGACTCTACCACTAATGTACTTGTTAGGATGTGGAA
>JAPZDY010000008.1:9439341-9466987 GCA_029783645.1 Ctenochaetus hawaiiensis | reverse complement strand
CTAAGTCCAGTTGCCTTCGATTTATTTGCCCAGCATATCTATGTATCTTATTCTTTGTGTGGCTATCTCTGACGGATTCTGCACAGGCCTGGCTCATCTTGAACAAGCCTCTTGTCATTTCATAAGCTTTAGGAATTCACTGTGATGCCGAGCAGAAAACCAGTAGTTACTGTCACTCAAAACTGCCAGTCATCCTGTCATGCATAACTTTAAGCCATTTTCTATCATTTAAATAAGCTATGTAAAAGCTCATCCACCATACAGTTGTCATAGATGGGGAAATTAGCCATAGAGCTATAACTGGATTGTTCAGAAAAAATATTTTAATGTGTTTGTAGTGTCAACAGGGGTTCAGTGAACAATCTGCAGTCTACTGCAACTTTAACTGCTGTTAACAGATCTTCTCTTTATCGACAGATTTAAAGTTTCACACATGGCTGCGGAGAAAGAAATATGGCAAACGATTGGAGAGGGCTTTGTTCAACAATACTACCACCTGTTTGACAATTCCAACAGGGCGGCCCTGAGTAACCTTTATGTAAGTTTGTTTAGGGACCATTTAGGTATTGGGTGTTTTAGAAAGGAAGATCATAATGTATTAACACGATATATAAAACAAAACTGCATCAAACTTAACATTCATAGTTGAAGTTACTGTTGTAAAAAATATGATGCATTATAAAAGAAATTGTTGTGTTCATGCTATTGAGGTAAACTCTTTTTATTTAGTCCCCTGAAGCTTGTTTGACGTGGGAAGGATCCCATTTTCAAGGGAAAGAAGCCATTGCTGGTAAATATGTGGTGAGTATGAGTTTGTATTATTACAATCTACACAAAATATGGAAAAATCAGACTTCCCAAACAAAAGAAAAAAGCAGAGCAATTCACATGTATCTTCTGGTATAAATGTCTTTTTGCTTGTTTGTTTGGGTGAGTGTGTGGTGTTGTACATGCTATTAATACTATTGTTTCTAATCCACAGAGCTTGCCTTTCAAGCGCATTAAGCACATTATCACAGAACAAGACTTCCAGCCCACGATAGATAGCTGTATCCTAATCATGGTCTTTGGACAGTTACAGGTAAGCTAGCTAGTACATTTTTGTTAATAACTATGGGTCTACACTTGGGTCAGTATCATAAAGGGAGTTTAACTTTGTACTGTCTTCTGGTCTTGGTTACATAGGTTATGGCATGAAGTATCACAGAGGGTTTAATAGTTTTTATTTTTAATAACATCACAAAGTCACCTTTTTTTAATCCCCCGTTGCAGCAATGAAGTAAGAGTTTAAAGCATTAACATTTTCAGGAATCTAATCAGTATTTGAAACCAAAAGGGATGCATGGAAACCCTGTAACAGAAACAGTGAAGTGATTTCACTTACCAATAAAATATTTATTGCTCTTTATTACTTGTCTCTCTCAGAATTCTGCAGAGTTCATAACTCCAGTTTTGCTATTATTCTGATTGGTCAGTAGTGGGCTGTTGATAAGTTTTTGAGCTGATTCTCTGCAGTCCATGAGCAGGTCAGTTGTGCTGCATAGCAACTACACTAGATATACATTGATACTAAATCTCTCAATGGTTGGATTGGGTATTAGCTGATCTTGAATTGGATACCATTTGTTGAAGGAAATAAAATTAAGTACATTAATGCTAATGTGTTTGTTTGTTAATTATTTAATTCATTTGTTGTTTACAAAGTTAGAAAAGTAATGACTAAGTCAAACCTGTTGTTGTCTTACAAATTAAAAAACATATATACCTTAGTCTCCTTAAAACAGTGAGGTATACAGCTTATGAAACACAGGTATTGGATTGGTACCTAGCTGGTACAAAAAGCCTAGGTACTGGTATCAGGATTATAAAAGTTGGATTGGAACTCGATGAATTAAACTATATGTGATGTACAGTATGTATAATACACTTATACCTTAATCAATATTGTAGTTTCTTCTCATTATTTTGCTCACAAATATTTCTAAAACCTCTTCTGCAACAGGTAGATGATGATCCACCATTGGCCTTTCATCAGGTGTTTATGCTGAAGTCCCAAAACTGCGCTTGGGCTTGTACAAATGATGTGTTCCGGTTGGGAGTACACAACATTCCAGTGTAGCAATCTGGACTGACTACACGTATTAACATCCAGCTCTTAATTCATACATTGGTCATGCTGTAATTAAAAACACAGGGAATTATATATTAAGTTCCTCTGTGTTTACATCAATAAAGATGCTTTTTTTGTATTAAAGATGTTAAATTACATTCCTGTCCAATAAAAGACATTTCATTATGAGTGAGTGCACTGTTTCCTTTCTTTGCTAAATGAATTTATTCTCTTGTGTCCTCATTTTTTCCCCAAACGTTGCAGTATGACTCATGTATGTGATGTGAGAAGTAGTAGTATGATTTATGAAGTTTAGCCAATAGAATTATTTAGTATTATTAACATGACTCGTGTGTGGCCACTGGAGGCGCTACAGCCCCTTATGTGGACGTCAGTTTAAAAGACTAACATCCATCGCCATGGCATACAGAAGTAACTGAAAAGACCAAACTCAATGACACCGATGGTGATAAAATGTCCTCTCAGAATATGGACCTAATACACATTAATCGGCAATCTGATCATCAAGAAACAGTAAGTAGTGTTGACATATCTTCTGTCTAAATTTGACTAAAGTAACCAGTAGGACGACCTAGCTACAATGTTATGCATTAGTGTGTGTGTCCTCAAAACCCGACATATTTTCATGTAGATGGCATTTCGACGTAGCTATGTTAAAATTTTTACTTTGTTAATATCACTGCGATGATTAAAGTGGAAAGCTTTACGTTTAAGCGGATTTTAAACTGCCCTTGTCTGGTCATGTAAGCTACCACGTTACGCATACGGGGGTGTCGGATTGAACACGAACATGGAAAACAGCTTTTAAAATCGTAAAACTCTCGATGGATCGTGGCAAGATAATCATTTACAATGGTAAAAACTTATAAAAATATATATCATAGAGCCTGATATTTGACACCAAAATCCGTTTTGTCTGTTGTTGTAAATTTTGTTAGGTAATGCGCGTGCGCGGTGGCCTATTTTGTAATTTAAAGGCACAGAGACATTTGACCACCAGGAACCAAAACAAAAGAAATTCTGTTTGGTTCTTTGTAGAACGGCTTCAAAGATAAAGACCCAGACTGCCAAAATGGTACAGACACAGAGGACGAGCCTTTGCTCCGGGAAAACCCCAGACGGTTTGTCATCTTCCCCATCCAGTACCCCGACATCTGGAAGATGTACAAGCAGGCACAAGCCTCTTTCTGGACAGTGGAGGAGGTGGGTATCCCATTGATTTTTCTGAATGAAAAGGATCTGAATGTTTCAACTGTCTTTTTACAGAATAAAGTTTTTGTTGGCATGATGTATTTTAATTAGTACACAAACTTATTAGTAGCAGTTTATTTGAGATAACCTGAATTCTACTATTGATAAAATAAGATATTACATGTTTGGGGTACGGGTGCATACTATCCAAAAACTCAGAGATAGCTAAATGAAAAACTTGGACATCAACCACAGCCTTTCGTCATTTAAAAACTCTGAATAGTAAGACACGTACTGCTGATGTTGTGTTTGCCAGGTGGATCTATCCAAAGACTTGGTACACTGGGATCGTTTGAAACCTGAGGAGAAACGCTTCATCTCTCATGTCCTAGCCTTCTTTGCTGCAAGCGATGGTATCGTCAATGAGAACCTGGTGAGAAGGGGGATACCAAGCAGCTGTTACAGATGCTTTGTGCCTTGTATGCCTGTAAAGAGATGTAACATTTTTAAGCCCGGTTAAATCATAATTAGTTTTAGGATTAATATCAGTATGTGTGTTTCTGTCTTATCCAACAGGTGCAGAGGTTCTGCCAGGAGGTTCAGGTCCCCGAAGCACGCTCTTTCTACAGCTTCCAGATCCTTATAGAATCTGTTCATTCAGAGATGTACAGCATGCTCATTAACACTTATATCAGGGACCTGAAGGAGAGGTGAGTTTGTTGTAATATTTCTTTGGTTGAGCACCTGCTTCTGATGCTCAGTGGCTCTGTGAAAGGTGAATTCAAGAGAAAAAAAATCCATTGAAATGAGCACAGTTTTCTGCAGTCTATGAGAAGAGCATGAATTCTAATGTCACCGCACTCTGCGGCTACAAATTGCTTTATTTGTGGCTTGATTAGTGACAGCAGAGATTAAAATTAATAAAGGAAAAAAATAAAATAAAATCAATTTTATTACATGAAAGTCATTGCAGTCAGTTAGTGTAAATAATTGCTCCAGAGTGTAATGTTTAAACAGCAAATTTGATATGTTTTAATATGAATCCCTTTGGAACAAGTCCATGACCACATAGAGATAAATTATATCTGTATATGTCTAATCTTCTGAAAAACTGTACAAACTGTAAGACTTGCAGCTGTTCTTTATAGGTTAAGTCTGCAACACTTTGTGGTAATTTCTGTTGCATTCCCAGCTTTGATGCACCAACTGACAAGGAACTGTTTTAGGGCACCTGCATCAGCTGGCATGTTGACAAAAAGTTTTCAAACTCCATGTTTAGTTTTCTAAAATATGTATTTTGCTGCATTCATTTTCCTCTCTACCTTCTTTCTGCATCAGCTTCACTTTAATAGACCTTTTGAGTTATTTTTCATGCTTATTTTCCAGCAGATCTATTAAAAAAAAACTATATCAAGTTTAATTTGCTGTTGGTTAACAGTAAAACCTAAAAACTGCAAAAGGAAACTTGTCTTAGGTGCTCTATTTGTTTAACTGAGGCTACATGTTCAGTGTGAGTCAAGTAAGTATTTTTTATTAACTTTGTGTTTTAGAGACTTCTTATTTAATGCCATTCACACAATGCCTTGTGTGAGACGAAAAGCAGACTGGGCCCTCCAGTGGATAAATGACAGCAAATCCACATTTGGTAAGAGAGATACGACACAAAAAACGTAATATTGTAAATCAGATAATAATGAGACATTTTCCATTTACTATGGTTTATTAAAGTTCTGACATCCTCTTCCCTCAGGGGAGCGAATTGTAGCGTTTGCAGCAGTGGAGGGCATCTTCTTCTCTGGCTCATTTGCTTCCATCTACTGGCTCAAGAAGAGGGGACTGATGCCTGGTCTTACCTACTCCAATGAGCTGATCAGCAGGGATGAGGTAACTAGAATCCACAGACAAAAAGAGATGGTTTGATCTGTCATAAAGGCCTTAAATTTTATCATTTCTCTTGGGCATCATCATCTTAAATGATTTTGTTTGACACACCTCCACAGAGGTTTAGCGTTGCAAGTTTCTCCCTATAATTTCAGGGAATTTAACTAAATCCTAGGTTATAGTACTTTATTACTGTCTATATTTGCCACTTCCCCTGGCTACTTGTTCAAGCTCTTTAATCTACTTTTTGCTGTTAGAAGAATCAGTTCAGGTAGTAAATACAGTCAGAGATTTTATGAGAAGCCAGTTAAAGGCTGATTTTCTCTGTTTTTATATCCTCCATTCTGAGATGTCTTTTTTATTTGTTTCCTAGGGCCTGCACTGTAACTTTGCTTGCCTGCTGTACAGCTACCTGGTGAAGAAGCCATCAGAGGACCGTGTGAAGGACATCATCACCAAAGCTGTTAGCATTGAGCAGGTCAGCAAGAGTTGAATGGAATATACCCAATCAAAACTACTCATAGGTTTTTATAACATACAGCATATAGTCAGCTCCATAAGGACTTGGACCAAATTTTCGCTATTCTGGCTATGCAAACCACCACAGAGGATTTAAATAAAACATTATTATTTTAGTGCAAACTTTTAACACTTTCAAAATACTTATGAAGCTGACTGTATTTGTTCTCATTTTCTAGTTTATTTGGTCTATATTCACTCCCATTGCAATAAATCGGCTGCAGCTTGACAATATATTCTCTTTCTTCTTTTTTTAACTTTTGTATGACCAAAATCTTAATATGCCTCACCAGATCAGTAGGTAGTACATATACTTTAAATGTTTTGTGTTGCAGGAGTTTTTGACAGAAGCGTTGCCAGTGGATCTTATTGGGATGAACTCATGTCTGATGAAGCAGTACATTGAATTTGTAGCAGACCGGCTACTCACTGACCTCGGACTGGCTAAGGTAATTCAGCTGAAATCATATATAGATATATTGCATGCCACAAGGTCATTACTTATTTAAATCCTTTATACTGTGGAAGCTGTTGTATTAAAGCATAGGATCCCTTGATTGAGAGGAAAACGACAAAAGCCATACTCCTTGCTGAAATTATCAGTGATATGTTATTTATGCATTTGTTGATTAGAGACATGTATTTTATTAACATAAAGATGCAGTATTTAACTGTTTTACTTTGCCTTTTTTCTGTCCTTAAATCCAAGGTATACAAAGCTGAAAATCCATTTGACTTCATGGAGTCCATTTCTCTTGAGGGGAAAACCAACTTCTTTGAGAAGCGAGTTGCAGAGTATCAGAGATTTGGAGTTATGTCAAGCATGATGGATGGTGAATTCACTTTGGATGCAGACTTCTGAAACTGACATCACGTTCAGTTACATTTTTGTTAACTTTAACCTATTTATTTATTTATCATGTTAAAACAGTTAAAAAAAAAAAGAACACTTTTGCTCTGATACCATGACAGCATTATACAGGATTATTAAATAGCTGACCGTTTAAAGTTGCATTCCTACAGCAGACATTTGCAACCTTTGGCAACAGGGATTAAGAGTCACACTTTGAGTTTATAAGCACTAACATTATTTGTAAAGTGGAAAATGGTTAACAAACAGATCCTCATGGCCTTTTTTTTGACCTAAACACACTACAGCATCAACATCTGGCATGAGATGAAACAATAATAAATTAGATGGGATAAATAATTATTCTGTACCACTGTGAACTTTTAAAGATGGTCAAAATCTAGAATATGTTTATTGGGTCTGTATTGAAGTCTGCTGGTATCTCTTTGAATTGTTTTGAGATTTTGTCATTTTAATGTTCAATAAAATGTTTTTTAGAAATGAAAATTGTGTCGTTAATGGAGTATTTGAGATAAATTATGTATTCATGAACCAAAGGATGATCAGAAATGGACAAACAGGTGAATCTAGCTAATATGGTAGGCTTTAAAGCAGTTGGAGAAAGTGGTGTTCATATGCTGGGAAATGTAGCGCTACTCTTACCGAGATTTTCCCCAACGGTCAGATTAGATTAGCCACTCCTCCGTTAGCATACGGATGCTGGCAATGATAGCTAACAATTAGCTCGTGTTTTCGCGAATTGCAAACATGGCTGGGGATTTTCAGGGTTTCGCGCTTGAAAAAGCCGAACTTCTTTCCAGCCGCTTGAAGGAGGTTCTGTCTTCAGGACAAGGGTATGTTCGGGCTCAGTTCGGGGTGGATCTGGGCTTGAAGCCCGAGTTGTACCCGACGTGGGTCATCCTGTCCACGGCCGCCGTGGGTCTGCTTCTGCTACTTGCGCTGTCATGGGCCGCCGTCTGTGGCGGTCTGTTTGTCGGGAAAAAGCGGGGATCCCTGGTTACCCAAGGCAGCTGTGAGCCCGAGAAGGCCATTCCAGCTAAAACTGCCAAAGCAGAAGAACAGAAGAAGAGGAACAAAAAGAAAACGACAGAAAAGGTAGCGTCACCGCACTTAGCGTAAAGGAGCTGTTGAATCACGGTGGAGCAGTAAAAAGAAGTGCGACTGACGTTATTAATTGACTAAAATCAATTAATGCAAAGCAATAATGTTTATTTATTCAATGTTGGCGCTGGATAGCGTTAAGATAATTCATGTTTTTATCCCATTGCTTTATTTTGGTTAGTTAGCCAACAATGCTATTTCGGACACCATGAATCAACAAACGTTAGCATAGCGTTACAGCCCACTTTCTTTGGGCAAGAGAAATTAGGCTTTCTAGGGATCATTTGCCTCGTGTCCAAAACGATACTTAAAATCCAATTAAAATGATATAAAATGTATACGGTTAATTTAGAAAATTACGCTAGTTTTATCATGTTTAATCAACCTGTATCATCATAGAGGCTGCAAGTTCTGAGCCAACAATTATGCTAACTGTGGTATACATCAAACTGACAAGCTACTAATGATAGCCAAGTTAATGCTAATAACGTTAACAGGCAATAACAGCGACCGCGCCTGAAGTATAACGTTACTGGTTTTGCCCTCACGTGGGATTTATGTTTGCATTCATTACTCGAAAATGGCACGATTTTCATTGCGAACAAAATTTGCTGTCATAAAGGTTTTACTCAGTCAGTTCTGGTAATGTCTCAGAAACATAAATGCTGGTTTCCTGACTATGTTGGCTATTCAATTCAAAGTCTAATGTTTATGTGATTATGTGTAGCCAGCCTTATGAAAGTTAGGCACCCAATGATTTTTTTTAGGTCTACAAATTGATGCTCGATTTAATGATTGTATGGTTTTGCAGTGGTTTGATGTAACATTTGTGAAGTACAGTAAATTTAGATAAATTGAAAAGATTAATATTTAAGTTGAGCTAGATTATTCTGCAAACACAATACATAGGTCAATAGACTTCAGTTAAGTTGAATGTTTGTTAAATATTGGATAATAAACATTATGTCTTATTTAATGTCTGTCTTTTTTCCCTCAGAAGACACAGTCCAATGGGCAACCAGTGGCTGTAGCTCAGGAGGAAGTTAAAGTGACGGAGGCGGTTTCCAAGATAGCCCCACAGATCAAAACTGAAAAGGTATGTTTTGAGCAGCTGCTGCCAAAATTAGGGGAACCTGAAACTGTTTGTGGTTGTTGTTGGGCAAGGCAGCCACGTTTTTTTGGTTAAAGTCGTTTCATCCGTTATTTTTTTTGTTTTTTGTCTTGGTTTTAATTTGTTTTGTTTACTTATAGTTATTGTTGAGGTATTGCTGAACCCTCACCGTCAGCATTTGTCAGTGTAGCACGGCTTTTAAAGACAGCAAAATTACAAATTGCCATTGATTTAAAAAAAAAAAAATGTATAACCTCACACTTTACAACAATTTGACTTTTATTCTTTTGTTCATAGGTGCATGAGGTACAGGCTCCAGTACAGGGGAAAAAGAACAAGAAGAAACCCAAGACAGATGTGAAACCAGTCCAGAATGTGTCCACAAATGAAGGGAAAGAACCTGATGATGGTAAGACTCAACTGTGGTGGGGGAAATTTCACAATAACTTCTCATTTTCAAACTGTCTGTTAAGTTATGCGCCCCTCATGTTGTCTGTGTTCACAACCCCCTTTAGTTTTGTTAAGCCCTAGTTACTACAATAATAGCTCTGTTTTCCTCTTTGGCCTCTTAACTTAATAATTAACTAGGTATTATCCACAATAAACCATCTAGAAGTCATTCTTATCATATCTTAGCACACACCAGGTCACCCAATCATTTATTGTTGAATCCACCAGGTGCATGGGAGACCAAAGTCAGTAACCGAGAGAAGAAGCAACAGCGCAGGAAGGACAAGGGCCCTGAGGATTCTGGTAGCTCAGGAGGTGTGGAAGCTCCAAAGTCCAATGTGGAGACACCTGTAGCCACAGCATCGGCCAACACTAAGAAGAACAGAGGAAACCATGGTATTTATTCAGCAAATGTTAGAATAAAAGGATTTCCTGTGACACTCAAGAGGTCATCTTATGGCAGGGCTTACTGTTAAAAGTTTAACTGAGATTTATTAAACTTGCAATGTTTGAAGGGCTAAGTATATATATATATCATTTTGAGGTGGGCAGTATACTGTTGCTTAAACAAGACTTATCCAGTAATATTGAATGATACTTGAGCATAGTGTTTTTCATTTTATTTCAGAATCCCTGCATTCAAGAAGCACTGGAAAGGGAGAAGCAGCCAGTGGAGCTGGTAAAGAAAGCTAAACATTTTTCTTTGTGACTGAGATGGAAAAACTACTTAATAGCTTTTTCCTTCTTTATTTGATGGCTGTTATTTTTTCTTTAAAAAAATTTAGTCTGTTATCAACATGCGGGACATACACAAAGATCATTTACAGAATTTGCTCAGCATAAGGTTGTCACTGTTTGACAGAACCCCCAGTCTGACTGCTTGTCTCCCCCAAACATGTATTTCCTCAGTGTCCTCTGGCTGGAGGGAGGAGCCTTCAGTCAGTAGTGGAGGTTGGACTGACATTTCAATGAAAATACCAGGACAGATGGGTGCCATGGAAGGAACCAAGTGGAGTGCCATCCACATGACCTCACACTACAGGCCCCCACCTAAGCATCAGTCCTGGAGACAGGAGACACAAGGTACCACTGTAACTTGTGCACACCTTCTCAAAACATGTTCATAAAACACAGGGACAGTGTTGTTTTTTAACTTGTTTGGCTGTTCTCGGCACACTGAATTTAAGATTTTAAAAAATTCACATTATGGTTTTACTGCTAGTGTGACTTGAAGTAAGGCAAAACACAATGCAGCTTTCATGGAGGCACTTAATGTAGAACTTAGTAGAACTTGATGCCAAACCTGAGCTAGTTTAAAGTTTAATCTGTTTCTGTGTGCTCTCCCCAGCACCATGGAGTGGCATCGACAGCCGGATGAAGACTGACCTGTCTTTCTCCATGCTAGGGCCAAACACCACAGGTTGGTACGGTGATTAAAAGTCAGATTTATCACCCATTCACAAATCAGACTCTTGGTTGTGAAATATGATTCAACTTCAGCAGCTTCCAACATTTTCTTTTGTTTACTTACCACTAATTAACTTCTATACTTTACTTCTACTGCCATCCCCCTCCCTCTCTTTCTCAATCACCTTCTGTCTTTTTTAGACCCAATAGGAAACTCAGTAGAGCTGCAGTGGGCGAGCCGCCCTGAAGTTGATGATGAATGGTCTGGATTCAGTAAGTATTTCAGAAACCATTCCAATTCCATTTATTACAAAATGAAAAAAAAAAATTTAAGTGAAGCTGTCCAGTAAGTTTCTGAGATGAAGCCTAATCATAAGTCTTAAAAATCTAAGAATTTAATATGTGTTTTGCATTTAATGGACAAAAGAGAGGAAAAATATCCTAACTTAGACATAAATATACTTTTGAATCAGTCATTTGTTGTCTAAGTGCCGTTCTGTTGGTGTGAATCATTTCAGATGGAATGGCAGAAGTGGACCCCAGTTCTGACTGGAATGCCCCATCAGTGCACTGGGGAAACTACGAAGAGCCTCCTGTTGTGGTGACACCAGCTCCACCACCAAAGGAGCAGCCTGTCCCCAACAAGGTTTCACTGACACTCTGCCAAATCATCTACATGACTATTTACATGTTTCACACTTCTAAATTATCCTTATGCAAGG
The DNA here is from genome assembly GCA_029783645.1 of Ctenochaetus hawaiiensis. Classification (NCBI taxonomy): domain Eukaryota; kingdom Metazoa; phylum Chordata; class Actinopteri; order Acanthuriformes; family Acanthuridae; genus Ctenochaetus; species Ctenochaetus hawaiiensis. The sequence goes on along the minus strand of JAPZDY010000008.1, from coordinate 9,455,603 downwards.
TCTGAAAGTCTCTTAAGAAAACCTTTTATATAATCAGGGTTTTGTTTTTGTTTTTTGTTTTTGTCTCGTTTATTTGATACACTGTTAAGGAAGCAACACAAAAGCCAGGAAGTCAAACTCTTGCCAAAATAGAAAAGGCTGCAACAGATTGATTTGGATCCTCATTGATGAGTCATATAGTCATGTTGTGTCCATCCAACAAAGTACCGTCTGACTCCTTCTTGCCATGGACATCTCTGTTACCAGGATGTAGTGTTTTAGTTTTAATAACCTGAATATCTGTCTTTGTTGTGTCAGGCATCAGAGGATGAGAAAGACACTGAGGATCCTTCCAATGGAGCTGCCAAATCCAAGAGAAGGAGGAAAAAGAAAAAGAAAACTGAAGAGGAGGCTCCATCTGAGGCTCAGGTAAGGATTTAAAGATAACAGTGAGCTGTCAGATTTATATTCTTCACAAAGAGTATAAATTGTTTCATTTTTTGCATATATTCACATCAAATGAATGTTTCCCTGTTTTGGTAATGTCATTGCATTTGTTTGATTGCAGACGGCAAGTGCAGCACCTCAAGAGCTTCCTGTGCAGGCCTCAAAAAAGCAGAATCCCAGCATATCTTCATCTCAGAGTAGGTTTCAGCAGATCTGAGTCTGAATTTGTATTTAACTCACTCCTATTCACAGTGAAGAAGTCACAGAGCAAATAAATGTTCAAACAGTACAGCTCTGATTACTTCTATTTTCACAGTCTCTCTCATTTTTCATACATTTTCTTCAAAGCTCATATTGAACTTATGGTCTATGTGTTTAAACATAGATGGTTCCAAATGCAACTTTCTTAATTTTTCATCTTTTTAATCTATTTACAGAGAAGTCTGAGCCAATTGTGGAGCCTCAGAAATCCTCTCAGAAGAAAAAGGTTCGAAGGGAAACATGAAGTCGTATCACAGGCCCATACAAAACATATGCAAAAAAAAGTTAGATGTGTCACATGCAATAATTAGCAGGTACAGGAGTTTGTTTCTGAGATACAGCAATGGTTTATCAATTACCGAAACATAAAGAAAGCAGTGGGTATCACCTGCTTGACTAAATATATCGAGGAAATGTGGTCCTATGGACTGAAATCTTAAAAACGATTTGCACTATTTGCTACACTGCAACCAGAGGAGAGTTTCAGGGGACTTAGTCTTGCAGTGGAGGTACATGTTCATGTAATTATTTTTTATGAAATCAGAAGTGTTTGTTTTTTCCCCTCCAGGAGTGTATGTTTATAATGGTTGACCTCAAAATTACAAAACAGATGTTAGATTTACCTTTTTATATGAAAATTTTGGTTACAAGAGACACATGGATTTTTTTTGCTCCCCAAAATTTTGCACTTTGTTTTGTTTGCCGTGTTGCTGCCCCTTCACAGTTCCTGAAATGTGTGGGAGCAAGCTGCATGTGAGGGCTGGTCTCAGATTATGACAGATTTTTTTCATGTTTAACTCAATATAACATTCACATGCCCATTGAAAGAGTTAAAGGTTGCTGTAGTCATACTGGCAATGAGGTGATACTGTAATTTGGCAAATAGGGTGTCAGACTTGGGGCACAAAAACAGACACATAAAATTTTGTGTAAAAATATTCAGTTGAATCTTGTGAGGCTCTTGCTAAGTTAGCCCTAGCTAAATTAAAGGGTGTTTTCTAAAGTAACTTCCTTTTCAGTTCCCATTTTCCTCCTTGTGTTTCTCTGGACAGTGTTTTCTTTCAATGTATGAGGAATAAGTCCTGGCAGTCACAAACAGGCTTGTTGCTGTGAAAAAAAACCCTGGATATTAATTTACACATGACTACTAGGCCATAGAAACCTACTTGATTAGGCTATTCTCAGACTCTTGAAGCCTCAAATTAGTTTTGGTTTAACCTACAACGTCACTTCTGCAGAGAAAAAGATATCCTGTACCCCATTTCTTACAGTGTAGTTGCTCTATTAAAGTATTACCACATAGCCTGAATGAACAGGAAAAAATGTTGGATGCAGCTAGTAACTACAAATTACATGTGTGTGTTATGTTAAGATTGCCTATACATCATGTTTTTTTGCCCCCCCCCCAAAAAAAAAAAAATCTTTGCTTGTGTATAAGAACTTTAAAGAAAGGCAGCTGTGGTCATGTTGGATCCCACGTCAGTAACAATGGTGGGAAGTTTCTCAGCAGAAAACTTTAGAAACTTATCACAACCACTCTTGCAGTGTAATTCACCTTCTCTGTAATAGAATATTCCTAGCATTCAAAGTTTGGCCAAAATATGGTTAAAAACACTGCCGTCTGAGTTTAAGAGCTGTGAAACGAGGTATAGTGAGACACTGAATCAGTGTGTTTAGTCAGATTTTCGCTCAAACTGTGATGACAAATTGCAGCCCACTGACAGCTGAAAAGTCACTGATTCATCAGTTATGGAATAGATCAGATAATTTTTTCAAATTTTGACACTGTATGCTGATTCTGGATTCACACTAGTGACTGTTGGTAACTGTAATGTAAAGAGCACAGTAACTGGTATGAACCACCAGGAGGCACTGTAATGTGAAAGAAAGGAGTAGTGGGATTAACCATACAGGAGTAGCACTATTAAATGTTGTCCCTCTGCTTTTTGTAATTCTGAGTGTTTCTATCTTTATCTAAATAGACTGTGCGTTGATTTTCTGGAGACTCGATTGTCTTTTCTGCACTCTTTTTAAACATTTTTCTTCCGGTTTTTGTGCTAGAAAAAGCCATGCCATATGTACAGATTGTAAGGGCTTTTTCCAGTTCTGTGATTGCACTGTGCAAAAAGGCTGTATTGATTTCCTTTTGATGTTGATGAAATCTTTTTAATACCTTTTTGCAGAATGTGAAATGTGTAATTTTTTTTGGTTTGTATCTCAATTCCAGGATGTGTGATGGGGATTTTTTTTAAACAAACTGAGAACGAAGACCTACATAAACATATGAAATGAAACAGCTTTAATTCCACATCAAAGTTGGTTTCGAAATGACACACAGTTACACACATATATAAAAGGAATTTAATTCCATTGCCTTAACCTGTAGTTGTATAGAAAGTGCATTGGCATCCTTTTTTAAAGTTTCCATCCAATTGCAAGTTTTGATGTCAGAAATTAATTTTATCTTGCATGACTTTGATAATAGTACTTGTGTACAAGAAATTAAATGAATGATCTCTTGCTTTAACTGTTAGTACTTGGTCTTGGAGTACCACTCAGTGTAAATACTATAATAGCTTTTTTAATGAGACAAGTTGCAGCTTTTTGTGGGCATCCAATTTAGCAGACATTAACATGAGTCTGTTGTTGGTAGGCAAAGAGCCTTAGTGCTTCAAGGTGTTAATCGGCTGGTATTGGTAGACCTGATAGAACAAAATGATTCATCGCTGTGGCTTCAGGCGCCCTTTTTCTGGTTTGATTTTTACTTACGATTCAATAAATGTATTTGTATACTTGTCTCTAGGAAATGGTCTGTGATTAAACGAAATGTCAATGAATTTGTTTAATGACGAGATACAAATGATATTTCTATGTTTGTTTGGTAAAAATGAAAATAAATGAGAATTGCTTGATATCACATTGATGCAGAAATGCTTGTTTTGTCACAAATGAACTAAAATGATGGTTTACTTTTTTTTTTTTTGCTTTTGTCTTGAAGCTGAAAGCATTAAAGTACAACAGCAAGGTCTTTTTTTAGCCTTGAATATAAAAGTTTGGAATAAATAAGCGCCAGAAAATTAAATACAGTGTTTACAGATGACATTGACATATACGTCTGTGTATTCTTTATTGACAGGCTGAATAGCCAAGTAATTTACTAAGTCAAAAAAGTATGTTATTCAATGAAGACAGTTGTAATCCTTAAGGTTGTACTGATGATTTTCTTTTACTTTTAATCATGTACTCAGTCATATTATCTCAGCAGAATTCTGCACAAGCAATACTAATAGTACTACTACTAATGGAGCTTTGTCACTGTTCACTAGCATCTTGTTTTCATGTTTTCTGTCAATCTGTGATTAATACAATGAGGATTCATATGGCATAGTGCAAAACTGTGTCAGCAGCCAGGCCTGCGATAGGCCCTGGTTCCAGTGGCCCTCCTGAGGCCAAACCTCTGCCCCAGTCAGTGTGGCGAGGCAGTCGCACGGCACGCTTACAGAGCCTGACCTCCTTGTTTCATTAGTCTCTCCACCCCTTATCTCTCAGTTCATTTAGGATTTACCATCCCGTAATCTCTCACAATCTCTGGCTCACTGTCCATTCACCTTCTCTTCAGAGGGATATCACGTTTTTCTTTTTTTTTTTTGTCATTCTTCCCTGCCAGAGGATTGTTGTACTTATTTTTCTTGTTTGTGTGTGAGAGAGGCAGATATATTAATAGCGTAGGTCACTCTCTAATGGATGGTACTGCAGTTGCTCAAAGCCCTGCTATGAAAATCACTTGCTAATGCTCTCTTAAAAACAGATCCAGCCAAAGTCCCTGTGTCTGGAACCCACCAGCTCCACATGATGCTGTCCTTAAATGTTAGCAGAGTTTGGCAACATTTACTACAAAACTCACAAATAAATTCACACAAACACTGACTTTGAGATTGCATTGTTCCCTGGCAGATCTGAGAAAAAAGGATGAAGAGGCTATGTACTGGTCAGTGTCAGAACTATCTCTGCACATTTATTGATACTTTTGTTAAATAATTCGAACACTTTCTGTGACCATCATATTAGAAATTGTTTAGGCTTGAAAAATGGACCATGAGTTGGAGATTTTTCTCCTCTTCAGATTGTGTTCCAGCATTTAAAGAGATGGCAGCCTGGTCAGTATAAAGTCACAGCAGGAGAGGAAAATCCCCTGATGTGACGATGATGCAGTCCACCCACTAGAGCTTAGAGCTGTGGTCACTGGCCCATCTGTCAGGCTTGATCCAGAATGTTCGCACAGGCGGAGGCACAAACTGGCATGAACTGAGGACTTTTTCTGTGCAATAACATGTAATCATCAGTTGTTATATTTAGTGTCATACAGCTGCGCTGGAGCACAGCCAGATTAACCTGTTAAGGGGCTCTGGAGCAAAAATGAGCTGCTGGGCCCTTTATTAACATTTATTATTAGCATTATCAGCATTTTATCTGCTCTATGTGCACTATGTACAGTATTCCTATGCTGGTACAAAACATGGCTGTATGAAAACTTAAGAATATGGATCTGGAGTTTTAAAGATTATGCATCATGTAGCACAATATCTGCCCAAATAATCAAGGTCATAAAACTATTTTTTGATATAGGGCAACTCCTCATGACAGGCTCTCAAGAAAAAGTAATGTTAGCTTCCATCTAAAGACATCTATCATGTAAGTAGATATTATGCATCAATACTGCACAATTCAAAGCATGACAAAGTTACACCTGATCAAGTTACTACAGCTAAATAAAATCCAGTCAGGTAAGCAAACTACTTCCCCTGACAATTTCTCAACATATTAAATACTGTGTCTAAGACCAGTTCTGATATGTGTCTTTTTCAAGTGCCTTACTTTAAATCCAGTACTGACCCGGATGTGAGTTGTGAGTGCTTAAAATTTTATTTTAAATTTCAGAGGGCTTGATTTAGAGGAATTCTTTGGGCCCAGCATTTCAGCGTTTTCTTCCATTCAATCATATTTTCACTTTCTTAAAAAACTTGTTTGTAAGATGTAAGTTTGCTGTCTTTAAAATTACCTATAATATTTCAATTAAAACACCACATTTCAAACTTACATACATACTTAGTCTATCAATGTGAGCTGCTAATCTATCATAACAGTAAAGTGAATTTCTGTCCAAATGTCACTGTCACTAAAGCAAAGCCTTTAAATGTGGCTCCGTTAGGTCTGAAATACTTGGTGTGATTATAAAGCATTTTCGCATCCATCGCTCGGATGTTGGTCAAAATCCGGCCCTGGTCACGTGACTCCGGGATGAGCCAGATTAACGGCTCTCTGTTTGGCAGCAGTCGGCTCGCGGAAACAAGCGAACATCGTCTCAAACATACGCTGGATGCGACGGTCCTAGGACACTGTAGTCTTTTATAATTCATTTTTCGGCAGCATTCATGAAATAGCTTGAAACACATACCCGAGTGAATAATGATTTCGCCGTGGGACCGGTGGTACTCGACGAGCTGCTGCCTTTGCTGCCATGTACGGACGGGCACCATTATTCTGGGAATATGGTATATGGTAAGTGATTTTTTTCGTTCGCTGTCAGGCCCAAAATGTGTACAGGTATGATTAAATATGTGGATTATTCGGTGATAAATAATGTCAAGTGCCATTTACTTTTATCCTTAATGGCTAAGTTAGCCTGCTTCTGCTGTTTTTGTGTTTTTTGGCACTCGTTTTTGACTTGCCATTGTGGGGATGTCCTTGGTTTAGAAAAACGGTAACGTTTATGTTAGAAATTTAGCTAAATTAGCTAACATTTACAATGTCAGCGTATTAACTTATTTGCCACCATTTAACTGTCGGGCTTCTTCTTGGTTAACGTTGTTCATATGTGTTTCAATAACATATAAGTTTACAACAAAAATATTTGCAATGTGTAGCTGTTCATACATATTTCTTCTAAGCTAACGTGAAAGTTACCTCTCTTGTTGTGCTGACATGATAAACTTACCATACTAGTCCATCCAATTTGTTTTGTCCTACATTTGTACAGGTTAAATTTAGAGTTTGCTTCTTTTTTTACCCAAGGGATAACCTAAAGTTTTAAATACAGCGTTATTTCAGTAAGCCTGGCAAATCCCTGACCTTTAGTAAGAGTAAGTCCCAGTCTCTGTTTGACCTTCCAACTAACCGAGTATGTTATCAAATGGAGCCAATGCCAAAAAAACAACCAGTTATTTAACTTATATGCTGTTTTTAATAAGATAAATAAGATTTTAAAAAATGTGATAAATAGGACTCTTAGGTCAGTTTTTTAAACATGCTGGTTGGACATGCATTATACTGAACTTGAGCTAAAACAACTGGTCAATAATTTGACAACAGTTTATATAATAAAATGATCATTTTCATCCCCTGCACCCTCTCAAATTTGAGGATTGTCTGTGGTTTTGGATTGTAAGTTACACAAAATAAGAATATTAATTAGGCCATCGGCTTTTTGAGCTTGCAACTGGTATTTTTGACCGTTTTCTGACATTGCACAGGTGATAATTAAAAAAAAAAATCAATGAAACACTTGATGATAAGAAATAACAGCAAATTATCAGTTCAATCCATAATTCATATATTTTCATTAGAAGTATTCTCCAGTAGTTTCATCCACACCACTCATTGGTAAGCCTGAAAAACATTATCTGACAAATTATTAAGGCCTCAATTTCACCTGGAGATACTTTCACACTGATATACTTTTATCCCACACTAAGATAAAACCCTTATCCATCCGATCAGTAATTCTGAGGGTCAACCCGGGCACCAAAATATGGCATAACTCCATAATGAAACTTAATATTAGTACTGATTTTCTTTTCCTCCGCAGCTCATCAATGCTGTTGTCCTACTCATATTGTTGTCGGCTCTCAATGACCCAATTCAGTACCGCTACCACCTTACCAGCTCTGAGCTCGGAACCGACATTGATGTCATGGACGATGCAAGTGAGTGTAACTAATCCCCTGATTGTTACGCATCTGACTCGGTAGGTTAGGTTGAATTAGATGTCCTCAATGAGGCACTGCTTATTATTCAATATAAAAAGTGAAAGGTTGATCTGTATCACTGTGATTTGTAAGATCTTATGTAGGAGGATAAACTAAACAATTTTTTATTCTTTTAAACTCATAATCACAAGAAATGTCATTTTCCTCCCCTTTCAGTGTTGTTAACAGTGTTGGGCATACTGTTACTGGAATCGCATTGCATGATGCACAGAAACAGTTTACTTACTCCTTCAGTGATCCCATTACAGTTGCAAATCAAAGTTAGTTAATCAGTTACTAACAATAAAGTTTATACCTGTTTCATAAATTCATTGACTATCAGCATAATGGGATACATAAAGCTCATCAAATGAGCCTATGTTATACACGTTTAAGCGACAATTGCCTGACCAACTATGAAAACTGTATTAAATTCAAATTCAGTGCTATCAAGCGACTCTTTAACCTGGGCATTGCTGTGCTGACTTCACAAGGGAACAAGTTGTACTGCAAGTAACTTTTTGAGTAACAACCTTCTGTAAAAGTTTAACAGAAATAGTGAATAAAAAATATTAAAGCTATCAAAATGTTACAATAACAGAACACAAGTTGATATCAAGTGTAATGGCTCCATTTCAATATTATTTGGCATATGTGAGAGCCAACAGTATTTCCACACACTGCCATGTGTTTCTGCAGCTTTAAAATCCCCTTTTTTCTATTCTCCACATCTTTTCTGACAATGCTGCTCTCAGCACAGACATAGCTGAGTAGGCTCAGCTCGACAGAGAACAAATCTGAGTGCATGTGTATTTTCAGCGTTTCCCCTCCAGCAGCTATCATCATCATCACACTTGCCTCTGGAACACCACAGACTCTGTCACTGGCTACTCTGATTAAAAACGACTGCTCTAATTCTCCATCGGATTAGAACGGCCATCTTGACTGATTCCCCCATTGCTTGTGCAGCACCAGTCAAAGATTGTGAAACAGTGGAAAAGGATGGTGGCAAGCATGTGTCATGGTTTTTTGATAGGTTGCTGTTGATAATAACATCACTGAGGTCATATTAAGAGAAATTCTAAACTTAAACCTCAGGTGTGTCATGATGCAGGTTAGGAGCGGCATTTATGCTTTTTTGTATCATTTGCATTCATGTTTTGATTTTATATAATATGTATAAACATTTGTGTCTGGCAAGGGCAATAATGCTGACTACTAAGAATGCATTAATTCAACTTTGTCACTGCCAGTACTATTTTTAAATACCAAGTCCAGTCAGTACCAATATTTTATAGTTACTGGGAATCTTTTTCATCACTCAGAACCTATATATCAGTGGATATCTCTTAGTTACTGTGCTATGGTGACACCGACAAGTATCTCATCGGTCACTTTTCATAGTTGAACTGTGAATGCGATAGGCGAGTTACATTTAGTCAAATTTAGCACCTCTTGCATAACAATTACCCACGTGCTCATCAGTTTTGTCCAAGGCAGATTGGGTGCTAAATATAGTGAGGTTACTTAAGGTGCTTTGTTTCGTAAAAAACCATGTCCTCATAAAGACTTTTTGATTACATCAGTGGATTCAAGGTTTCTAATCAAATGACGTTGGCTGCTGTTCTTCTCAAGTACTCTTAACTCTCTGTTTACATTGTTTTGTTTGTTTGTGTTTTCTTTCTGCAGATATCTGCATAGCCACTGCTATATCCCTACTCATGATTCTTATATGTGGCATGGCAACATATGGTGCTTACAAGGTAAATGAACAAACAAAACGAATGAGATTCAAACAGACATCTAAACTGGAAGTATAACCTGTCCTTGTTCTGTTCTTAATCTTTTCCACATAGCAACATGCAGCTTGGATCATTCCATTCTTCTGCTACCAAATCTTTGACTTTGCCCTTAACACACTGGTAGCCATTAGTGTGGTGGTTTATCCCAACACAGTGCAGGACTACCTCCAGCAGCTGGTGAATATCCCTCCAACACAAACAACTATTTCTTTAACTGCAGATTCTTTTCGTTCTTGAAGTATTGTCAAAAGCTACAATTTAAAACATTTGAAATTTAGGTGTAGTTTGCTGATTTAAGATAAGTTTGTGTGACTGCTAATTTACAGGGAAGATTCAGGAGTTAGTGTTTCATCTGTCAAGTAAGAACCATTTTAAGCTAAATCAAACTTGCATTTTTGTTACAATGCCTGATTTTGTCTGAACAGAGCATAAACTACTAAAAAAAGAGGCATTCTGTGAAAACAAGTGAGCACAGGTCTTAGTTATGTGGATTAGGTGTTTCCATGGTTGTTTCAAACGGAAAGGTCAAATTTTGTCAGATGCTGATATGTAAAAAGACACTTTCTCGACTCTCTCTATCTCTCTCCCTCTCTTTCAGCCAGGGACATTCCCTTACAAAGAGGACATCATGTCCACCAACAACATGTGCCTAGTTTTTGCAGTCCTGCTTTTCATTGGCTGCATTCTCTCCTTCAAGGTAAGCCCACAGAGTCTCTGTGTCTCTACAGATTGTCACATCTTAAATTTGAACGATATTTAAAACTAGACAGATGCATACAAAAGTGAACATCAAAAATGTGATATATGCAGTACTTTATTGCAAATTACACACAGTCAGTGGACATTTTTTCCTGTAGAACTACCTTTCAATAGATACAATAGATAAACTGTTTAAGGCTATTAAGTTTTACATCCTGCACATCATGCAATATGGACCATATGTCATGTAAAATGAGTCTGCCAGTTTGAACATTTTCAGTGTTCTCCATGAGATTATCATACAGTCAGAGAGCAGCGGGTCAGGGACAACAGGAAACCAACTCCTGTCAAGCTAATTTCCCCTTAATGCATGGATGATTCTCCAGGCGCAGCTATGCTGTGGGGCTCTGACTCGAGATGGGACATGAAGTTGCAGTCATCTGTACAATCAAATCAAGTTGTTTCACCTCTAAGCTTAGATTGGAAATGTCCTTGGCAGATATCCAAAGCCGGAGCCGGGGTTTTATGATAGGAAGCAGCCACTGGAAGATTCACTGCTAGACTTACAGAGAGAAGAGTTATTAATGTCATGACTGAGGCAGAGAGCCTTGTTGCACACAGAATATGGAGTAATTGAACTGCTAGTTGTTTCAAGTTTCAAGATTTAAGCTGAACCATAGATGTGTGCATGCTTGCAATATATAAAAGAACTCAAAATTTGCAAAGCAAAATGAATAGAATGAATATATTGGTCTTTCATAGTGATGATAGCGGAATCAGTTTCCTGGAAATGGGGCCAGATCGGAAACCTTAAGAATGCAATCAGCTCCCAGCAAAGAGGCAACACGTGCTAAATTTCCTGCTGAAGCCAACATCCTCCACTTGACTACTCTTGGCATAAATGACAGATACAGACAGGCAGGAAGAAGGAGAGCTGGAGAGAAAAGAGAGAAGGGAACAGACAAGAAAGATGTAGATGGACTTCAGACTTTATAGCAGTGCCCACTGCAAGGATGCATGTAACAAAAATGTTACTTTCCCAGCAGGCAAAGTAGGTCATTTCATATCAAGGACAGAAAAAACAACAAATGGAGAATCAGCAGTAAATTGAAGTAATTTATTCTAAAGGATTTGGAAAATGCACTAAGATGTATGATCAAAATAATGAGTTGATATAGCTTTATTATATATAGTATTATAATCATTACCAGTGTGCTTTGTGAAAGGTACAATTGTTGCAGTTCTGTGGGGTATAGCTCTGTTCAGAGTCTGCATCATAGCGAGGAGGTTAATTCAGCAAATGGTAAAGAGATTCCAAGCGGGCAGTGTGGTTTACTGGTTGGTTGGTTGCACTTAATGCTGGCAGAAGTACCAACTCAGCAGGCTACTCACACATATACACAATGAACCTCCTGTTCTTCTGCCAAGACAAACCTAAACCCTGGTGCTACCGTTGCCTTTCTTAGGGATAGAAATGCCTGATGAGTTGCCTTGGCTGAAATGTTGGTGGAACAACAAGAAGGGAAACAGTTGTAAAGAAAATGCATGCATGGAAAAGTATCATATATTTGTATAGCAGAATTGAATGACCATGTCTACTGACCTTTTTCACTGCAAAGGTAGCTGATATGTCTGTATTAAGTTGTGATGTGATGTATCTCTGCTGTCATCATCCCTAACTTTGATGAATGGAAGAGAATATAGCAAGTAGCCACAGTAATAATGGAAAGTGGCAACAATATTGCTAAAGGTCGTTGTGTATGTTCTATGTTTTCACCTCTTGGGGACAGGCCTACCTGATTGGCTGTGTGTGGAACTGCTACAGATATGTGAGCGGCAGGGGCACCACAGAGGTCCTGGTTTATGTAACCACCAACGACACCACAGTGAGTCCTCACATCCTCCCTCTGGCACCTCACCCCCACAGAACACATTCTAAATCCCTTTCAATCAGATCATAATATAATTGCATTTGTTCAGCACTGATTTTTTTCTTTTTTCTTGGATTTGGCTAAAAAGCTCTTAACAAAGTGAAGATTATACCAATAAAGTTGTTTACATCACTATGTTTAGCCCTTTAACTTGTGTATGAAACACCAACCTCAACACCTGTGAGGTTTTATCGAGCTATTCTTAAATATAGATTATATTTACTTTTTATGTTATTGCAGTTCAATGAAATGATACCTCTTAATGTACAAGGTAAGGTTCATAGCCGTGTATTAAAGTACAAAGTATGATTTTATAGCTTAAACTGTGCTTAGAACAGCATGTAGAGCCTGAAAAAATGTTTTTTTCTATTATTTCAAAATGAAAACTTCTTTGAAAACCTCATTGACCTAAACCTCAGACAAGTGAAGTTAAATGAATTCTTGTAACACCTGAAGAATGAAAAAGTATCTGTTTATTTACCTTCTATGTATGAAAAAAATATCAAAAGTTAAGATTTTGAAAATTAAATTGAATTTCTGCAAGTATGCTCTCCCGAGTGTCTGCATATTAAAGTCATAAAGTGGATTCACAAACACCGCTTCAAAGAGGTGGAGGTTAATGAGGTTCTGTTTAAAATCACTCTAACTAAAGTAAATAGAATAGCTGTCATGTCTCAGTCCCTACATACATGTACAGATGAAGATGCTATGTGTAGTATTTAGCCCTTAATTAGTTATTACCCAAATTAAAGACAGTTCACAGATGAAAGAAATAAAGATCTGCTGATGGTTGCATTGTAAATTGTCAGAGGAACAGAACTGGGAAGTAAAATATATTAGTAAACCCCAAATTAATCTTTCTGAAGTAGTCATTGTAAATGGTATACACTTGTAGAATAGAGTACACAATACAGTGAAAATGGCCAGGGTCCAGATTTTCCAGTGTTGTCACTGTGCAGTTTATCTCTTCATTGTCTGACAGTCAGTGAAGTGACATCGGTGCTGTGGGTAGCAGTACAGTAGGTGCTGCAGGTCATCCTGAGGTGTGATTGGTTGGCTGTGCAAAGCCGTGTGTCATCAATCCCCCTTGTCCTCCTCAGTGTTGACTCATGGGGTTCCTGAGAGGCTTTAGCATGCTCATGGTTTCCATTTGTTTGTGTGTCTGTAATCCTCCACCCTGATAAGACATTAATCTGTCACTCACCCGCTGTCGTCTCAATATGAAGCACTTGAACTGTCTGTCACTTTGTCCTTGTTGTTTTCTTGACCCAGGTACACACAGCTGACTTTTTTTCACCTTATAAAACAGACTCTAGCTAATTTAGAAGGGTCTTATATCATATTGTATATCAAATGTCCTTTCAGCAAATATTAGATAGGTGCCTGTCAGTTTAGTCCTCTATAAATATGATGAGACTGAAATTGTCTTTTTTCCTCAATAAAAATTAGAGAAAGAACAATGAATACATTTTGCATGGAAACTTAAAATATACTGTTTGAATATTTTTTAGAATCGGTTTACAAATAAAGAATAAGTTTGAACTCGTTAGTTATATTAATGTGTTATTAAAAAGAAAGGCTGGCTTTACTCTATATTTTTCTTATTTCCATCAAATTCAATAAAAGCATGAAAAGCAGGCTGTCCGACTCGTGGGGCCAGTTCACCATTCGAGAAAATGGAAAGTTTATTTAACTAGACTAACAAGATTACAGCACAAGCAGTTTGAATTCTTAAGTAGAAAAGTATCAGGGAACAAATAGTATTTAAATGCAGCAAATATCTGTAGTACATGGTTAACGCAGGTTAAAAGCCTAAATGGTGACGGCATGTTTTTATCACTGCATTCCCTCTGTCCACACACAGATTTGAATGAAAAGTGTACTCAATCTATTTTTACCATTAGAAAGCTGTAGTGTGTCTAAATGGCTTTTTACAACCCGAACATCAAGTACTCAGCTGCTTATCAGCCGTGCTTTATATAAATACCATTAAAATGCACAAGGGTCTTCTAACCCTCCACCCCCTCCACCCCTCTATATATCTCTGTCCGTCCTCCTCTCTTCTTCTGAACATGTTACATAATTGTCTGCTTGTCCGCTTCATTTCAAATCCGCCCTGTGATGTGTTTGCCGGGCCTCCCTCCCTGTTTCACAATTCCATCCCCTCAGAGCATATTCTCTCTCTCTCTCACACACACACACTTTCTCTCACTGAATTAGCAGCAGCTCTGCTTTTATAACAGCATTTACAGAGAAAGAACTCTGATGGAAAGAAGGCGATCAGGCCTCTAAAGCCCAGAGATGTGTGTGTAGATGTTGCCTTGCAGCTAGTAAAGCCCTCTGCCGGGAAAAATAAAGAGCATGAAAGATGGAGAGGAAACTTAGAACAGTCACTAGGGCTGTGTTTGAAATCCTTAACTGTTAACTTCAGATTGTGCTTTCTCTAATGTCTGCCCTTTTATTTGAGAGTCTTAATTTTAAGTGTGTACATCTCTGTACAGCATAATTTCCATCTCACAAGAGAGCAAATTACTGTTTTCTATTATACAAGGAACAGTGAGCAAACATGTCATTAAATTTGCCAACAGAACATCAAGTGCTCATGAATTAATTTTTATTTTTGTGTACAGTTTCATCACTGACAGTTTATTCTTTATCTTCAGAACAGTTTGTGTTAAAAAACTGACTGAGCTTTAAAATCCACTGAGTACCTATTTGGAGCTTTCAGTATTATCTCACAGTCTTATTTAGTAAATGGAGTGGGCTCAGGTGTTATCACATATCTGTAAGTGTTGAAGTGAGTGCGTCACATTACACCATTTTGAGCCAGCTCTGTTCACTGAAGGAGGATGTAAGATACAACTGAAAGCTCCAAGAAGATTCGTCACCGATAATAGCAAACATATCAAAACTGTCACCACTGAACTAAATAATTAAAATGCCTTTTTGTTTTTTTCTTTTGCATTATCAGGTTCTGCTGCCACCGTACGAGGAGGCCATTGCCATACCACCGAAGGAGCCCCCTCCACAGTATATGGAGGCATGAGAGACGTCCTCACTGCTGGATCCTATACCCCAAAAAACCCCCAACCTCTACCACAGCTCCCTCCAACAGTAGGACCCTGACGCTGGCTGGAACATGTTGAAAAACAAGACCAAACAATGTCTTAGAGGCTGGTTCAGCCTGGATTCCTGCCAAACTTAGATTAGATTAGGCTGACCCTGAGCCAGTATTGCCATCAACAAACCCCCGCCGCCCTCCACCACCATCTTTAAACACCGCCCCTTGTTGTTGTGACGCATTTTTCACCCCTCTTGTCTTCTCTGTCCTCCTCCAAGGACAGTATTGCGGCAACTTCATCAGCTCCCAACCACCACCACCTCCAACCCTCCCTCTTGGCAGCTGCTGTCCCCTGGCAGCGTCTAAACTCTTGCACGCCCTGAACACTCTGTCCCAACTTAATTTGCACTTTTCTTTGAGTGAAACGTGCACTGGTCTGGCCACCAACTGTTAACCCCCAATACTGTGAATCTCCCTTGTGGTCTTTGTCTAGAAACAAACTACCTAAAGAGAGATCGTGACAGAAAGAGTGAGAAGGAAAGCGACATAACATGATCAGTTATGCAAGAGCACTTTTTTTCAGAATTGACAAATTCCTTCTTTGAATGTAATGTCAAGGTATTTTTGTATGACCTTTTTGTATAACACTGAAATCTGAGAGAAAATGAAATGAGCGGTGAAGGATTGTCCTGTCGTGATAAAATGTCGTCTGTGTACTGATGTAGCTTGTCCTGCAGGAAACTGTACCGAAAAGGGTTCCCTGACTAATGACAACTATGTCTTCCTTTTGTATCCATGTAACACTCTGTCTGCAAACCTGTAATCCATTAACTGCCAGTGAAAACCTTGTTCACCCATTGACTTCTATCAAAATATTCCAGTTTGCCTTCTTGTCAGTTTTCCTGTCAGTTCCAAGATCTCAAACGTTACGCTGGCATTAATGTAATTATCCAGTAAAGCACTTATCACAATTGTTAATGTTTTACACATTCTCACGCTACAGATTGACATCCAAAAAGGCAATACACATTCTGTAAAATGTAAAATGTGTAAACAT
>JAPZDY010000008.1:9418796-9432347 GCA_029783645.1 Ctenochaetus hawaiiensis | reverse complement strand
TAAGTTGAGTTAGTGTTAGAACATAAAGATTGTAAAACCCCAACAATGAATATGCAACTCAACAGTCAAACCTGTTGTGCTTCACAACGCCTGTCATTCACACTAACCTGTGAAATACAGTACTAATGGTAAGTATTCTGTACTAAAGACTAAGCAGATAAAACTGACATATGTTTAAAAATTAAAATTCTTAAGATTTAAACTAATATCCAAAATCCTTGGCATGGCAATACAAGCAACACATTCTCCCATTTTCCATAATTTTGCTATTTAAACAATTTGTCGTGAGCATGACATATTGTGAACGCAGTGAATGAATGAGTGAAGTTGTTTTAAACAATGAAAATTCCCAGACATCTTACACTGCACATTGTGAGAGATCACTGAATATGTAGTCAAGCAAAACTGAACTTTTGCAGTCTGAGCATGAATATTTGTATCATGATGATTGCCCGCAACAGGAGTTAAATGCCTGTTTCTTTATGTTCCAGTCCCACTACGGTGGATATCATGACCTCATTAACAGCTCTTTAAAACATATGGGCCAATCTGTCATAAAATTATGTCAAACATAAGCCACAGACAAACTGCGTGAGGCCTCATTGTTACTACTATCTAGCAACAATTTCTGTTAAAAATAGATCTTTAATAAAAATCAGTATGACTGTAGCGTATCATCCCATATACCTGAGGGCAGGGCAGTTGTTGGCCAGGATAACCAGCTTGGCTTTTCCCTGACGGATCATCTTCTGGGACTGTTTGTAGCCCAGGACGTATTTACCACTCTTCATCACCAGCTGGAGTCGGGAGTTGATGGACTCCATGGACTTTTTCTGAACGAGTCAAGATACACATGCTAACGTTAGTGACAGTACACAAATTACATAGATTACTTTCACCATTTCATCATTTTGCTTATAAAAAACATGACAACTGTTATAAACTATATCCCATCATACAAATCACTCAAGGATGTTAGCACGTCACATATTTGAATTTACATTTCTATGAATTGGTGCCATGCTAATGATAGAATTTGTTGCTGCTCATTTCATAAACTAGCATTAGCTATGTTGAGCGACGTCAGGAGGTCAGATGAACCGCAATAAATCGAGGGACAACCAAAACATGTACTTTGTAAACTTTGATTTGCAGAGTTTCAACTGAATATCTGACAAACGGGATTAAAATAATTTTGTATAGAGCTACAGCACTAGCTAGCAGGCCCGGTCAGAAACACGTCTCCACGTGAAGCAGTTACCCGGCCCTGTAGCAGCGCGTGCACTTCGGATGGAGCTAACGACACTCACCGTTTTCTTTGCGGCCACCATTTTTGCGGTTTAGTCCGGACCGGCCAACCTACGGGCGAGATAAGAGATGGAGAACACTGTCGTTAAGTTCTGGATGGCCACAAAATGTTAAAATGAACAATACCTAGCGATTTTTTTATTAGTAAACTCAGAGCTCGTCTTACTGTGAGTTAACTCCAATATGGCCTCGGAGAGAAAGGAAGTCCCAGCGTGCACTGCGCTGGTATCTGCCGATGGGCCTGCGCAGATGTCTACTGCGCAGACTGCTCGTTGCTGGAGGCTCATTGATTTTTAAATATGTTTAATCTGAATAAAACAAGTAAATGATGGTCAAAGAGACAATGAGACAAATACACATAAGAACACA
Source organism: Ctenochaetus hawaiiensis (assembly GCA_029783645.1). Lineage (NCBI taxonomy): Eukaryota > Metazoa > Chordata > Actinopteri > Acanthuriformes > Acanthuridae > Ctenochaetus > Ctenochaetus hawaiiensis. The sequence goes on along the minus strand of JAPZDY010000008.1, from coordinate 9,430,670 downwards.
GCCAAGAAAAGGTACATTTGTTTGTAATGATATTTAATATAGCGTTTGTATAGTATGACAGTTAACTTAAATTCAAACAACAGAAACTACAGAAGAACAGGGTAAAAAATAAATTAAATACAATGCAAAAAAGGTAGAATCGCGGACCCAGGGGTGCAGATGCACGCATTCAATGATTAAACACTCTAAAAGCAGCCCTCTTATGTCTACTTGGTCCTGTAATATTTTTATTACTTTATGTTTATTTGGCTGCTACTTTGTTCAACCACAATTTCTTTCTTTCTTTCTTTCTTTCTTTCTTTCTTTCTTTCTTTCTGCACTTTTGTAATGGATTATATTTAAAGTGTGGTATTGACATATTGTGGATCTTAATAGTTTTGAACGAACGCTTAATTTTTTACACAGTTTGTCACACTTCAACTAGACATTATGCTTATTCAGTAAATTCAGTTAGCCTCACCATGTTTGGTAACGTGCACGGGGCATATTTGATGGTTTGGAGGAGAAATTACTACAGGTTCACTTTCTCCGCCCCAAGAGGTTGCCTCTGCACACTGACTGAATAATGTATTTTTGTCCCTGCGCCAGCCTCCTGGAAACAGCCTAAGTTACAATACACAACAAAAGCCACATTTCACCTGCGTGCCCAGCTGTTTAGAGACACGACGAGTTAGACGCGTTTGCTAAAGGAGTAACAATGATGCGTAATTACGCGCGGAACTAAAGGAATTTGACGACCAGTCTGTCTTTTGTTTGTTTTTTTTCCTCCGGGGAGTGCTGTCCGTACTTTTGAGTCCTCTCCATTTTAAGAGGCGATATCTATGCACGACGTCATCAGTGCAGTCACAGCCTCTCCTCACCTTTTCACTCTGAAGTTAACCATCCAGTCCTCTGTGCGCACAGGACAGGATGGGATGCTCCACCAGTTCCCAAACTTCAGCCGTAGATACGACTCGACCCAGTGCTAAGCCAGAAGAGAGCAACGGAGCCAGCACAACAGGTGATGCACAAGGCTTTACATTATATGTAATGTAAGAAATATGTGTGATATATGTGGACAAATATAGATAACAAATGTGTTGGATAGGTAGTTTTCACTGCAAGCATAAAGTTCCAAACACAGAATGTTACATTTATCAGAAACTGGAAATAATGCTGTCAAATTAGGTTGTTAATAGTACATTGGAAGTAGGAATTTACTAATCAAACGTAATTTTGATGTGCTTTAATATATTTTTTTGTTGTTTGGATTTGAAACATTGTGACACTGAACAAGCACTGTATATAAGCTCTATAAGCACTGTGTTAATGACTGCTACATACTGTATTTGAAATGATCATTTTTTCTAAAATTATACCACCCAGATTATGACTACAGGTGATTATTGAAACTAAATGTGCAAGTTAAAGTACTTTAAATAGTTATTTTATTTCAGTGGTTACTATAAATAGCCTTAAAATATGCCAGTGGGAATGGTGCCACTGCCATCTCCAAATAGAGTTGCATCATCCATTAAATTCTACTGGCAATGACACCGCTCTGATAAGGAGGACACCATTTACATGCAAATGACCATCAGTGTATTTCTGTAGGTACAGTATCTGATGTCTGCAGTTTTAGTGAGTCAAAGCTTCATAGTGACAGGATGGGAAAGTTTAATGTCATTATTTAACAGTGGTTTCTGGCTATGTCCTCCCTGAGAGAGACAGTGGCATGAAAGCAGATTTGGTGACAGGCTACTATTTCAATAGGAAATGGAGAAGCTACCTCGGACACTCCTTTGTTGTAGTGAGTCAGAGATGGCCCGGCTGTGGTGCAAAGTTGTACACGTTTTGAGGTAAAACACTAACAGCAGATCCTGTGTTTGCGTATAGCAGTGTTAAGGATGAGTGGAAAGTTATAAATATGTGCAGGGCAAATTTAACTTACCTTCAGAGGCTGTCAAATGTTCATTTTTGCCAAATCTATGTTGTGTGTTTTTACAATAAATGTGACATGGTTTTCAGTTCTGCCAGTTTAAGCATTAGTTGACACACTGAAAGAAAAAATGGTAAAAGATTTACCAAGACAGACCCCCTGCAAAGCTAGCCTGCTTTCACCCTCTACATTCCTTAAAGGGACATTACAAACCTATCAGTGCAATAAAAGCATGGAGACATATGTGAGTGTACTGAAATGCATGAAATAATATTGTGAACTGAAAAATTGTCTCTGACTGGACTTATGTCCTTCAGCTGATTCTGACTTCTGACCTTCCTGTAGAGGTGAAAACTCCTGTGATTCTTAATCTGTATTCAGGTTTACCAGCTGAATGACATTAAACAGAGAGATGTTTCTTCTATAATCGTCTTGGAGGTCAGAGGGAAATTGGTCAGCATGTTATCTTATTTTTGCATACAGCTTATTTCCTTCTGCCCTAAGCAATTTGTCACTCCCAAGACGGAAGACAGATGACATTTATTAACCTGTGGTTTGTTCATTTCTTAAAACATGTAAAACTTTACTACTGGCAGGCTTTAGAACAATGTTGAACAAGAAACAGTTACAGAATTTTGTCCTTTTTAAAGGAAAATATGGTGACAAATATAACACAAAATGTTTTCAAGATGTCCTGGAGAGACGTCTCATTTATACAAATATAGAAGGTCTACGGTCAAGACTTCTTTGATCCATGCAAATACATGCAATGCAAATTTTTTCATTTAAAAAAAACTCAACAAGGAAGTGATATACTTTAATCACCTAACACATGGCAACCTGTTCACAGAGCTGGAAACAGTGTGGTATGAGGCTGTTAATTCTTATTAACAACATTTCATGAATCCTTTGTGCTTCTAGTTTTGTCAGTAAAAGTACTTTTCTAATGATCTGTGGCAGGTAGCAGCTGCATGAGTTTTATTTTTTCAACACTTACTTCAGAAAGGAACAGTAGATCAGGTTTGATTCTAATTTCATAGAAGTGCACGCACCATTGTTTCTCTGTATGATTTGAGTGAAAGTTGTAACTTTTCATGGCCCTGTGGTTTAAGTGGAGATTAACTTTTGGATTTTAGACGTAATTTTGTCTTTTTAAGACACTCATTTTATCACCAGCTTTATTCTCAATAAAAGTGTGAAAGATGATGTTATTACTTTCATGTTTTCCAATTTCTTTGTCTATGTCTTTCCAAATTTATGAAATTTAGGGTTTTTTTCTGCTTTAGAAACTTTAACTGTCTGAGCATTCTGCCAGCGAACTCTGCAGAATTTCAAAAGATGTTTGAAAGGTGTACGGCATGATGTTTTCAGCGTTGCATGGCAATCATAATGATATTAGTTACTTGTTAACTCTTAAAACCAAGTCAACTCTGTGGCCATCAGAATCAGAAAGTGTTTTATTACCAAGTAGGTTTTCAAATACAGTGAATTTTAAAACCTGTTGTTGTGGTGCGGTCAATAAAGTAGAGAGATAATGAATCATGTAAAAAGCAAATACTGAAGCCAAGAACCATAAATTAAAAAAATATAAAATATCAAATTTGAAAATTTTTAAAACAAGTATGTACAATGTAATTTACGGTATTAAAGAAATATGCAAAATTTCACAGTATAGGAATACTGAAATGTGCAAGAAAGTAATCCAGATGTGCATTACTGTAATGATAGGTGGCTCGTTGATTAGGGCAGCTGCAATCAGGAAAAAACTGCTCTTTTGATGGGGAGTTTTGGTCTCAATGGATCGCAGTCTCCCACTGGAAGGGAATGTATTCAAAGTTTTCACTGGAGTGGGAGAGGTCGACCACAATCCTGCATGCATGCCTCAGGGTCCTGAGGGGATGGTGATTTAAGCTGATCATCTTCTCAGAGGAGCAGTTGAGATGCTACAGTCTGCAGTGGCTTCAGCCTACCAGATTGTGAAGCAGGTGGTGAGGATGGACTCAGTGTCGGCTGTGTAGAAGTGCACCATCATTTTATTTGGCAGGTTGAACTTCAGCTGCCATAGAAAGTAAATCCTTTGCTCGGCTTTCTTTATGTCGAAGCTGGTGTTCAGCTCCCACATGAGGTCCTGGGTGATGATGGTGCCCAGGAGATAGAAGGACTTCTCAGTGTTGACTAACTTCCAACCAGAGATTAATCCAATAAGGGTTATGTTGTCATTGAGGTGTTTTATGGATTGTGACTGGCACTGCAGCTGTTGGTATACAAGGAGAAGGGAAAGAAAGCAGCTTTGCTGAGCTCCAGCTCTGATATTCCAGAGGTCAGAGACATGTTTCCCAAGCTTCATGGGCTGCAGTGATCAACCTACAGGTGGAATTAGGCACACTTAACGGAGAGAGATTGTGCTCTAGCAGAGCTGGGGATAATAATGTTGCAGACAGAGCTAAAGTCCACAAACAGGATCCTGGTATAGGTTGCTATGGAGTCTACTTGCTTGAGGATGAAGTTGAGGGCCACAGTGTCTACAGACCAGTTGCTCTGTAAGCAAACTGTAGGAAGGCAGGAGTAACAGATTTGAGGTGGAACAGCACAAAGTGCTCGGATTAATTTATTACCACAGAGTCCAGGGCGACTGGTCTTTAGTCATTAAGTCCTGTGATCCTTGTTTTGCTTCAGGGTGCTATATGGCCTGTATCAGCGTGCATCATGTAAGCAACACAAACATAAACTTAAACAATAAAAACTGTTTTGAAACAGACAAGCATAGACTAGCATGACACAAAAGTTACAGACATGTAAGGAAAGATTTTAACCAAAGCAGAAAATCAACGGAAACTATCTTGACCCTTGACCTCAGTGCCATGCGTCGTTCTTCTGTGTCATAAAGCCTCAAATAATATGTTATGACTTTATATGTTACAATTTTAGGTGTGCTGGACTCACTCCTCAATCTAATCATCGAGAAAAAGATATGATTAACTGATTCATGAATTCTGTAGATTTCACTGCCAGTTTTGTACTTTACATATTAGTTATATACTATCTTCAGACTGTCTTTTTGGATCACATATCATCCTAATTCTTATGTTTCTGACAGGGGCAGCCAATGAAAATGGAAAAGTAGCTGATGACAGTGAAACTATTCCAGACCAGACACCTGCTCAGGGTGGCGATGCAAAGCCTGCAGATGAACCCGTTGCAGCTGAGGCTTCTGTTGACAGCACAGCTGCAGCTCCACCTGCAGGGGAGGAGGCTCAGCCTGCTGCAGATGAAGCAGCACCTGCAGAAGCTCCAGCAGAGGCAGGAAACTCAGAGGCTGCAGCTCCTGAGGAAGGTAGGTTGACGTCAAAAACAGCAGTGTGTAAGGTCAAGGACAGTTTGTAAATATTTGCCTTTTAAAAGAAACTCATCCAAAGTTCAAGCCTATTTAACTGATTCATAGGCCTGTATTTAAAATATTCACTATATTATTTTAATCTGACCTACCTCACTATGTCTCTACAGAGTGACAAGTATAAAGTCTTTAGCTGGGCCCTGGCAAGGCTTTCAGCATGATTTTTTTTTCATTGTAAACTTTATTTTATGCAAATGTCACCTTCCTCCTATAATCTCTTAAGACAATAAATGCCTGTGTGTCTCTGTAGAACATCCGTGTGACATCCTGTGTACTTCTGTGTGACATCCGTCACTGACTGAACACACTACACAAACCTATAAAGCTAATAATGATGGAGCTGCATACCTTTGTGTGGGTGTGGGTGTCTGTCTGTCTGTCTGTCTGTCTGTCTGTCTGTCTGTCTGTCTGTGTCTCATCAACTCACCTGTTTTCTATGATGGGAAAAGAATTTGAATTTCAACTTCCATTACCTCATACCCAGAAGATATACCATCTGTATATGTGAAACCAGTCATTTGCACTACAATAGACGGAAAACAATTGTCATTTAACTCTTTAAGGACAAGATATACAGTTGTTTGTATTGACCATTCAGTAACCTGAGCACTGCTCCGCCTCCTGAATGGTGACCCATGGTTGCTCTTGCACATGATGTGCCATCCGTCTTTCTCTGTACCCACCACAGTCCCACTGCAATGGCAGTAACCAGGCAGTATCCAACAACACACAGGCATGATCCTAATGAACACACCAAGGGTGGCCACAGGAATGTGTTTACAAGTCACATATTTGATTATTTAGTTAGTGTTTAAGAATCTGCCTCGACATTTGAAGTATGTGTTGACTTTGACTGAGAACTGATCAATTATTGTTTCATTTTTTTCATGTCTTGACTCAAAGAAGAGTCTTTTTATTGAGCTACAGTTGTTTGACATCACATGTAGAGACTGACCTATACATTAGAGGGTCCATAGAGGCAGATTTCTTAAAGAATATAATGCAGAATGCAGAAAAGAAGTTTTCATTGAAGTTTCCAATGAGGAATATCAGAATGGATACATCTTTGTTAGATTTTATTTACTCCCTAATATCAATACTGATCCCAAAATTGAACTTTAATCATATTATAGGAATTAGCTTTTCCTCCAGCAGTGTTATTTTTAGGATGCATAAAGTGTGATGTGTCGGACTCTTGTCTGATCAGTCTACTGATCTGTAACTATTGTCTGTTGTGGTTGTGACTATTATTAAAAGCTATGGACCACAAATTTAAATTGGCGTCACAGTTTTGCTTAAGTAAAGTAAATACATTTTAGATCATTAGGTATAATGATTCATGATCTTTAAAACAGAATACAGAAATGCAGAACTTGTTGTGCTCTGGTAATTTGGGTAAATGCTAAATTACAAATAAGTGAGTGCAACATAAAGGTCCTGGCTGTAAATTTCAAGAGAGCATTTCAGAGCAGCTAGAAGTCTGCACAGTGATTATCTCTCTGCAAACTCTATGATTATATGGAAGTGTTTCAATCCACAAGGAGCTGCATGACATGGTGCTATATAACATTTACTGCTATCAGTTCACCTATTGCTTCATGATGCAAATGGCAAGCAGCTGACAGCTTCATGAGGTGAGCTCTTCATTTTCCTCTTTGTCTACCAATGCAAAGCGTCTGCCACTGTAAAGCAGAAAGAAAGATGGACTTGAACTGCACTCATACTGATACAGGACTTTGCATTCTTTTTTCTTTTACAACACACTGGCTCCAAAGATGTTTTTCTATTGTTGGGGTTTACCCATACCTTCAATAAGACTGATAGATTGTGTTGCACAAATTGTTGAACTTTCACACTGAATGAGAGGCATTTTTTCAGCTGATCAGTCTGCACAGGTGGCATTCCTGCTTTGCATGCATAAATTTAACGCCATATTAATACTGACAGGTTCAAGGCTGAAGTTTATTTTAGGGAAGCTTCGTGCAAATAATCTCCTCTATTGAGTGTCATTTGTCATTTTAAGTGCCAGTCTGTTGTGTCAAGGACTAGCTGGTTACAATCCACTACAGCAAAATCCTTTTCGACTCCTAAGTAAGCACAATGCTACAAACAATATGAGAAAAGAGAAAGACAGAGAAGTTTATATGTGTTTTTCACATAACTTAGTTAAGAAATAGTCAGTTCACCTCTTTACCTCTGTCTCCAACTGATCACAACCCCTTTTGGTGTCTAACTTGACTCACTCTCAGTTCGAGCTTGACCACAGCCTTGTTTGAACAGCCAGCATGCAGCAGCGAGTGCACGCTGCCAACACTTTGTTGTCACCGTGGTCTTATTAAGGTGCAATCTGAGTCCACAGAGAAACTAGAGCATGCCAACACATATAGGGCTTCCACTGGCCACGAATGATGCCTCTGTTTCACAGCCAATGGAGAGAGAGGATCGAGTGTCACATTAGCAGAGCGGACATGGCAGCTCATCCACTTCGGGACCTGTTAGCAGTCAAAGCTGAGATGGGTTTGGTGAAAATCCACTGAGGGTTTTTATAGAAAAGTCAAGACAAATTTGATTGAATTTGAATTTAAAATTTTCACATTTAGAATAAAAGTTATTTGTTGTCAGTGACTTGGATTTTCAGTGCTAACTCAGTTGAAACCTGCAGTACTGGTCTTGAAAATGCTTTAAGTAAAATAAGTAACTGAAAATCTGGTTAAATCCACTTTTCCACTCTTTGACAAAATGTTATTTAAGAGATCCAATATGAAGTGCAGTGTTGCACAGGTTCAACATGATGTTTTATGTCTGTCCCATAGGATGGTTTAAATTAGACATCAACCCTTTACATACAGAACACAGCACTAATTTGGCCTCTTTATAGAAATCATACTGTACATTTTGCTAAATGTTAATTTTAAGACCATCAAAAGGGTAAGTTCACACAAAGTATCAAACTTTACTTGGCTGTATACAGCCAGGCAGGTTTTATTTGTTCAGGTTTGGTGTTTCTGCTGCACCCTTAATACAACAGCAGCTTCTCCATTTTTTGTCCCCTTTTAAGAAGTTTTTTGGGGGAGGGGTTTTTCCTCATCCGATTTGAGAGTCTACAGATAGAGGGAGTTGCAAAGGAGTAACAATCCAGTTTAAGAAGGACAGCGTTTATGGACAGAGATGCTGCTGTTAAGGGTTTTACATGTCATTATGTAATGTTTTTATCACGCCAAAACAAATTACATTCACGCCCCAGGTGAACTGAAACAATAAATGTGATTGCTCTTCACATAAACAAATCTATCCATCTCTCTTTCTGAACAGAAAAAGCAGAGGCCACAGCTGCTGATTCAGAGCCCAAACCAGAGGAGGCACCAGGTGAGTAACGCTGCAACATAACTTCACATATTTTAAACAAAAATGTCTCCACCAACCTTAACATGATTGTTTTTTGTTTGTTTGTTTGTTTGTTTTCAGCTGAGTGAAGTCTGACATGAATGACTTCATGGATCAGCCTGTTGGAGGTGTCTTACCCTATTTGTTTATGCATGAGTGACAGAACGTGGTGGTGTGTGGATGCATGTGTGAAAGATGTCGTCCTTGTTGCCAAGATGCAGACCCTGCGGTACCCCCCCCTCCCTCAGTCAGGGCTCCTCAGTCATCACTGTGCCTTCCTCTCCTTATGGTGGTGTGTGGCTGCATTTCTGCTTCCAAACTGTACATAGACAGGATCCCACAGAACTTAGTGGGTGTGTTTATTATCAGAGGATGTCGGAATAACTTAAAATATCTATTTATTATCTCATAGAAATTTATAATATATCATCTAAAACATCATTTATCTCTTTAACTTGAATCTAAGAGTCCATTCTGTACTTTTCTACAAAATCAAAATCCTAAGAAAACAAAAGCCAAAATTTATTTGATTTATAAAATTATATTCTTTTTGGGTAGCAGGCTTTGATTTTACAATCATGTTTGTAATGAATATGAAGAGCTGATACTTTAAGGGGCTGTCCAACTGATTTTATGCATTTACGTTAGTCTCTGATGAAATAGGGTTACATGTGAGACCTGTTTTTTGTTTCTGATGTGTCATGGTTTCTCTCTGGGATGATGACCTGAAATCTGTCATCAGCTATGAACTGTCAAAAAATTAAATGACCATCCAAAAAAAGACAACTAATAGATGTACTGTCTTTAATATTGCAGGATGTTTGATGTGAAATTTTAGGGTAAAAACTATTTCTGTGATCAGACTTTGGGTTTAAAATTTTCTTTATTAGTGAAACTTCGCTTTTGAAATGCATTATTTAATATTAAAATGATACAAAAACACAAGATTCAATACCAAACCAGAAATATCACCAAGAGAAAGTTGATTTGAATCTGGCTGCTGTGACCAGGGATTGTTTGACTGGTTTAACAGATAAATTACCATTTTATTTTATTAATTAACATTAGACACAAACTAAATGCCGGTTAAATTAAATGTTGTTTTTTGAATAGTTAAGAAGTGCTTTAAGCTAGCTATAGTGGCCAGAAGAGTACTAATGTTACGCTGACTACAAGAATCAGGAACAAGAACCTAGTTTGGTCTTTAGTGTGCCATCTGGAAATACAAAGATGCTTTTACTGCTCAGCTATAAAGTCATGTGATGGTTGGACTACAACTTGTTTGTGACGTGGCCGGCTAGTCAGGAGGAGTCTGAGAGAGGACCGAGAACAGCAACCGCCTCAATTTCCACCAGTCCACCCTGAAGAGACAAACAAAAGAGGTGGAGATATTTAAGACATGGGAAATGGAGTAATGTGGGTAAACTCCATTTAAATGTCATCAAACGGCACTAAAACACAGCAGTGCTGGCAGCTCTAGGAGATTATACTTGAAGGCAAATAGCACAAACATACTACCACTGACATTTGGATTCCCTTAGTTTGGTTGGTATTTGGTTATAAACCAATGTATCAGACATGAATGATTTAGTGCAAAATAAAAAGTCGAAAAATATAATTGGACCAAATGTTGCAGTAATTCATGCTATAGTCCATGTATTTCCATGAAATTCAACTTGGTTGTCATTATACCACTAAAATAAAAAAATCTCAACCTGTAGATGGAGCTAGAAAAAGATCGAAGGATCACCACAATCAATAGGATTCATGATCTGGTTTCCATAATTATCTGAACAAAATTTGATGGTGATCCATCTGATAGTTGTTGAGATATTTCACACAGACCAAAGTGGTGCACATTAAAGCCATGATGCTAGCATGGCTAAAAATTAACATGTACACCTCCCAGATACATCTGGTTTATTACTAACTGGTTAACATTGCCTTCAGTCTTCCTTTCTGCACAAGAATAATATTTATTAGTACCATCTTATTACTAAATAGGTGGTAGATGATTGAAAATGCTTGGTGTGGAAAAATGAGCTTGCATAGCTACTTTGACATTAATCTCTATATGAACTATACATTAATGTTTAATGGGGTTCTGCAGTTTCACATCGATTTCATAAGATTACATAAGATTTCTTTGTACTTACTCTGGGGAGAGCAGCAACCTGGTAGGCAGCTCTGGCAGGGAAGTTCTTGGTGAAAACTGGAGGGAAAACATTTGCATTATATTTAAATGAGAACAAAAGCATAATGCAAAGCCACATAATCTACACATAATTTCTACAAATGGATCTTCTAATCGCCTAATGATGCATAATTTTAATAGATTTCAAGTGTAAGTGAAGGCTTAATTGAGAGATACTAACAATTTATCAGTGCATAATGAACCTTGAAGCAGAGGTTGTACAAAAATTCATGTGGCTGCTGGCTCAAGCTCACTTTAAAGTGAGAGTCCAATCAGCTGCTGGGTGAGTTGAAATTCACATGATGTTAAGTCATAGCGGACACATGTCTCCTCCTTCCTCCCATCAGGGTCAGGGAAAGTTCCTGTTAGTGGTTCAGGGGGACTCAGGAGGGAAGTGGGCCTGTACTCGAGTCAGTGGGGTTGAGTTACATCTGTGTGCCTGCAGAGAGGTGTCCATTTACAACTCACTGGGCAATGCAGCTTCCATTACACCTGTCTGCTGTGATCCGGGAGGAAATGCCCAGTTTGGGCAGCCTGTGTGGGGGCGCTGAGTGAGCCTGTCTGTCATGTGACTGTTACACCTGTCAGCAGTCATTTTCTGTGAGATGTCAGTGAAATACAAGGCACCGCATCCTCTCACTGTAATACACGTATAGATCCTGGAGAGCAACACTCTAATAATAACAGACTTTTACAGTGTCTAATTGAAATCTAATAGAAGTTCGTGTGATGGGATTAAATCAATTTTTTTGAGGAACACTATTTACACATCTTTAAATTGAAGAGAGCTGTTTATAATTTCTTAAAAATCATAAAATTGTGACTTTACATGTCAAAACAAAAATTAATCGCATTGTGATGTGAATATGCAAAGCATACAGGGAAACACGTGAATTTGCATTACATTTTATAAATAAGAACATAAATCAATTTAGGGACAGAATAAGAAAACAGAATTATTAATGAGGTACTCTAAGATGCTCT
>JAPZDY010000008.1:9385479-9396981 GCA_029783645.1 Ctenochaetus hawaiiensis | reverse complement strand
TAACACACTTAAAATTTCCCCCTTAAGTAATCCTGAGCTCAGTGTTTAAGTCATGTTTGTTAAAAATGGTCACTCCATTGATTTAGTGAACATCAATCTTGAATGTAACCAAGATGACTGTGTGTGTCACACTGTGTGTGAATAGATGTACAGTATTCACGCTTGGAAAGTCTCATCCAAACAGTTTTCTTCATGCATCTTTAGATTTTGTCCATTACTGGGAACCCTTCAGCTGACTACTAGACGAAGATATATGTTTCACCCTTTTTATTTGCCGTCAATAGAATCCTTAAGAGCCTCAATTTGACAGAGATGAAATATTCTTTGTATTACAAATACAGTCAGAACAGTAGAAAAGTAGGGATGAGGCTGACAGATATTTGACCCTAAGCAATCCAGTCTGAACTAACACAGTTTGATGTCCGGCTGCACCATCAAGGGTTCTTGTTGAGGTCCTTTGATAAAAATTATTTGGCAACCTTCACCTTGAGAAAAGGTTCCTGACCATTCAGAATCGACTTAACCTTTACTGACTTGTTCTTGCAGTAAAAGGCAATAAAAAGGTTGAACATAACTCATTTTTGGCAAATCACAGCTGAGATGAATATTCCCAGCAGTAAAGGTCAGCTAGTACATACAGAGGTTGATTGACAGCTACCTGAGTCACATCTTTGCGTTTTTTACACCAGTCTGGACAATTAGACTGGTGTTACTTTAAAATATTATATCTGAATCTCCACACAAGAAATGTTTTAATATAAATCCCTGTACAAATTAAAACAAGATTATAGCGCTGTCAAGAGCATGCCAAACCAACAGGTGGTGCTGTATCTCAAATTTCAAATCCATATTGACCAATCAGAAGCCTGAAAGCTCATACCATTAGGCTAACTGCAATTAGAGGTCCAACCAATTCTCGTCCAAACCTGAGATGTTGGTGTAAAGGATTGTGTCGTGGGGTTAAGAGATAGCGGTGCACACACTGACGTCATATGTAGCAGATGAAGCTAACTTCGCACAAATTTATATCAAAGGCTAGTGAATTGGATTTCCTCTGTCTGCATGTTGAAATTGTAAACCCAGTTTGTTAATTTCTTCATCCTGGCCAGAGTTTTCTTAAAGTTTTATTTTCAGTCAGCAAAAACCGCTGAACCCATGGCCCAAGATTGCCAAAAACCATAAAAAACTAAGCTTTATTATACCTGTTAATATGTGAACTTGACGTTAGTTCTAAAATTTAGCAAAAGTTGAAATAAATTGAAACTTCTTTGCGGGTGTGCAGGGCTCATCTTTTTTTTTTAAGTTCCCCACATCAGTCCTACAACCATAAATGAAAGTCTCTGCATAGCACAATGTGCCACACCTCCAACTTCTTGAATACTTTGAGATATTAATGCATTGATACACTTTGTTCATTCTAATGATGCATAATACCGATTTTCCCCCACTTATATCGTCTAAATAAAAGCATAAGCAAATCTCAACTACATGAAAACACTATGAGGCTTGAAGTGTTGCTTCATAGAATGTGAAGAGCATGTACTGTATGTAAATATTCTGGATGCAAATGTAGATAATAAACGGCTATGTGAATGCTTTAATGAGCCTTTGTCTTTGTGACTTTATAAGATAGATAAAAAAAGATGAATGTGGAGTCAAAGGTAAAGAAAAAAGACTGCAGCAAAATGGATTAAAAAAATTTGTCACTTTGCTTAAGATAAATTACACAAATAAGATGTAAACAGCTTAACGGGAAGTTACAAGGTGCGTACAGGAACCCATTGTTTTTATGATATATGAATATGAAGACAACAAAACCTTGATCAAGAGTTTTATTGTTTAAGGATATGCATTTACATGCACATTATAAAGCAAATAATAAGAGAATATATAATTCTTCAAACAGCATAAGCTTCTTTTGTCCAAGTTAGTAAATAGACCTGGCACTAGTCTTCAATAACAATATAAAACTCACAGGAATTTACAGGCATTTAAACAGGAGGAACATAAACAGGGTGGGAATATCCTGCAGCTGGAGGCTTTTGAGGAGCACCAAAACCCTTTAAATTGACGTAACAGCGCCTCTGATGACCAGCTCTTTATGTGCGGACAGCTCATGCTGAGCTCAGCTGGTTAATGTCACAGCAGAGCGATCTGTGGTCAGGCTGAAAATTTACAACAGTTGCTGCTTGAAATTTCAAATCACTTTGGATAAACAGGGTTTTATTGCCAACCGGAGCTGACCCAAAATACGAGTGAAATTACTTTGGCTACTTCAGTGAAACGTTTTCAAAATGTAATTTTTTAATCTGTAGAAACTATTTTTTGACCTTATGGACTGAACACTTATGCACAAAAGTAGATTTTTATACTTAAGGACATCATTCAGGTATCATCAACAATGTGCTGTAGTCTAAACTTCAGGGGCCTGAGAGCAGTCTTTGGTAGGCTAAACAAGCTAATACAACAGCTATCATTAACACTTAGGGGAGGAGGAATATTTAGCATCAGATCTCAAGCATTTTGAGGCAAATATAATTTGTTCTCACATAATTTTTTATCTTTTTCATTTGAAGACATACAGAACTGAGAAATGAAAAAATAAAAATAAAAACGCTGTACAAGGATTTCCCCCCAAAAGGCACAGTGGGTCCAACAATACAAAATTAGCATTAATCATTTGCAAGAATTTAAGAGAACCTAAAAAGAATTTTAGTTAAAAAATACCCAAAAGCTCTGACTGAAAAATTATATTTTAATTTTGATAAAAATGAGGGAGAATCAAAATTTAACACTTGATTATCATAAATTTGCTACTGAAATATTATAATCAATGACAGAAATATGTGCTCTTACACAAGAGAATGTCCTCATTGCACCTTTAAGTATATCAGAGCTTCTTATTGCAAATACATTGTTTGGTTGATTTTCAAATTTAGTGACTGATAAAACAAGCCCTATGAATTGTAAGAAATGCTACAGGTTTAAGAATTTGGGCTTTTCTGCTTTTCTCTGTTATTTTTATGAGGAAAAACTTTAAATTCCCCTTCTTTAGTATTCTTCTTAACCATATTACATAGTAAAAACTGCAGTGAAAAATTGATTACATTTGCACAGGTGCACCTACAAACAAAAGACTACTTTCCCCAGTGCAGACGGGCTTGTGAATGTGAATTAATGCAAGATTGTGACTGTCTTAAATCCACAATATAAAAAAAAAAAGATAAGAAAGGCTACAGTTTGAGTCTTCTCACCCAATTATCATAAAAATTTGGACCCAACACAGGGCTTTAAGATTAAGACCAACTTTCCCAACATGGAAAATAAAAATAAGCAAAGACAAAGCACAAAAAACAGAAGTCACATTTTAAACAAATAGCAACAACAATAATATTTTTTTTCTTATAGATGATTATGGAAAAATAGAATTTGCTACTGTGGACTGGTCCCTCTTAGGTTCAACAATCCTTTAGCTGTGGTGTTTTATATGCCATTTAAGAAGTCACAGAATAAACTGGTGGCACAGTGGTGGACCACAGTGATGACGTATCCATCCCTGATTTCATGCAAACCCCAAAAGAAAACCAGATATTTTGCAAGAGTCATGAGGGAAGATAAGTTTAGTCTTTAAAACAGCAGCTCAGCTTGCAATTACAAAAGAATATCAAACATTGTTGCTTCTTTCTGCTAAGCTTTTTTTTTTTTTATCAGTTCTGCTCTTCGGGATCTTGAGCTTGAATTCAGAAAATCATTCAGGGGTCAAAGTTTTGCAGATCACCATATAAGCTGGATGGGCCTTCTGCAGTATCTTACTGTTCTGATAACATACTTAACTCGTGTCCACATACATTCAACCTTACTTACAGACCTGGCTGAAACTTCTGGTTCACACTGGCTCTGTCACTGAAGAACAGGACCAACTCATCTGCTCTGACTTAACTGTGCTCCTGTTTACTTAATTCACAACATCTCTTTCCAACTTGGACCTCAACTCCCTCTGCAACTGTGTAAACTGACATTCACATAACATTCCTGCCTCATGAGCGCATAAAAGTAAAATAAGACTTAAACTCATTGCCTTAAAATTGACCAACAGTTTCCTAAGATGCAGATCCCAAGAGTGAAGTTAGTTGATAAGGCTAACTGAGCTCCAGGAAGAAGAGATTTCCTTTAGATGTCTGTCTGTATACAGCGTTTCTTTGTTGGGCTTACAGGCTGTGCGGTGTTTTTGGTGCTCTCTTTTATTTTCTCGTCCTTCTCTGGCTTTGTGTCTGCAACGTCGCCCACGCTCTCCTCACTGATGTACAGAAATGTCTCACTGCTTCCCTCTTTGGGTGAAGCAGGTGGAGACGATGACAGCAGACGGCGGGTGAATGCTGCGTGGCTACTCTGAGGCGGGTAATGCTCCAGCCGGTCGTGCTCCACCTCTGGCATGGGTGTGATGGTGACTTCACTGAACGTGGTGGAAGGGTGATGGTCCACTTGGGCTGAGCAGGGTTGTTGTTGAGCTGGTTTTGAGGTTTCAGGGTCCGAGCAGCTGAGCTCTGATGAGAAGTGGCTACAGTGCGAGTCGGCCACTGAGGGCAGGCTGCCGCTCAGAGACGGCGAGTCAAACTCAGAGGAGTTGGTGCTGCGCTGCTCCAGAAGCTGAGAATCCATATCTCCCCGTGTCTCGTTAATTTTAGTTTCACCTTTGCTGCTGCTACTGCTGGCACTTTTCCAAAGCTTTCCTTTGCTCTTTTTGCCCCCTGAAGTGGAGGGTTCCTTTGACCAGGGGGACGAGGGGCAGCACTGGTTGTTGTGCTGCACACAGCAGCAGGCAGAGGTGCATGGGCATGTGCCGCCGCTAGCATCTTTAAGGCCTGCGGTGCTGCTGCTACAGCTGGCTTCATCCAGGCTGCTGCTGGCGCTGCAGTGCCTCATCTTCTCCTGTTTGGACTCCACATCTGCCTGAACTTCCAGACTGTTGTCTCTACAAAGTAAAGTAATTTCAAATTAACTAACAGTTATAGAACCAATTATTTTATTATCTTTGGTCTTTCAAAGGTAAATTCATGTGCATGCTCAAGAACCAAATACGCCTTTATTACTATATAGCAAACAATTCCATAAATAACTTAAATAACCAAATAACAATAGAAACCCACAGTTACCCCCAAATTTGTTTAAGTATGCTTACAACATCATTTTCTCCTAAGGTATTAAGATTGAAGTATGTTAAGTACTAATAAAAACACTGAATGACCTTTCTTCAAACAGACTGACTACAGCCTGTAAAGCAAAAGGTCCTTGAAAAAAAACAGGAGATTTTTTTTTTTTTTTATTTTAAAAATAGGCCAGAAATGTGCTGCTTCAACATGTAAGATGAGTATGTTCTGACTGCTGACCTTTCCAGAGGCATGTAAGCGTTGAGAATGGATCCAGCCATGGCTTTTGTGCTGGCGTTGTCACTGATTGTCCCGAGACTGACGGTGGCTGACTCTCCGCTCAGACTGCAGCGCTCTTTCTGCACATCAGCCTGCACCTCCATCCTGAAAAAAACAAAGACACAAAATATAAAATAATGATAAACTGTTTCAGATTAACGCAATACAGATACCAAAGGAAAATTTTCCAAGGCAATACCACAAAATGTACCAATTATTGCTTACTGAGTACTAACCTCAAAATACCCAAAGTGCACTATCACTTTCTTTCTCTAAAATAAAAATGTCTGCATGAAATATGCAAATCTGTAAAAACAGCTGCATGAAACAGGCACTAGGCTGGTAAAATACTAAAATTTTCTCATAAAAGAAAGTGAGTAAGACATCATCCAGGTCCAGTCTTTTACCTGTTATAGCAGCTACCGGAGAGGCTGCCGGTGATGCTGGTACCAGCGAGGGCTGTGGTGCTGGCGTTGTCGCTCATGTTGTCCCGCTGAGTGGAGCTCATGCCGCAGCGCTCCATGTGGCTGCCGCTGACACTGAGGCTCAGGCCCGTCAGGCCACCAACACTCGCTCCGTCCCCGAGGCTGGGATTGTTGAGCCGAGTCTCAGCCACTGAGGTTGTGTCTAGCGAGTAAATTAAAAAGACAAAAAGAGTAAAATTTCACAATTTAGAAAAGGTTTTAACTAGCAAAGAAGAGTTTTGTGTGTCACTTCTGTAAAGGAAAGAAGTACTTGGCTTGGGGAACCAAAAAAAAGAAAGAGGTTAAAAAGAGATAAAGAGGGAAATATTGAGTCAGAAAAGAGAACTCTAACTGTGACCACAAATGACAACAGCAAACAGAAAATAGATGAGATAAGGGGCCTTTTCTCAGTTATATCAATGACTTTACTCACTTTAAATTCGTCCTGGAATAAAAACAGATTCATGAATTCCTGAAAGGTGTGAATTTGTGTCTTCAAGTCTCACACCTTATGTTTCAGGAAAGGTCAAAGTCCCTGCTGTCAGGGGATTCATAATTATCATTGGCAGTGTGGAAAGAAGCTGCGAGAAATACAATCAGTCGCCTTTGATGCCTCCTAGGAACACACAACTAGATGGACCTCACACAGCCGCCAGTTTGACCGTGACAAACACACGCTGACAGGATAAACCACTGACACTGCGCCAGTCATGTCACACCATCAAACACCTCAAACACTTGTCTCCCATTTAGTGCTTTGGCACTTCACTGGCTGTAAATAACCTGTATGTACACACAAAGAGACTAGCAGGTGTATGTGTACTTCCACAAGTCAAATAAGAGTCGCATAAACACATAAGTACACGTACGCACAGCTAAAGCAACACACTGTGTTGTGGTTGTTGGAAAAAAGCTGCTAACATTTCATAAATATTCAGTTGTGCTGATTGTGCCAATATTAATGACACATGAGCCAGTCTACAGTTACAGCATCGCAGGAGTGGAAATGTTTATAATGTATAAACAAGTTCTGACTAATAACTTACTTGTGAATAAACTCACAATAAATGGACTAATAAGGTTTGGTAACAAGATACAACTGGCACTAACACAAGTTAGAAAGAGCCAATGGTCCGAGTTGTGGAAGCAAATCCCAGCAGAAAATTTAAAAAATTCATAAGGAGACAGAAATATAACTAATTCACTGACATTCATGTGTTTGGAAGATGGTCTGGTGTCACCTGATCATTAATATTGTTTAATGTGAGTTCATATTTGGCATATTTCCATAATATGATTTCTGTTTTTTATTTTTAAGCCTGTGTTTCATCTGCAACACGAATATCCAAAATAAAAAGTTAGTTGAAGCATAAGTTTTGTCTCTTGCGTATTCTGTACACTTCTGGGATCACGGAGGGCAGTTGTTCGTATTTTTTTTGTATTTTTATTTTATATACTTTTCCGTGTTGTTATTCTCTTTTTCTTGTTATCCTCACCTGTGGCTGCTGCCCCGCTCCCTATGTTGTCATTTTCATCATCAAACTCGATTCGCACCCCTTTGCCATTTCCAGCAGACACTCCACAGCCACCACTCCGGCACAGTGAGATCGGGACGACTCCGTAAACATATGCCAGCATTATGGGGACGCCGATGCCTGCATGACACAGTATAAACACACACACTTAAACAATTGAAGTTTTATTGCAGTTAAATATAAACTACATTACTATACAGTATATTCCTTCTTCCAAACACCGTAAAAGAACATTCTGTAAAGAAACCTTGGATTGTGATTTTATAAGGTTCTTGCTTTATACCAGCGACCCAACAAAGAAACCCCTCTAAATAATTGAAATGTTGTTCAGAAACAGAAGGTGAAGGAGAGAAAAGTGGAAAAAGAAAGCCTTTTTTCTTACCAACAGTGACTGCTGCAACCACAGGCGAGACAATCACAGACAGCGTGACACCACCAGCTATTACCAAGTTCTTCTTGTGTTTAGAGATGTCCTTGCCCTCATAGCGGTTATGGATCTGAGGAGGAAGATCATATTAATTTCCTAAAAAATTGTGATTCCTGGAACTACAACTGTACTAACGTTAGCTGCTCTCTGTTTACTTCATTCACTCTGTGCTTTTCATCTCTATGAAAGAACTGTTGGTTTGACCACTGTTGTTCTACATCACTCCTCAGCTGTCTGAGGTTAGCTCTCACCTTTCTGCCCACATAGACTGGGATGCCAATGATCATTGCTGGGATGGCAATGCCAGCTATGAGGGCGATGCCCACAGGCGCGCCCACCAATGTGCCGAGCTGCCAGAGGATCTTCTTCTTTCTGCTCCAGGGCTTCTTCCCCCAGAAGGTGCAGCCTGACGGACTGAAGAGAGAGAAAGAGTGAATCATTGTTACCATAACTACCAAACTGGGGCTAAACATTAGAAAAGAGATAAGAACTGATGAAAAAAAGTGAAAAACAGTTGACACATGATCTTTGTTTCTCAAAATAACTTCATTGAAAAACAGTTTAATTTTTTTGATCTTTTTAGTGAACAGAAGAGACAGTCAACTGCTACACACACATTACAAATCAACAACAGATGCTTATTCATACTCAAAATTTGTTTCTTCCTTTTATTAGAATGTCAAGTGAAGTAAAGGAGATGCTATGTTGTTAAGTAAGCCTAAAATAGGGAGCAAAAAACAAAACTCTTGTTAAAAAACTGTGGAAATCTGACTAAAAAATAAGCTACACTGTTTTGGTTTGAGTCTATCTGGGGACATTTCTTCCATGTAAAGGCCTTTTCTCTCCGCATTTCCTGACTCACTACATTGCTGACTCTTGCAACAGAAATTATCTGTCAGGAGGGAAACAACTGTAAAAACTACCGAGTGCAGATGAGCCCTTTTTCCCTGCATGTCTGTCTCACCTTAAATAGTGCAGGTCAGAGATCTCCTTCATGCAGAGCCAGCAAAACTCACAGCCGCAGACAGCACAGGTCATGTGATTACAGCTTCCATCATTCATCTTGATGATGTAGGCAGCACATCGAGGGCACGGCTTAATGTCATCACCTAGCGGAGGTTAATCAAGCAAGAGAAGCATTTTGCAAACAGTATTTTTGATAAATATTTGTAGTGTGTATTGTATGTGGTGAATTTATCCGTGCATGGGGACTGTGTCTGAACGTACAGGTGTGTATTTGTGTGTTACCTGCTGCTCCACTTTCTTGGCTATAGCTGAGGGAGGACGACCTGAAGCTCCTCAGCCGAAAGGTTTGGGCCCTTTGTTGCCGTGCCGTGTCACACGTCTGGTTGGGATGCCACAGCTGTTTGCAGTGGTAGCAGAACTCTGTCCCGCAGCCCTCGCGTCCACAGGTGATCTTGGGGCAGCTGGCACAGCCAAATGCAATGACCGCATAACTGCAAAAGAAAAAAGTAACAAAGTTAAGTAAAAATACAATCACATAAAATAACGGTTAGGATTCGCTGGCAGGAGGGCACAGATGTAGTAGTTTTGAACAACACTAGGGGTCAGCAGGGCTAAAATAACAAGTTCAAGAGTAGGAGTATAAAACTACGTTAAAAGGAACAATCTTTGTTTGTTTAAATACAATAACTCAGTACACTTTCATGGAATATATTGCTGCTATTTACAACTTCAGTAATCCATCACTTAAAGAACTGTTACATAACAACTGCTGACTTTCCATGATGATTTCACCAATGAGCTCTGTTACAATAAACCAGTACTGGACCCATCAGTTCTGCATGGCTGCATGTCACCATAGTATCCCTCACCAATCATTACAATGGTCAATTTGAGTGCCATTATTGAAAAGTATATGGATCAACCAAGTCAAAGTCCAACAACTGTTTGGTTATAAACATGCAAAACTAATACAGCTGGACAAATTGGTGTCATAAAAACCTGTTGTTGCAGCAGTGCTTTATATCCTAACACAATTACTGCATCAAATTAATGGCTTTATTGTCTGAGTAAATGACAAAGTTAATTGTAGCAACTGTTTGTGCTTGCTTGCTGACTCACAACCTATTACGGTCCTGATAGTATGGGTAAGAAGAAATGCATATTTTGTAAAGAAAACTCGTAGAAAGGGGAGCTAAGCACCTGGTCTATTAATGAAGTACATCCATGTATGGGAACCTCAGTTAAACCCTGAGACTGTTCCAGTCATTCAGGATCCCCTAGTAGGGTTATCATGGTAACATCAGGTACAGACAACAAGGAAAGACAAACACTTTGGCTGGCGTATAAAATGGACACTGTGTGACAGCTCTATACTGGGTATATATGCAACTGTGTGCAAATGCATAAAAGATCTAGTGCATATGATCATGGTGAGAGTCTGTAGCTTGCATTAAATCTCTAAGATGGTCAACTTAAACAGTGAGAATATGAAAAGAATAACTATATAAATGTAATTCAGTAAAGCAAAGTCTGCAGGAAGACAAAACTGCTTATTCAGTTCAGTACAAATTCCCTGGAAATGACTAAAGCTGAGCAAGTTGTGGCATCAGCTGATACACATTACACAGCTGTTGGTTGATGTGCACATCTCAAAGATTGTGGTCAAAATGAGACAGCCATTTAATTAAATAAACATGCTAACATCAGCCGATATGAGAGAAGCAACAGTGGCAGCGGCTGAGAAGAAAGTAGTTGTTACAGATATGAACTCATCCTTAAGCAAAACAGAACTAACATTTTAATGTTAGCAAACGGTAGACCTGGCATTGCTTTATTTCTGGCAAAAGATAAAGAAACAAGTTATTATGGTGAAACTAAACTATGCCTTTGTACTACAAATGATTTTTTTGAAACACAGACATCTAATATTACAGCCACATTACTCAAACATACATGGAATTCCCATAACTAGTATAGATCTGATAGGGGTTTTCAGTGCCATGGTGTTAGGTGAAGAAAACAAAAACAGATGCAGTGGACACTGATGTCATGACATCTTTTTACAATGCTTCATCAAATGTTTCTTTAGAAACTGACACACCTTCCTCAGTGGTAGTAGTGGTGTGTGGGCAACATACACCCACAGAGCATTCAGTCTAGACAGTTTCCAGACAGTGCCCACTAACACCTCGCCTCACTGAGGCAAACTGATGTCAAATGGTGTAATGGTGAAAAGTCGTAAAGTGGATGGGAGACCTGCCAAACGAACTCGGTATATAATAAATGTCTCTGTGCCAAATGTTTGTGCAGAGGTTTCTTAACTCCGATAAAGTCAACAGCTGACACATAACACGAGGTCAACACAGCCTAACTAGCCCAATATATCACAACAGCCCGATCTTATCTTTTGATGAGATGATGACAGCAAGAAGAGCTGTAAAAAAGCTCATGGAAGAGCAATTACTCTATCAGGGTCAGTGGTGTTGATGCAACAGAGCCAAGGGAGAGTAAAGAGTGCAGCTATCACTGAACTCAGCAATCACTCAAAACTAATTGAAGATGATATACGAACCTAGAGAATGTAGGTTAGTAGATGCCCCAGAACTGTAAAACATTGTGCAATGATAGTTTCCTTTTAAACACTCCCGCTAGCATTTGCATCAGCCGGAAAAAAAAAAAAAAAT
>JAPZDY010000008.1:9350044-9373209 GCA_029783645.1 Ctenochaetus hawaiiensis | reverse complement strand
TCGAGATATATATCGTGTATCGCGATATAGCCTAAAAATATCGAGATATTGGTTTTCGGCCATATCGTGCAGCCCTATTGGTGGGTGTGATGTTGTAAGCTCTGTGTGTCAATATATGACAAGAAACAACAGAATTGCTTCCACAGGTTTACTCACAGGCAACAACTTCATTATGTAAAACAAATAACACGGGTTTAAAGACTAAATTCCTGGCTCAAGTTATGTTAAACAATGGAATGTGTTTAAATTTGATCCAATATGTCAATATTTGCTTTAAACAACAATCCATTGTTTGGAAAAGTCTGGCACTAAAATTTAAAACATCACTTGGATTGGAGGCAAGAAATGACACTGATGAGAATACTACGTCATGGCAAAACATGACTTTTAGGTAATGCAATTTCAACAAACACATGGGTCCCAAAGCACTGTCAAACTTAACAGTATAAATAGTTTCCCTCAGTTTACATTAAGGAAGTCTGGAGCTCCTTTTACCCTCACACTTCTAACCAGAAACTGTCCAGATATTACCTGGAAGAGCTGTGTTTGAACCCAAATGTTCAAATCAGTTGGGGAGAAACCAAAGGAAGAAAATCAGAGAGTGACGTAAAAATTAAAAAGTCACAGGCCTTCAGAAGAAAAGAAAGCACTATGACTCACGGACAGAAAGCTCCAGAAAGGATGGGTCTGATTAATTTAGTGTGTTTGCTGTAAACATCACACTGTAAATAAGAAAAGACTGCACACAGCAATTGACCTGTTCAGTAAAACACTGTTGACAGCGAGGCATTTTAGGAGACGTTTCCAGTCACTGATCCAAGCCCATGTTTACAAATTGCCATTGGTGAAGAAAGTATCTAGACAATTTACTAATGCAAACATACCAATACTGCAGCACAAAACTACTCGGTCAGAAGTACAAGTTATGAATTAAAGCTTACTTATTTAAAATTACGTAAATATACAAGTAATAAATAGTATAAATGTTGACTTTTACTCTTACACTCTTTTTAAATCAGCTCTGTATGTGCTGCATTTATATGTGACATACTACTAGATTATAATTACAGATGCACTGGCACGAGGAAAGGATTTGATTGTTTTAGCTGACTGAAGTGTATATAATTTATAAGATATACTGTTAAATAAAAATCTAAAGTAAAATTCATGTACCTTAAATCTGTACTACAGTAATTGCGTAATTACTTGCAGACCACTGCAAGTATCGATCACACCTAAACTTAATTTACATATCACATAAAGATCACTTACTGGAACCAAAAATATTTAACTGGCCTTATTATTGCACATAATTATGTATTCATTGGCTACATTTATATATAACTTATTAAACCTTCACAAAATACATTTTGATTTCGATTTTACTTCACGGTCACGGAAAACGAAACAATCCAGCCCCTACTTATCTGTGACTCTAATCTTTTCAAATGGTTCATAAAAACATGACTGTACAGTAAACAATAAACTTGTGTTGGTCAGTTCCAGTAATCTGTAGTGAGTAAACTGTGATATTTGGGCTAAAACAAATATGTGAACATGACTTTTAAAGCCGCAAACCGTAACTGCAAACGAAGCACCAATTTGGGGATATTAAGGATAACGTTATTTCACATCCGGTAAAAACTCCACGTATGTTTGATGGAAATCGCTTATTTAGCAAGTGGTGGCTATTTCTCAGTAGTTACTCACAGAAAATGGAAAAATGACCCGTATCTGTCATCTGACGCTCGGCACAGGAAGGACCAAATTCTGTTTACACTTTCCATTTGGCTAACCAGCATTAGCCTGCTAGCTAACGAAACCAAACTGGGCTAGCAGGAAGCTAGTGCCTAACTTTAATCGCCCAAAGAGTTGCCGACTAGCTGAGCTCTGGTTTTTGCCCACTTGCTACAAAGTTAAATAGACAATGTGGCTCATGTAAGTAAATAACATTAACGATCATAAACCAGTGTATGGTGCCAGCAGAGACTTTCTGCCGTTCAAGTAATTAATGACGAGAATTTCCAAGCTAACAAAGCTAAAAACTGCTAGCTTCTCGTCAGCCTCGAAGAGGAGGAAGTTCTGATATATTAATCAAACGTTCTTTATTTCTGGTTGTAAAGATTATTCTTTTACATACTCACCGTTAATTTTTCCAATGTCTTCCTTTATTTAACAACAGAAGTGCGAAGCTCTTTCTGCATTTCTTAGTCTGTCTTAGTTAAAAAAAAAAAATGTTGGAAAAAACTTCGCAGGACAGTCAAGGCACATTCCCCGAGTAAGTCTCTGACTGGTCGTCAAGCCGTGGAAGAACTTAGCTATAAAAACATTCACACTTCCGGTTTTAATTTTTCGTTTTTCACAATAAGATATTTATGCACTATTTTGCCAACGGAAGTACGCAGTCTTCACTTATGTTAAAGTACATATTTTCTTCATTTTAATTTAATTTATTTTGAAGAATAAAAATACATTTTAAGTTACATTAATTCTTCTTCTTCTTCTTCTTCTTCTTCTTCTTCTTCTTCTTCTTCTTCTTCTTAGTGGTAGTAGTAGCAATAATAGTAGCATAGTAGTAGTAGTAGTAGTAGTAGTAGTAGCAGTTGCAGGAGTAGTGATAATAGTACTATTCTTAACAAATACTTATAGTTAACAATACGAAACAAAAAATGATATTATACAAACTGATCCTGTGTCTTAAATTACAGTATTTTTAAAAAAACATAAAAAGTAGTTGATTACCAGTATAAAGTAGTATAAAATAAATATGAATGGCCTTAAAAAAAGTATAAGTACCTTAGAATTGCCTGTAGCTCTTGAGTTAGTATGCAATGGTTCATTTCCGCCTGTCAAATAATTAAATTTGAGATCACATTTAAAAAAACACTAGATGGTGCTGATAATACTAATATTTTAATAGGCATGTGTGAAATATTATTATTTACAAATCAAATCAACACCAAATTAATATTTTTTTGAGGCCTCTATTAACTACCCTATCATTTTTATAGTTGATTTCTTAGTGCATTGCAAGCCTTCTTTTTTGAATTACTCTCTTATTTGTCAGCCCCATTGCTCAAACGGAACGTTTTTTCGTGGTAACAGGCGCTGACTTGACAAGTTGTTAGGCTCACCCAGTGTTTATTTAACAACGGAAACACTGCCACCCTGTGGTCGTTGGTATATAGTTTTGTCGTGCACGCATCTTATGTCACGTCCCTCCATCGTGTCGCGATATTTTAGTCCATGCACACATTCACACATGCAGTACTACAAGTTTCACCACTTTGGGGGTATTTCAAGGGCTTCATTAATTCCCTCAGAGACTTATAACAAATCCTAACGATTAATATTAGATCCCATCAATAACTTTACGAAATCCTGACTATAATTTTAACCAATAACCAGGTAGACCTTTTTTTTTTTACCTAACGGGGATCAGCTCTCTGTCCCCTGATGCAGACGTATTCCCAACTTGACTAGTACAAGTTTTAAAACACACCCTTTTCTGCTATCGGAAGTCCCATTTTGCTGCAGACTCTTCGCAGGTGTTTTCTAACGCTTTGATAAAAGACACAACTTGACATCAATTATCTCAATTTTTAACCACGACTGTCCTATCAAGGTTGTTGTACACTGATTATTAGTTTGAGAAGATCATCACAGTAGTTTTTTTATGTTTCAGACCTGTTCAAACCTAACCACCATTTAAACAAACAGACCATCATATAAGACACTTTGTCATCTTTGTTATTTAGTAACTTGGTTCACAAAGCGAGGCACACGAAAGAAAGATAAAAGACCAGTGAGCTGAATCCTCAATTGTGGCATTAAAGCAAACCCATAGAAATGATAAAACTGCAGCAGCTCTGTAACACAAGAAATGCAACTTTTGACCTTAGTCTCAAGAATCAAATTACTAAGGTGCTCTTTGTCCAGCACAATGAGCATCACATTTCTGTGTCTTTTGGTGTTGTTTAACAAAGTGTCTCACCGTGAAATTACACAGACTAAGTTTTCTGTTTAAAAAAAAAGCTTAGATCTATATCTCCGATTAGATAGGCTACATAATGCCGATGATGCTGTCCAAATAATGAAAAAAAAGAACATAGTTATTTTTCAATTGATCTTTTGATCGACTAAAACATCTATTCCAACAGCTAGGAACATTCTTTGTCACCTACCATTTTAATTTTTTTTTTTAGCGCTGAAACCATTAGTAATTGATGATCGATCGTTTTCACGAAACTTTACCGACCAAATGTTCCATATTCATTGCCTTTTATTTCTGCGATATTAAATAAAGCAGGTTTTGGATTGTTGAAGCAAGCCGAAAACAAGTAAATATTTACACAGCCCGTTATATTAAGTCACAAATTTCATCATAGTAGCTCTACAGTCATCAAAGTAGGCCTCATTCTAATGCTCATTATTTCTGAATCTGATATTTAAAAAAAAGGTTGATAAATGTGCGTTACTTAACAAATTATTATACTTAACATTATGGGAACTTTAGATAGTGTGACATGGTTGTTTGACATCTCGTCGGCCATTGAATATCTTTGCGGCGTCTGGTTTGACAGCTACTGAAGGACCTCTGCTTGCGCATGCGCACACTGTCACTTTTTCAGATGTCAACTGCACCAGAGAGATAACGGACAAACATTTAGCGAGAGCTCGTTGGCGAAGGGAAGTAGCAGTTCTTTGACCAAAAGCGTCTCTAGCTTAAGTAAAGTAATGAGGTAGATAGTCGGACAACTAATTACACTTATCTCGACTAAAGTAGACTGGCACTGCCACGGTGAAAATGGACCAGGAGTTTGAAAACATAGATTCAGAGGGCCGGTGGCAAAAACTGTACCTTGTAAGTCTGTTAGCATAGCTAGCATAAAGCTAACATAAATAGTCAGTACTTCATTTCACATTTAGTTTTCAAAGCAAGCAGTTATGGTAGCTCATCAGATATCGTGTACTTAGGGATGTTTTCACACCTAGATCCTTCTATGTGTTCGGTTTTTAACTGTTTTTGTTTCAGTTTGTCGAGATACTGCCACACTTCGATATTATAACCTAAATGTTACCGCAAGTTCAGTTCTAAGTGTCATACTCTCGTGCATGTGGTTGAAACTCACTGTGATTCGCCGCTTTTTATAGCTATTCATTTTTTTTGACTCATGCACTCCAAGTTTTATTCATCATATAGTAATAAGCTGTGAAATATTCGTTTCTAATTGACCACATCTCAGTTGGATGTTATTGGTCTTTTGCTTGCTATGCTCATATAAAGTGCTTAATTAGTGGTGCCATAAAATATTATGCCATACATGCGGTGGATCTGTTGATTTCTTGTGTCTAAACAGTGTTTTTTTATTGTCTTCAGGAAATCAGGAATCAGTCCCACGAGGGTTCCTACAAAGTTGCAAAGTACTCAGAGAATCGCAACAGAAACAGATACAGAGATGTCAGTCCATGTAGGTTAACATTTGTTGAAAAGTCTATACTGTACAAACGTTTATTTGTGTCTGTACATTTACATTCAGTTATTAAATATTTTCTTTCCCACTCTTGCTGCAGTTGATCATAGTCGAGTTAAGCTGGAGAACACGGAAAATGACTACATCAATGCAAGTCTGGTGGTTATGGAGGAAGCCCAGAGAAGTTACATATTGACTCAGGCAAGTAATAAGGATCACGCCTTTATGCTGGTTATCTATTGGATTAACTGACTAATTGATTGGTCTGTAAAATGCCATGAGATGGTTATTAAGAATTATTGATTACGTCCTTAACCCATAAGTGACATCTTCAGACTGCTTAATTTGTCTAACACTCACAATTTTGAACCACTTATGTTTATAATTTTTTCTAAATAATTAATTGAACAAGTAATCTGTGGTCAAAATAGTTACAAATGAATTTTCTGTCGACCTGCTAATCATTTCACTGTCTAATGTAATCATCAAGGTTTTTTATGCCTAGACTAACAAAAATTGCAGAAAGAGTTATGTTTTTAAGATTTTTTTTAACACGACTTTAAATATGAGAAGAACATGCTTCAAAAGTTAAAATTTGGAGGTAATTCCTGCTTCTGTCCAATGTCTTCTCGATATCTTAAAATAATGGGACCTTGATAAAATTGCAGCAGTTTTTAAAAAAACTTTTTTTCACAGTCGGACAGTTATTTGCATCCTTATTTGCATTACATCAAATAGTGTGTTATTTATACATTATGATTTTCCTTTTTTTTCTGTTACTGACAGTTGTCACTATATGAAAAGTAATCAAAGCATAGAGTAATCAATCGTGTGCCTCTGTAAATTTTATCTTTTGTTTATAATTTAAGATACATTTGACATTTAAATATATTGAACTTAACCAAGTACAGTTTCTAAACTCAACCACATCATAACCTTTAGAGGTGTTGACCTTTTAAATGATCTTTGCTCATCACTGTGCAAATCTCTTTTGCATATTGTGGTTATCACATTAACAAAGACAATCTTCAGTTGCCTTCCTAATGTTTTCGGTAGAACTGATGTTTTGTTCATTTCTGAAAGATTAATTTCCATTGTAAATGACTTCCCACTGTCCCACCGGACTCCTGCCATATAATTGTGTTTGTACGGGTGTGTGTATGTGTGTGTTCACTGTCTACAGGGTCCCCTCAGAAACACGTGTGGCCACTTTTGGCTCATGATCTGGGAGCAGAAGACCAAAGCAGTCGTCATGCTAAACAGGGTCATCGAGAAAGGCTCAGTAAGTACTCAATATTAAAAGACAGCATATTGTCTGGTTTGACATCTGTCCTTTGTCTGGTGCACACACGCCCACACAGTGACAGCAGAAATACTGAAGAGACCACAGAAAGTCAACAACACACACATTTTGGCAGAGTTTGCGGGCTGAAAGTGTAAAATGTTGAATTAATCTTGATTTCTGTTGAAATGATCTGCTGCGAGGCTTGATTCTCAGATCCGCAGGATCACTGGAATTTGGTGTTTTGACAGCATGTCCACAGATGTATGTGAGGAAATGGGATGCTGCCAAACCTCTCAGCTCTTTAAAATTCTGTGATCCTGTAATGTGCCGATTAAACAAACACACATACAGACACACTAACACACACGCACACTATCACACTCTCTCTCTCAGGCAAAGCAGCTGTGATCTCTCTATTTCTCAGTAAAGCAGCTGGAGTGGATCTCACTGTGTCACGAGATTTACTCACTGACTGATTTCTTGGAAATGAAAGATAAAGAGCACCTAGAACACAGATATTATTAACCTCACAAGGATCTTTTATGTAGGCCAGCTTTCCAATCCTTCAGAGGCAAGGTTGCATAATAGACTTATCCTCAACAGTCTGGCCATTGTCTGTTTACTATAAAATGCTGAGTGTAGTATACTGTTTGCCGTGACCATTTGTCACAGTGTTTGACTGCCGTATTACTGAATGACTTGCTAATCTCTGCCAGTTAATAGTACTTCACACACAAGTGCATCAGTATCATCTCATCACAACTTAAAACTGTCTAAGCTTAAGTAGACTGTTTCACTACTACTTATTATTATTATTATTTTTATTATTATGGAAGTGGAAAATTATGAATTTTAAAAAGCATAGTTATGCATCAGTTATCAATCCTGTAGATTTTTTGGGGCTGCAAGTGTCGTGACTCAGCATAGTTACCTTGTGATAGAAGGCCTACTGTCACAAAATGAAATCACCTAAAAACACGAGGAAAAAAATTATCCATTTGAAATATAATTTTTACTTATACAAGTTGTACACACTTTTTTTATTAGTATTTTTTTTTTATTTTGTTAGTATTGTCTTATAATTTATTTTTATTATTGTGATGTGAAATAATATATAAAAGCTGGCGTAAATTAGACAGAGGTGCAACAAAATCTACAGTCAACAAGGCTACAGTATGTCTGATGACACAAAGCATGTTGAATTTGGCGTGTATGGGTTGTTTATGTTAATACAAGAGCAGCATATGTTCTTTTTTGTTTGAATATGTTGCTGTGCATCTGTGATCGTATATTAGTAAAGGGTAACGTGTATATGTTTAAATGTGCAGGTATGCGTGGGGAGAGGGAAAACAAAGACAGACAAAAAAATTAGAGTACTATCGAATATATTTTTTTATTAATTTTTATTTTAATTTTTTATTTAGCTTGTTTAACTTATTCACCTTATTAATCATTATTATTATAATAATAGCTGAGTAGCTTTTTATTTATTATCCAGCTTCCCTCCTTGTGCTGAGGATCAAACTGTCTTCCTGTTGGTCATCAGCTGCCTTATATCAAGGCCAAACTAGCCTCTCAGCTAGCATCATGTATTTCAAGTCATATATATACTCGCCTTATGTTGGTGTCCCTTACCCAGTGTATCTCATTTATTCCTTCTTCGATAGGAAAAGTGTGCCCAGTACTGGCCCACAGCTGAGGAGAGAGAGATGGCCTTCAGAGACACTCGTTTCCTGGTCACACTGCTGTCAGAAGACACCAAGTCTTACTACACCACCAGAGTGTTGGAGCTGCAGAATATTACCGTAGGCCAAATAATTACTTAGCACAAGGGGAATTCCAAGTTAATGGCGACTAAGGAGAACTGAAATGGTTCAGTGGCGTTGCACCCAGACACATCACATGGATCTGACTTGTCTGAGGCTTCTTGGAATTGACAGCATTCTTCTCCTTGTTCTTGGCTCACATTTTTCCAATTTCAGATTTTTTAGCCAGATTTAACATTTTTCACAGTAAAATTCGTTTCTCCACAAATCCCCCTAAAAACTTTATTATGTATTTGAGGAGGAAAATTTAAATTAAATTTTTTAACATACAAAACATGCTTAAACTACACAATTCCTACCTGTTAATGCTTACTTAAAATTACATTTTTGTTTAAACTTTAATGTTTATTAATTTTTCCAATCCATATTTTTTAACATTTCTTTACATTCAAAACTGAGCAGATTACAGCTAAAAGTTAATAGCCAAGATTATCACAAGGAAAAAAAAAGTCTTTACTTTAAAGTTACCTGATACAAATTAGCACTGGCAAAGTCATTGCAAAAAATGATATCTGTATCTGCAATCAGGCCTCTTTTTTGGTTCTCACAGACAGGAGAGAAGAGGGAGATCTACCACTTTCATTACACCACATGGCCTGATTTTGGTGTCCCAGAGTCCCCGGCATCCTTCCTAAACTTCCTCTTCAAAGTGCGTGAGTCAGGAGCGTTGGAGGTGGATCATGGGCCGGCAGTGGTGCACTGCAGCGCTGGAATCGGACGCTCAGGGACATTTTCACTAGTTGACACGAGTATGGTTCTGGTAAGCTCCACTTCTTAAAAGTAAAAAAGTTATTTTAAAAATTCTAGTAAAGTGCAAATACCTGAAAACTCTACTGAGGTCAAGTATTTAAGCTTATTTGCATTGCTGTCTTGTCCAGATGGACAAGAGGAAAGACCCCTCATTAGTTGACATCAAAAGCATCCTGCTGGACATGAGAAAGTATCGCATGGGCCTGATTCAGACCCCTGACCAGCTGCGCTTCTCCTACATGGCTGTCCTCGAGGGAGCCAAGTACATCATGGGAGACTCCTCAGTACAGGTACCTGCACCACAAACATCAGCGCCAGTTTTATTAGTCAGTTCTTGGCACTCAGCGCTGTTTCTTTCCATTTTATCTCCACATCTCTTGTTTACTTCTTAGAAACCTGAGACTCCAGTTTAACCGGTTTTATTTATCCAGCTGACTGTGCCCGGAACAACTTTCAAACATCAATCAGCTATTCACAGATTTCGCAAAACTATCAAACTGTTACCAGCAGAGTGTTGTAATGATGTCCAATTTGTATAAATACGGCATAATTATTAACATAATTTTCTTATTTCGCTTTATTTATATAGTTCCAACACAGACTGCCGTTGTTTTTTTTGTTTTCTTTTGTTTATATTTGTTTGGGTTTTTTTTTAGTTTCTTTACTGCAGATTTAGGAGAATAAATGTGCGAAAAGTTTAAGTTAAAAAAAACAAGGCAAGTTGTCTCAGACTGTGCTGACTTGCAATTTTCATTTACCAGAAACAGGAATACCACAAAGGTTATTAACTTCAGACTTTCTGCAGAATCACTCAGAGTTCAACTGTACAAGCATTTAATGAGAGCTGCATAACTCATCTCGTTCTATCTTAGACTAAAACCTTATTCATCACCCCCTGTTTTTTTGCTGATGTCCAGGTTACTGAACTGAGCCATGATTTGAGTAAATTGAACCGCAATGCGTAGGTGCTTTTAGTGGGGGGCTCCTTTTTTATGACACAAAGGAATTTTTTTGAAATAACATCTCACCATCATCAAATTTTACAGACTGACCAGTTACAGGCTGTTTTGATCAGTTGGAAAAATGGTGTAGTGGTCAGCTTTTCCAACTCATTTTGGAGTCTAAATATGTCCCTCTAACATTCTTTTGTTTACCCTTCCTCCCCTCTTGTAGAACCGGTGGCGGGAGTTGTCTAGGGAAGATCAGGAGCCGACATCAGAGTCTCCCCCCTCAGCTCAGCCTCAGGCCAGGTGTCCAACAGAGCGATGCAACGGCAGCCAACGTGGAGGTCAGCTGGAGGAGGGAGGAGAGTACAGACAAGATGGCAAAGTACAGGCACAATCTCCCTGCAAGGAACCGGAGCTGGATGGCAGCACAACACAGTCAGTACACAGAAATCTGAGCTTATAAATAAGTTTATAAATGATCTGGATATGTTAATGGGGATTGGCTAATGAAATAAGCTGTCATTTGAAAGGGACACTTTATCTTTGACAGACAGATGGCTAACGTTCCTTCCTTTTTTCTTTTTTTTTTTTTTACACAGCAAACGACGCAGAGAAGACAGTATCTCCAAGTCAGGCACAGCTAAGACACCCCAAAGCAAACCCAGGACAAATGACTCAGAGAAGAAGAGAAAAAGGTAATCTACTGTTCAAAACCACCTCTTATTGTTTAGGACAGAAATGATTCTAATTGTTTTATTTATTTCTACACAAAGCAGCCATTTTTTTTTTACATCCTTCCAGGATGATGGTCATGCACCATGATGAGAATGCCACATTTGTTGTTGTTTATTTGCTACAATTTTTACTGCCAAGTGTGATAAACATGTACATTCACATATATGATTGTAAGGACCGGGTGTAATTTATCATATTTATTGAAAAAACAGCTGATGTTGGTGCAGTCTCTGTTCAGTCTTGTTCCATAATGGCAGATGTAGAACATCTGCAAGATGACATAATTTTGCATGCCTCCTAGTTTTCTCATTTCCTTACAAGAGAAAGGAAAAGTAACATTTTACTCTACCAGTCTCGTGATGAAAGAGAAGGCCAAAGAACAAAATGTCTGAGTCACTTTTTTCGACGTCTTTTCTTTTAACCCCACAGGGAAACCAGGCAGGCTTTCCCAGAGCATGACTCAACTTTCTTGTAGTCAGCCTTCATGCAGAGCTATGGCTTCATTTTTTTCTCTATTTGTTATTTTCTCACAGCATTCTCAGCCACTTAGTGTGAGGGCTCCAGTCTAGCTAACTATCACCTACTTCATGTTCTCATAAAGGCAGGAGCATAAGACCTGATGAAGCACTTATTTTCTGATGACTGTGCACCTCCAAAAACGGCTCACTAAGTCATTTCTGAGAAACCTCGCTTTGCTGTGTGACATGTCAAGTGTTCCGGTAATTCGGCCCAAACTGCACCATTTCTGACGCCATTTTCACTCTGCTGTTGTGGTTCTTCTCGAACAGTTTGGGCTGCATTTGCTGCACATGACAAGAGCTGTCCTGTCCATTGGGGGGCAGTGTATCTTTACCCCCCTCTGTGACAGCAACTACAACCACGAAGAGCAAGTTTAGAGGACTAAGTTTACCTTCAGCTTTTAAAAAAAGAACGCCTGCTCTTTTACCGGAGGTGTGTGTGTTCCTGTGTGTGTGTGTTTGTGTGTGTTTGGTGTCTGCTGTGTTTTTGTTTCTCTTGAGGTTTTGCTCTTGTTTTCATGATTTGCTCGGCTCCTTCTGTGGTTTGGAGTTGTGTTAATTTTGGCTGCACTCTAGCATGGTGTGTGTACTTTTGTGGTTTCTGGTTGTCGAAGCTCTGAAGTGCAAGATTGTGTTGGAATAATGCAAGGCGCTTTTATACACTGTGCATCACATATTCAATTTCGGCGGCATCTTTTTATTAGTCTGTTCATTCTGTTTTTGAGAAAGAAAGCGTTATAACCAACAACCACTTAAGGTTTCGCTTCTCTAACCCAGTGCTTTAGCTCACAAAAGTGCTCCTGTTTTGTCCATGAGTGAAGATGTTGAGACGGAAATTGTAGAATTTTCAAAGCTCTCTTAACCATCATACAAACGAAATATTTAAGTTATTCATAAACAGAGGGATTTCCGGTCCTGGCTGAGGATGCCAGTTCATTATCAGTGAGGTGGGGCTCAGCGAGTTATGTTGCATGTGTAGATGGTTTTGCTGCAGTTGTTTCCTGACATCTTCTTACACGTCATGGCATGATAGTATTAACAAAATTAAATTAAGTTTGAATTTTAGGGGGGCTTAAACTACAACAGTTAAAGTGGACTTCTGAATGTTAGAGCTTCATCTGGATTTTTCTAGTCAGGTCGAAGAGGGCCTTTGTTGAGAAGAAGGCAGGAGAACCGTTAAACAATTCAAATATTTTGATGTCTGACGCTGTCGTTGAACAGGCTAGATATTTTAGGCTGCAGCAAAGAAATGTTTTCTGCATTGATTTATTTGTTGATTTAATCAGTATGCCATATAGAATACCAGGAAATAGCAAAATGTGAAAGCCAAAGAGTCTAATGTCTTGTTAACTGTCCAAAACAGAGAAAATATCAGTTCACTGTCGCAGACACAAAATACAAAAAGCAGCAAATCATCAAAATTAAGATACAGCAACAAGGAAACGTCAGGTAATTTTACTTTGAAAGGAGTCACACAGCTTTTTCATTATCTAAATAGCTGCGGATTAATGTTCTGTTGAATAACTGATTTCCCTCTATTGATATTTAATATTTGCCCTCATGTGAGTAGATTTTGGCAGTAAAAGGAACAGGAGAGATTACATAACACATCTGAGGCAAAGCAGCTGGGAAGTGTTCACTTTGCTGGATTTACTTAACCTGCATAAGCTTTTGTCCTGACTGACATTGAATACTGTAGCCCTGCAGGTCAAAATGCTCATGTTACCTTCCTAAAACTCAGAGTTACATCTTTGAAATCCTTTCATTTGTCTGGCTAACAAAACAAAACTGAAAGATAGTTTACAATATGAAACAGACAACCGAAAAAAAAGCCCCTGGAATTAACCAGAAAATATTTGGGCATTTTCTCAATGACTTGCCAAAATGATTAGCTTAGTTTTTTCCAATTAATTTTCGGTTTAATTCATTAATTAATCAACTAATTTTCAGCTTTACTTTTACCTCTTCCTGCCCTTCTTTAAGTCTAAGTTTAGCTCACATATCAAATGTAATATGTTCTAAAGCTCTACAATAACCAGATTTGAAGTTTCCTGAAAATGTTAAATTATTAGCTAGAAACTTCTGAACACAGTGTGACATGTCGCTGATCAAACATGGTGGCTGCTTTGCATTGAAAATCAGTCTAATACTTGTGTGATCATGGAAATTCAAGATGCTTTTTCACATCACAGCTGCTGCCAGCTGTGCAGCAAACCTTCCTTAAGGTTTCTGCTCGCTGTGGTCTTAAGTAATCTTGGAAACTTAACCGAGCCAAACTTTACTAACTTGAATTCCTTAAATGTATCCTTAGCTTCACTGACAATCTGGAAATAGTTTGATGTGCTCAATTTTTCAAATACTTTGTGTGTTCTGACAGGGCGAAAACCAGTGACAGCTAACCACGTTCATCTGCGGCCACGCACCGACAGCTCTGGCATCGAAGCCAACATCGGCAGGGAACTCCAGCTCTCTCCCAACCTCTGTGTCCTTTTCTTGTGTTCCAGCCTAGTGGTATTATTCAGCCACCACACACCTTCATTTCACTTGTTTCTTTTTAATGAAAACATGTGTGTAAATGTGCCCGTGTTTGCCAGCTGGCCAGTTTTCAACTGCAGTCTTTTGGCAATTGTTTTGAAAACCTTCAAGTCCTTCCCTCCCCTTATTTTTCTTGCCGTTAGCAGCGTGTCACTCCCACATTTGCGTCAGTCCTCCACCTCGGAGCTTTCCCATGTCTCCTCATCCCTTCCAAAAAGTTTACAGCTGACACTTTGACATTCTTTTAAGAGAGCCTATTTGACGAGAAACACACCAGCTTTAACCCCAGGTCACACCTCAGCCACAGCCTGTCCGCTGCTTCTGGAGTCAGAATCAGTATTTTTGCTATATTATTTGCGGCTTTATCAATCTATTATGCTTTCTTTGCAATTATGAAATTAAGACAGATAATATGGGCTATGCATTGCCAATATGTAATGCTGTTCATATGTGTATTTTTAGAAAAACCTTTTTTTCAGAGAGGAAAATAAAAATGTTCTATTTTTTATAAGAGATTACTTGAAGTTTTTCACAGTGAGGGGCGGGGGGGTGGGTTTGAATGAAAAGCACTGCCTCCTCCCACGAGAGAAAATTCAGTGGCATGTAACGTTTCCATGATGTACATAGTGTTCTTTTTAAAAAGATGTGTGTAAAAAGACATATTTTTGCTTGTAAAAAAAAAAAAAGACACAAGACAGTGATTTGAATACAGTAGAAAAGCTGATTTGATGACTTGTTCTCCTTTTGAAATGAATTTGTCTTAAGTTTCTCTTTCTCTTAGAGTGTTATCTACAAATAAAACTGGTATTATCTAGTTTACATAACAACCTTTCTGTGCTCTTCTCTATTTACGTCACCACAAACCTGTCAGTAAATTTGCCATACACTACACTTTCATTCCAATGAAGTTAGTGACTCTTCTCATCTAACTCTACCGGTAAACTATAGAGTGTATTTCCATTAGACTGTTTACTCAGAATCATTTTCTTTCACTTTTTCTTTCATGTTATGGTTTTTTCTTCGATTTTCTCTTCAGAAATGTCTTCAAAACATTCCTTTCCCGCTCTGTTGTGAAGACAGAAAGGAAAACCACAAACTTGGCAGACTTTGTTACCAAGATATAAGTTGTTGTAACATGTTGTAGAAAGGAATCCTATTTCCTGGAGGCGGGACTGCCAGGAATACAGTGTGGCACCTGGCCAGCCACTTTCAGTTAAGCAGGCAGCGGTCAGGTCCAGCGAGTGTAAAAGTCAGAGTCTTAATCGTTTATTCTTGTAACAACTCTTTATTGGAAAAAAATAACAACATTCAATGCTGAAGTACAACAAAATGGTATTCCAGAAGTGCTTATTTAGGTGAATTCCTGTACATGACGTAATGTTTTGTACATCTAAATATTATTATAAAAATAAAGGAAAATGGGATAAGTGTTCAAGAGCACAAGGGTTTCTCTTCCAATCCAATCCAACTTTATTTATAAAGCACTTTAAAACAACCACACATCTTGGGTCAGTCTACAACCGTGTTTTATGTCCAAAATAGGTAAATTTAACATAGCACAGCTTTTAGAAGCAGAAAGTGTCCTTCAGCCTGGGACACAAAGTCACTGTCTTCTCAGAAAATGAAGAATTCACAATCATGTGAAAATTCAAAGATGTCATGGCTGAGCACCAAAAATAAGTTATTTGTGGGTTTTTTGGAGTTTTGACTCAGCTGTATTTTCCAGTGGCCAATTACGAGCTAAAAATAGCAAAGACAAACTGTGCTTGTGTATCAGAACAGAGCTGGCGGGATGCCGCTGCCGAACAGAAGACTCCAGGATGCTGGGACCTTCCACTTGTTGGGCTTTTGGCTCTGAAATATAAATCAGACAAAAATCATGATTAAATACATCAGTGGAACTATGCGTGTTGATCACTACAACGAAACACTTTTCTCAAGAAACTTTAAGGTCTCTGTACACTTTGGTTTTATTTCCATCTTGAACAGTGGAAACAAATGACTCTGTCAATTTTGTGCAGCAGGGCGGTCTGCCTGAGTTTGTCACTTACAGGGTTGTCCAGCAGATGGAGCCAGTCGTTAAGGTGATTGACAAGCGTGAAAGCATCTGGGATGTTGTCGCCCTCTGAACAGAAGAGCAGGAGCGCAGCCAGCGGGAGATCCTCTGCACAACTGAACACAACATCCAGCACAAATGATCAGACACATAAAAAAAATCCCCTGGTCAAAACCTATAATATATAATTATTTGTTGATTTTAAAAACTACAAAAGCAGGGAAGGTGGGTTTTGTCTGGCCAGACTAAAGATAGGGTTTTCTACTGGTTTTCCAACCACGTTTAAACTGTCATTAAGCTTAGAAACACACAATAATGTCATGTAATCTAATTGTAATGAAGAATACACATAAAAATCAAATGTATTGACAACCTGATGCAGCTCTCTGGCCGTACCTGTCTGTGTAGAGTCTTTTGGTTATTCCCCCTCCAGGGATGTAAAGACGTGGCTCTGCATCGGCATCCGTCAGTCCTGGGAAGGCCGGCACTCGCTCCATCTCCCTCCAGCCGAGCTCCTTCAATGCGTCTGCACTCCCCTTGAGCAGGGATGGAGTGACCAGGTAGCGCAAAGGAGTCCTGACATGGACACAAATTTATAAAAAGAGATGATTGTAAACAGCAAAGGCAAAGAAATGCAGAGATGATGTGAAGCTCAGGTACCCTTGCAGCTGTTGGTCGTCCCTCTGGTATGCATGGCTGCTGGACAGAACTATAGTCCTGGAGAACCCACAAGTTTTGATCCAAGACACAAGCAGCTGACTGAATTTTTGGAATTTTGTCTGAAATTGAAAAAATAAAATAGACACAGACAGACCTAAATAGATATATAACTAAAAAGGGACGCCTCAGACTCATAAAGAAGTGCTTCTTTGGGTGGTTCTTGGTAAATAAAATAAATAGAACAGCATTTGATATATCAGAGTGATTAGGATAATAAAAGAATAAAGGAATAACATACTAAAAGTATAAAGAATCAACTAATGCTGATGCAACAGACCGGTTTTACCTGAATAATTGGTGCCCTGATTTGAAGAACTGCCAACTTCAGTTCTGACGCTGTGAAAACTGCAGATGAGAAAAGTTTGACAGACTGAGCATTAGATTTTTGCATGTTTTGGATTTCTTTTTACTTTACAGAAAATACAAAAATACACTGCCAATGTCTTGTTTCATGACGGGGTTTGATAAGTGTGAGGCCTCGGACAGAAGATACGAGTTATGTAGCTCTTACTATATGCAAGTGCTTTTAAACACTTTGAGAGATTATGCAGAAAGTTTGAGGATCATAACTTCTGATCATAACTTCGGTTTTAAATTATTGAAAATGGCAGTCAGCACATTGAGAGAATGGAAAATATTGTCATTTCAGCCTTTTAGCTCATATCAGTGTTTTAAAATATATGTGGAGGTTTTCAAACCATACTTTTGTAGTCAGTCAAGACATTTAATTTTCTATAGCAGACGAATAATCAACAGTCAATAAGGTCTTGAAATCTTCATCAGCAGTGATGGGACGTTACCTTCTGCAGGAGTGTGCAGCTCCTCAGAGTCCTCTCTGCAGGTGGCATATGGGTTGTTTCCAGACATGGGGATGAGACAGTCTGTGTGTATGTAGCCCACTCTGCTCATGTTGAGAGTGGACACCATGAGGTCCACGGCAAGCTGCCCCACATTACCCACAGCTACTGCTGGCTAAGGAGAGAATAAATAAATAACATAAATAGCAACTGGCAACCATTTTAACGACTTTATTTTTTTTTGTCTTTTTCATGCATAAGTGTAGCTGCATTTTTTAATGGTTACAGGGTCTCACGTGCGACCATTTCCTGCATTTCCTTCTCTTAAATTACAGTCGACTGCCTTTTTTTTCCTAATCTCTGGGCATATGGTTAGAAAAAGACAAACAATTTGAAGGAGTCACTTTGGCCTCTGGAGGATGAGCATTGGTAGTTTTTTACTGACATTACACAAACCAAACATGTAATGACTTACCAAAAATATAACAAGGAGATTTGCTGAAAGATCAGTTCAGGCGATTATAACAGCTGGATGTTGCTTACATATTAATGCATGAGTAATGATAATCCAAAGACGGAATATTTAATAGCAAATCAGTCACAGGTGCTATTTTCTGTAGTGAGTACTTTTACATTTGATACGCCCATACTTTTACTTTCATAATGCAGGATGTGAAACTGAGTATTTTCCAGAGCGTGGTGTCAGTATTTGCAGTAAAGCCAAGTGAAACCACAGTCTCCAGATGTGTCACTCACCATGACGAGGGTAAAATCTTTGAAGGAAGGCGGAGAGTTTTGCGAAGAGATAAACATGGTGCCGATTAGCTAGCAGGCACACAGAGTCACACCGGCACCGTAGAAAATATTTCAATGTAATAATCTATTTGATATTATTTAAAAGTATATTCACTCCGGTACTTCCTAGCTCTCGCCTGCCTGATGTTTTGGTCCTCCTTCGCTCTCACTCGGCGTCGACTGTTGATGATTGAACGGCTTTAGTAGCTTCTGTCGGTGCCTGAAGTAAAAGAATCAGACACGCTTTATTTTGGAAAGAAAAAAACAGTAAAGGTTTTGACTGAACATCACAGTATGTGTTTTTTCGGTTTAAATAGTTATATATGAGCTGCATTTTTGAAAATGAGCGTTCTATTATAATCAGGCATGTAGTAGTAAAAAGCAGCTCCGCAAAGACTGTGTGCTTATCGGAGATCTGCAACTCAACTTCCAACCCGGTGAAATATTTAACACAACAGCAACATTTACAGTATTTCTACTACTCCTGCTGTGTCTCGTTCAGTTTAAAAAGTAATACAAATACAAATACAAATGAAATAACAAAAAATCAGAAAAAAACTACAGTGAATTATTAACATGAGCCCTGTGTCAACAATGAGGTTAAAGTTTATGTAATAGATTTAAGAAATTTGCATAAAAAGGTTAAAATGAACGTTTGACTGAAACACTGTGAATGTAATTTATTTTCACACTGCAAGACTCAAACTTTTCTCTCTTTTGTTTTTCAGACTCATCAGATGAGAGCTTTTTTTTATTATTATTATTTTAAGATCTTAAGATAAATTTGAAAGTTTAACTCAGGGAAACTAAAGAAACATTATTAACATACAGTAAATAATTCACAAAAAATGAAAACCAGTGTGTAATTTAATATCCAGCATTTATTTACAGACCAGTTATCTTAAAACCGTTTAAGACCATTAAAAATTTGTAGATTTTTTAGTTATTTTAATGCGACAAAATTGTCACGTTTATAACATTGATTATTACAGACCATGAGAAAATACACCAGGAAACCAAGAGCAAAGATAAAAAAATCATTCATCCTGCACTTCTCACTCCCAACAGATGAAACACCATCAGTGACGTCATTTTGGTTTGACTTCATTTGGAATAGATTCCCCTTTCATAACAGCCAGAGCATTTTCTACCATCCTCTGCACCATCCTTCTTGTTGTAGAATAAGTGTTGGTGCCAACATGGGGGGTGAGTAGCACATTAGGAAGGCCGAGGAGAGGATGATCCCTGCAGAAGAAGAAGAAGAAGAGGAGGAGTTGTTAGGTGCTGCAAGGAGTTCGTTCAGTGTTAGTAAATGTTTTAAAGAAAACTGCCCCTGCTTGCACCTTTTGCCTGTATGCACAGACTAGCGCACAGATTAATTTTTCCTTTTTAAAGCTGTCATGCTGAACTGATCACAGCTGGTCAAAACTTGAAACTAATGTGAGATAAACAATGACTTTTTCCCCACCTCTGGTGTCAGCACATAATGTAAAAAGGTTCATGTTTGTGTGGTTAAAGAAGAACTTAGGCAGAGAACAGTGATAAAGTTATGAATTGACTCAGTAATATCAAGCATACAGCAACTTTGACTGCAGTAGCAAAGATCCTTTATGTATTGAACAGAGCAAAAGCAGAACTGTTCAATTCAAAGAGGAAGAATGTGGTCCTTCTTTCAAAATTATGTAGCCTCCCTTTAGATAAAAATGATTGTCAGTCTGGTTGAAGAGTGTGGTGAGACCTTGGTAAGGGTTCAGGGTCAGTCACGTCTAATGCTGCTGCATGAATCGTTCCAGACTGCAGAGCTTTCACCAAAGCATCCTGGTCCACAACGCGACCTGAGGCATGAAAAGAAATTAGAGATCAGTGTTTTCCTTTGTTTAAACTTTTCATTAACCACCATCAGATCAGTCCGAGTCACACATTATCCTCACCTCTGCTGATGTTCACCAGTGTTGCTGTGGGTTTCATGAGGGAAAGCTCTCTGTGGCTGATCAGGCCTGTGGTTTCAGGCGACAGGTTTACAGCAAGCACGACAAAGTCCGACTCTCTCAGCAGGTCATCCATGTTTTTACAGTAACTCGCCCCCACTGCCTTCTCATCTTCAACACTCCTGAACAGCACGGAGAAAAGATGAAGCTGATCATTTATAATGTCCTGTTGATTCACTGCTTCAAAATCTTCAACACAGAAGTGATAGAACTAAATCTCAGCAAGGCTTTTTTGGTCCACTGTTGCACATTAAATTATAGTCAATGAAATTATTGTCATCGAGTATTTTGTCATCAAACTTCACCTCCTGTTCCTGTTGTGATACAGGATCTTCATGTCAAACCCTTTGCCTCTCTGAGCAATTTTGCTGCCAATTTGTCCCATTCCAATAATCCCAAGAGTCGACCCTGTGACTTCGACTCCCATCATGTCCAGAGGAAAATGGGTGGTCTTGGGGTCCACACAAATTTGGTGACCTATAGAAAATCAAGACCAGACACTCTTTGATCAACAGCATTTTATGAAACATGTTGTCAGACTTATAGAATAATCATGTATTTGATTGTTATTTTGCACATTAATCTAAAAAAGACTCATGAAATCCAATTAAAAAAAGACATACATTCAATCTTAAAAAAGACTTAAGGAAACTTTTTGACACTATATTTGCTGTTTTAGGGAACCAAACATGTAAACAAAAAAGCAGGAAATAAATATTTGTGTGATGAAATATAATCGGAAAACTCTCGATTTAAGTTGACTTGACCCAGCAGGTGATTCATATAAAACTTAAAGCCTTATTCATTTTTACAAATCCATATCTATAGATAAATATATACTTCATTTAAGAACATTAAGGTTATAAAAAATCTCCCAAAAATTACCTAGTTGTTCAACTGCAAATGAATTTTCATAAATTACTTAACATAGTCTGTAATACTTTTACTTGTTCAACGTGTGTTTACATCCACAAACACAAGCTATAAGATTTTTTATCACTAATGCCACATTCAAGAACAGCATTAAAGCATTTTCGATAATGTTTTAGGGCATTATATATAAATTTGACCTGACGTGACTCACCCTCCAGTACCCTCCTTGCTGATGCCAGCAGCAGAGCCATTGCAATGTCTGCGGTGGCGTTGCTCACCACACCGGGCG
The DNA here is from genome assembly GCA_029783645.1 of Ctenochaetus hawaiiensis. Classification (NCBI taxonomy): domain Eukaryota; kingdom Metazoa; phylum Chordata; class Actinopteri; order Acanthuriformes; family Acanthuridae; genus Ctenochaetus; species Ctenochaetus hawaiiensis. The sequence continues at coordinate 9,351,621 of JAPZDY010000008.1, read as the reverse complement.
TGTTGGTCACCTTCACTCTGCGGCTGTTGATGTACTGCACATCCAGGTGGTCGACACCCACTCCTCCGTTGGCGACCACCTTCAGTGATGGGAGTAAGCTGAGCAGCGAAGGCTCAGGTTTGGGTAAGCAGTACCACAAAAACAAGGCCTGGATTTTAGGACCGTGCAGCTCGGGGTTTTTGAGAAAGTCTTTGTAGCAGATGATGTGAAAGCTTTGCTCCAGAACGTCAGTGACTTCTGGGAGGTAACCTTGATCGCTCACCTCTGAGATCAGAGCCCATGGCTTGTTTTCCTCCATAATCTGACAGGGATGAAACAGAGATGTTATTGAACAAAAGACAGACACTCAGACACTTGCGTTTTATTTCTTGTCCTGGAGTGGGCAGAGGTCAAGTACCTGCACATAAAAAAGGGATTAAAAGTCTACCCAGCTGTTTTAATATAACACTGTGTTAACTTCACTCAGTAAACTTGGGAGTGTTGGTGTTTATTTTACATCACTTTGGGGTTACTGGGTTACTAATCAATTAATTTTGTTGGATGGTTTTCTACCCACTGGCATCAGTAAAATTAACCCCTTGCTGCATCAGTGCTGTGTTGAACCCTTATTGGATCAACTTTAAACCAGCGTTTGTAATGTGTGGTTTCAAAAAAGGCTTTTAATGAAAACTTAATGCAAAATCGCACAAGCCTGAAATACTAACAAATCAATGTAGCTGACTGCACTGAACCCCAGAGACCCTCAGGGGACCCAAAGGCTCCAGTTTCACCATGTGGTAATGAGTTTGTAACCATTCAATCGTTATACATGCGGTTGTTTTTACCTTTTACATTAAAATATGCCAGAATCTAATAAAATTGTCCCCTTAAAGAAAGTTTGACATTTTAAGCAACTTGCTTTTTTATTTTTGTGGCACAGTTAGAAGACAAAGTTATTAAAATTTACGTCTTTACAGTAAAAATGAAGCTACAACCCGCAGCCGCTTAGCTTAGCCTAGCATGAAGTCTGTGACCTTCTCCTTTCAGGTCACGCATGCCTTATTATCTAATAATGAGGCCCAAGTATGCAAAACGCCCCCCCATTTAAACTCAATTTTTACTCTTTTATTGATTTAATATGAACTGTACTTAAATGATGTACTGCACTAAATTATTTAAGTTAATATCGCACAGTCAATACTTAATGCACAGTGACTGGGATGGACAAGATCCGGATCTAGATGAGAACCTGCTGATCTTTATCAAAGAAATCAATGCATATTTAAATCTGTGTGTTAATCCCTCTGCTGCGTGTGTGTGTTTCACAGAGCTGTGGTTGGTGGGAGACGAAGGGTCTCGGCAGTGCTATGACATACTGCAATACATGTAACGTCACAGTAATGAATTACTTTGTTACTGGTGTTAAAGTAAAGTTTCCGAGAGAGTTTTTTTTTAACCTACTCAAATTACTTTTCATCAATAACAGTGAATTATTGAATTCTTTCAAAAAGGACCCGTGACCAGTGTTGGGAGGGTTACTTTTAAAATGTATTCCCCTACAGATTACTGATTACATGTCCTAAAATGTAATCTGTAAT
>JAPZDY010000008.1:9335485-9348875 GCA_029783645.1 Ctenochaetus hawaiiensis | reverse complement strand
AACGGAATACAGTTACTCTTATTTTGTATTTTAAATACGTAACGCCGTTACATGTAATCCGTTACTCCCCAACTCTGCCCGTGACACATTTTAAGATCACATGTGACTGATGAGAAATTCGGTGTGTGGACATAAAAACCTGTAAAGACCTTGAATGGACCGCTCAGCTCTCCGAACCGTTCCTTGTTCGTCTGCTCGTGAACCAGGAAAAACTACGTCGGTAATGTGATGAATTTCAAAATAAGAGCTATTTAGAAAAAAAAATCATTATACTACTACTCTTCCTATCCCCAGTTTATTAATTAATAAAAAATAATAATAATAATAATAATAGCTTTTTAAAATGCTAATATATGCCACAGAACTCAATAATTAAAATACCTACTTATCTATTATAAGTTGGTTTGCAGAAACATCATGAAACACAATGATTGAAACACAAACTTTTTATTAAAAAAAACTTTAGATTAGTTAGTAAAATAATTTTAGTGTCAACTAAAAATGAATAAAATTTCATTTAGGGGGTCAGAATCACAGCGACCAAATTTAGAGACAATATTACTGCACCTTAATGATGAAAAAGTTAAAGAGCTTTTCTCACTCTCCTTCAAGTAAACCTTTACTTCTGACCCTGAACCTAGCCCTGTCTCCCAACACAGCCCAAGTCTGTATTTCCCTAAAATAACTTGTTATAACCCCACTGACTATGGCCTCTTTCCTAAATGCCTTTAGTATAATGTCAAATTGCAAAATACCTTTTTGTGATGCAGTTGGAGGACAGATCTGCGCACGTCTTCCACTTTAAGAAATCGGTGTGCTTGTGATGGACCCCACAGTTTCCTTATACACTTAACTAAGCAGGCGCTTTGCATTCTGCCTGGCAAGTGAATGATATTGTGATTATAATAAGGTTTTAGAATGCCACACACACACACACACACACACACACACAAATGGTCTCAAGAAATATTTGAACAGCTTGAAAACTTTATTCAAGGAGCAACTAACAATTAAAGCAGATTTGATGTGCAAATAATCATTGTTAATTTAAATATAAATAGAGGGAAGCAATGTGGTTATTCTACAAATATATATATTTCATATAAATTGAGCATGCAGTGAAAGTCCACAGGTCAAGTTGCTTTTAATAAATGATTAACATGAAACTTGTAGGTCATTCAAACAATACAAAACCAACTCAGAGAGAAAAAGCATCAAATAATAAATACTTTGTGGCAAAACATTTTAAATGGCATCAACTTTTAGTTTCACTTTATGTGTGTCAAGTTCTCACCTTCAGCTGGAACCTGAGAAGTTTTCTCAGTCCTGCAGTTTCCTGATTTTTGAGCAGCAGAAACTATGAGGGCTAGGAGGAAGACATCCAGTCTATCTCTGATAATGTCAAACTTCTCATTTGCTTTAGATGAAGACTAAAAAGATTAGACCCGAGAGGCCGGAAAACAATGTAGAGGAGTTGAGAATCTGATAAAGCGAAGTGACAGGCAGCAGCCTACATGGTAGTGATTGCACAAGACTGAACACAGCAACCAGTAGTCTGAAACCTCCCCACCACCCATAAAGAGACAGTACACAAACAAAAAAAACTAAACTCACTAACCCTTCTCCAATGATTTCTCCACTTATTAATTTTTGCTTGTTGCTGCAATCAGTTCAGTAACATTCTGATTTGATTAAAATAACTAATTATCCTCAAAGGGAAAAGTTAGGTTACAGTGACAGCAAATAATAATGATAATTAAAGGAGCAAGTAATTGCAATAAACAAACAGGCATGTGCATAAAGTATTGACCCTAACCCTAGCATCAGCATTTTGCAAAAGACATTAGATTATTTGAAGTTTGTGCATTATGAAAGGATGGAGCAAAACAAAATTATACTAATCATGCAATTTACACTTCTGTAAATTGATTTAAAAAAACATAAACATGAAATTTGCATAAATAGGTTTAGTAAGAAACCACAAAACTAATGTAGTTGACAATTTTTTGCTTTTAATTGTGTGTTTTCGCAATGTCATCCAGCTCATCAGTCCACACAAGTTAAGAAATAAGGAAACATCTCTGAAACAGCACTTTTTAAGACAACAGTGCTTAACAGAAGGGATGAAAGTAAGACCCCATTATGCTTCAGAAACTCCAAAATATGCAGCAATTGTAGAAAAAAAAAGAGGATCTTATTTGAATATGTGCACATTTTGCCTCTTTGAGACTTAACAGAGGAGTCTGAACAAGTCAATCTGCCAGCTGAGGGCATGAACTGATCTCCATAAACCCATCGGAGGTTATCAGACTCTCCTCAGCAAGTGTATGTGCAAGTATCATTTGAACCACTAGGTGGCGGTGATGCATTGACATGGCACCACAATGACCTCACATGTGTTTGAATGGAGTTATCAGTGCCGTAAGTCTTAAAGCTACTCAAGCTTTGTGCTCACAGCCTACGTAACCTGCCTGAACTTATGCTGCTTCTTTCAGAGGGATGGACGACTCCAGCTTCCTTGAGTTTTCCCTCATTGAAGCTGCATGTCAAAAGAATCAGTTAACAAAAGCAACACTGCACAACGGTGGTACACAATCTTTTCAACACCGATGAATTCCTTACCACCCACGTATAAGAAGAAATGTGTGCAGATTATTAGCTCACAGTTGTAGCTCATGTGATGTCTCTTCAGGAGTATTTTGCAGGCATGAAGTTGTCAAAGTACCTTGTGTTTCACAAGGTTGAAGGAGGGAAAAGAAGCAAGATTTGTAGAAAAGAGTTGTTTTTTTTTACTGTTTCCTCTTTGTTAACTCTCTAATCAACTCAGTTGCAAAAGATGAAAGTGGCATTTTAACACATCACTATATTCCAACCACTTTGTTTGAAATAGCTTCTGTGATCTTTTCATCTATCTTTTGTCCCAAAAATATTTATATTGTGAGATGCAAAACTTAAATGAGAGGGGATTTTCTGAATCATTGAATGCTCGTGCAATGTATGTATGTAAACAGCTTTAGGGGGATATATTTTCACCAGTATTATCTGTAAATACAAGCAGATGAGAGACTCTGCATCATCAGGGGGTGAACCATAAATCTACATCCACACTTGTGTTTTTTCATTTTTCCATCTCTCCCTTCTCACTCCTCCTCTCTGTCACCTGGGCGCTATCCCAAACTTTTAGCTCCACACTTTTTGTCAGCTACCCTCTCCCATTCTCCTTTTTCAAGTCTCTCCTCCATCGATATGAGACTGCAACCTTCCCTTTCTGTCTTTTGGCCAGGGATCGTTTAGGCTTTCATAAGCTCAGTTCAGCTCTCCAGCCAAACTTCAGATCCATCTGCCTCCACATCACACAGCAGGAGGCCTTTCAACAAACTGCTGACTAACGTGGTAGACAAGGCATTAATATCTTTGACTTCATCACTCAGCATTTTGGATATTGTTGACAGTGCTCTCCTCTGATCCATAAACAAACATGGAAGCATGATCCATTTCAAGCTAACAGGACAAAGAGGAGATGTTTTTGCATTTTTAGGAATATGCATCACACATTCCATCGAGATGTTGGTTAAAGGCATCATTTTAAACACCAGCGTGATGAATACACTCTTTGCATCATGGCTCAGTGCAGATTTAATTGCGTAGCATGTCTTGGTCTCATGTTTGCAGACAGGTGAGGAGTCATAGCTGGCCTGTGGTGTCACAGTTGTCATGGTACAGAGCAGAGGAGACACTAAGCTATAATGTCCTTAAGTAAACTCCACTTCTCTATAATAGATTGCTGACGTGAGTCCACAGCCTCATCCTGACTCAGCTTATCAGCAGCACAGAGCTCTTTGAAGTCAAGGTGTAGCTGCTTTTCACTCTGCCTCCTCTGAGCAGATAAAAATAAAACCCCCAAACAATGCCACTGACTTAGCTGTAGGCTTTAAAGATGGTGTGAGAACTATGGTGTCACATCCACTTTATTGTAATTTCTGGCATAAGTAAATCGCAGTAAAAGAAAGGATTTGGATACAGTTAGTTTATTATTTATCATTAATTTAAAATGATGCAGGTAAAAATCCAAAGGAACCTCATATTTACCACCAATTCGTTCATTTCAATTTAATTAAAAAAAAATCAATTTAATTCAAACAAAGTCCTGTTTGGTGCTTTAAATAAGATGCTTGCATTTATTTTTTTGTTATTATCAAAGTTTTTTCTGTGGGAATTTTTACTTTTTTGCCCAAAAAAACGATAAAAACAACAAAAGCTGCACATTTCTGTGTCTGTAATCAGTTCTGATCAATACCTGGAAGTTCTTCCAACATTAAACACATTTTGAAACCCTGGTAACAGCTATTCAGTGGTGAAAGAGACCAGGAGATCTTTCAGAAATGGAAAATTTCATAAATGTAAAAAAGTCATTTATAAGTAAAAGTCCTATTTAAAATGCTACCTAAGAAAAAGTACTCAAATTTTATCAGTAAAATGAGCCTTTAAGTACCCAAAGTAGAAGTATTCATCATGCAGAGGAATGGCCACTGCATTAGGTCTGAACACTGTTTTAATGTTACAGATGTTAAAGATGAAGCTTTGCTTTGTTCACTGCTGTGTAGGTTGATCTGTAAGAATCAACAACAACTAATAATTTTTTATTATAATATTTTGTATTATGAGGTTGTTAAGTATAAGTTATTATTAGAAAAAGTGACAAGTGACTATAGTGGTCAGATAAATAAAGCTCAGAAAAGTCTAATATTTTCCCCTGAATAGTGGAGGAGTAGAAGTATCAAATGGCACCTCAGAATTTTACTTACAGTCCTTGAGTTAATGCACTGATTTTAATAATGAGAAAGGACGTCAGCATTAATCTTTTATATAAATGAAATGCAAGCTCCTTTTCAAGTGTATTTTGTATCAAACATTCCTCTTTTTTTTACCTTTTTTTTCTTTTTTAAAACAGGTTTTATTAACATACATTCCTCCAAACATGAAACATGTGTCATTCAGGGCCCCGGTGTGTGGCGAAGTCACAGGCCACATCTGGTTGTTGAAAACTGTGAGTCTAAAGAAGACAGTCAACTTATTTCACTCTTTTGATCTTAAGTCATCAGTATTTTCTGTTTGAGTATTTGTATCAAAAATATGACACGCACGGTCGTCCTATCTTGTGTGAAAATGACCTTCACTATGTACTTGCCACTGATGTCATGTTTAAATGAACCTCCTACATAATGTACTATGCAGAGACTTGGCCTGCTGATCTTGTTAGTTGACATCTGCAGGGCCTTTTTTCAGTGACTCAGGTGTCTCCCCCAGAGGGTTTTGTCCCCTGGGCTGTACCTGGACATGTTCAGAGGATTTCCCATGCCCTGCAGGTGTTGTTGTCCTGCAGCGAGCGCGCACACACTTAGACACAGTTCACACCTGTGTCTCTCTGATGGTTCTGAAGAGGCTCAACATGCAACTCTCAGCATGTCCTGGTTGAGAATAAATTCAGCTTGGTAATCCAGTCAACTGGAGCTTTAGCTTGCTGCTCATGACGCACAGGTTGACTCAACTGAGCCCGCCTTGTTCTCTGACTGCTGGAGGATCACCTGTTCCTCTCTGATGTCCAGTGAACCAGGCTTTGCCTCATGATACAGGAGAAGGAACATTGCTTTTATCAGACATCTGTAGCAATTCCCACACTGGATCATAATATTATGTTTTCTTCAGTAATTTGAAAAAAATTAGTAGGAACGTCTGGAGAACAGCAACAGAAACAATAACAAATGTATTACTCATATGATGCAGTCTAATAAGTGAATTTCATTGTGAAGAACTTTGAATTGTGTAACTTTAAGAGGGCCTTTATCAATAAGATCACAGTCCTCAGCCAGGGGATGGCTGCCAGAGAGCTTAGCTCACCTCCAAACTTTGGTCACTCTCAGAGCAGCACAAGGTTAGCTCCTTCTGGTTAGGTAACAGATAATCAGTGAGAAGAGGCTGTCGGTCCTCTACTTTGCAGCTCAGTGACTTCTCCAGCCAGCAGCAGCTACTTAGCCTCGGCTCTAAAGCCGCTGTTACCTAATGATGGAGCCCGTGTAGAGCCATGGGGCCGGTTGATTTAGAAGGTGGATCTCCAGTTCAAAGCTCCTTGGCGTTTGAACTGTGGCAGACCAGGCCTTAGTTAGTGTGTGTGTGTGTGTCTGTGCTTGTATGGATGAGTGCAGAGTTGGGGATTGCTCTTCAGTGGACAGCCAGTTAGATCAATGTTATGCAAACCTATTAGTCAGAGGTTGCAGTGCTGGCTCCACAGTATACTCAGGGACTCTCCCTCAGGGTCAAACTCACTGATGAGCTCTCACTTCTGTTAAGAGTGAATAACAATGTTGTCTGCTTCCAAAGTGAAACAAAACCATCAGGACACTAAATTACTCATCTTAAAACTGCATAAGTACATGTGTCACAGACTCAGGAACCTTTTTCAGTCTTTTTAAAATTATGTATTGATATTTCATCAGCTTTTGCGTTTGATATTTGTTTATTTCTATCTTTTTTTTTAAACCCGGAAGGTCTCTATTTGTAATTTTAACAAAGATGACATAAGTAAAACAACAAGATGGAAAACAGTATTCATAAATAATAGAATTAGGGAGATTTTTTTTCAAGGCTATGTTATGATTTTGATCACAGATTACATGGCATTTTCTGTACAGTTTTGAAAATATGATTCAATATTTGTTTTCTCTTAATGTAGAATCTTGTTTTATGATGGTGTTCATGTAGCTGCCATGTCCCTGGTTGGTTTGTTTCACAGAAGCTAATATGATGTATGCATGTGTCATTAATGTTTTTTTCTCTGATGTTTAGAACATATCTTTTATGTTTAGTTTTTGAATGCAGCAGATCATTGTGTCTGTCTGTGTGGTCAGGATTTTGCTGACTCAACAGGAGGGAGGTTTTCTCAGTGTACTTTATAAGGCCATTAAGAAAATGCACCCTGGAACACAGGCTGAATAAGCTCCGAGGCTTTGACTTCCACTAATCATCTTAGGCAAAGCGTGGCTACCAATGTGCCTGCATTAGCACACCTGTACTGGGCCTCAGCAAATGGATAGTTATCACCATAATCTGTCTCATCATCGTCATGCAATACTCAGAAATAAGTAAGCTTCTTTGAATCAACTTGAGGTAATATACAGGAATTTTAAAGAAAAACCAAGGACATTTTTTAAAGTAATGAACTTAAAATGCACTCTACATCTGTATGTCATTTGCATCTCTGCAAAGTAGAGGGTTACAAATACATTTCATTAGAAAAAAAAAGCAGCAAGACGGATGAAAATCACATAATGCATGCAAAAATATGAAAATATATCTGCATGAATTTACATGTGCATTTAACTGTATTATGAAAGCAACAATTTAAAGCAGGGGAGCAATGCTTTGATGGCTGCACAAACAACCAGTGCTTTTTCCTTTTATTTTAGGCTTCTGAAATATTTAAATGCTTCTTCGAGGCTTGTTTTTTCCTATAAGCAAGATAAATTACAACCTCCGATGTTCAACAGCATATACCAAACTTTTAAGATGAGATGTGAGGCTGCTAGTAAGAAGACAGAAAGGCAGCACTTGAAGTTAAGATTGATTTAGTCAAATATAAAGTATAAAACACACAAGAAGAAGAAAAAGACATTTTATTATCCTCAAGGCACAAAGGGGATAATAAAATGAGTAACAGAAACTGGATGCACAGCATAAATCAAAACCAACAAAGCTACAATGCAATATAAAATAAATACAGGAGAGTATACTGTAAACAGAGTGTAAATTATAAAATGAATAATTAAGAAAGCTCTATGGTTGTAATTTATGTGCAGTAATTTGGCTACCTTATGTGCCAAAACAATCTTCACAGTTTAATATTAAAATTTCCTTATTTCCCCAAAAATAATTTAAAAAACAGTATATCTTACGCCTAATTTGCAACACTGTCTCTCAGAACCGTTTATACCTTTTTTTAATATGATAATATCACTATTAGCCAAAAAATGGCTAACCTCTGTGTGGATTTTTACTCACTAATCGCTGTGCAGGTGCCGGAATCTTGTTGCCAGGACAACGCGACATCCCATTGGACGCCGCCGCACCACGTGACAAAAAATCTTGACGTCACAGAAAGGCTGTGGGGCTTCTGTGCAGCGGCTCAGGAAAAAGCTTGGCAGAGTTTGGACCGAGAGCAGCCGGGAAACTCCAGCTCCTGCGTGGCTCCTGCAACCTGTTGCTCCCCTGTTGGTGTCTCTGAAACTTTTACCGTCCGCACTGGTGGCGCGAGGTAATGGACTATTAGAGAGACTTTTAACAGGCCCTCCACAGCAACTTAAACGCGAGGTAAGTTGTCGCCAGTGTTGTGTCCGTTCCTTCTTCAGAGCTTGTTCGCTTCCTGTTACTTTTTTTTTCGTTGTTGTTGTTGGTAGCAGCCCAGGTGAGATGATTTTACATGTTGAAGCAGTTACCTGAAAGCTAGAAACTATTGCTAACACAATTATTTATCTTTAAAATACAACAGGAATGACATAATTTGCACATTTTCTTCAGTAACTTTGCAGTGCAGCAGCATTGCAAGATGCTAGCAACGGATAAAGCTTTACCTAGATTTCTAATCGGATGAGGCTGCTTCTGCTGTCCCAAATGAACCCTCAGAGGAGCCTGAGTTGCTTTTGTTATCTTTGTACACCATTTATTCTACTGTAGCATGAGTGAGGACAGGAAGTGAAAAAGAAGCTCTATCACCACACAGAGCTAAGTGAGGTGGGGTATCTCATTTCAGCAAATACACATCAGTCAGTCAGTGGATTAAAGCAGAGGAGAGGAGCTGGCATTAATGGACCGGTGGTGCTTTACCTTGGCGAGTGAGTTGAAATGTTTGATTTACTGTGAATGAATGCCCGAGGTAAACTGTTTGATACCACTCCTCATTATGTAGTCAGTGTACAGTATCAGTATAGAAGCACTAAGATGACTTTTTGCTTCAATGAGCTGACAGTCTCTGGAGCTTCCAATGAACTGATTGTTCACTGTTTTCTTGGACTTGCAAGAAACAAGCAAATAGATCAAGGATGAAAAGATCAAATAGTTGACAGAAAATAAGTTTGGTGATTTTAATCATCTGTTAATCACTGAAGCGATGTATCGAGCAAAAATGAAAAGCATTCAAAGGTTTTAGCATCTTAAATTAACCATTACAGAGCACATTAAATGAAAAATATGACATTTCAAGCATGTTTTTAGCTAGAGCACAAAATGGGATCTTAGAGTTTGTCGTCATTTTCAGTTAGTCTTTCAATACCAGTTTTTATTATTTTTTTATCTGTTGTTTAGTGTATAAGAAAAATGAAGGAGAAAATGTCCATCCTAGTTTCTCTGAGATGAAGGTGATGCCTATTAACTCCTTGTTTTTATTTCACCAAAGTCTTAGACCTAAAGATAATCAATTTACATACAGTGACAAAGACACAGCGATGAAGCAATTAGTCGATCAATGTATTGCTCCATCAAAAGAAAATGCAACAACAACAAATTTGACTGTAGATGAATAGCTTAAATAATATATAGTAAAAATGTAAAACATTCACTTATTCCAGCTCCTCAGACAGGAGGATTATTTATCCTTTATATAACATGGTACATAGGGCTGAATAATTAACCCTAAAAAAACTAAAATATATCAGTCAATAATGAAACTAGATTTTAGTTGCAACCCTACACTAAACTACTTAACTAGTGGACCTTACTGGTTTCGCGTTTCCATCAGACAATCACACAGGTAAAGTTTGACTGAAGATTAAATGACTAAAGAGAGGATTGCTACCTTTTCAAAGTGGCTAGCACAATGAAGAGACACCACTGTCCCCCTGTGCAACATTTATTTTCTTGCTGCTGGCTTGTGGTAATTGAGTGCTGGTGGTTTGGTTTGGTGTGGGATGTAAACAAGAACCTGCTATGGCTGAGTTTCCTCTGGTGGTCCCTGTAAAGTGATCTGAGTGGGTGAAGATGTGAAATGAGTCACATGAATGGACACAGAAGGAGAAGAATGAACATATAATTTGCTAGGAAATTAGAGGTAATAGGTTCATTTTCACTAAGAAAACAGAAACTACCAGTGATGTTAAGACTTCAAAATGACATCTAGTCTTGCTATCTTTGAACCTCTGTGACTTCCAAACATTTGTTTTATTTTTTGGAGAATTCAGCCAAAACTGAGGCAAATGCGCTGTCCAGCTTCTCCTCCCACCTCAGGCAGCAAAACACAACTTAGCAAAAAAAATTTAAAGATCTATGGAGGTGCTGAAACAAGGGTGGAGTTGAGATAATAGGCCCCTTGGAGTCAAGAGCATTCCTGCAAACATTTCAAGATGCTGAACTCTTGCAAATGTGCGCTAAATTTGAACAGATGTTCTATTTCTGTTGGCGTGGGTGTCTTGTGGGTTTGTTTTGGGCCAATATGACCACACTGGTAGCATCCTCTGTAGTTATGTTAGTCTGGGCTGCAGTCGGTGCTCTTTTGAATTGAATTAGACCTTTTTAGAGGAAGTGGATGGGGAGAGTGACTAGGAGAAAGCAAAGATGAGTGGAGGATTAAACTGAGGCAGGAAGGAGCAAGAGAGAGCTTCAGATGCTGAGATAAAGAATGAGCTAGAAAGAAAAGAGATACTGGCCTGCCACACTGATAATATTTTAGATGGAAAGCTGCATCTCACACATGCTGTGCGGCAGATATCACTGGCAGAGGGGGGTGGGAGTTGTTTAGTCATCGGACAGATTGACATTTCCATCTCTGCAGCCTTTGTCTTTACAACAGGCTGTTTCAGAGAGAGGCACATTTAGACATTCAGTGCAAAGTAAACAGCCCACTCCTCATGCAATCAGTGACAATTTGCTGCATGTGTGTGAGTGGTTGGGATGTGTGTGTGTTTGTCCAATCCTAAGTCTGTTTTGCAGCTCTGCCTGCCTTCTTGCAGTTGTTGTCAGTGACACTTTTTTATCTTGTTCTCATTCGCTCCCTCATAATGGCTTCTCTGTCATGATTGTGGTTTTCTGCAGCGCCTTGACGCACGAAGCACTCCGGCTGACAACGGGAGCTCATGTGTGCTGCATTATGATGAAGTTGCTGCCTCATGTTTCTCAAATGCAGAAAGGATTGGAATGTGACCAGCAGCTAGAGAAGAAAAAAAATCTTTATGACATCTTCAAGGAAACTGCTTTTAAAGATGTAGTTTCATCTCATAGTTCAGTTATGCTACCAGATGTGTTGAAGCACTGGTTAATATTTAGATCCCACCGATGGCCTTTGAAATGACAGTTAGAGCCGGTTACAAAGATGGTTTTGCAGTAAACACAAACATAGGTTAGTGTCAGAGGAAGTGGTGGCTATTTTTAGTTTGTATTTAAGTGTTCAGTTTGATCTGAAACTGCCTTATGTTTGCACCCCTGTGGAGGAAGCTACAAAACTGGACCAGAGCTGATACTATTGATTATTGTCGTTATTGATTCGCCTGCTAATTTTTTTTTTAAAGTTTTTTAGTATTCAGTTTCTTTAAGTCAAAGGTCATGTCTTCAAATTGCTTTTTTTCTGACTGAAAGTCAACAATATTTTCTCATTTGAGCAGCTTAAATCAGAAAATCCTTGTTAGTTTTGTGTCAATGAATCAACCAACAACAATCCACTAGTTCTTTCATCTCTAAACTGGATATTGCCTTTGACCCAAGACTGTTGGTTGGGTGGTAGCGATCAGTCAGAGAAAAAAAACATGGGCCTATTTAATCAATTGATTGATAAATGTTAAATTAAGGTTTACTCATTGGTACAAAGCTTTAATTTTTTTTATTTACATTGTTGTGATTAAATGCGGATCAAGTTAGATGAGTTTCACTTTTGGCTTTTGCACATTTTTACCCTTCCCTCCTTCCTGATCCTTTCTACTGAAACCTTTTAATTTAGTTGCAGTGGTAAATTGTTTTAACCTTCTCTTTCTGATGGCCCAGGGGGACAATTTTCTTGACAGCAACACAAATTACCCTCTGAAGATGTAAATTTGAGAGACTCTGATACAGATTGAACCAACAGTGGACCAGCTCTGGCCCTACACTAAAAGACACAGAAGATAGAATTACCATCAGATATTCAAGGAGCTGCTAAGGCATGCTACACTGAACAGCGCTCGTCATGATACTTGTAACGTGAGCACGCGTGCTCCCACAGCAATGCCATGCTGCCAGAGCAGCGTCAATGGTTGGTTTAAAATGTGCTGCTGATCAGACATGTGATCGCAGCCACAAGAAGTTTAAAGACTGGAGTAGATGTATATATGGTGTGTCAAGATGTCGAAAAGATCTGCAGGTCATCATTTCAGTGCTCGTAAAATATGAGCCAGAATAGCAGAAGTGAGAAACCAGTCAGCCTGTCACCTCTTAGTTCATACAAGTCAGATGTGTGAAAGAAATGAACAACAATATTTAACCCTTTTCTTTTCTCATTTTTTATTTGGTGGAAGTTTTTATAGATTTTGTAATACATACAAGCTTCCTTTGCTTACAGTAGAGGCTAGTTTCAGCTGGTTCACAACTTTGATGTGCTGATACACACACATGCAGCAGTAGACGAGCTTTAAATCTGAGCAGAAAAGTCTGATATGCCGTGGGGTTTTTGCCATTGGGCAATGCATTTAGCTGAACTTTGATGACACTGATGTTGATCTTTTGAATAAAAAGTTTAAAAAAGGTTACATGTGTGGGCTCACAAGGCTCTGGTGCATTTTAAAGTCGGAAGGAAATGCTTCAAAAGTAACTGAAAGGATATGAAACAAGTTTGCAGAAACACTGCAGACCTGCCATCTGCTTTGTGTCCCTCCCTGTTTGGAGTATGAGCTTCTCCATTCCTCTGACAGTGACAAGTGTGGTGCTGTAGAGAAATCTCTCCACAAAACCAAAATATCCACTATCCACAATATGTCATTACAGTGCTGTTTAAAGCAGATTGCATGGAGTGGGTGAGAGTGACTTCTCTATGCAGTTAACAAAAACATGATAGTTTTCAGCTGAGATCATGCGTTATAAAACTCACCAACTAGGGCTGGTCTGGACAGTATGTAAATTTTAAATTAATCACATGATATGAGTCTAATAATGTCTCAGATTTTGGATACCATTATATCCTGAAAAGGCATATGTTTTGCCATTTCTTGGTTTTTAATGCTGCATTACAATAATTTATGTAGTATTTTAAAGATACCAGATTGTTCTAGCTCTTCTTAATATTTTTCTTTACTCACTTAGTCATATCTGAAATATTGGTGATTTTTTTATACGCATTAATATGATGTGAAAGCATCAATCGTTCAGTATTGAGGTATTTGGA
>JAPZDY010000008.1:9324503-9334694 GCA_029783645.1 Ctenochaetus hawaiiensis | reverse complement strand
TACTGCACAACATAATCTGTGAAAGATGTCAGTTTTCTCTGGCTCTTAATGGCTTTTCCAGAACCTACTGCAAATGAAAACAACCAATCGTAGACAGTTTATTGTTGAATCTTCTAATGTCGTCAAATACTGAAGCTTTGGGTGCAGCTGCCAAAACAGAATATTGGATATTTCATAAGCTGAGAATGAGACTCAACAATCATCTGTCATTCTTGAGGCCTGCTGCACCCTTTTAAATGTTTTTTTCTTTAATTTGAAACCATTCATTATGTAGCACATATTGGAGCTGAAATGATGAAGTTATTAATCAGCCGAAAGAAAATGAATCTGCAGCTGTTTTTATTATCGAATATTTAAAAAAGCAGTCACCTGTTCCAGCTCAAATGTTAAGATTTTCTGCTGTAATTTATTATATTTTATTATTAAATCGGATTATTTTAATATTTACTGACAAGCTGCAGTCAATGCAATTTGTCCAGAAAAGAATTGATGGATTAATCAGTCATGAAAATAATTCTATTTGTAGGCTTTCATAATGTGTTGGAGGGGAGAAAAAGTGTAAATGTTCATATTAATCATACTAAGGTATTTGGAAAGTATCAATCTGGCATTTGTATCAAAATTAAAATACAGAGTGCTTGCTTTATTGCAATTGTCCTTGATTGAGAAGCAGTTATATGGTTTCCTTTCTGTTTATATCCAAAAATAATATGATTTTGTTAGATGTGTTGCTTTCAGTAGTTTTTGGATCAGAAGATCTTCACTTCTCTCTGCTTTGATCCTTCACTGGGTGCCTCTGATGTTGTTGCCTCTTGACATTGTCTGTATTGGCCGGGCTTGTTGTTGCTCTTTGGGGGTTAAATATGTCTCAAAGCCCAGCAGGTTGATCTTATATTTACCGTCAGTGTCATTAGAAACTGAGAGCAACAGTCTGTTCCCTGCTGGTTAATACCTGCATGGGATGAACTCACTGATTATCTCAGACCTGCTCTCCTGTCAGACACGCTCAAAGGGTTAAACCCAAACTCACTTGTCTTGACCTCAGGGGATGGTAGAAACTTGGCTCAGCTATGTGACCTGTCCACTTGACAAAGCCTTGGTTACGTAACAGACACATCAAAGGTCTGCCAGCAGCAGGTAAGAGTCTTAACAGTTAATTGTAGACAGTGATCTCTGACTGACAGAAATAGCTAAGTTCTTAGGTGACTTGTCGAAGGGATGGGAATTGTAAGGTCTGAGCTTTCATTCCTTCATTCTGCCAGGAGAGAGAAGGGAAGGGAGAGGCCAGGTACCACTCATTTTACTCCTCCACCCCAACCAATACCATCATTTTGCATTTGGTTTATCACAAGCTGTAATGAGGTTGCACGTGGACGCTGTGTAAGTGTTTTATGATGAATTTTTTCAACAGCTTCTCCTCCTGTGGGCACCTGTAAGTCACGGCTGGTGAATGAATATAACGAATCACATTATAGTAAAATATACTTGTAATAATATCAGATATCTACTATATGGCTACTACAAACGTATGTAGACCTGTTGGCGGAAACAAAAAACCACAGGGAATAACATGCAAACTCCACATGGAAACTACACCCTGTCATGTAAACCTAGCATGAAGTTTTAAATAAGTGATTACAGATCATCCAGCTTGAGACAAACACGGTAGAGCTGCAACTTATATAACATTATGCTTTATCACTCTGTTAATTCTAATTCTGTTATAAAATGGTGAAAAATTGGCATTATAATTGAGTTAAGGATGGAATATTCGACAGCCAAAAACCAAAAGGTATTCAGTTTACTGTCATGTATGACAAAAAATGCAAGTTACTCGCAAGTTAGAAACTTTCAGAGTTTCAAGCCCATTATAATTTACACCTAAGTAACTTGTTAAGGTACTAATACAGTTAACACAAGGACTCTACATATAAAAAACCAAGCAAAAAGAGTCAATCAGTTGGTAGACTAAAGCTAGAAATTTCTTTTTAGCCTCTAAAGTCTGCCCCTTTTCTCTGCTTTATTCAAAAAATGGAAATTTAATGTGTTAAAGGTTTGAGACGATGACAAAAACTTTTTCACTGGAAACTACTTCTCCATTTTTTTTCTACATCTTTAAGACTAAACAATCAGGTAATCAGATGTAATCATGTTGAGATCATTAACCAAAACAATATTTATTACACATTATTGAACACGTGTCAGACTTCTGACTAAAAACATCCCCGAACTGTTGTTGTTTTTTAAAAACCAGTGAGAAGAATACTAATTAACCTTCTGTTCCTCAATTAGTGAAGCGGCAAAGAAAAACGTTGTAGTCGGCTCCGTTCCTCCACATTAATGTGAAAAAAGGGCAGAAAGCAGGCTGTATAATTAGGATGGCAGCTAAAAGCAAAACAATTAACAAGCCGTCAGTTTGTACACAAAGCATCCTTAAATGCAACTGTGAAACAAAGGCGCTATGAAAAGTAATATGTTTTTATGTTGTTTTTCCCCCCTTGCTCTCTGCCAAAAGCCAGAGTGATTGCACGGGTCAGTCGTCATGACAACACTGGGCCAATAATCATGGAGCGGCTCCACAATCCATTAAGCAATTAAAATGCAGATTGCACAGTATGTGGCTGTGTGTCCAGCTCTCCGCATCAGACAATGACTGTTTATGAATGAAATGAATGAAGGAAGTCAGGGCGACATCGGCTTCTTGATTAGCTGAAGGACAGCGCATGTGTTTGTGTGTGTGTGTGTGTTTTGTTTGTGCATGTGCATGGTAAATTGGCTCAACTGGATTTCAGTTCTAAGATGCAGTACAAGGGTTGATTGTTTCACATCAAGCATGATTTCTATGTCGAAGTGAATCAGGCTCATGGATGAAGAAAATTTCTGTTTTGCATACTTACCGAATGGAAAAGTTATGGTTGTGTTGGTTTATATATTTTGTTTCTCTGTTCAAGAGCAACACATTCATGCCTTCGCTCCATTGTGATGTTAGATAGCTGTCTGCTAGTGGCAATATTATTAAAATATTTAACATTCACTTTATTTTGTGACCTTGCACATCAGGTTTTTGGCTTAGCTTTTAATAATTTATGTCATCTTATTTAATATTCATTACGCATTGTATGTTTTAAGTTAAGATCTGTGTGGTTTCTGTGTAAGATGAATTTCTCTTCCAGCACATTAACAGTAAGGCTGAAGTTAAATACAGATGACAAGATAAATCTTTTTTTTTTTCTTATTTTCATAACTTGCTGCTACCTAAAAGCTTCTGTCATGGCCATATGGCAGAATTTATTGAGGAAATAACTCATTCAGCTGTTCAATCAGCTGTCAAGTAATATTATGTCTTGAATTTACACTGTAAAGGCCTACTTTTTTCAAATTATGCCATTCAGTGCTGTATAATATTCAATCTTCCTCCCTTAGGAAACACATGGTGTAGATGTTTTTTCATGATACATACACCCCCATGGATGTTTCAGCTTACTCTGATCTGCTTCGGTTCAAATGGATGACTTTTTACAGCAGACACTTTGACATAAATAATTATATAATAATGATGCAGTCTATTTAGGTGTTTCAGTGTCAGGGCCCAGGAGTTGTGCATGATGAATCACTGAAATGGCTTACTGGGAAACAAGTCATAATTTGTGTGTGTTTTTCTTGTTACGACAAGTGAAAATATCTGTGTGAAGATGTCCTACCTGTGTAGGTAAAATAATCAACAACACCTGTGTGTAAGTGTACTGTGGGTGTGTTCATTCATGAGCTATAAAATGCACATGTGATGAATATTTAAATACGAAATTAACTAGGGCTAAAAATTGTTCATTATTTATCACATTTTTTCTCTGAATTAAAAGTTTGGACTGTAGAACATCAACAACTGTGGAAAATGCCTATCATGGTTAACGCCTTGTCTGTTTTGTCCAACTAATAATCAAAATCTAATGTACACAATGTTCATGCATCAGCTTATTGTGTCTGTAAGAACAAATTAGCTATTGCCTTAGCTTAGAGATTGCATATTTGCAGACAGCGGCCGTGTTGCCACTTTCAGGTTTAGACCTTTTGCTTGTGTCTAATTTAAAGGCAGACACACCTTCAGTCTGTACTTGAGCAGCTCACATTGAACCCCTGCTGTGTGGCTGCTGCTGTGTTTTGTTCCAGGAGTAATGAGTGTGTAAACAGGTGTTAATCTCTTTCTCGCGCTGCTCCAGCATTCACGCTGGCATTGAAGTGAACTATCATTAACAGCAGGGAACTCATTAGAGGTGGCTGCCACATTGCTAGGGCCCATTGTTTACCCTGAGTTAATTAAAGGATTACAGCGAGCTGTTTATGGAACATTTGAGTGTCAAATAAAGGGAGACAAAGACACAGTCCCTGCATTAACAGTTTAAAAAACTAATGAAAATACAGACTTTTTAATTCAAACTGCAGCCACTTCTTAATAGTCACTTACAATGCCAAATACTGCTAAACTAATTAATGTAGAATGGTCCCGTCGTATTTGTTGCATGTTCGTTTGTTCTGTTTTGTTCTGTTGAATTTGTCGCTGTAACATTTTTCCTTCAGTACGTCTTTGCCAGCAAGGAGAGCATATTCCCATTAATCCACAAACTTTCAAGAGAAGCAAACATGATGATAGGCCCTTTTAATCAGCTGAAAGAGTAAACTTTAGACAAATCAAATGACATCGTAAACAGTCTACATTTGCATACAGTGATAAAAGAGCCAAATTTAGGTATGTACCTGTGTGAGTATGAGGTAAGGTTCAGTAAACAGATGCTGAAATACATTACATAAGGCCATAGGATATAGTTAGTTTGTTTAATTTATAATCATTTTCATATATTACTCTTTAAACAAAGTAAGGAACACACAAACATTAACTAGAAACACAGAGGTAACAGATCTTTCCTTTTCTTCCTGGAACAAGCTACCTGTAGAGTAATTTGCTTTGGCCTGACCTGACATTGCTGTTTTTATCTGTCATTATCCTCAGCTAAGCTTAGAATAGCTTCCTTACAGTCTTTAGCAAGAGAAGCTCAGCAGCAGCTAGCAGTCTGATGGAGAGAAGTGCTAAGGACATTAGCTGCAAGGTTTGATGATGAACCGCATCCTCCATTGAGTGTTAGGACTCCCTGTTCTTTCTCTGCAAAGGCTCATTCGTTACAGAATGTGCTTTTTGTTAGGTATACACCAAGTTGGATCAGCTCTGTGGCTTGCATGCACGCAGTCTCATTCAGTCAAATTTAAATTCAGATGTTATACCGCTATACACAGGTTTTATTTCCAAGGTCTCATCACAGCCCAAACTAGGTCAAATCGCTATCTTAACTGTTAATTATTTCATTGGTGTTTCAGAGTATCAGCAGTGTAGTTCCTGCAGGAAACGGAATGTGCATCTGCAGTGCACAGACATATCGGCATGCATTGGCATATCAACAGGGTGTGTGCTGCACTGTGTCTGTGTACTTGTGCATTTGTGGTGTGCAGCATGAAAAGGTGGTGGTCTCGTGTTGCAGGTGCATGGAAGGCTGAACATTGCTTTGCATGTGCACAAGCCCACATACCCCACTTTATGTCCCTGCCTTTTGCTGTTGCTTTTATGATTATTTTTACTTTCATTTTCTCATGAAATGGGGAAAAAACAAAATCAAAAAGGTTCGTGCAGTTAGAGAAAAAAAATCTGACACCATCTGTCAACTAAACTAACATCTCAAGAAGGCTAGATGAAAGCAAAAAATCCTAACAAAATTAGTGACAGAGGAGCTAGCATATAGATATTATACGAGGGAAAAACAAGTATAATTCACAGATTGTATTTAATACGGGTGGTGCCTTTACATATTTTACATCATTCTGCCTTTCAAAAATCATGAGTTAAGGGTTAAGAAGCAAATTTTTGAACAGTTGACAACATTTCTCATAGAAACAAATCCTTAAGAGAATTATTGCTCTTCCCAGTGGTGCTTTTAATCGTCTCTCAGGTCACCTTTTTTGCTTTTGTTTTCTGCCCTGCATACTCTCACATCTTATCAACCTTGTTTTTAGATGCTTAAGAGGCGACACTGAAGTGGACAAAATTTAGTTATTGCAGTTTTAAACCTACAAAAAATCAATGCAAAATAAGTCACATTAACAAGAGTAGTTTATGCAACTTTCAAGTTTGTGAAAGTACATTAAGACTGTAAGTTTTGTTCTTTTTACATTACTATCCTTTCTCACAGTCCTCTTCCCAACTGAGTCACAACGGCTGAAGGTCATTTCAGATTATTTCTAACAACCTTTTTCTTTCTCTCTCTCTCTCTCTCTCTCTTCCCTCCTCACTGTCAGCAGTCTAAATCACCCTCACATCACTCCCAGCCTCAACAGAAGCAGCGACCATGGGCAAACAGAACAGCAAGCTTCGTCCCGACGTCATGCAAGACCTGGTGGACAACACAGACTTCACGGAGCACGAGATCACCGAGTGGTACAAGGGCTTCTTGCGGGACTGCCCCAGCGGTGCGCTCTCCATGGAGGAGTTCAAGAAGATCTACGCTAACTTCTTCCCTTATGGAGATGCCTCCAAGTTCGCCGAGCATGTCTTCCGCACGTTTGACGCCAATGGAGATGGGACTATAGACTTCAGGGAGTTCATCATCGCCCTGAGTGTGACCTCACGCGGCCGGCTGGACCAAAAGCTGAAGTGGGCATTCAGTATGTACGACTTGGACGGGAATGGATACATCAGCAAGGCAGAGATGCTGGAGATTGTAACGGTGGGTTTGCTGTTGTTGTCTTGTGTGTTTTTGTTTTGGTCTGTGTCTGTTTTGGTTCCTCCGAACATTACTACCATCCATTTTTCGTTCTGCTACATAGCCTCATTCTGTGGCCTTTGCTTGCCATCATTGTAACACCATGTTCCTATAACTACTCCTGGAGTGAAGCAACATTTTGCTCAGCCATCCACACCAGCTGCTACATCATGTATCCATCTGCTTCCGTGTTCTGCACCATTTGACTGCCCACAGCAGGAAAACCAGTCGCTGTGTAATTTTAGAAACCAGTAGTTTCTCTCAGGCCCTCAGACGTCTCAAAATAAGACTTGGCCGTGGTGTATTTCTAGAAGGGAGCGGCCCTCCCTTGATCCTCATATTGACTCAGCACTACATCCAGAAACTGTGGGGTTCTGGGAAGAGCTGCCCCCTCCACTATTGTTTGCACTGCTGCTCCACGGTTAGTTTACGATAAATAGTCTCACAAAGGCTGTTCGTCTTATTGGATCAAGTGTTCAGACTTCTGTCAGAGCTGCAAACACACACACATGCACAAACCGACAATCCCTTACACATGTTGTTACATCACACATCATGCTGCTAAATTGAGCAGAGTGCCAAAGAATGTGTAATCCCATTCTCCAAGTCAGTGGTCTTTATTTACAGTGTATCTGTGTGGTAAAAAAAATGTTTTGATGCTTTAATAAACTGGTGAAATATTAATCAGTAGCAAAATAGGACTACAGCTAATATTTCTTTCTATCATCAAATGTCGTACAGACAGCAAATGAACACCAGCATGCTGGATGTCAGAGCAGCCACAGAAACTTCACAGTGAAGTCAAGCATTAAAACTGCATGGTGTTGATGAGAGAGTGAATCTGTGTGTGCATGTGGGTGAGAGATGTTTCTAACAGTTTTTAATAATGGGGGATAGGATAGTGAGGATTTAACTATTTTATGTAGGACAAAAGGGTATAATAATGTAATACTTTGCAGAAACTATACTATACATGCAGATTAATTAATAAAAAATTTAAAACGTCTTTCACGACACAGATACACAGATACCAGTGTGCTACGCCTTTATCTACACAGGTAAAAATGTGTGTGGGAAAACAAATTACTGCAGCCCCCTCACCATCCTTTTTTCCAACTTACATGTCCATCATTATCACCAAGGATACAGAGAGACTTCTTCAACTTTATGAAAGCAACAAATCCTCCCACCTAAATAGCTTTAGCAGGGCATTTTTGATTAATGAATTACCTAAATAGATTAATTTTCTTCCAGTCGATTTAATCTGCTAATTGTTTTCCCTGTCGTACATAATTATTTTTGCTGCAGTAGGTTTGCTGATTGCTGATTGATTCTTTCCAGAGGAATCTTCAACAACACAGATGTCAAATGAGCAGTGAAAAATAATAATATTGCCTCAAGATAATTGTATCCAGAAGTCTTACACTTAACTTTTAATGGCAGTTATTTGATAAATCAATCACTTGATCAGCCTAGTTTTTTAATGAATTTTACATTTTTCTACTACTAATGGAAAAGATGTTGATTATCTCTATCTTAAAGGCCAGGAGCTGCTTATTTCTTATCATTATACCTATGGATTCTGTGATTGCTGGACAGGATTCTTTGATTTTATAGATTAAGTGTTTGGTCAACTAATTAAAACAGATCAATACACTAACTAGCTGATAATGAAAATAGCTGTTACATGCAGCCTTTATCACTAGCGGTGTTGTGTGTGTCTGTGTGTGTAATAGAGGCAGATGCACACAGCCTCTTTAATGCATTTGCTTTTTCACTTATAATCTGTTTCAAAAACTAAACTAAGAAAACCTCTTGTTTGTTTTAATGTAATCAAACTGGGTTCCAGAGCCAAACATAAATGATAGTAATCCTTTATCTGTCTTCCTCATTGAGGAGATAAGTAGATTGAATGCTTTTGTAAATATTTCATGGAGATGTTTTCTTTTTTTCTGCAACTTTCAGCCATCCAGCTGATGCAACATTGCTTCATACAACCTTGCAGTTTTGCTTCTAGCTGGAATAACTGATACGAATGTGATCAGACTGTAGACATTTTATGTTTGTCTGTTTCGTTTGTGTCATGAGATGTTTTCTGTTTGAAATGTGCCACATCCACTTTTGCAAAGTGAAAAAGGTTAAGTTATGAAACTCACCTCAACAATTTTAAAAACTGACATTTAAAAAGCTTTAGTTTGCATGTAATATTTCTGTTAATGATTTCTCCCTCCCTATTTTCAGGCTATTTACAAGATGGTTTCCTCTGTGATGAAGATGCCCGAGGATGAGTCCACACCTGAGAAACGCACAGACAAGATATTCAGGCAGATGGACACAAATCGAGATGGTAAGTCTCCCTAGTTTAGATGGTCTTTTACTCTTCTGCAAGGTTTTCTGTTCTCACTAGGGGTCACCAAGATTTAAGAGGGCTCATTAGGCCCCGTGGATTTTAAAGGGCGTAAATAAGGCCTTTATCTGAACATTTCATTCATTTATGTGAATTTAAATTTTCCCAAATGCCTATTAAAAACAGCCAAAGAGCTAACAGAACAATAGCCAAGTGTCAAGGAGCAGAAAGTACTTATTTTGGGGAAAAGAAGAGTTTTTAGGTTGTATGATGGTTTAAAGATAGCAAAAAACACATAATACAAACAAAACTCAAAAAAATATAAGAAAAACAATATGCAATATGTACAGGAAATAAGCTGCCAAATATTTCTCTTAATCACTTTGTTTTTACAAACTTCCTGCAGTTATGTGTTTGCTGTTTTTGGTTAACTTTGAAGTTTATTAGTTGTTCTGTATTGTTATTATTATTCACTGAAAATAACCTTAAATATACATTAAACATGTAATTAAGCCAGAAGTCTTTATCAATAAAGAAAAGAGATCCTTAAAGGAAAAAAAGTTTGGATCTACTGGTTTAAAGCCTCTAAGTGAATATTCTGTGGAAGCAGAGATGCATCAGATATTCTTCCACAGTTTTCAATCAGCTTATTCAAATCTAAAGTTGCCAGGTCTGGCTGACACAAAATGTCATACTCAGGCTCATAAAACAGCCCTAACATAAAACAGAGCTATTGTCCCTGGTCCCTGTGGTTCATCCCACATTAAAACATTATAGTTCTCCAATGGAGGAGAGGAGAATATTGGCATATTTATTTTAATAAAGCAAAAACAAAGCCAAACGAATAAACAAGACAATTAACCATGAATCTCTAATCTGTTTCTCTCTTTTTCTGTCTCTCTCTCAGGTAAATTGTCCCTTGAGGAGTTTGTTGAGGGGGCGAAGAACGATCCTTCCATCGTCCGGCTGCTCCAGTGTGATCCCAGCAGTGCTGGGCAGTAAAAAAAAAAAAAAAAGGACTTTTCCCATCATAGTTTGATT